>CM061066.1:143651440-144861202 GCA_030762895.1 Sophora flavescens | reverse complement strand
TATCTCTTAATGGCTCAAGATTCCAATATTAACTCGACCTCTTGACAAGGATCTTATCTCTGCTGCTTGGGCTCGGAGCGAGTTGGGCCGAGGACTCCCTATCCATGTTAGAACAGTTATTCCAGGAATGACCCTTCATTTGAATTCATGGGCTCGAAGGCGAGTGGGCCAAGTAGTGCTCGATCCATGTTGGAACAGATCAGATATAAAATACATGTACAAACACTCTTTAGTGACCCTGGGTAGTATTGTGGTCTAATAGTATTTGGATCAGTTTAATCGTGTGTCAATTAATTCACCTCCTTTGATTTAACACATGTCATCTCTTGATCCAAACTACGAAAAACGAATTAAGAAAGATAATTTTTTGCAGTTCAGCATAAGATAATTAGTAACTTTAGTTGCATTAGAAAAATTGGCATAAGCCAAAACATCAAAATGTGAGGACAACAAAACACTGAAGCAAGTTCAGAGGGGTTGGGTTGCCTTGCCCATCATCCAATGTATTGTCCTCTCCTCCCTACTTGATCACGGTTCAAAAACACTTGTAAGTGGGGGTGTCAAAATGAGTTCAGCCCAATGATTTAGTCCGATTAACTCGATATAAATATGGGTTGGATTTTAAAAATTCAAGTCGAATACTATTTTATCCCGACTTAGTCTGGACCGGAAAATTAGCTAAACAAAAAGATGTTGGATTTTGTAAAGGTTATTTAAGGTTACCTTTGGAGTTCTTTTAAGTTTACTTATTTCATTTGTTTCATTTTATTATGATTCTGCAATAATTTATTTTAAAAAAAAATCTACCAAGCCTTGATAAACGACATGGGGACCTTTTGGGGCCAATTTTAGGCTTTGTAGTGTGGCCCCTAATAATACACATTGGCTGCATAAGCCGTACGGTATTGTTCTTTCAAGGCCTTGCCTAAAAAGGGCTAAAAGGCCTTGGCTCACACATTTATAGTTTATGGATCTCCTCGTTGATGGATCTGGTCCAAAAGAAAAATGTTTATTTCCAGTTTCCACTACAAAGAACTAAACCAATTGAGCCAATTGATATCTTCAACAACTTGATTAACCTCCTTGGTGAAGAGAAAATTCTTGAGTGAACCATTGATTCATGAATTGTGTGGTCATATACGCATATTCAACATGAGGCTCAAGAAACCCATCTTTTCAAAATTTGATCCACCAAGTGGGTTGTGGACTAAATCCACCGAAAAATATCCCTAGAACTAGAAGGCAGATTTTATGAGAGCTGAAGAGAAGAATTCTTAGACTGGAGTGGAGCCCATTAATGACTTGCATATTCAAGTAACCGATTGTATTATATAATAGGAAGAAAAAAAAAAGTAAAATACTTTGTTATATATATCTCACACAGGGAGAATGGAGGTATATAAGAAACGAAAGATGTTCAAATGTAATCCAAAGGTGAAAATTATGTAAACGTGAGGTAATGTGATTAGAAGTATGTAATGGAATGTGTATCTTGGAATATGTGTTTCTTGGAATAATGTGATTAACTGATTAAGAAAGGGGTGTAAAACTAAGTAATAAAATTTGTGTAAATATCATTAGGAGAATGCTAACGAGTACCCTTAGGACTTAGTATATTTTATATTATGAAGTATGATAAACTTAGTTTTCCAATAAGATTTTGTTTTTTTTTTTTTTTTGTTTCTTGAACCAGCGCACTCATTAGCATAACCCATATCATTATTAAATTCTCATAGACATTTGAGTGTTTGAAGAAACTGTTTCCTAGCCTAGATTAAGTCAGCATTTGATGCGGCTATAAAATTTTGGGTCAGTACTCATCAGCTTCCATATGAATAGTTCTCAAGTAAATAACTTGATATGTTCTACAAGAATCAGACTCAAAGCTCTGGTGAAGTCTTTGTCCACACACAAACTTCTTCTGGAGGAAGCAGGGGAACCAGTAGATACTAGATTTTTTGTATTTTTTGACAAGTACCAGTAGATAGTAGATAGCCATCAAGCAAAGGTGGACCTAGGAAGTCCCGTAAGCCGACTGCCATTGTGGCATAGCTAAATCATAGAAAATAGAAAAGAGGATACAACTAAAACTAAGATATTATATATATATATATATATATATATATATATATATATATATATATATATTTCAAAATAAATAATATCAATATAAATATATTATACTATTATGCAAAGATTATTGATTTGGCCAAGACGTTTCATTAGATATACCAAATTGTGAAAAAAGTTTTAAATTTAAATTTGGGTCATCGACCCGCATTAGGACGACCTAAAATATAATATGAATCCATCATTCGTAGTGACCTGAACCCGTCAAAACTAGCTTCGGGCTAGGATGGGTTAGTGAGTGATAGAGCACCGAGGGTCTATGTGAGGAGAAAGAAGAGATGCAGAGTAGGGGATCATTCCCAAATAACTAACTCGATGAGGTGTGAGGGAGTGCATGTGTAATGAGTGAAGCATGATATAAAAAGTAGGAAAGTGAATAATAGGTCAAGTTGGAATTGGGCTAGGAATTGGCAGAGAGAGGCACTCTCAAATTGTTTTAGGACCATTTCTTTTTTTTTTTTTTTTATCCTTCTTCATTTCCATTCCCTAAAGTGTAACCCAGGATACTAATATCACCTTATATCATATATGGTTCTTACATTAATACAAGTTTATCCAGAGTATTATGTTCCTATTTTCCCTGTGCCTATCAATTTGGTATCAAAGCTCTCTTTCCGGAGCTTATGGTGCGTGACGCACAACGGAATGGATGCTAGAGTTGATCATTTGGAGCGAGGGGTTGATGAGTTGCGACAAGGAGTTGGGGACTTGACGTGAGCTGTAACACCCTGTTTTTCCTACGTTTTCTGTAGCAATAAATACATATTTAAATGTGTTTATTTTAGTTTAGACTCAGGATGATTTTAATTAAAATAAAATCATTTTATTGTGTTGTTATATCATATGAAGTCACTGTAAAATTTTCGGTTGAAAAGTCAGACGGAAGCCGATCCGTGTTTTCACTGCCGGTACAAGTTTACTATGCGAGAAAACCTAATTTTGACCCGTGAACGAGATAGTTAGTGTTTTTATTATGTTTAATTCAACCTTGGTTATTCTGAAAATTTTCGTGCCAAAATAAAATATAATATTTTATTCGGGCGAAAACGTCGGAAGAATTACGATGGGAAATACAACCGGGTATCAAATGGAGCAGATTATGGATCATAAAAGAAGTAAGGAGACATGATGGAAAGGGCTATGACACACTCTAAAAGTACCATCATCACACTTTTCAAATTATAATACTATTCTAATCCAAAAGTATTTTCTCTCTCTTCTTCCATCCAATCAAGCATTAAACCACCAAGCTTGCTCAACAAGCTCTCCCTCTCACTCCCTTAGCCGCGAACTCCCCTCCCTCTCCCTATATATACCCCTTCCATTTTCACTTCATCATCTTCCTCCTTCAACCTCCATTAAAGTTCATTTTCTTCCTTTCTTCTTAAAGTTCAAGCTCTTAAAGCTTTAGTTTTTATTCATCTTTTCTACTTAAGTTCTTCATTAAAGTTCTTCCTTATACTAAGAGTGTGTTTGGGAACATAGTTTTTAGTTAAAAAACAGCTGTTTTAGGAGTAAAAAGCTGTTTTGTATTAATCAACTCATGTTTGGGTAAAAAAATTAAATTTTAAAAAAGCTGAAAAATGATGTAAAACGCTGTTTTATAATAAGCTACATCATCAATCTGTTTTCATCCTCATAAACGCTTGTTTTGCTTTCGTGCCGATCTTTGGCCAGCTTTTTCCAAAATGCCAGCGCTGGGCGCCAGCAAATTAGTGGATCAGCGCTGGGCGTTAATTATTTGGTGTGTTCCTCTCCAATTACAGCGCTGGGCGCTAGCTTCCTCTCATCTTGCCAGCGCTGGGCGCTGGTTCACTTCAACATGCCAGCGCTGGGCGCTGGCTTCATACCCTTTTTGGTAATTTACTATCAACAAGTGATTATTTTTACATCACCCAAACAAAATAGATTATCTTAAAATAGCTTTTCAGTAAACATACCCAAACGAAAATAGATTATGATTATAATCGATTATCATAATAATCGATTATTTGAAAACAGATTATCAGCATAATCTTTTTTTTCCAGTTTTCCCAAACACACTCTAAGGGTAATGCTCTCATATAATTCTTTTTAAAATTTTCATCTTTTATTTCTTAGTTTACTTTATGTGTTCTTTATATGATTTAAACTTCTAAAATCTCTCTAAAATGGTAGAAAACTCCTTTTGAGTTGAAACCACTTTCTATAGTCTTGTATTAACTTATATTCTCACATACTAAGAGGTTGTGTAAAACAAAAATCTCTATCCATCTCTTCCAATGAAGGTCGAATACTTGCATTTGTGACCTAGGAAGTTTTTGTTTCAACTTTTGGAATATGATCATGTGTTTGAGTTTCTAACTATCCCTTGATCTTGAATCTATAAATCTTGGAAGTTTTGATAGCTTGTTCCTATGATGGCCGAAAAATATGAATAAGTAGGCCTATGATACTATGTTTCAACTTTCCAAGTATTGATCATGGATTTAGAACTCTTTATAACTTGTTTATTTCATGTTATTAAAGCTAGTATGTGTTACTTTCATTTTCCAAGATGATCATGGACTTGAGCTCCATAAGATATCCGGATGCTAAGTCTAAGAGATTGGAAAGTTTAAGGATTTATAACTTGTTTATTTTATGTTGTTAAAACTAGTATGTATTACTTTCATTTTTCCAAGATGATCATGGACTTGAGCTCCATGAGATATTTGGATGCTAAATCTAAGAGATTGGAAAGTTTAAGGATTTATAACTTGTTTAATTTATGTTATTAAAGCTAGTATTTGTTACTTTCATTTTTCCAAGATGATCATGGACTTGAGCTCCATAAGATATTTGGATGCTAAGTCTAAGAGATTGGAAACTTTAAGGATTTATAACTTGTTTATTTTATGTTGTTAAAGCTAGTATGTGTTACTTTCATTTTTCCAAGATGATCATGGACTTGAGCTCCATAAGATATTTGGATGCTAGGTCTAAGAGATTGGAAAATTTAAGGATTTATAACTTGTTTATTTTATGTTGTTAAAGCTAGTATGTGTTACTTTCATTTTTCCAAGATGATCATGGACTTGAGCTCTATAAGATATTTGGATGCTAAGTTTAAGAGATTGGAAAGTTTAATGATTTATAACTTGTTTATTTTATGTTATTAAAGCTAGTATGTGTTATTTTCATTTTTCCAAAATGATCGTGGTTTTGAGCTCCTTAACACATATGGATGTTAAACCTAAGAGATTGGAAAGTTTAGTGAATGCTAGCCTATTTTACTAGCCTTGGCCGAATGCCCTATGTTTTTAACTTAGTGGAATTTTAATTCAACTTTGTTAAAAGATCATTGTTTATGAACTCCTAACACTTAAAGGATCATAAATCCATGAGTTGTATAATTTTTGGGAATCTCTAACCCTAAGAACTAGTCTTGGCCGAACCTATACCTTGTGGTTTAGTGTTCTTGTTTTGATTTTAACTTGTGATTTTGTGTTCATAACCTTAGACTTCCATCGCGGAGGAAACGAGAACGTTCGTGACTTACCTCGTCAAGCATCTAATCTTCTTACCTTCAAAGAAAGTAAGAGGGGATTGCCCAGGGATATTCAATGACTATATGCATGTGTGTATGTGTTTACTTGAATGATTTGAATATTATTATGATGTACAACAAATTGAATGACTTGTTTACTTGAACTATTGTGATTATTACTTGAATTTGATTATTACTTGCCTTAAAGTATTGCGATTTGTATATATGTGATGAACTGCCATTAACTATGATATTATTGTTGAGGATATTACCGTTGATTGAAGTTTGAGAAGCAGGACTTGAGTTTGTGCACAATGATTATAAGGATTAAAAGCCTTAATAAACCTTGAATATAACTTTGAAAGTAATGGTTTCATTTATGAAAGTTCCTTATTTAAAACGCTTACTTCAAGAAAATGAGATTCTTATTTTGAAAAGAAACGTTGAAGTGTTTTTTTTAAGACAATAGAAACTACCTTTTTATGATCCAAATATGGTACAAGAGAAAACCTTTTTCGAACTATGTGTTTTATGAAGGAAAAACCCCTTTGAAAATATTTGACCTTATTTTATCAAGGATTTCAAAAGCAAACGAATTTCCTAAATGTTTTATAAAAGAATTTGTAAAGGAAAAGATTTTCTCCTAAATGATTTAGAAACATTCCGGTTACTTGGATAAGTGACCGAGGTTTTGTTTTGGTTTTTGATTTTCACCGAGCGAAAAGTAAACACATGTGAAAGATAATCTAGTTCGCGAGACGTCGCCTCTAGTATCGAGTTATAAGCACGCGATCTAGGATCCGTGTCAAGAATTATGGGCCAAGGGTCCAAGTTGTGATATTATGGGCTAGGAGTCCAAATCTTGGAATTGGGGACTGAGTTCTAATTTCATTGTTATAGGCCAGGAGTCCTTATCATGTTGAAATAAAACATGGTAAAATGATAATTGCTTCTACGACTACAACCTTGGACCGTGGCATCGGTCTAAGGTGTTGTGATTGAGCACCTGACCGGTACGTCCTGTGTTATAAATTTTCAAGTGATGAAAATTGTGAATAATCGTTAGCTTTGGGCTTCGACAACGGAAAAGAAAGAACACAAAGAAAGGTCTCGTTAATGAAAAGTCTTTTATTCATATGCATTTCCCCTTGGCGGAGCGTGCTTGAGTTCTGAATACCCGCTTAAGATGTGGTATTTGATGATGTATACATCCGAATGGCCGTTATAAGGGATTCGTGATGGTGTTGATCCGGGTACATGAGGTGACGGAATCAACTTGCCAAACGTGGCGTATGAGCCCGATCAACTCTTTCTTTCTTAATGATAAAGCGGTGATGGTATCTCATGAGATTAAGATTAGAGCCCTGATGATTGAAGTGTCATGCATTATCTTTATAAAATTGATTGATTCGGGTATGAGACCCACTGGAATAATACTTGTTATTTACCTATGAGTAATATTTAAAATATCAATATGCCAAGGTGTTGTATGTATCATGTGTATGGTTGTTGTGCGATATATCCGGTGTCGGTATCTCACTCTTTCATTTCTACTTGTCATTCTCTCTTCCTTTTGGTATCGCCGTATGTACATGAGTCCAGATGGATCCCAATATCCCGCTTGTGCCGACAACATCGAAGACCGAGTTCTTCAACGACGCAGGGAATGTTGGGGCATGGCAGATACACCCAGGGGCGACTTCTGCCACATACCACGGAGCAATCACCACGACCGATTTAAATGCTGACGGAGACCAAATCCGTAGAAGCCACACTGTGGAAACTAGGAGGGTAGCTCTACCTCCGATTTGGTTTACCTTCACACACTGCGAGCTCACGGACTGCTACATGAGCCACCACCTCCAAACGTAGAGCCGGCGGCATGGTGAGGAGGATCCCGCAGAGGACCCCGAGGAGGACCCTGAGGAAGACTTCAATGAGGTCATGGAGGAGGATGAGCCGGAGGATGAGCCGGAGGATGAGCCGGAGGATCATGTTATGGATCTTGACGACGACGATGATTCAGTAGATGAGGGCGGCGACGTTATAGATCCATTACCTGAGGTCTCGTCTCGTGGGAGCCTTTGTGGAGACCACCTTGCAGCCGATGTCGATAACTAGTTCGGAGCGTTTTGTGGATAATCTTCCGTCATCTGACTTTTAGAGTTATCTTTTGGATGTGGTTCCGGACCCTCTTTCCTTGTGTCTTTACTTACTCTCTTTTAAGCTGTATCTTCTAGATGTCTAATTTTGTTGCAATGGCCGTTGATAAGGCCCTATCTTATGTACTGAAACTTGGCTCTCATTGGGACATGTTATATATACATATATATATGTTGTCTACAATTCATGTTCTGAGTGTTCGTCACTTCTATGTTGTTCATTCCTTCATCTCAAAAAAAAAAAACTATCGTTTTTAGTGTACTCGTCCATCGAGTAAATGATACTTTCCGAAAGTAACCAGCTTGTAATCAGAAATATTTCCGCATTTGGGTAACCATGTGATGCTGGGTTTAGGGTGTCACACGAGCCATGACGGAGATGAAACATTTACTCCAAAGGAGAGACCGGAGGCACCGAGGAGGGACCCGACGTCGATGAACATCAGCTGATGACGAAGATGATGGCGGCAGAGGTAGTTAGTCGGCGAATCCCGATCTTGCCTCGTGAGGAGAGGAGGATAGTCGAACTCGACGTAAGCCATTGGAGAGAAGAAGTTGGAGGTTCCGGTGTTTACAATAGAGGATGCGCATGGGTGGCTCGTTAGAGTGGAGCGGTTCTTTAAGGTCAATGTGGTACGAGGATGAGAAATTGGAAGCGGTGGTGATTACCTTGGAGGAGAGCGCACTAAACTGGTATCAGTGGTGGGAAGAACAGACCACCGACCGGAGTTGGGAAGAGTTCAAACGTGCCGTGATCCGTAGGTTTTAGCCGGGGTTGGTCCAAAATCTGTTGGGTCCCCTATTGAGTGTCAAACAAACAGGATCAGTGATGGAGTATCGGGAGAAGTTTGAGATGCTATCGGCCCCGTTGAAGAAGGAGGAATGGGTGATGCTGAAAGCATTTTTTGAATGGGCTCAATGAAGAAATTTAGGCTGAGCTAAAGTTGTATCATTGTTACTGGAGGTAAAAAATTGGGCCCTGCAAAAAAGGGGGCTAGCCTAGGAGGAGAGGACAGATTGGAAGGATAAGGGTTATAATTCAACAATCCGAACCATGTGGGAAGGCAATAGAATTAAAGCTCTTGGGTACAAGCCCAACTATAGTACCCAAGGAGTGACAGAGCCCAAAACATCCGAGCCCAAGGGAGAGAAGAACCAGGGAGGAGGCAGGAAACTCAGCCAAGCAGAGCTAGAGGAAAGGACTAGAAAGGGACTTTGTTTCAAATGTGGAGAAAAATGGGGGAAGGAGCATGTGTGTAAATTCAAACACTTCCACCTTGTGTTGATGGAGGAGGACGAAGTAAGTGAAGAGGAGCAGGAAACAAATGAAGAAAAAGAATTAGAGTTGGAGGCAAAGACACTCCAACTGTCTATGAAGAGTAAGGAGGGCCTAACCTCAAACCAATCCTTTAAGGTTTTGGGAATGATTTGAGAGGCCAATATTGGTACTAGTTGATTCAGGAGCCACTATTAATTTCATTTCCAGTGAATTTGTGAGTGAATTAAACTTGGTGGTGGAAGATACCTCTGAATATACAGTTGAAGTAGGCACGGGGGAGAAGGTCAAGAACAGGGGAGTGCATAAAAAATTAAAGTTGAGAGTACAAGGGGTGGAGTTTAAGCAACATTTTTTTCCTAATGAACTTGGGGAGAACTGAAGTAGTGCTGGGAATGGATTGGCCTGCGAGTCTTGGGAACATTGAGGCCAACTTCAGAAACTTAATCATCAAGTGGAGGAAGGGGGCAACATACTAATTTTGAAGGGAGACCCTGCACTTTGCAAAACTCACATCTTGGAAAACAATGGTTAAGGACTACAGGATGAAGGCACTGGTTACTACATAGAGTATCATCATCTCATAGGACAAGAGGTGGAAGGTAGTAACTTAGCAGTTGAGATGGAACATATTTTGGAGGTTTTTAGTGACGTTTTCCAAGAGCCAAATGGATTACCTCCCAAAAGAGAACATGATCATGCTATCATTCTGAAAGAAGGAGCCCAGATTCCCAACATCAGAGCCTACAGGTACCCTTACTACCAAAAAAAAAATGAAATTGAAAAGATTGTTAGAGAATTGTTACAAGCAAGGATTATTAGACCTAGTACTAGCCCCTTTTCAAGCCCTGTTATTTTAGTCAAGAAAAAAGATGGAGGGTGGAGGTTTTGCACGGATTATAGGGCCTTAAACAGGTTGACTACCCTAGATAAATTTCCCGTTCCAATGATTGATGAATTGTTGGATGAGTTGGAGGCGACTATGATATTTTCTACATTGGACTTGAAATCGAGTTACCACCAAATTCGCATGAGGGAAGTGGATATACCCAAAACAACTTTTAGGACTCATGAGGGGCACTATGAATATTTGGTCATGCCGTTTGGCCTCACCAGTGCCCCTTCCACATTCCAAGCTTTGATGAACCGAGTCCTAAGATCTTACTTGAGGAAATTCGTATTGGTCTTTTTTGATGATATATTGGTATATAGTCAAGATGAAGACAGTCACAAGGAGCATTTTGAAATAGTGTTGCAAGTCTTAAAGGACAATCAACTATTTGCCAACAGGAAAAAGTGCAGAATTCGATCAAGGAAAGCTGGAATATTTAGGCCACTTAATTTCAGGGAGAGGAGTAGAAACAGATCCGAATAAGGTCAAGGACATGTTGCAATGGCCTGCACCTACTGATGTGAAAGGACTCCGACGATTCTTGGGGTTGACTGGTTATTACAGGAAGTTTGTGAAGAACTGTGGTAAGATTGCTTGGCCATTGACACAGCAACTGAAGAAGGGCCGTTTTAATTGGGGGAGTGAGGCTCAAGCAGCCTTTGAACAACTCAAAACAGCAATGACCACACTACCAGTACCGGCAGTTCCGGATATCCAAAAAATGTTTGTGTTAGAGACTGATGCCTCGGGGAAGGGTATTGGGGCAGTGTTAATGCAGGAGGAAGACCGGTGGCTTACAGGAGCCAAACATTATCTGAGAGAGCCCAAAATAAATCAGTTTATGAAAGAGAACTGATGGCAATCGTGTTGGCTGTCCAAAAATGGAGGCACTACTTGCTGGGAAGCCATTTTAAGGTGCACACAGATCATAAAAGTCTGAGATTCCTAGCCGAGCAGAGGTTGATGGGAGAGGAGCAATTGAAATGGGTTTCCGAACTGTTGGGATTCGATTTCGAAATCAAATATAAGTCCAAAAAAGAGAACAGCGCAGCTGATGCTTTATCTAGACTAGGGATGTCAACGGGGCGGAGCGGGCACGGATACTTGTTACCCGCTACCCGCCCCGTTGGATAAAAAATCCACCAGTACCCGCCCCGTACCCACACGGATACCCGCTTGACGGGTTCTTAACGGATTCGCGGGTATCCGCGGATATCCATGGGTAGTTAGGGATGTCATCCTAGTTTTTGTTATAAAAGAAGCCACGAACGAGGGCTTAGCAGCTGGCCCAAAAGTCACTAAATGCCTTGATACTACAAATAAAAAAAAAGGAGTGTAAAGAAGAAAAACAAAACTCTCACCATCAAAAGAAGGAAACGCGGGAGGAGGAGTTGGAGGGCAGTTGTGGTGACGTGGAGGATCCGGACGGCGGCGGGATGGGCACGGCGCGGCGGTTCGCAGACTGAGCAGAGCTGCGGTGACAACGGCTCGCGGTTCTGACACGATCTGGAGCGGAGGTAACGGGGTTTGAGGCGGAGGATGCAGGCACAAACAGCGGCGGTAGCAGTTCGTGTTCGACTCGCGGTGGAGGGGATGCGTTCGCGCGGCTGATCTGGCCTGGTATTGCGGTGGAGCTCGCGGATCTGGTCTTCCTCAGTGGGGAGGTCATGGTGACCGCGTGAGCAGGGAGCGGATCTGCAACTTGGTGACAGGGGAGGCGCCGATCTGGGGAAGAAGGAGGCTTTGGCGGCTATGGCTATGGCTTGGTGTTGCGGTTCGTGTGTGTGTGGATGGTTTTCTTTTCTTTTTTTGTTGTTGTTGGGTTGTTGTCTTGTTGAAGAAGATGAAGGATGAGAGGAGAAAGATGAAGGTGTAAGGATGAAGGTGAATGTGTGTGTGTGGCTGGTTTTCTTTTTTTGTTGTTGTTGGGTTGTTGAAAAAGATGAAGGATGAGAGGAAGAAGATGGTGTTAAGATGAAAAAAAGAAGAAAGAAGAGGTCTGGAACGTGAGAGAAGAAAGGAAGAAGAAAAGAGAAAGAGAAAAGAAAAAAGAAAAAGCTAGGGGAGGGGGAAGTCACGCACAGGCAGAGATAGTTTTTTTTTATTTTTTCTTTGACCTCTTATATAGTCAGGGTATTATAGTAATTAGGTAGCAGATGCAGGGTATCATGGCGCGGATAGTATGATACCCGTCCCCGCCACATTTACAAACGGGTATTGAAAATACCCGTTTATTTTATCCGTGGATACCCGTTTAGCTACCCGTCCCATACCCGTTGCGGATTTTATCCGCGGGTACGGGTAAAATTGCCATCCCTAATCTAGACAAATACAGCGCTGGACACTTACCACAATGTGCTGCCCAACTTGGGAAGGATTGGAAGAAGAAGTCCAGGCTGATGAGAAGTTTAGAAGAATTATCCAGGACCTAATGATCAACCCGGAATCACACAAGGGGTTTCAGATGCACAAGGGGAGGTTGTATTACAAAGGGAGGATGGTGATCCCAAAGAATTCTCCACGTGTTTCCCTTATTCTCAAGGAATTTCATGATTCAGCAATTGGGGGGCATTCAAGATTCTTTAGGAAGTATAAGAGGATGTCGGTTTTGGTGTTTTGGGAGGGAATGAAAGGGCACATCCAGCAATATGTTCTAGCATGTGAAGTGTGCCAAAGGAATAAGTATCAAACATTAAGCCCAGGAGGCTTGTTACAGCCATTGCCTATACCCACTCAAGTTCGGACTAATATTTCGATGGATTTTATAGGAGGATTGCCCAAGTCAAAAGGAGTGGATACTGTTATGGTGGTAGTAGACAGATTGACAAAATATGCCCATATCCTCCCGGTGAAACATCCTTACACTGCCAAGGACATAGCTGATTTGTTTATCAAGGAGATAGTTCGTTTGCATAGGTTCCCTACTTCCATAGTCTCAGATAGGGACAGAGTCTTCCTTAGTTCTTTCTGGATTGAAAAGTTTAAGCTAGCAGGAACAAAGTTGAAGTACAGCAGTGCATACCATCTTCGGGTGACAAAATGATCCATTTGTCCACCATCCAATCCATCCATTTATAAAAAAATAATTTAAATGGATTGGATGGATTGGATTATTTTTTTAGTGGATGGTTTATGATCATCCAATATTTTTTAAAATCCATTGGACCAACAATAAAAAATGTAATGGATCAACTTTTATCCACTCCAAAACCAATATATTTTTTTCATATTATTTTTCACCAAATAAAAAAAAACCTCCATTTGTAACAAAAAAAAAACTCCATCTAATTTTCTCTTCTGTTCCCTGTTATTTTTTCTTCACTATTTTTTATTTTATTTATCTGTTTCTTCTTTTTTTGTTATATTAAGTATTAACTAATTAATTGTTCTCAAACACCAGTAGTAGCCCACGTTATCACGTACGTTTTCTTTTTTCGTTGCCTTTTTTTTGCTGAGAAACTTTTAAAAAAAAATATTAACTAATTGAAAGCACAGAAAGTCGTAACAAGTTTCGTAAAACAATGTCATGGAACGTTGTGACAAAACAACCTCTGTAGATGCACATAATCAATAACTCCTCTATAATAATAGAAAAATGGTCGTGATACAAAATGGTCGTGAGATAAAGTGGAGAGAGAGTAAAGATAGAGAGAGTAGGAAAAAAAGGAGAAAGAGAAAGGGTGGAGAGAGGAAGAAAGATGAGAGGGGGTGAGATAGAAATAATATTTTAAATTTTTTTACAAATTATTTTTTTTAAAAAAATATTTTATGGATGGATAAAAGAGATATAAAATTATTTAATTTCTTAAAATAAATTTTAGTGGATGGATTGAATATCTATCCATGAAAAATTGTTAATGGATGGATTTTATTTAATGGATCATGGATGGATTGGATTTTTTTTAATGAATTTTTAATGGATTATAATGGATTAATGGATTGTTTTTAACACATCTATTAAGATCCGAATAAAAATTTATCCGATCCATCCATTTGCCACCCTTAATACCATCCACGGTCCGATGGACAAACGGAAGTGGTGAATAGATGTTTAGAAGCCTATCTCAGGTGTGTTACAGGGACAAAACCTAAACAGTGGCTGAAATGGTTGGCTTGGGCAGAATATTGGTATAACACCAATTATCATTCAGCTATTAAAACAACTCCCTTCAAGGCCTTATATGGGAGGGAACCTCTGGTGTTGATCAAGGGTGATGTACAGCTAACTTCAGTGGAAGAAATCAGTAGATTAACAGCAGAAAGAAACTACATGGTGGAGGAATTGAGGGAACAATTGCCGAAAGCCCAGAATTGGATGAGGACTCAAGCAAAAAAGCATAGAAGGGAAGTGGAGTACCAAGTGGGGGATAGTGTATTCCTGAAAATACAACCTTACAAATTGAAGAACTTGGCTAAGAGGGTGAATCAGAAACTCGGCCCTCGTTACTATGGTCCCTATGAAAGTGTGAAAAATAGCCCTGTTGCCTATCAGTTGAAGTTACTCGAGGAGAGCAGGGTGCATCCGATCTTCCATGTGTCTCTGCTTAAAAAATCCATTGCCCCAACTACGCATAGCCAACCATTACCATAATTTTTGAGTGAGACTTGAGAATTAGAGGCCCAACTTGAAGAGGCTTTAGCAACACGAAGGGACACCAATGGAGCTGTGGAGATATTGGTCAAATGGAAGGGACTACCCGAATTTGAGAATTCCTGGGAGTTGATGGAAGACCTCGGGGAACACTTCCTTGGGTTCCTCCTTGAGGGCAAGGAGTGTTTTGAGGGGAGGGGAGTTGATAGAGCACCGAGGGTCTATATGAGGAGAAAGAAGAGATGCGGAGTAGGGGATCATTCCCAAATAACTAACTCTGATTAGGTGTGAGGGAATGCATGTGTAATGAGTGAGGCATGATATAAAAAGTAGGAAAGAGAATAATAGACATTTTTTTTTCCTGCATTTCCATTCCCTAAAGTGTAACCCGAATACTGATATCACCTTGATATCGTATCTGTTTCTTACATTAATACAAGTTTATCCAGAGTATTATGTTCCTATTTTCCATGTACCTATCAGTGAGATAGGGAGAGCTTGAGCACTAGGCTGCCCTTTTTTTATTTATTTCATATCCAAATGCAAGCAACACATTTATCACTTATGATAAAGCATTTTAAATCCTAAAATAAAATATAAATACTCTGTCTAAACGCAGGAATCAATCAGAAAAGACATTGTCAATGGAGAAAAATGTATCTAGAGAATAGATCCACGCTACATTAACTACTCTATTTAGAATTTCTAATATAAATGGCCTAATTAAGGCTTCATTTTTGTTTTTTGATTTTTTTTCTGCCAACAGAAAAATGATAGGATGGGGGAGGGCATTGGGGGATAGGAATGCACATGTAGTAACATAGTTGATATTGTAGAACATTGAATCTTTGAAGCAATAGGGCATCTCAATCTCTTCAATAAGGACTAAGAAAGTGAATGTAAACTGTGTACGATTGGTTGTGTATCTACACAACTTTCATTTTGGTAATTAGAGAAGCTCCCACTCAGCTTCAGAGATATCAGGAAGCAGTAATTTCTTTTGATTCTCCAGTAAAGTTGGATATATATTCTCCATGCAATCATCCTTTCCTTTTTCATTGTTCCCATGCAATATTGCAAGCTCCTTATACTCTTTCTTCCTTGCAGACTTCTTGGATAAAGAAAAGGGTTGCCGCGACTTTTTCTTCAAACAAGGAAAAAAAAACTCCAGTTAGAGCTGAAAAATATGCACCCATAAAAACAAGGAAAGGAAGGGGGGAATGTGTGAACCTTGTTACTCTTTAGATTAGCCCCTGCCTTGGGAACTAACTGAAGTTCATCTCTGGTCACCATAACACAAGTTTCCTCAATCTTCTGCTCATCACCTTGTTGCATGGTTTTATGGCCATGGTCTAAAACAGCATCAATCTTTGTTGCATCCAAACTCCATGTTTCTGAAATTTCTCAAATAACCCGAAGTGTCAGTTACCATGAGCTAAAAACAATGTGAAACTGAATGACTTGATACTATCTTCTCATATGTGCCTGAGCATGTTGAGAGAGGGATTAACCAAAGACTGCTTTTCCATGTCTAATACTTGAAAACAAAATATAATCCAAACAGGCTTTAGAGTTGCCCCATGTAGATATGTCCATGCAGACTTTGCGAAGTACAAAACATCGAAATCGGAGTCAAAATGAATGCGGTTATGTGTAAGAAACCATTTCTTGGGTCATGAATGAGATATAAGTTTTGTACATATGCTATTAACACAGTTGAGTTTCTTAGTGAAATAACAAATGCCACTTAGTATAATTAAGTAGATATGTAGTAGAGAAAACATTTTCTCTCCTATTGATATCAATAGGCTACAACAGACAAATGTACCACTCAAAATAATTGTTCTGACCTCTTAAATACAGCCAAAAAGGGGATGCCTCTATTTTTTATTTTGTCATCAACCTTCTGCAAGAAAAAGACCAAAGCAACCAGCACCGAGATACACTCCCTCAAATACAACCAAAAGGGGTCCATATGCAAAAAGCAAGTACTTTCAAATGGTATGTAATAATACCTTAACTAATGAAGTACCTCATGATGACTTGAATTAAAACGTAAACTCGGCAAGTAATTCATAATTATATGAATCAATAACTAGATTAAATACATCTAGGTAATTAGGGTGAGCCTTGACGCAATAGTAAGGTTGCTGCCTTCAGGTCACGGGTTCAAATCCTACAAACAACCTCTCCATTCGTAGGGGTAAGGCTGCATACATCTACCCTCCCCAGATCCCACTAGGTGGGAGCATCATGCACTGGGTTGCCCTTAATACCTAAATGAGATACAACGATTGTGTTTTAAGAACAATCATCAGACTGTACTGTTCTGACCACAGAGAACCCTACCAGAAAAACAATACAACTGTTACAGCTCCATCAGAAGACAATCAGATACTTACCATCTGAATCTCCATATGGGACACTGGAGGAGGCACTCATATTTATCTCTTTCTCTTCAGCTGATTTAACCCATACCAGAACATCATGGATCTGTTCAGAACTTGCATTCTCGATTTCATTACAACAGCTTGATACAGAGGCAAGCCTTGTTACTTCAGCGGAATCAAGCTTTGAAACAGCAACTGCATGATTTTGATGTTCATTTGAGAGTTCACATGATTGTGATGTCCTACACGTATCAGATTCAAACAATGCGATTTCTCTGACTGTACTGGATGCAGGCATATTTTTACTTGGCTGATTTTCATTGCTACCAAGGTTTGATTTAACATCTGTGCTCCCAACATATTGTCTTGCATGTGAAACAAAATTATTCCCATTGACAGAATTGCCAGAAGCTGTTATGAACAAAGCATCAGTGTCACAGGAAGCAGCATGGATTACATCATAATCAACATCATGATTGATCCTTGTTTGCTTGGTATCAGCCTTAACAGTTATTTTCTCGGAACCTTGAAATTTCTTCTTACAGAACACGGCCTCGGTATATTGATCTGTAGGCAATTCAGAGGCTACCTTTTCATCCAAATCACCTGAAGGTGGAGGAAGTAAATCTTCCATGATATCTGAACAGATTTTTTTAACACTTTCCCCAACAGTTTGCATTTGATTCTCTACGTATTTAACTGCATCCTATCCCCAAAGAACCAACAAATAAAAGTATTATAGTAGACTGTTAATACTGTAAATCAATAGCAGGCCACGGAACTATCAGTCCCAAGAACAGTTCAACTAGGCTAGTGTTCACAACTGAGATCATATACAAAAAGAATTTCAGAAAGGTTAACACAGATTAGCATAAATATCAAGACAAATACAAAAGAAAGGTTACATTCATGATTCAACACTCAATGTGTGCGATAACGACACTAATAATAATTATAAGTAGATACTAATGACTTGTAAGTCAGAGATGAAGAAGATTTGCAGCTCTACTAGTAGCATTTGAAGAATAAAAATTTAAAATTGTAGGCTTTCAGTGTGATAGACCCACATACCAACAATTAAACATGTGTATAACAGAAGAGGTGAGAGGAGCAGCAAGTAGAGGGGGTAATTGGGATATTATGGAACTTGGAGGTTTTGGGGTAGCTTGCCCCATTTGGGCACAGATAGCACTTTGCTTCTCTGGTTGCATTCTTTCTTCTACTACTATTCCTGCTGTTTCCTACATTTTTTTGTTTCCTATCACTGTAATTGGAGCTTGGCTCCTTGATTTTCCAACTGTTTTCTAATATTAACATCAGTTCCTATAGCAGTGACATTTATAACAATTATGGGCATGTCCACTTACCACTTGGGTAATTTGAGTTATGTTTCATCATTCAGTCATTTGAAAGTTGAAACATAAAACATGTATAGGATAGGCTGAGGTTAAATAACAACACAAGCATACCTCAAACATTATGTCTTCCACCTCCAGGCACATATTCTCAAACTTCTGGTATATGTTTCCAACCCAAGTTATGCCTTTTACATCCATGGCCATCCTAAAATACTTGCTGGAATAGCAATTAGACCTGTCCGGTATGTCCGATTTCAATAAGCATAAAAAAAAAATAGTTCAACTTGAAGGCGGTTCTATCTGATTATCTGCAAGAAATCACAAAACAAAAAGACAATATAAACAGGCTCAATTGATGGAGGTCATTTTCATAGGCCTGAAAGTACATGATCAGGGATTTTTTTTTTAGGTTCACAAAATACTCAGAGCAAGGCACAACAAAATTAATCAGGGAATGTTATTACAAATACGTAAGATGTAAGGTGGATTACAGATAAATTACAGCCTAATAATTCATTTATATTCAAAAATCTATTAAACAAGTTCTTACCCAATAATGCCAAACTCAACCCAATTTCCCAAAGTACCACTCCCCACCTATAAAAAGCATGATTCCACAGCACACCCTTAAATAATTTACTGCACACAATCATGAATTTTTAACTATTTTGTCCTTAACAGCCTGTCTCTTCAAGAAAGAAAGAAAGAGCAAGAAAAACATAACCACATAACATGCAAATTCCAGGTTTCCTTGATCAAAATTACCATAGACAAAATAAGCAAGGAAAGATCATAAATTTGCCTAAGAAAAGGCTAAAACTAAATTAAACAAAAAGCTAAAAAAAAAAAAAGAAAAAAAAGTATGCCACAATAACAACATATAGCCAAATATACATATAAAAGAATAAACTTGTAATCAGAAAACAGCACCCATTTAGAATATTACTGGAATAAATAAAAGGGGTAGTGATAAAACACAAGAAGAAGTGCAGCAAAGAACAAAGTTTACTTGTTCTAAGACACAGAGAGACAAGAGAACACCCAGCAACACCAAACTGGAAGAGTCATAACAAGGATTAAAAAAAAAAGTAAAAATTGAAGAGAATTATTATTATGATTTATGAGTAACAAGAGTCCTTCTATCTAGACTATAGAGTCAGCTGCTGCGCTGAACCTTACGTTGGACATGTGGATTCTGAGTCCTAAGTAACCTTTTCGATCATTTGTTGTTCACTTTACCAATATGTGGGTCCCATCACTGCACCCTATTGTACTATTATTTTGTTCTATTGACACTTCCTTTGTGATAGATATTGATAAGTGTTTCTTCTCCAGAGATATATGAATATTATAACTAACTATATATCCAGATATGATTTGTTCCTAAAAATAATGAGACAAGTTTCAAATTATAAAGAATTAACATCATTATTTTTTCATAAAAAAAATAACAACATTATTTAATATAATTTCATAATATCTTTTATTTTTAATATTTTTGCACATAAATTAAAAAAATTATTGAACACTCCTTTTTTTTAGAATATAATAACTTTTGACTAAAATAAATTGTTCTTTCATTCTACTTAAATAAAAATAAAGTTAAAAAATAATTCATGTTTTGTTAATTTTATAAACAATAAATAAAATAAACAAAAAGTTGTTTTATAAAACAATAATTATTTTAAAATGGGAGGAACCAATTTGTGTTGGTCCGAGTTAAAATGACTACAATCCACAAATTCATGTGTACACCTGCACGGGAGGATGAAAATCGAAACAAAAGGAGCAGATATCATTTTTTTTTTCTTTAAAAAAAAACTATACAGATATACCCAACCTTTAGGAAAGAAGAAAAATCAAAGACTTGCTCTTCAGGTTTAAAAGTTAAAACTAATAAGTCAACAAGCTTTACGAATTTTGCCAAACAGATTATTATTATTTTTCATATAATCATCACAATTTCTTTATGTTCATTATTAATGATGAGGCTTGAAATGAAAGACCTTTAGCACATCCTCTATATGGGTTTATACACCAAGGTGGGGTGTGAAGCTATGTGTGAAGCAAATGTCCACCACAAAGCATATTGTTGTCCATTTCCCCCACCTTGTGTGTTCCTATGTTCTTGTCAGCACTATAACCTTGTTATCTGACTCACATTTTTTGTTTGACCTTCTTCACATTCTTGATCCTCAACTATATGTGATCAACAAGGCCATAAAAGCCTAATTTGGTTTATTGACCATAACAGCATTTTATGTGATCAACAAAGCTATGAACTCTTGTTTAGGATGTACCAAATGGCAGTTGTGGCATGCCATCTCTGAGAAACGTAAACAAAGCATAAAACTGAAATAAAATGCCTGAGGGAAGAAAAACTCTCATTGTTGCAGCCCTCAGTGCAACTGAAACAACCACCATTTACAAAGCATACAGATTGATTCTTAATGATATTTTGTTGGCTATGAAGAGAGTTTACTTTATCTGGTCTTGAAGGAAATCATTGAACCACCAAACTGAATATGCAACTCAGTGATATTTACCAAATGAACAATAATTCCACAATTTTGCACTTTTTCCTAATGATCACACAATTTCAAACCGGGCAAGAGATGGGTTAACCAGCTGCTTGGAAATCACCAAAATCATCATCTGGTATATCTTGTGTGCTTTGGTCTTCAGGAGAATCCTGATGTTCTGTGTCTTCTTTAACTGTTCTAGGAATCTCAGCTTTAGGAGTGTTCTCAAGGTTGAGTTTTGGAGGTGAGTTTGTTGGAGAGTTCTGCATGGTAGCAACAGGTGAAGGTGGTGCTGGAGGAGGAGGTGGTAACTTAATACTAGGTACAGATTCTTTTCTTCCACCCTTTTCTTCTGAAGAGTCGTTTAGACCCTGCTCGAAAAACTTGGACTTCACACTGCGGCCACTATTCTGCACACAACAGGTAGGATGATATTGAAACCATGATACTGGAAAAAAAAAGAAAAAACCCTCATCAATAGCAGGAAAATGCAGATTCCCATACATTGGTTTTAATTTGCAGTACAAGAGTTTCTCCTTCTTTCAAACTGTAATCAACTGAGGAACTTTGCTGGTACTGTTGTTCCATCTCCTCTGCAGTTTTCTTTTTGTCAAGATATCTTTAGTGCAATTAAGGCAAAGACAGGCTTTCCATTTGTAAAAAACCAGCATGAAGACTTTTAACCTCCATGCCAACATGAAGAAAAAATAATGTTTTGCGGATAGTGAGATAGACAATAAAAATGGTAAATCTAACACATGCTAGATGAAGGATACTTCATATGATCATGCAAGGCAGCTTGGAAATCATAAGCCTCTGTCCTTTCTCGGAATCCTATGCCAATAAATGCATGCCGAAGGCGACCACCTGCATGTTTTTCAAGTAAAAAAGACCAAACTTCATTAGTAATAAGAAAGAGTGCAGCAAAAAGGAAAACATGTATTGGATAAAAAGGGTCAAAAATTGATAGTTTTATCAATTTCAACTAGTAATTTCCAAAACGAAAGAGGTAAAGGGTGCTAAAAATTGAAGTTGCTCGTGCCAAAAAGAAGTAAAGCTAATGCAGCACAAGAAGTGGGGGCAAACTTAGATGTATAGAAAATTAGAAATTATGACTGTTAACCGGAGAAAGTAGAATTGTGGAAGGTAGTAAAAGTCATTTGGTGCTAAGCATGAATTAGCCATCAAAGGGATTTTTTGTCATGACTAGTTTGAATTTAGAAACATGTTCAAATTAAATTTGAGAAAACTTTTCTTTTTACTTGAGAGTAAAGTGTTCATTTACCATGAGTTGGTAATGATTTTCCACATCTAATTGATAATGCAATATATATATATACAATAAAGAGAATACAGTTAACTCGATTGGATGTCCTATCCAATCCACATTATTCTTGTGAGAATCAGCAATTGTGAAGAGAGGGGGGAAATAACACTAAGAAGCTCTAGTGATAACAGTGTTAGCCATGTAGTCGATGACCATCTCATTTTGCAAAGCTAAAAGGTAAAAGAAAGCCCCGACACTGAATGGAATAGATAGATATTCTTCTGGTCAAAGATGAGTTAGTTTATCAGTTTAAAAGCAAAGTGCCTCTCAATGCTTCATTTTGGTCTTATACAATTTTTGGTGGAAGCAGACCACGAGATTTCTGTGAATTTTCTGCCAAAACCAGTCCTCCTCCTCTACCAGAACCAACATTCTATGCTTCTTTAGATCTTTTAAAGTTCTAAGATGAATTCATCTACATGCAAGGAAATTTTGAGACAATTTGTGTAAAAACTTAAATACTCTGAAATTAGGAATATTTGTGATTGTTAAACAATATGTTTGTTCAAGTATTCAGAAGGACTAAAAACTAGGGTTTCTGACAACAGCATAACCTGGGTTCGAATCCTGGGTTCTCCTGTTGGTTTGGTAGGTAATTTATAATCCCACTGCAAATTCTCGCTGAGGTTGGTTCTTTGCCCTGCCCTTAATGGCGAGAGCCAACCCTCACCCAAAACTTTTTAGCACCAAAAAACACTATGGTTTCCTATATCAGCCCCAACTCTGAAACAATGAACGACTTCAAGAGATGGATGTGTCCTTCACGAACTTTTGTTCTCATCTGATATTTGTTCAGAAAATTCAAGGATTACTTAAAAACTGAAAGACCACATCTGTCCCAGGGCTGAAGATCAGACATTAAGGTTGCTGAATCCAAGAAAATGAGCTTCCAAATGCGGTCCCTTTGAACAAATAATTTAACAAACAAGCCAAAGTCTTCACAATGATAGCATAAATTGTACACAACTAAAAAGGTTGCTGCCATAGTGCCATATACTTCATAAAAAGCTAAACTTCTCATTCTATTTTATTCTGAGAGGAATAGAAACTCATTTAAAAAACTGCTCACAGCACAATATTGTTACAGATTATAGAAATCTAATTTTGGGAACTCAACTCAACCAAACAACGGTCCTCATGTTATTTTATCCTACTTCCTTCCTTCACACCTCCTACTTGGCTACCCCACACATAGGTGATAATAAGATGATTAAGGGAAGAAAAGAATAAGTAAAGCAAAATGCAGATATTATGGCTCACCTATGTTCTCTTCTATGCGAAGAACAAAATATCTGCAGAATATGAGTTTAATTATTTAAGCATCCTGAAGTACAAAAAGGTGTGGTAACAACTAAAAGATATCGAAAGTCTTAGAAACCCACCTGCTACTGTCAATAACAGGTTCCACTGGATGCGGTTCTCCATTTCTTAAAAATGCCCGAGCATATAATTCACCTAGTTAAATATATTTCATTGCAGTAATGAAAACACTTCAAAGCAAATTAACTGTAATCTAATTAGAGCAGATTTAGCATGATCTTACCCGTGTTCTTATCTTCAAGTCTTATAATACATTCTTCTCCCTTGCTAATTACTTTCAATATCCCTTCCCATGCCCATTTGTTGACATCCCACTCATCAGCCCTGAAATGAACTTCACAAATATAAATATTGGGCAATTACACACTTTCCATGAAGATTCAACAAAGTTTTGTGTTGGTTGTCAACTGTCTAACACAACCCTCCCCTTTTGTCCAGGCTTGGGACCAACTATGTAACGATTTGCAACAAAGCACAACATAGACAGCGGTGTTGAAAATAAAATTCAAGTCACCAAAATAGCAAAAGATGAAAATCAATTGCTTCCCAAAGAACACAGTTCCAAAAAGGTGTTGAAAGACACAACAATTACAAGTATAGCAAATGTACTAAACAGATCCTAAAACTCTGATGAATGAAACACATACTTTCTTTCATGGACACTAAAAAAGTGCGGCTTGTTTACCAAGCTAGAGTAGTACATTGGTAACTCTAACATTATGCCAAAGATATACTAAACAGATCACAAGCATAACAGAGCAGGAGTCATAATTTGAAGTTGATCACAAACCTATAAGAAGCTGCACTCATTCTCGGTGGTATCTGCATTAGTAGTAGAAACCATTAGCTTGAAACCACAAATTTTTCAAATTTCAAGCCACCCACTAAAATCAGTTAAACAAAAAAGAAAAAAGGAAACAACATTCAATGCCACAAAAAATCTTAACAAGCTTAAATTTCGATTTTGAGTACTAACATCAAACTTGATCATTTTTAATATCTCATTCAATTCCCACCTACCTATCACAACCCCATTGCCCAAAACCATTCATCAAAACCAAATTTTGAAACAAACCCATCAAATATTTTTCAAAAAGGATCACTGAAAAACAAAGTTAGATTTACTATGTAAACGTAACACTCCGGCACTTGAAAGAGAACGAGCTCTATGGGTTCGATGTCTTCACTTTCGCCACCACTTTTCTGAATGTCGGGTTTCTTTTCCTCCTTCTCCATCATTGAGAAACAGATAAAGTTTGCACCTTTGATGACAGTGAACTGGAAGAAGAAGAAAAGCGATCTGGGTCTGAAAATTTGGCTCAAAAAGAGTCGAATTTGGGGAAATTGGCGAATTGGGTTTGGTTTGGTGAAATTGGTGAGAGAGAGAGATTGAAAGGAAGGTTAGTCTCTGCTTCCTACTCAGGACGGAGACGACGCAGCACCGAAACAGTTCTGCATCACAATAATTGATGACCGTCTGATTGGAATACCTTTGGGATCGTACGGCCTTGATTTCAGGGTATGGTGGGTCCCTGGATTGGAACACTGGTTGCTTTGGTTTCAAGTCATAAAAGAGAAGAAAGGGAGGAAAAAAAAAAATATATATATATATATATATATATATATAATAGATTAATAGTCGATATTAACTTGGTTTGATTATATTTTTGGTCTTTTAATTTTTTTAATCGTGTGATTTTGGTCCCTCAAAAATTTTAATTATATTTTTGGTCCCTTGACTTAATTGCAAATGATGGAATTGTTTTTAAAAAAAAAAAACTTCAAAATGTTGAGAATTAATGTGGAATATTCATTAAAAAAAAAACTAATGTGGAATATTCTCTACAAAATTTGTAGACTTTTTTTTATACAAACGTTTAGTTTTTTATTACATGTGATAAATAAATAAAATAAACACTGACAAACTTTTACCTAATTATGACTTTTCACATCGTGACTTCTAATAATTTGTTGAGTGAAAAAATAATATTAAGAAGGACATTGTTATATAATATACTAGATTGATGGATCCGTGTCATGCACGAAGAATATGTTAAATTTTTAGGATTTTATTTTTAAATATATAATTGTTGAATTTATGTTTTGATGGATCCATGTCGTTCATTAATTACCAATATCAGAAAGATTAGAGTTCCAATAAAATTGTAAAATATGAATAGAATTATTAATCGTGTTCCAAGAAAATGGTTTTGGGGAAAAAACATTGTAATTACTTTCTTGATGTGAATTAAATGTCCGTTTAATTGTAAAATATTCTTGTTAATTAAAACTTGACATTAAAATCTTTCATAATTATGCAGAAAAATAGTTAGGTGCATAAATTATTTATATATGAAATATACAATAAATATGAAATGTATGAGGAGATGACACTTGGAAGAATATTCATTCAGTTTTATAGTATAAATTACTATATTTTATATAAATTTAGATAAGTTAACCCATGTTTTGTTGTAAAATTCAAAACATAGAGATAGAAGCACCGTCAACCCACCCCCCCCGCCCCCCCAAAAAAAATAAAATAAAAATAGAAACACCAATAGCTCTTTGAGAGAAATTATTGAAATAATTTTTAACATATAATAATAAAAAGAAGGTTTAATTATGCTTTTGATCGCTCAATTTTTTCAATTGTGTTATTTTGATCTCTCAAAAAATTTAATTGCACGTTTCGTCCTTCAACTTTTTCAATTGTGTAATTTTGGTCCCTCAACATTTTAACTGCATATTTAGTCCTCTAATTTGACAAATTATGTAAAATTAGTCCTTCCGTCCATGACTAGTCAATGTGCAATTAAATTTTTTAGAGACCAAAATTGCACAATTTTAAAAGTTTATGGATGAAATGTGCAATTAAAATTTTTGAGGGACCAAAATCGTACAATTGAGGGACCAAGAGGGACCAAGAGGGACCAAGATCGCACAATTGAAAAAATTGAGGGACCAAAAGTATAGTTAAGCCTAAAAAGAAAAACATTAGATCAATATTGATTTTTATTAATATTATAGGAATAGAAAATATAAATTATCACTGACCATTAGAAAAAAAAAAGGATTACAAATATTTTTTCCGGTGAAATATGGATTGCAATTATTCAATACCATTTTCTTACCCAAAAAAAAATACATTCAATACCATATATTAATAAAAGAATCATTGAGCTTTTTGAACACTTTTATCATCTATACACTTTCAAAATGAGGAAACATCGTCTTGAATGAAGCACGGCTTCAACGGGGGCTTAGATGTTGCACCTAGCCACCTATCATGGAGAATAATCAAAGTACAATTAATATATTTATCCATTGTTGGCTGTTTTAACAGAAACATAGCTGGAGTATTCTAACCCAAGGATTGGTACAGTGGAACATGACAATGTCTTATGTTTGACAGATTGCAGGTTCAAACCCCTATTAATCTTATTGGGGTGAGTGAGGTAAGCTATGAAACCCGGATACTCCAAAAATGTAAATGTATCTGTGTCGTATCCGTATCCGATATCGATACTCGTATGATACTTCCGGATACGTACCCAAGAAATATCCTACTTTTTTATTTATTTTTAAAATTTTCTTTTACCCGATACTCGTAGGATACTTTTGGATACGTATCCAAGAATATCCAATTGGTAGAGGTGTTTTTTGATGAACCACATTCAGAAGTTATGCCTTTTTTTAAATGACGGTAAAGGAGGAGAGGAGACCGAATCAACTAGCATTAAACAATAATTTTAGTAAATATGCTTTTCAATTGTTGGCTATTGTATAGAGTCGAAACTTGTTCTGAGTTCTACTAAAGATGCTTTTGTTGATATTTTGACAGAGGAAACAATATATTATGATATAGGTAACACTGTATTTTTGTTGTTATTATGATTATGGTATCTTTCTATAGATTATGGTCATCATAGTTATACATTCAGGAAAAATGATCAATGTCTCTTTCTTTATAAATATTCTGCATCTCTATATAAAATATTTTCTATAATTTTTTCTTAACATATCCCGACTGTATCGTATCCTGAATTTCAAAAATTTCCCGCATTCTCATATCCGTGTCGTATCGTGCCCGTATCCTACTAAGTATCCGGGCTTCATGGGAGGTAAGTGTAAATCCCTTTGTAAGCGCTCATAGAATCCCAAGGTTTTTTCTGCCTTGGATTGAGGCATCATCCCCTCATCCTAGATTTTTCTTATAAAAAAAATATTGGAGTATTCTGGGAACCACATTATATTACCAGCATTTTCTTGTGATTTTGGTTTCCTTCCTCCTTAGCAATGGAATTATCCGGTCTCTGGCTCTTTTGGCATCTCCCAATCATATGAAAAGTGAATTTGCTTCCTGATGATTGGATATTTAAACTTAGCAGCATACATACAATTGCATTTTCCATTTGAAAGCTGAGGTTTGGTGGTGTTCACAAAGTAGAACTCCTTAAGAGCAAAGAAGAGTATATGGTGAAGCTGGCTGATCTGGAGTATAGAGTAGCCAAGTGGTAGCATAAGACTAATCTAAATTGTAGAGTACAAAACATAGACCACATCTACAATCAAAGAGAGAGGATTTGGGTCCCTATAGTATATTAGTACGTGTCTTTAACAGATGAATGAAGAGTAACTTTACTTGGTTAAAACATCTACAAAGATCTGATATTTAGACAACTTATGAAGGGAGAATAATTTTAAAAAACATGAGGAAAATGAGAGACGTGAAGAAGGGGAGGTGGAGGCCTGATGCTCCACTGTTGAATATGTATCAGACTCAATAAATTAAAATCTACATGTTAATGGTACAAAATATGCTCAGAAGAAAAACATATAAAGATAGCACCAAAAGTGTAGAGAGAAAAGGGGATATCAAAATGGCATCAATTTTGCATAGAAGTGTTGAAGATCTATGTTTCTATTAAACTATGATGAAATGGACAGGTTACTTTGATAATCAACCTCCTCCCCTTTGTGTGTGTTATTTGTTGTTAATTATTCTACTACTAACTAATGCTTTAATTACAACTTAACAGGTATGAGAAAGAAGGAAAGAAATCTGAATTAGGTGATAATATGTGTTTGTTAGTACAGTAGATCCTATGAAAGATGGATAATTTGAAAAGATAATAGTACTCAAACTGAGTAACTGGTGCCAAGGTTATGCAACAACAAATCCACAACCTTATGAAGTGAGAACGATTTTACAAAACATTAGCAAAATGAGATGTGATGGAAAAGAGTAAAGATATTTGCACACACAATTTAGACACCTTGTATAGACATCGTAGAGCTTATGAGTGTCTTGGGAGTGCTGAAATACATGGTGAGAAGAAAACAATAAATAAATGGGGAGGAGTGCTTTTATACGGTGTTCGACACCATTTTTGTGTTCAAGCATTATACTCCACTGTTGAATATCTATCAGACCCAATAAATAAAAATCCACCTGTTAATGGCACATATGCTCAGAAGAAATCAGTTTCGATACTCTTTTCATCAATAGGAGCCAGTGTGCCACTCTAAACTTCTGCTAGGATACATTTAATTATAAAGTTTTCTTCTATTGCATGTTCACTCATCCACTTCAGCATTCACATATTTGCTGAACTTATTTTTTCCCTCTTGTTGGCACTTCATTAATCAACATTCACTACCTTAGAATTTTCTAGAGTAATATAATTAAAAACTCTGTTAACCGTTGTATGGCTGTTCAGCTTTTTCACTTCTGTTCCTATAGTTTATATCCTTACATGTAGTAGCTTCCTAGTTTGTGACTTGAACAAAATATAATATTCATGAAAAGTACTATGCTATGTTTCAAGTTCTGCAATCAGTTTTTTCACCCATTGGATAAATTATATCTTGAATGTCATAAAGTGAACCATGTTTTAAAAACAGTTTCCCATTGAAGAATTTGTTTATTTCAGAACTATGTTTCATGCTTTGGATTCTTTTAATTTGTGGCATAACCTTAAGATACACTCACATAACTTTGCCAAATGATTGTTCAGTCCTTATTAAGTTATTTTTACCTGTTATTATGGCTCAGCTTAAGGAGGTAACAATCTGACTTAGAGCCTGATTGCCTCAATGCACAGTCCTGGCAAGATATAAAGATCACACGTGACTATCATTAACAGAACTCTCAAGTAGAATAAAAAGAAAATGTAAAATTCAAGAACTAGCACTCTAATTAATTAAACCCTGGCGTAATTCCACCCCCACAAACTTTTTTATGTAGTTTTCAATCACATAGCTGTCTTATTTTTCTCCATCCCCAGCAGCCTAGCCCAGCAAAAGAATAGAGTACCAATATGTCTCCAAAATAAGAAAATAGGAAAAAGGATTTAAGTACAAAGCACAGTAAAACATTGATCAACTTATTAACAATTTTAAAAATAACAGCTTACAAAATGTTTTGCACCATATTGCTCAAGTGAATAGATTTTTTACAGAAGAAACTCTTCTCCAAACAAGTACAATATCATAGAAGACTTCATTCTGTCTTGGTCAAAAGATTAAAAGAACTGGGATCAGTTATCAACCTAGCTATCTGTGAAAGCTCCCAAATTCCAAATACATGTACACCCCAGATTCACATAATTCCTCTTCTGAAAGTAAAAATACAAACTATAAAATGGAAGGGCAACATTTTAGTATAACTACTCGAGTTTCCATGGCACATGAAATTGCTAATAACATTCTCTTCCTCATCATAATCAGATATATGCTATGCATATGGACTATGTAGATTAACTTACTTTAAAAAGAAGATCTCACAATAAATCTCCTAAAGATGAGGAACTGAATATAGAAATCCTCCTTCTCTTTCTGGTTCCTAAGATGTCCTGTGAAACAGAAAATCTTTCCAACACAGATCTAAGAGCTTGGTGAACCGAACCAGCCAGAAACTGACGGTATTCAGCATCTTCAAAGTTCTTTTCTTTGCAGCTAATTATCACAAAGACATTCTTCATCCTACCCTCTAATGTTGCAATCTCTGCCCTTTTTATCATAAGATGAAGTGCATCAAGTGCTTGTCTTATATCAGACAACAATCCAGGTTTATATTCACAACAAAGAGATGCCCTTATTGAATAAGGGAAACCATTCAACCCTCCCTCCTGCTCTTCAACTCTTATTTCATCATTGTCCTTTGGCATCATTAAGCCTTCACAAGCTTGTGCCGCATTTGCTTTCAGCTCTTTTAAATGTCTAATAACCTCGGCCAGTAAGGTCGCTTTGTCCATCTGAGTGAAAAACAGTATTCAAAGAAAAACTCATATTTTCAAGCTATGAATGAGTAAGTTAACAAGTTTCATTAGTTATGAGATAAAATTCATATGAGCATAGCCAGGTTGGACGGTTAATATCAAGTTCTTCTTATCCCTTCTTTTAGCAAAAGCAAAGAAAATTGAATTTGTGTCCTTCAAAATCAAAAGCTAAATCTTTAGGAAAAAAGAAAGAAAGAAAGAAAGAAAGAAACAAGAGTTAAAACCCTGCAAAATTGGCTTTACTCACATATGGATCCTAAAATTTGTTGAAGAAGTATCACTTCCGGTTAAAAGGCTATGCTTTCATTGAAACTGACTAATTGCCATACAAGAGGGCACAGTAAACAGTATATCATTTTGCAGCCTTTCAGGTACCATTTTTAAGAGATTGATGCATTTTAAACGGTCCTTACAATCTTACAAATATTTAGTATTAAATGAATAAATTATTGTATACTTCCCACAATAACAATAAATGTGTAATCTACGAAAATCTATACCACTAATTTTAAACATACATAAATTTTAAATAAATCAACTTAAATTAATAATCAACATCTTCATCAAGCATGCATTTATTGTTGCTCTATAGATGCATCCTAGAATTTCTCTCGAAGTTCCCATGAAAAACAGAATTACTACAAATTAGCAGAACCTGTTCTAAACTTGAGTAAAATCAGCATTGACTATTTCTATTTGTGAATAAACATTAAGAAAAACACAATAGAGAAAGCATTATATATATTGTGCACTAACCTTCTTAGCACCAGGAATCACAGTGCGAAGAGTATCAAGATGTGCATTAATTCTTGCTCTCCTCCTCCTCTCTGCCTCACTATGGTTCCTCAAAGCTTCAATGCTTCTTTCAGGGGACACACCCTTGTTTTCCAATTTAACAGGAGCTTCCACAAGCTCTCCCCTCTCTCTATCCAAAACAAGAGAGGAAGATGAAGCATACCCACTTCCAATCACACCAGAGCCTATTTGAAAACCATCACTAAACCTCTCTAGGGGTGCAAAAGCTTCCATTTCCATGGCAAAAAATCAAGGGGTTGAAGAGGGTGTGCAGGGAAGTGAAGTGAGAAGAGAGACAAAGAAGAAGAAGAAGAAGAAGAGTAGTTTTGAGGAGAAGAGACAGAAGTAAACAACCTTGGTGTGTTGTGTAGTTTTGTCCAAAAAGGAAAGAAGGCAAAGGGTGTGTTTGAGACAAGCTCAATGAGGAAGTGGGAAAGGTTAGTTGATTGTCATGTTGGGGGTTGGAGAGTGTGTGTGTCAGACTCAGATATGTGTAGTGTAGTCAGTCAGTGTGGCTGATGATGGCTTTGATGAAGCAGAGAGAGATCCAGAGAGGTTACTGATACTGATACTGATACTGTTATGGATTTTACCTCTTATGGTGGGGGACTCCACACTTTTAAAGCCCATATATTCTTGTCTCTTTTCTTCTTATATTTCAAATTAACAAATCTTTATCAAATATAACTTTTATCAATAATTTTGGATATATATATATATATGATGTATATAATAAGAGTTTTCAATCCAACGAATGACATTATAAGAAATGTATTCAATAAACAGTTGTTCACGAGTGTAAAAACACTTTTAACTTGCATCGGTATAATTAGATCTCTCCTCTAATAATATACGAGAATGATTAAAATGGTAGAATGAAGGAAGAAAGAAAATGGAATGAGATAAAGTAATAAAATTTTCATTTCTATCGTCTAGTTGAGGAGAGAAAGAGGAAGATTCCCTAAACTCACAAAATCACATATTCATGTATTCAAATATTAATTTACTGCTGGATCAATTACTATCCCTCATCTCATCTGTTAGCAAATCAATTATCTAACAAGGGCATAATTGTATATATTCAATACAAAATCCATCTTCTTTATTTTCATCTTCTCTCGTATCAAATAATTCTTAAAATTCATTATATTTCTCATCATTTTCTTTATATTTGATTTCTTTCTTTCTATTTTCTCTTATGGAAATGATAACTAGTACCCTTAGAACACTGGTTAAGAAATCAAATATAGAAATATTTTATTGAAAAATATAATATTCAATACACTAAAAGTTTTAAAGTTGTAATTTTCAATGAAATATTTTCATTTCTTGATTTCTTAGTGAATATCCTTATGACACTAGTTAGCAGGATACTTTCTCTTGTTTCAATTTCTTTCTCAAGTCTAACACAGGATTAAAGTTCACTTGATAAGTGTAAATTTTTTAAAAATTATGTATAAGATCAGTTTTTTTTTTGATAAACATGTTGCAACTGAAAAAAAAATATATTTATAGTGCCGGGAAGACTTTTTTTTTTTTTGCTGAGCCAACAAAACCTTTGAGATTAGTTGACTATAACATTACCAATTTTTTTGTCAAAAAAAAAACATTACCAATTTTAATATGATATTAAGAGTTTCACTAGTACCGTTATATCATTTTTAGTATTTAATTAAGATTTTCTAGATGAAATGGTCATAAAACTTGCACTCTAACTTTTTGGAGTAGAATACTCTAAAAAATTATTTAAGTGGCCTATGTTATTTAAATACTAAATGGTACAAAATTTCAATATCATCTTGATAATGCACTATCTCAATAGACAAATATGCAGAGTAACAAAGTTAAACCCAAACAGAAAAGGCTCAAAATATCCACAAAATTTAGTACTATGTCCAGCAATGTGATAGTTCTGTCCAACTTAGTCGTCCATGTTGATATTTAATTTATATTTCAAAACTTTACCCTCCATTGTAAATTGGTGTTTGGGAACAGATTGTTATTCTAGTTTCAGCTGTTTTTTAATCATTTAAGCTGTTTTATAAACACTCCATTATGTTTGGTAAGTAGATTAATTTTATAAAAAAGTTTTTTCTTGAAAATAAGCTGTTTTAGAAACATCTCTGGAGTAGGACTGTTTTATCTGATTATAATCAGTTTACTATTCATCCGGCAGGTCCGAACTTGCTCTTTTCACTTTTTGTTTTTTGACGGGGACTCTTTTCACTTTATTACAAAGCTTGCTATTTTTTTTTCCTTAAGAAAAAACAAGGATTAAAAAATGCAAACCAATTTGGTAGATTTACAACCCGAATAAAAAAAAATTGTCTAAGAAATTAATGATTAGAATAATAATGACAATAAAAATAATAATATAAATTTATGCTAGAAACTTTATGGTTGATAATAAAAAGTTAAATGATTAAAATGAGTTAAAAAAATATATTAGCAAGAAATAAAAAAAATTGAAAAAAAAACCATTATTCAAAAAAACACTATTCAAATAATTTCATACATTTTTTCATAATTTATTATGTAAAAGTAATTTTTTAAGCATCACCCAAACGAAATAGATTATCTTAAAATCGACAAAGAAACATAAAAACAAAAACAAAGAGTTCGATTATAATCGATTATCACAATAATCGATTATTTGAAAACAGATTATCAGCATAATCTTTTTCTTCCAGCTTTCCCAAACACACTCTTAGAATGTGATCCAAATATCCACGCACAAAAAAAAAAAAAAAAAAACTCCAATCCTATTCACATTCATCCTGCAAAAGCCAGAGGAGTGCCAAAAGTCTTCAAATTCAAACTTTGTTTTACCCAATGCTGAGTGCTGAAGATTCACTGTGGGATAGGTTTGTCGGAATTAATATAACCCAAATTGGACTTTTTGGAACTGAACAATTTTTGTCCACACACACACAGTGACACATAAGGGTACCCTCACGAGTGGTAATAATTCAGATATGTATATGAGTGCTGAGTAATGACAAATGCAAATCTTAGCACATTTTGAAGGGAATCTTATATATGAATCATGAGTTCTAAGTCTTTAAGGTATATATAATGTAGTTGATTTTTTGCCATAAAATCATTGGTCATCTCCTAATAACAAATATAGAACTTTATTAGTAGTATTAGGATTTCTTATATATGAATCACGAGTTCTGAGTCTTTATTGATTGCCCCAATTTGCGTTTGCGTCTCTTCCGCGTCTGAACGCACACTACGCTTGAATTTTCTTTTGGAGTCTTGCATAGTGATTTGTCGGAGAATGTGTCGAGGGCCTTTATTAATGAGCAATGCTAGTTTGTTTGTTTTTTTTTTTTTACAAAATGAGCAATGCTAGCTTTAAGTTAGGCAAAAGCCAATTTTGGATGGCACCCTTTAGGCTAAAGAGCCAACTAATCACTTTTTTAATAAGCTAAATAGTCATTTACCAATCACTTTCCCTTCACATTATAATTTTAATCCATTATAATTTTATCCACGTCATTGATGGTGACACAAAGCACAGCTTTATTTGAACATAGCCTACTTAGATTCACACACTTTATCTTAATGGCCATGGTTTCTTCGTCACACTTATGTGGTGGTCCTCAACTTTCCACAATGACAAACGAGAATTTCAAAGTTGGTTCATTCCTTGTCCACGTTTTGTATTTCGTTTCATAATTTGTACATTTTTTTTTTGGTAAGCAATTTGTACATCTAATTTTGCAATTGAATCAAATGATGAATAATGATTATACTATGCTTTGAGTTTCACAGGTTTTGGTTTGCTTTCTAAGGACATGATTGTAAGTTTGTTTAAGATTAAAAAAAAGAAATTTTTATATTAAATAATTTTATAATTTTTAAATGAAACATAATTTAATTTATATTTCTCTACAATCATAAAAATCACCTATTTGAACATTCTTTCTCATTGATTGCATCACCTTTTTATGAAAACCTTCTCAAAATAACTTTCTCATCATAATCATATTTCATTTATTTTCAGATTATATTTTTATTATTTTCAAAAGTTAAAACAGATAAATAGAATTTTATAAATAAAAAAACTGATAAATAGAAAATTCTTTAAATAATTATTTCTTTAAAATAAAAAATGATATTTTTTTCACAAAATAATCTCAAATAAAAAATTCAAAAGAAAATCTCAAACAAAAAATGTTTGTTGAAAGTTTCAAAGTTATTTATATAATTAATATTTTATTTTTTGATTTCTTAAGGTGTATAAGATTGCGTAGATTTAAAAAATCGAATTACGAAATATGATTTTGTTTGAAATTGAACTTATTAAAGTTAGACTAAATCATAAACACACCTTCCAATCACAGAAAAGAATGTATACACACGTTCTTGTAGATGGACGGAAATATTGCTTGTTGCTCATTTCTTTCTTACTTGATTTTATTACTATTATTTTTGGTACTGTTGTTTATTACTTTATACACGCCACTTTTATACATTTATATATACAGTAGTATTTTATTTTTATACAAAATTAAAGTCACTCGGACTTTGCGTGTACGTTTTTGTTTTCTACACAGCAAACTGATCAGCAAGTGCCAAGTAAAAACACAGCAGATCAGCGAGTGCCAAGTAATGTGCAGAAGTGCAACGGCTTAATTAAATATTTATAGGATAAATGCTTATATCGTATAAACTCTTATATATAAGTTATTTTTATAATTAACGAAAAAATATGGTCGAATTATTTTCATATAAATTATAAGCTGTTTTCATAAATTATCCTGAAGAGCTTATCAAAATAAATTGAAAACAACTAATAGACATGTCATAAGCTGTTTCCATAAGTTCTCCCAAACACTCTGACAAGTATTTATACCAATAGATAAGCTCAAATAGACTGTTTATAAGTCGATCCAATCAGGCCCTTGAGTTTGGGAATGAATCATTTAATGTATATCTTATCTTATGGTGCGGTTAAAGAGAAAGATAAACAAAAATGTTTTTTTTTAATTTTTAAAAGAAAAATGCTAGCAACATATCATTTCCAACACATTCCCTCATATTAGTTGAAATTTATGTGGGTCCTACAAAATTCAAGTGAGACCCGCATGAATTTCAATCAATAGGAAGGAGTGTGTTGAAAAGAATGTGTTAAAGAATGTATTGTTAGCACTTCTCTTTTTAAAATTACATGTAACTATGTAAGTACACACCAAGACATCAATTTAATGCTACAAGTTCATGCTCTAGTTGTTTAATATCTTTCACTTTTTTTTTTTGTTGGGTAAATGACATGTTTGTTTTAAATTAAAACTGACGCAGAGTTCCGTTTAAAACTCAATTGGACAAAAGCTACTCTATCCTGCTTTCAAAAAATGTGTATTGGGACGCGCATTTCTCCATTTGTGTCACAAAAAAATGTGAAACAAACATGTTGTTTCAGATATTGAAGAGTTTGTTTGTTTTAGATTTTGATAGAATTGATTTTGAAAGAATTGATTCAAAAAAAATGAATTTAAAAAAAACGAGTTTGAAAAACTTGATTTATGTTTAGTATTGATATTTTAAAAGTGACTTTAGAAGAATTGATTTTATTCGGTGTCTGTTTGGACTGGTGGTGAGAAACCGCGTTGAATTAAAAATCTCGGTGATGATGGCAATTGTGTGATTTTTATCAACAAAAAGTAGAAGCAATGGCAGCTTCCACGACCAAGTAGAAGTTGCCGTGCATTTGACTCCCAAGCATGTTCCAAATAGACACTTAGATGATAATATAAAATCACTTTTGAGGTGTAAATATAAATAATTTTGTGGGTCCTACACCTAGAATCAATTCTTCTCAACGGAAAAGCTGAAATTTTTTACTTCTCCTAGAATCAATTCTACCTAACATAAAAGTATAGATATATAAACTTGTGTCCAAAGACTTAGAGCTTTCACAAACTAGCTCTACGGGCCTCCTATTATCTCGAGAGGTTAGAGAATTAGTCTTTTGTTATGTTTTTTATTTATTTGTTACCTTGCTGTATAACACCCTATTTTTCGTTAAGTGCCTTGTTATATGTTTGTTTGGTTGTTTAAGCTTTGGGTGTTAGCTTAGAATTGTTGGTTAAGGGCTAAGTGGGATTTTTCAGCTTAAAAGTCCATTTCTGGTGCATGAGCACAACCTTGCTCATGACCAACACTACCGTGCAATGGATCAAGCACGTCACGTTGACGGTGAGTTGAGCATGCCCGTGCTCGATGGAGAGCACGACCGTGCTCGAGTGTGAACCGTGTCTCGGAGACGCTAAGTTGAGCACGATCGTGCTCAACATGGAGCAGGACCATGCTCAGCTCTGAGGTTTATAAAAGTGACACAATAACCAAGGGTTTCGTGTTGAAACCCTACTTTTGGTAGCAGCAGCCACCCTTTTGAGGCTACCTTTGTCTTCTTCCCTATTTCTCTTTACCCCATTACTGTGGTGGAGTTTTGGAGACCTTTGGGAAGCTCTTGTTTTCTGTGCCAGTTATATAAGTAATGTCCTTTCCCATTTGGTTTCCTTTTTCTTGGTTTTGAATTGGAAACTAATTTGGTTGAAGTTTTGTTTGACCAAGACTTGGATTCAGACAGAGTCGCTCGAGGGGACATTACCAGTTTACTGTTTAGGGCTGTCGTTGTTGGAACCTTCAAACCAGGTATGGAGAGAAGGATAGTATGATCATTAGGCAAGGGGGTAGCGTAAGATGAGGGGTTCCCGTTACCCCGTAGTTGTTTGTATGATAAATACCATGTGTTAACTTATTTATTGTTATAAATGCCTAATGTTATGAATTCTTATCATATGTTGTTGTTCTGTTTACTTGATCATTTGGTATGCCAATCATGTGTACTTCGTTGTTATAATGATGCCATGTTTATTTGGTTGCATTGGTATGAATGATTATGTCATGATAATGTTGGTTGATTTGGTATGTTTTATATACCTGATGTGCGCTGCGGCGCGCGCGTGCGATTCCGGCAAGTGTACCGGATTGCCGTCAAGTAATAAAAGATATCGAACCCACAGAGACTGTGTTCTCGAATCGCAATCGGTTTTCGAATCGATTAGATCTAGACTTTTTAGAGGGTTTTGAAAAAGGTTTGAATTGAGAGATAAACAAACAGAATCAATTAAAACAGAAAACAAATCTTTTTGGGGTTTTGATCTAAATGGATTCCTAGGGATTTGGGTTACCTTTGAGGTTGTTTATGTTGCTAATCTGATTTACCTTTGTTGATTACCGAAATTGCGTTGAAGGCGAGTTTATCCTCTAATAGCTTAAGCTCCCTCTCGGGTTACAAAAGCCGTGCCCAATTGACCCGACCCCTACTCTCGTGGTAGTCGATCCAAGATTAGACCCTTTGCGCTTCGTGACAACTCGTTGCTCCTCGAGGGACGGCTTCTAACTCGTGATTTCAGTCCCAAGTCTGACTTCTATAGGTCCGACACCTAAGTTCACCGCTAGGTTCCTCCTTATAATGTCTAAGTCATGCAAATAACCTAAGTTCACCGCTAGGTTCCTCCTTAGATCATCCACATCTCACAAACCAGTGGCCGCCGGGCTTTACGAGTGAAACACCCTAGAAATCCTAAGTTCACCGCTAGGTTCCTCCTTAGAACGTCTACGTCACACAAATAAGCGGTTGCCGAATTTACGAGTGATTAACACACTAGAAATCAGATCTAAAACAATAACGAAATCAACAACGATTTTACATCAAATCAACAACATTTACAAAACTCGGGCAGAGCCCCAATCCCTAGAAACAAACTACTACTCCAGTCTTGCCATGGAGATGACAAGCTGGGTTGACAACATAATAGAAAATACAAAATTTAGAGAAAAGAGGAGAAGAGGAGAAGAGAGATCTACGCCTAGAGTCCTAGTTGTTATGGATGTGATCCTCCTCATGAATGTGTCTCTGATGTGATCTGCCTGATCCTTATTTATAGATGTGGGAAGTTAGAGTCCCAATCTAACTCAAATTCTGATCCAAATTCGGTTTCTTCAGGTCCAAGTAATGCGCGTCACGGCCGTGATGGCCATCACGGCCAGGCCGTGACGGTCTCTGCCTCTGCCAATTCTGGAAAATTCAATTTCTCGCGACGCGAGCCCCCGCCTTCATGGCCCGTGATGAATTTCACTACTGGGCCGTGATGTGCTCCGACTTGTGGTGGTTTTGGGTCACGGCCGTGATGGCTATCACGGCCAGGCCGTGAGTGCACTCGACTTCACCTTTGTTCTTTTTCGTTTTGCTCGATCATGGCCGTGATGAGCATCACGGCTAGGCCGTGATGGACTCTGTTTGGCTCATTTTCTGCACTTTTAAAGCCCTATCTTCATCCAAACTTCATCATGGTTGATCTTGAGCATTTTACCCTTGATATCTGCAAAACAACACACGAAAACCGCCTTACCCGTTCCAAAGGAAAATTAACCTACAATCTAATTAAAATATGCCTAAACTACATGAAAATGCATGCAAAATGATGGACAAAGATGAGGTGAAATCACACTCATCAATACCCTGGTGGTTGAGTGTTTACGGTTAAAGCCAATACGTTTAAATAACCTATAATTGATTAACATATGACTGTTGTTAATAAAATTGGATAAAGGTTCATTTCCCTAAAAACGTCATAAAACATGGATTATTAGTGTGAGTGAGGTTTTATGCCAATGGTTTAGTTCATAATACTAGGAACGAATCAAGAGAGTTTTTAGGAGGTTCTTGGCTAAAGAACTCAACCATAAATCTGCCCAAAACAGTACGGCTTATCCAGGAGCACGGCCATGCTGAATAGGGAGCACGACCGTGCTGAATAGGGAGCACGCCCATGCTCCCAGTTTGAATTCTGGAAGGCTGCGCATTAAGCACGGTCGTGTAGAGTGGAAGCACGACCATACATCCAAGCACGACCGTGCATAAACAGAAGCACGATCGTGCTTCACTTATAGAGAAGCACGCCCGTGCACAAGGTAAGCACGTCCGTGCTCCCCCTCCAGAGCAGTGTTGGGATTAAAGGTTTTTAAGGGGTTTTAACCCCAATTATCCCCGATAATGTTATGGTAATGCACCAATCAAATGATGAAAATTTTATAACATAATTAAATATTAATTAAGATGATGAAAGACGATGAGTTGGTTAAGTCGGTGCCCAATGGGTTACCGCACGATGATGAACTTTGGTTCTTTTCGGCCAAAGTGACCTCGATGCTTTTCGGTCGAGGTGTTGATGAGTTGTACCTTGGTGCTTTTTGGCCAGGGGGGCCTTGACCTCATGGGGTCTAAGGTGTTGACGTTGATGATGCTATACTTGGGTGCCTCTAGTGGCCCAAGCGGAGGTGGTGGTTGTCGTTGTTTGTTGTTGTGTTCATGCATCGCATTGGAGATGTTAGTTGGGGGAAGTTCAACATAGGGGAAGTCGTCCGAGAGTTAGGCGATCTGGCCATCCAAGGTAGGTTCACCCAAGGTTTGGTGTATTGTGGTCCCCCCGTGATGATGCATCCAAGATTTGATGTGTTGGTTATCCAAGGGGTTCACCCATGGTTTGGTGAACTGCCGGCGTTGGTGCTTTTTGGCCAATGTGAATATGTAACTCCGAAGTTGCTCTTCCTGAGATAGTTTGGATCCACATGCATAATGGAGTAGCGAAGTAGTGTTGCACTGTATAGCATACCTTGGTTGGTTTATTATGTTGAGATGATTATATATATACATATGATGATGATATATGTTGTTGATATGCCATGATGTATGTTCATCTTGCTTCATATCTCCATGTCGTTGTGATTATATGCTTTCTTACTCCCCGTTCTCTGTTTTCCTTGTTTGGCATGTATGGTTTCGTGCAGAAGATGGCGAGCAGCCGGGAGAGGAGTGACTCTGAGGAGTCGCCACTCATAGTTTGGACTTTTTAGTTTAGTTGTTCAGTTTTTTTAGTTCGATTGTTTTCCGAGGATGTTTTTCCATAATGGTTCTACCAGCTCTGTATGTGACATCGGGGTTGGGTCTTTGTTTATGTTTTATCATGGTTTTGGATCTATATCTTCTTTTTTGGTGATTAGTGGGGCCTAAGCCCAAAAAAAAGAGAATTACATACAAACTAGATGAGGAGTAGGGACTCCCATAACATCAGAGAGTAACACCTGAGTTATAGTATCAGGTGGAGACTCATAAACAACCAAACTGTCACTAAGCTCCCAACCCAAGTTGGCTAAGACATCTACACATTTGTTTGCTTCCCTGTACACATGAGTAATCTGGGCTTCCCAATTTGTGGCGATTAAGTTTATGATTTTAGAGACCAGATTCTAACCAGTAGCACCCCTTGCGCAGCACCTTTGTGTTAGACTCAATGACTTAGAGATTTTGATATATGACAAATACAATTTAATGTGTATGCAAGTGTTTTAGTGTCAAATTGCAAAGACAGGTATCAAGCAGTGCTCAATATGTTCAATGAGCAATTAAAGGAGAATATTCAAGGAAGAACTTGAATAAATCAAAAGAGCTACATGGAGGAATCAAATAGCAAAGACAAAGATCAAGGAATCATCAAGACAAGAGCTTAAAGGAGAAATTAGATTTAAGTCTTAGATGATTTATAAGAGATGAAATCTCTTATTCACAAATAGCTCATTTGAAAAGATGCATGAAAGAAAATCAATTTTCATAACCTGCATTAAAAGGAATAAGTTTTCGTTAATGAAAATGATTTTTGGAAATGGAAGCGCTCGTCCAACACAAATGACAAAAGCGCTCATCTAACTAAAGTAATAGAAGCCCTCGTCCAACACAAGTGACAAAAGCGCTCGTCCAACTGAAGTAATAGAAGCGCTCGTCCAACACTGAAGTAATAGAAGCGCTCGTCCAACACTAAAGTAATAGAAGCGCTCGTCCAACACAAGTAATAGAAGCCCTCGTCCAACACTGAAGTAACAGAAGTGCTAGTCCACTAAAGTGACAGAAGTGCTCGTCCACTAAAGTGATACAAGAGCTCGTCCACTAAAGTGACAGAAGTGCTCGTCCACTAAAGTGATACAAGTGCTCGTCCACTAAAGTGACAGAAGTTCTCGTCCACTAAAGTGATGCAAGCGCTCGTCCACACAAGTCTTTGGACTTGCTAAGACCTTAATATGGAGCTCATCTACTAGCTCGTCCGATGTAAAATCTTAAATTCAAAATGGCTAGATGGACGCGCTTATTTTATGGACGCGAATTCTATAAGAACCGATGAAGAATCTTATTTCAAGAACCAGAATCAAGAAAACAAACTCTGCTATCAGACTCAAATCTATTTTGATTGATCCCAACGACTGTAACTTGTTTTCTATATAAAGAGCGATCAAAGGAACATTTTTTATATAACGAATAGCATATCGAATACAATACACATATCATTCATCATCTTTCTTGAGCTTATTGTGAAAAGAGTGTTTCATTCTCATAAGTGCTTCAATTTGTACATCTGACTATTGAGAGTTAGGAATCAATTTTTCATTTTATTTGATTGTAAAGAGAGAGGGAGTCTCTCTGAGTGATTAGGGTGAGGTATCCCTAAGGAAGAACATTGAGGCTCTTCACAAGAGTGTGGCATCTCGAGGTGAAGGAATGCTCTGTGGTGTAAAGGTTTTTCAAGCTACCTGGCTAAAGCTTGTTGTGTTAGCGTGTGAAAACCCACAGGTGGAGTGGGGACTAGATGTAGGTCACAGTGGTGGTGACTGAACCAGGATAAATCTGGTTGTGTGGTATCTCTAAACTCAAACTCTTTAATTTCTGTTTATGTTCAAGAACCTGTGATTTTGATGTTTAAAGTTCAATATAATTTCTATTCTTGATCTGTATAAACTATATTAAAACCTGAGTCTGATTGTAATCAAGTCTGTGTTATGTGTTCAAAACTGAGTTGATCAAAACCATTATTGATTGCATCATATACTGAAACTGAAACCTGCAAGTTTGGTCTTGATTGTTAATGCTTGTATCTGAAACTTGCATAACTTTTTATTAATCTTTAAAGGCTTAATCAGTTTCTGTATTTTGTTATTATTGAGTTTTGAACCCAAACCCATTCTGTATTAATTCTGAATCAATCTTTCTTATCTTCATCATCTTCCAATTCAAGAGTTTATATAAACCCTTCATTGATTTTGTAAAAGATCCTGAGGCCACAAATCTGAAAACTAAAGTTTTGTGAAAAAGTTTTTAAGAGGGAAATATTTTAAGAAAACTCAATTCACCCCCCTCTTAAGTCGTTGAAGCCAAAACAACAATCGATATCAAAGTTAAACTCTTACGTTTGGCTTAACTGCTATAGGAGTATGGCTTCCACTGACTGGTTGAATGAAGGGGCTTCCCTTGCACGCCCTCCTGCCTTCAATGGATCTGAGTATATCTATTGGAACGAAATAATGGTAATCTTTCTTAAGGCAGCAGATGTTGACATATGGGATGCAGTAGAAAATGGACCATTTTCCCCCTCTACTGTAGATGCTAATGGTGCTCCAAGAAATAAGCCTAAAACTGAATGGAATGAGGATGATAAGAAAAGAATTCAATATAATGCATGTGCTAAGAATATTATAACATATGCTTTAAGCCGTTATGAGTTTTTTAGGGTTTCAAATTGCAAATCAACAAAGGAGATGTGGGATACATTGTAAGTAACACATGAAGGAACCACAGATGTCAAAAAAGAGCAAGAATGAACACATTGACACATGAGTATGAGCTGTTCAGAATGAAGCAAGGAGAACCTATGTCTGAAATGCAAAAGAGATTCACACACATTGTAAGTCAATTGGTTGCACTTGGAAAGACAATCTCCAATAAAGATCAAGTTAACAAAGTAATGAGATGCTTGAGCAGAGAATGGCAACCTAAAGTCACTGCAATATCAAAATCTAGAGACCTCTCATCAATGACCATTGCCACATTGTTTGGAAAATTGCAAGAACATGAATTGGAATTGAACAGACTGAATGAGAGTGAAGAAACTGATAAAAGAAAGAAGGGATTGGCTTTGAAATCACAAGTCAAAGAAGTAGAAGACAGTGATGATGATAATACAGAACAAGAGGCAGAATCTGAAGAAGAGATGGGAATGCTAGTTATAAAATTCAAGAACTTCCTAAAGAAGAAAGGCAACTTCAAAAGAAAGCCATCCACGTTTCCTAAAAGAAATTTCAGCAAAGGTGACAACTCTTCCAACAACATCACATGCTATGAATGTGGAAAGATTGGCCACATGAAGCTTGACTGTCCAAATCTGCAAAAGAAGGACAAAACTGAAAAGTTTGACTCAAAGGACAAGAAGTGGAAAAAGCCAAGAAAGGCCTACATTGATTGGTATGATAATGATCTAGAATCCACTCGAAGAATCTGAATCCGAGGAGGCAATCCTGTGTTTGATGGCCAGGAATCATAGTGATTCAAAAAGTGAAGTAAGTTCTAATTATCAACCTTCTTATGATGAATTGCAAAATGCTTTTGAAGAACTTCATAAAGAATCCATTAGACTTGCTAGATTGCTAAATAAGTCTAAGAAAACCATCACATGCCTAGAAGAGAAAATTTCTGTTTTAAACAAAGAGCTAGATGAATTAAAAACAGAAAGTTATACTGTAAAAGAAAGATTGGCCACTGTTTTGGAACCACCTATATGCTCTAATTGTTCTAAGTGTTGTACATTGACTAAAGAAGTTGAAAAACTGAAAAATGACTTAGGCAAGTTCACAAATGGTAGAGATAACTTGAATGCTTTGTTAGGACAACAAATATGTGTTTATGATAAGGCTGGAATAGGCTATAAACCTAAGATACATGAGAAATCTATCAAGAAATTTTTTGCTGCACCTAAGACATCAAACACGCCATTTGTTAAATACAATTTTTGTGCTAGAAAAGGTCACATAGCATCTACATGTCAATACAGAAACACCATTTGTTAAATGCAATTTTTGTGCTAGAAAAGGTCACACAGCTTCTACATGTCAATACAGAAAATCAGCATACAATAAATCTAAGTATATATGGGTTCCTAAAGGAACTATTGCTGCAACTAACTCAAAAGGACCCAAACAGATTTGGGTACCTAAAACACAAACATGATTCTGTTTTGTAGGAGTGTTGGAAAGCCAAGAATGTGAAATGGTATCTTGATAGTGGCTGTTCCAAGTACATGACAGGAGACAGAAGCAAGTTCATTACATTCACCCATAAGTCAAGTGGTAGTGTTACCTATGGAGACAGCAATAAAGGGAGAATACTTGGCATTGGCAACATTGAAAGTAACTCAACAACAATCATTGAGGATGTATTATATGTTGATGGACTGAAACACAACCTATTAAGTATCAGTCAACTATGTGACAAAGGCTTCAAGGTAAAATTCAATTCCAATAGTTGCTTAATAGAAAATCAGCATGATGAAAATTTGAAATTAATTGGACATAAGACAGATAACATCTATATGCTTGATTTAGATAATATCTTTTCAAATACTGCATGCTGTCTTATTTCAAAAGAAGAAGAGAATTGGCTTTGGCATAGAAGAATTGCACACATTCACATGAACCACTTGAATAAACTGATTCGTAAAGATCTTGTAATTGGCTTGTTTAAACCGAAATTTGTGAAAGATGGACTATGTGATGCATGTCAAAAAGGAAAGCAAGTTAAGGTCTCTTTTAAACCAAAGAACATTGTTTCAACAACTAGACCTTTACAACTTTTACACATGAATTTATTTGGTCCATCTAGAACCAAAAGCTTTGGTGGTAACTCGTATGCATTGGTAATAGTAGATGATTACTCTAGATATACATGGACATATTTTCTATCTCATAAGAGTGATTCATTTGCTGCATTTAAGAAAATGGCAAAAATTGTGCAAAATGAAAAAGACGTGAAAATTGTTTCTATAAGAAGTGATCATGGGGGAGAATTTCAAAATGAAGTGTTTGAAAACTTTTGTGATGAGCATGGCATTCAACATAATTTTTATGCTCCTAGAACTCCACAACAAAATGGAGTAGTGGAAAGAAATAATAGATCATTAGAGGAGATAGCAAGAACTATGTTGAACGACTCTAGCTTGCCAAAACCTTTTTGGGCAGATGCTGTCAATACAACCTGCTATGTACTAAATAGAGTCTTGATAAGACCAATCTTAAAGAAATCCCCTTATGAGCTTTACAAAGGAAGAAAACCAAATATAGCATATTTTCATGTTTTTGATTGCAAATGCTTTGTTCTTAACAATGGAAAGAATAATCTTGGAAAATTTGATGCAAAGGCTGATGAAGGAATTCTCCTAGGTTATTCTCTATATAGTAAAGCATTTAGAATATATAATAAGAGAACACAAACTATTGAGGAATCTGTGCATGTGACATTTGATGAGTCTAACCCCAAAAGGTTGGGAAATGATTCTGTTATTGATGACCTTGCAGATTCAATTGAGAAAACTCTCTCAGAAGAGAAACAGGACAATGAAGAAGATGAAAGCCTAAAGAATGAATTACTGCAGCAGGAGCAAACAGAACAACAGCCTGACCTACCAAAGGAATGGAGGATTGTCATAAATCATCCAATTGATATCATCATTGGTGAAATTACAAAGGGGGTAACTACTAGACAATCTCTTAGAAATGCTTGTAATCATATGGCATTTGTGTCTCAAGTAGAACCTAAGAACATAGATGATGCTATAATTGATGAACATTGGATGATGGCTATGCAAGATGAGTTAAATCAATTTGAAAGAAACCAAGTTTGGAAACTAGTGCCTAAATCCAAGAACTGTCAAGTAATAGGTACAAAATGGGTTTTTAGGAATAAACTAGATGAAAATGGTATAATTGTAAGAAACAAGGCTAGATTGGTAGCCAAAGGGTATAAACAAGAAGAATGCATGGATTATGATGAAACATATGCACCAGTAGCAAGATTAGAAGCTATAAGAATGCTACTTGCTTATGCTTGCATAATGGGATTTAAATTGTATCAAATGGATGTTAAGAGTGCTTTCTTAAATGGATTTATACAAGAGGAAGTGTATGTTGGTCAACCACCTGGTTTTGAGAATAATGAATTGTCTAACCATGTTTATAAACTGTCTAAAGCACTATATGGCTTAAAGCAAGCTCCTAGAGCTTGGTATGAAAGGTTAAGTAATTTTCTCATTGAAAAAGGATTTAAAAGAGGTAAAGTTAACACAACTTTGTTCACTAAGAAAAAGGCACACAACATTTTACTTGTACAAATATATGTGGATGATATAATTTTTGGTGCCACTAATGAGTAGTTGTGCAATGAGTTTGCAAGACTTATGTAGAGTGAGTTTGACATGTCAATGATGGGTGAACCAAGCTTTTCCTTGGACTGCAAATAAAGCAAACTAAAAATGGAATCTTTGTTAGCCAAACCAAGTACTACAATGAGTTGATCAAGAAGTTTGGCATGGAAAATGTTAAGGAGATGGCTACTCCAATGAGCACCTCCTGTTATCTGGACAAGGATGAGCAAGGTAAACCTGTTGATGTTTCTAAATTCAGAGGTATGATAGGCTCACTACTTTATCTTACTGCTAGTAGGCCAGATATCATGTTTAGTGCATGCATATGTGCTAGGTATCAAGCAAATCCAAAAGAATCACACTTAACAGCAGTTAAAAGGATAATTAAATATCTGTTAGGAACAAAAGACATGGGATTATGGTATCCCAAGGGAGCTACATGTGCTTTAATTAGCTATTCAGAATCTGATTTTGCTGGTTGTAAACTAGATAGAAAGAGTAATAGTGGAACTTGCCATTTACTAGGGAACTCATTAGTATCATGGTTCAGTAAGAAACAATATAGTGTGGCTTTATCCACTGCAGAGGCTGAATATGTAGCAACTGGTAGCTGTTGTGCACAGGTTTTATGGATGAAACAACAATTAATTGATTATGGTGTGCAACTAAACCAAGTTCCTATTAGATGTGACAATACAAGTGCAATTAACCTAACTAAGAATCCTATAATGCACTCTAGAACTAAACACATAGAAATCAGACATCATTTCATTAGAGACCATATTCAAAATAGAGAAATTGAGATTGAATATGTTGATACAACTAAACAACTTGCTGATATTTTTACCAAACCCTTGAACAAGGAAAGCTTATTTTTCATTAGAAGAGAATTGGGCATAATCAATCAATCGTATATCTAATCTCTAAAGAAACTATTTATATGATTGTATCTTTGTGTAAATATGCTCTGATTCTTGTATGGTTTGATTTGGAATATCTATGAATGATTAGAAGAGAGTTTCAGAAGAAATAGATTTGATCAGGAATGGATCCCCTATGTTTTTAGTCTGATAAACTCAAAGATAACCCAGGAGTGGACTTTCATTTCCCTACAAATATCCCTCTATCATGAACAATTTTTTATGCTATGTTTGAATGTTTAAATGCTTACCTTCCCTATCACTTTGAATGTTTCTTTTCTTTACCTTTTTGATAATGCCAAAAGGGGGAGGAAAAAGTATGATATAGAGAAAGGGGATAATAACAAATTATAAATGCATATGTTGAGGGGGAGCTTATAAGTTTACATGATTAATGGGGAGTAAATCAAATTTTGCTCTGTTAATATTTTTTTTGCTCTGATATACTTCTGCTCTGACTGCTATAACACCATGATATAAATCTGTCAAAAACACTTAGCGTCTGCTACACTTATACTCTGATCTTATAATTTGTTAAAAGTTTTGTCATAATCAAAAAGGGGGAGTTTGTTAGACTCAATGACTTAGAGATTTTAATATATGACAAATACAATTTAATGTGTATGCAAGTGTTTTAGTGTCAAATTGCAAAGACAGGTATCAAGCAGTGCTCAACAAGTTCAGTGAGCAATTAAAGGAGAATATTCAAGGATGTGAACACCTAATTTTGTCCGGATGCCTTTTTAATTAAAGTTTTGAAAAAAAATAAAATAAAATAAAATAAATGAATACATAAATAAATAAAATAAATCAATCAAAAAATCAATCTGCTTCTGAAATCTTTCTTTTCCACTAGTTCACTCCACCACAGCACAAGGCTCAAGCAAGTAAACACCATTATGGGTATTGTTCAGAACTTGGGGAAAAGGGTTATGCCTAGATCAGAGAAAAGAGGCACAAAAATGGGAATTGAAGGGACTAGAGCATGGTAACCTCTGCAACACTCAAGCTTGCAAGGTCCCAATGACAATGAGCAGAGTTCATCTCCTTCTACAAATAGAGGACAACATCAACAAAGGGGAGGAGAGAGCACAGAGAGCAAAATCAAAAGAAGGAACCCAGCAGCAGAAAAATATACTCCATACTCTCCTCTTTTTCTCTTCATACACGATGCCCCTTTTCTGATTCTTCTCTTCACAACAGAAACACACACACACACCATTTGATCATCTTCCTCTTCTCCCCACTTTCAAAAAATTTCTCTCCTTTGCTCTCTCGAACCCACGATCGCGACCACTGCACCTCCCCGCACTTCTTGGAGTCGCCGCCGACACGGAAGGAAGAAGACCACGCGAGCCTCACTTTCAGGTCTCTTTTCGCTTCGCTGCTGCGGTGTCATCGGCGCCACCCCTGCACCGCCGCCGGGAGTCGCGCGACCACCGCGTCTGGTTCACCCTGCTCGAACCGCCATGGGAGTCGCAGATCTGCTCCACCGCGCCGCTCAACCACAGCGTCGAATGCTCCAGTCGTTCACTACAGCGATGCCCCCACGTCCGCCTCGGGTCCGTGTCCGAGATCGCTGCTTGCCGCTTGCGTTCGCCAGCCGCTGCTCTCCGGCGTTCGCACAAGGGTGGAGGGTCAAGGTTCCTCTTTTGGGTTTGTCACACTCTCACTGTAACCTCACCTCATTTCTATCTGTGGGTTTTATCACTCTATTTTTGTTTTATGTTGTTAGCAATTAACTATTCTTTTGCCTTTACTCGATACTGTGTACTTGTTTCAAATGGCACACCTTTATTTTGAAAGGTGACAAGTGAGGAAGCATTTTTATTTTTATTTTTAAAAAAAAGAAAGAAAAAAAGAAAAAACAAGTTATATAAAAAATATAGAATCTTTGAATTCACGCAACAATTTATAACGTTGATGTATGATTTTTCATCCTCAAGTGTTGTATGAATTGTAAGGGTTCATCGTATAACTTTGCTATCTTTAACCCTCTGTAAGGGTGAATTCCCTTTTAAAAAAATATATTAAATGTTTTTAATTTATACTTTTAGTCAGTCTTACCTAATTTATTCTTTATAAAAAAATATCTTTTTGAATTCACGCAACAATCTACAATGTTGATGTATGATTTTTCATCCTCAAGTGTTGTATGAATTGTAAGGGTTCATCGTATAACTTTGCTATCTTTAACCCTGGGCAAGGGTGAATCCCCTTTTAAAAAAATATTAAATTTTTTTAATTGATACTTTTAATCAATTTTACTCAATTTCATTCTTATAAATTAAAAAAAAATCTTTTTAATTCATAAAACAATCTACGACGTTGGTGTATGGGCTTATTCATCCTCAAGTGTCGTGTGAATTGTAAGGGTTTATCGTATAGCACTGCTATCTTGGACTCTATGCAAAAATGAATTTATTCTGAAATAAAATCCTTTTAAAAAAAAATAAAATAAAATCAAAACAAAATCAAATCTTTTATCAAAAATTAAAATCAATCAACCAATCAAATCTTTTCTAAAGAACTACGTGGCTTTGAGTTTTCCATCGCACCCGGGAATACGTAGGAGCAAGATAAATCATCTTGTCGGGCCAAAACTAAATTTTCCCTTTTTTGTATCTCCTTTTTATGCTAAAATAATTAATCAAAAATTAAACTTTTCTATTTTTAGGGATGCTCTATGGACACGGTGCCATGTTCAGTCCCTTAGATTTGAGGTTGCCCTGTGGACTCATGTGCCACGTTCAACCTCATTTAATTAATTTTCCTTTTTTTGCATCCCGTTTTTCGTTAAAATAATTAATCAAAAAGTTAAACTTTTCCTTTTTAGGGATGTTCTATGGACACGGTGCCATGCTCAGTCCCTTAGATTTGAGGTTGCCCTGTGGACTCATGTGCCATGTTCAACCTCATTTAATTTTTCTAAACAATAAATTTAAAGATATAAGAACTGATAAAAATCTAAAATATTTAAAATTAAAAATAACACTTTGTTGTAAATAATTTTTGGGTAGAATAAATATCTAAAAGGTTATTAAAATGTTTTTGCACAATTAAATTGAGGTACTTTTTTTTAACACGGCGTGTGGGGTGCTAATACCTTCCCTACTCGTAACCGACTCCCGGACTCATATCTCTCTTTTTTAAAAGACCAGCTTACCTTTAAATAATTGGGTTTTCTAAGATTTTCCCAATAAAAATTTTAGTGGCGACTCCTCTGTTTTTTACCCATCTTTTTCGCGGCTCCCGGACGGGATGGTCGCGACAGCTGGCGACTCCACTGGGGATATAGAGAGTCAGGCCTATCATAGTTGGTTGTGCAACTTCTTTTAATAACTTTGAAAATATTAGTTTTACCCCTCTTTGTTTTATTTGTTTTGTAAATTGTTATGTGCTTTAATATATGTCTTTGTACATTCTTGCAACCTTAGGGTAGAAAACTCTTGTAAATGTTGGTTGTTCTTTTGCAGGCTTGGGGTTAGTTTTTTGGGTTTTGTGCAGGTTTGCTTGCTCCCAGCACACACAACACCATCTCATACTCACACACTTTTGGGCTCTATACCCGAGTCTTGGAATGCCATCGGATTAGAAGGGGCATCAGTGATGTTATTGTGACGCTTTTGCGCCCCTGACAGACATTGATTCTCCCGTTCGGATTGCTACCGAAACATGGATCGCCATATTGTGACTTTTCAGTCCCTGTGGTGAGGTTCATGGATTCGGATCCTTATCTTTTAGGTGAGGGTAATCCGGGGACCATATGTTTAGGGGTCTAGATCCGTCCCGAAAGTCATGCACATAAAATGCCAGTAGTAGCCTACCAAAATAGGGTCTCGACCTCAGAAATTCAAACTTTAGGATATGACCCATGTAGGACAAAAGGGAGCACATTCCACCTTTTTCTGCAACATGAATAATCACGTTTATATCTCATGCATTTCCATAAATGGTAAAAAAGGGATTTGTGTAAATCATCTTTCTGTAACTCATTCATATTCTTTGTATATTTTGTATCTTATGCATTAAATATTTTGTTAGGTTCATAAAAAAAAAACATTTTCATGCATCCCTCTCATGCGTTCATTACAAAAAAATCATTTATCTCAAGCATTCATAAGAAGAAAAAAGAAAAAATAAGAAGTCGTGCATCTCCTTCATTTATGCATTAATCACTAAAAACTTTTCAGACCAATAAAATAAAAATTCATACATTTCATGCATCAATTACTTTTTATGTCAATCTCATCATTAAAAAAAAGTCATATCAGCCATTCATTAAAAAAAAATCATTTATCTCAAGCATTCATAAAAAAAATTGATTCATCTAAAAAATAAAAAGCTCATCTCATGCATTGTCGTTTTGGTGAATAAAAAGTGCCTTCATGCATCACATGCATTAAAATTTTGAGTCAATATAAATATTCCTTTTTCATACATATCATGCATTAATATCTTTTGGATAAAAAAAAATTCATACATTTCATATACTCATTCCCTTTTAAGTTAAAAGTTTATTAAAAAAAATAAAAATAAATAAAAAATCATTCCATGCATTGTGCTCCTTGGAGAAAATGGAACCACCGCACTTTCAATAAAAAAGAATGTCAACTAAACCTTGGATCATGAGGTGGAACTGGAGACAATATTTGCTCAAGTGGCCGAACAATGTAGGCACAACCTTTTGCCTAATCAGGGATGTTTGGATGTCAATGTGAAGGATTTTATATAGTCCCACTGGAGTCAGGTAGCACATATTCACGCTTTTATGGAGCGATCTATGGAAAATCATGCAAACTCAGGACAATAAGGCCCTGGCTAAGGAAGAAAGAAATCATGATAAGGACAGTCCCAATCAACTATGGAGGAGTTCAAGATGAAGGCTATGCTAACATCATCAGAGATTCAATCCTAGTGATTGAAAAAAAGGCAATACTTTGTGACCCCATCTTCAGAATTTCTAAGTAACCAAGGCAAGATTTGTTTATCAGGGATTTACCATGACACAATGGTTATGTTGTATTATATCATGAGATAATTGAACCATGTTCACTTTCTTGAAGCATTAATGTAATGGATTTGCATGCGTACCTTGTCTCATCCTTTCTTTATATCTTCATCTCCACCATAATGTTTCTCTCGTCATACTCATATATCATATTCCCTTTTTTTTTCTTCCCCAAGTACCTTTTTTGGTTTGGTTAATAAGGCCCACTTTCTTGAAAGTTATTTGTGGACAACAATGAAACCCACATGTGCCCATACCTTTTCAAAAAAAAAAAAAGGAAAGAAAGAAAGAAAGAAAGAAAATAATACAAATAAAAGAGGAGCAAATAAATAAACACTTGGTGAGCACCATCTCTTTGTCTCTAAAATAAAGTTTAAAAAAATAAACAATCATGATTTGAAATGAAGATTGGCCATTTTTTCTCTACCCTTAGCAAAATATCATCATTATCCCTTGTTATCCCTTTTGAGCCTGAAAATTTTCTTCAAAGAACCTTGGACAAGGATCACCACTAAACAAGGGGCAAGCAAGAAGGAAATGGTGATCATGAAGCGTAACAAAAAAAAGAGAATTAAAAAAAAAAGGAAGAAGAAGAAGAAGAATAAAAAGAAGAGAAAGAAAGAGGATAAAAAAAAAAACCTCATGTAAAACAAAAAAGGGGAAAGTTAGAAGAAAGTAAATGTTCTCAATAATCCGAAAAAAGAACATGGATCTTTGATCCTATTCAACCTTAAAACATTTGTTTGAGCCTTATATCTTTTTTCATGACCCCCAACCATTAGCCACGTTACAAGCCTCAAAAAGTCCACTCTGATCAATGAATGATTGCTACTTTTTCATCAATTTCATTTTGAGACAAAAAGTTTGTGCTCTTCTAGTTTTAATTGATTGCTCCTCTCTAAAAAAAAAATCCAAAAAAAAAAGAATGAAAAGAAGAAAAAAGAAAAAAGAAAAAAGAAAGCCTGTTAGGCTAAAAACCCTCATAGGCAGTCTAGGCAAAAGTTTGGGCAAGATCTACGTGGGGCAAAACTTTGCTTTCAAGGGCCTTATTCTAGAGCATCTCCATTATTGGATGCCCTACACTGGGGCAACATCATTCTCAAGTTTTCCATATCAAGTGCCCTACATTGGGACAGTTTCATTCTGGGAACCCTACACTGGGGTAAATTCATTCTCAAAGGTCTTTATCTGGGAAATTTTGTTCTTAAGCGGCATACAAGCCCATTTCATTTTCACATGACTGATACTAAGGCATAAGTGCAGTAAGCGGAATCCCTTCTATCCAAAATCAAATCAAACCAAAATAGGACAATACTCTTTTGACCCCCACATCACCTCTTGCGGGTTTTACTTCACTCCTGTCCTTTTGAATACCATTTGAGTTATCAAACTTCCAACAAATCGAGAAGTTGTTCAGGCCGTATTGTTTTTCCTGTCGTACCTTTGAATCCATGCATGTTTGTTACATGATGCTTCAGGTAAGGTAAACATGAGTTCAATGATACAATTCAACCGTCTAATGGTAAATCTTTGATGAACAACTCGGGTGGAAGAATTCTGAATACGAGGAAGAAAGTGGCATCCTCGGTTGGCAATTCAAGCAAGAGCTTTGATCTTCACAAATAAAGCTGACAAAACTGTCCACGTCAAAAAAAGAAGGAAAAATCAAAATCAAAAAGGAAAATAAAAAGTAAACAAAAATGCTCGCCAGACTGAAAACCTGAAAAGGCAGCCTGGGCAAAAGTTAGAGCGACCCGGTAGGTTGAAAACTCGCAAAGAGCGACCTACGCAAAAATTAGGGTCAAATACAAACAAAGTACAAGAAGTCTCCTCAAACTGATAAACTGGGGCAGTTTAAGAGGACAAGCCATAAAAAGCTCCCAATACATGAAGGCTGGGGCAAGTCACATCCTTGAAAGATTGATCAGGCAATCTCATCCAATTGGGATAATCATTACGAAGAAGCATATCTCAGCCAAGAAACTAAGCATCAGTTGAGCAAGTTAGTGATCAAGGTGTCTTCCTCTAGCTCATCCCCAATCTCGGCTGCAATCAAGACTCTAAGGAGCCAATGATCAAAGAGTTTTTCGCAAAAAAATAAAAATAAAAAATAAAATAAAATCAGAGTTCCCATCAATGATCTCATGCATGAAAAATAATCAGGATCATAAAAAGCATCTCATGCATCATTAAAAAAATATCACAGTTTTCACCAATCATAAAAAATCGTCTCTCATATCATACATTGTCCCATCATTTCATGCATCAACAAAGTCAACATCACTTCTTGCATTTGTTCGACTTTAGCGGGCACAGGGCCCCAAAAGTCATGTTATTGTTAGCTTTAGTAGGCATAGGGCCTCATAAGCTTTGCATTTGTTCGACTTTAGCGGGCACAGGGCCCCAAAAGTCATGTTACTGTTAGCTTTAGTAGGCATAGGGCCTCATAAGCTTTGTTTTGTTCGACTTTCGCGGGCACAGGGCCCAAAAGTCATGTTATTGTTAGCTTTAGCAGGCATAAGGCCTCATAAGCTTTGTTTTGTTCGACTTTAGCGGGCACAGGGCCCCGAAAAATCATGTTATTGTTACCTTTAGCAGGCATAGGGCCCATAAGCTTTGTCTTGTCAGCTTTAGCAGGCATAGGGCCTCTTAAGTTTTGTTTTGTTGTAGTTTGGCTTTAGTGGGCACAGGGCCCCAAAAGCCATGTCTTGTCAGCTTTAGTAGGCATAGGGCCTCATAAGCTTTGTTTTGTTCGACTTTAGCGGGCACAGGGCCCCAAAAGTCATGACTTGTTAGCTTTAGTAGGCATAGGGCCTCATAAGCTTTGTTTTGTTCGACTTTAGCGGGCGCAGGGCCCCAAAAGTCATGTTACTGTTAGCTTTAGTAGGCATAGGGCCTCATAAGCTTTGTTTTGTTCGACTTTAGCGGGCGCAGGGCCCCAAAAGTCATGTTACTGTTAGCTTTAGTAGGCATAGGGCCTCATAAGCTTTGTTTTGTTCGACTTTAGAGGGCACAGGGCCCCAAAAGTCATGTTATTGTTAGCTTTAGCAGGCATAGGGCCTCATAAGTTTTGTTTTGTTTGGCTTTAGCGGGCACAAGGCCCCAAAAGTCATGTTATGGTTAGCTTTAGTAGGCATAGGGCCTCATAAGCTTTGTTTTGTTCGACTTTACCGGGCACAGGGCCCTAAAAGTCATGTCTTATTAGCTTTAGCATGCATCAGGGCCTTTTAAGCTTTGTTTTGTTGTAGTTTAACTTTAGCAGGCATAGGGCCTCGTAAGCTTCATTTTTGTTCAGCTTTGACGGGCATAGGGCCCATAAGCTTTACCTTTGTTGGCTTTTGTAAGCATAGGGTCTCGCAAGCTCTTTTATCTTTCAGTTCGAGCTTCTCACGGGCAATCCACCCCGTAAGCTCTTTTATCTTTCACTTCGAGCTTCTCACGGGCAATCCACCCCGTAAGCTCTTTTACCTTTCAGTTCGAGCTTCTAACGGGCAATCCACCCCGTAGGCTCTTTTATCTTCAGTTCGAGCTTCTGACGGGCAATCCACCCCGTAAGCTCTTTTATCTTTCAGTTCGAGCTTCTCACGGGCAATCCACCCCGTAGGCTCTTTTATCTTTCAGTTCGAGCTTCTCACGGGCAATCCACCCCGTAGGCTCTTTTATCTTTCAGTTCGAGCTTCTCACGGGCAATCCACCCCGTAGGCTCTTTTATCTTCAGTTCGAGCTTCTAACGGGCAATCCACCCCGTAGGCTCTTTTATCTTTCAGTTCGAGCTTCTGACGGGCAATCCACCCCGTAAGCTCTTTTATCTTTCACTTCGAGCTTCTGACGGGCAATCCACCCCGTAGGCTCTTTTATCTTTCAGTTCGAGCTTCTCACGGGCAATCCACCCCGTCGGGCAATCCACCCCGTAAGCTCTTTTACCTTTCAGTTCGAGCTTCTGACGGGCAATCCACCCCGTAAGCTCTTTTATCTTTCAGTTCGAGCTTCAGACGGGCAATCTACCCCGTGAGCTCATTTATCTTTCTATTCGAGTCTGACAGGCAATCCAACTCGTAAGCTCTTTTATCTTTATGCTCGAGTTTCTGACGGGCAATCCACCCCGTAAGCTCTTTTATCTTTCACTTCGAGCTTCTAACGGGCAATCCACCCCGTAGGCTCTTTTATCTTTCAGTTCGAGCTTCTCACGGGCAATCCACCCCGTAAGCTCTTTTATCTTTCAGTTCGAGCTTCTAACGGGCAATCCACCCCGTGAGCTCTTTTATCTTTCAGTTCGAGCTTCTGACGGGCAATCCACCCCGTAGGCTCTTTTATCTTTCAGTTCGAGCTTCTCACGGGCAATCCACCCCGTAGGCTCTTTTATCTTTCAGTTCGAGCTTCTCACGGGCAATCCACCCCGTAGGCTCTTTTTATCTTTCGATTCGAGCTTCAAGGGCAATCCACCCCGTTTGCTCTTTTAACATTACCTTCGAGCTTCTGACGAGCAATCCACCCCGTAGGCTCTTTTATCTTTCAGTTCGAGCTTCTCACGGGCAATCCACCCCGTCGGGCAATCCACCCCGTAAGCTCTTTTACCTTTCAGTTCGAGCTTCTGACGGGCAATCCACCCCGTAAGCTCTTTTATCTTTCAGTTCGAGCTTCAGACGGGCAATCTACCCCGTGAGCTCATTTATCTTTCTATTCGAGTCTGACGGGCAATCCAACTCGTAAGCTCTTTTATCTTTATGCTCGAGTTTCTGACGGACAATCCACCCCGTAAGCCCTTTTATCTTTCTGTTTAAGCTCGGCAGGCAATCCACCCTGCAAGTTTTCATGTGTAAACCTCAGTAGGCGATCCAACCCGCGGATTCTTTAAAGGAAATTGGTTTGTAAACACAAGTCCTTTGCTTATAAGAATAACCCGGACAAAATTGGAGTTCGTGTCTTTACTAATTTCTTATAACGATAATTGGTTAACTACGGTTACACCTATTATCTAATAAGAAACAAGTAAAGAGGGGCAGCTGTGAACACCTAATTTTGTCCGGATGCCTTTTTAATTAAAGTTTTGAAATAAAATAAAATAAAATAAAATAAATGAATACATAAATAAATAAAATAAATCAATCAAAAAATCAATCTGCTTCTGAAATCTTTCTTTTCCACTAGTTCACTCCACCACAGCACAAGGCTCAAGCAAGTAAACACCATTATGGGTATTGTTCAGAACTTGGGGAAAAGGGTTATGCCTAGATCAGAGAAAAGAGGCACAAAAATGGGAATTGAAGGGACTAGAGCATGGTAACCTCTGCAACACTCAAGCTTGCAAGGTCCCAATGACAATGAGCAGAGTTCATCTCCTTCTACAAATAGAGGACAACAGCAACAAAGGGGAGGAGAGAGCACAGAGAGCAAAATCTGAAAAGAAGGAACCAGCAGCAGAAAAATATACTCCATACTCTCCTCTTTTTCTCTTCATACACGATGCCCCTTTTCTGATTCTTCTCTTCACAACAGAAACACACACACACACCATTTGATCATCTTCCTCTTCTCCCCACTTTCAAAAAATTTCTCTCCTTTGCTCTCTGAACCCACAGTCGCGACCACTGCACCTCCTGCACTTCTTGGAGTCGCCGCTCGACACGGAAGGAAGAAGACCACGTGAGCCTCACTTTCTGGTCTGTTTCTGCTCTGCTGCGGTGTCATCGGCGCCACCCCTGCACCGCCGGGAGTCGCGCGACCACCGCGTCTGGTTCACCCTGCTCGAACCGCCATGGGAGTCGCAGATCTGCTCCACCGCGCCGCTCAACCACTGCGTCGAATGCTCCAGTCGTTCACTGCAGCGATGCCCCCACGTCCGCCTGGGTCCGTGTCCGAGACCGCTGCTCGCCGATTCGGCCAGCCGCTGCTCTCCGGCGTTCGCACAAGGGTGGAGGGTCAAGGTTCCTCTTTTGGGTTTGTCACACTCTCACTGTAACCTCACCTCATTTCTATCTGTGGGTTTTATCACTCTATTTTTGTTTTATGTTGTTAGCAATTAACTATTCTTTTGCCTTTTACTGATACCGTGTACTTGTTTCAAATGGCACACCTTTATTTTGAAAGGTGACAAGTGAGGAAGCATTTTTATTTTTATTTTTTAAAAAAAAGAAAGAAAAAAAGAAAAAAACAAGTTATATAAAAAAAATATAGAATCTTTGAATTCACGCAACAATTTATAACGTTGATGTATGATTTTTCATCCTCAAGTGTTGTATGAATTGTAAGGGTTCATCGTATAACTTTGCTATCTTTAACCCTCTGTAAGGGTGAATTCCCTTTTAAAAAAATATATTAAATGTTTTTAATTTATACTTTTAGTCAGTCTTACCTAATTTATTCTTTATAAAAAAATATCTTTTTGAATTCACGCAACAATCTACAATGTTGATGTATGATTTTTCATCCTCAAGTGTTGTATGAATTGTAAGGGTTCATCGTATAACTTTGCTATCTTTAACCCTGGGCAAGGGTGAATCCCCTTTTAAAAAAATATTAAATTTTTTTAATTGATACTTTTAATCAATTTTACTCAATTTCATTCTTATAAATTAAAAAAAAATCTTTTTAATTCATAAAACAATCTACGACGTTGGTGTATGGGCTTATTCATCCTCAAGTGTCGTGTGAATTGTAAGGGTTTATCGTATAGCACTGCTATCTTGGACTCTATGCAAAAATGAATTTATTCTGAAATAAAATCCTTTTAAAAAAAAATAAAATCAAAACAAAATCAAATCTTTTATCAAAAATTAAAATCAATCAACCAATCAAATCTTTTCTAAAGAACTACGTGGCTTTGAGTTTTCCATCGCACCCGGGAATACGTAGGAGCAAGATAAATCATCTTGTCGGGCCAAAACTAAATTTTCCCTTTTTTGTATCTCCTTTTTATGCTAAAATAATTAATCAAAAATTAAACTTTTCTATTTTTAGGGATGCTCTATGGACACGGTGCCATGTTCAGTCCCTTAGATTTGAGGTTGCCCTGTGGACTCATGTGCCACGTTCAACCTCATTTAATTAATTTTCCTTTTTTTGCATCCCGTTTTTCGTTAAAATAATTAATCAAAAAGTTAAACTTTTCCTTTTTAGGGATGTTCTATGGACACGGTGCCATGCTCAGTCCCTTAGATTTGAGGTTGCCCTGTGGACTCATGTGCCATGTTCAACCTCATTTAATTTTTCTAAACAATAAATTTAAAGATATAAGAACTGATAAAAATCTAAAATATTTAAAATTAAAAATAACACTTTGTTGTAAATAATTTTTGGGTAGAATAAATATCTAAAAGGTTATTAAAATGTTTTTGCACAATTAACTTGAGGTACCGTTTTTTTAAACGGGCGATGTGGGGTGCTAATACCTTCCCTACTCGTAACCGACTCCCGGACTCATATCTCTCTTTTTTAAAAGACCAGTTTACCTTTAAATAATTGGGTTTTCTAAGATTTTCCCAATAAAAATTTTAGTGGCGACTCCTCTGTTTTTTACCCATCTTTTTCGTGGCTCCCGGACGGGACGGTCGCGACAAAGGAAGAACTTGAAGAAATCAAAAGAGCTACATGGAGTAATCAAAGACCAAAGATAAAGAGCAAGGAATCATCAAGACAATAGCTTAAAGGAGAAATTAGATTTAAGTCTTAGATCATTTGTAAGAGATGAAATCTCTTATTCACAAATAGCTCATTTGAAAAGATACATGAAAGAAAATCAATTTTCATAACCTACAGTTAAAAGGAATAAGTTTTCGTTAATGGAAATGATTTTTGGAAATGGAAGCACTCATCCAACACAAGTGACAAAAGCGCTCGTCCAACTAAAGTAATAGAAGCGCTCGTCCAACACAAGTGACAAAAGCGCTCGTCCAACTAAAGTAACAGAAGCGCTCTTCCAATACTGAAGTAATAGAAGCGCTAGTCCAACACTAAAGAAATAGAAGCGCTCGTCCAACACAAGTAATAGAAGCGCTCGTCCAACACTGAAGTAACAGAAGTGCTCGTCCATTAAAGTGACAAAAGTGCTCGTCCACTAAAGTGATACAAGTGCTCGTCCACTAAAGTGACAGAAGTGCTCGTCCACTAAAGTGATACAAGCGCTCGTCCACACAAGTCTTTGGACTTGCTAAGACCTTAATATGGAGATCATCTACGATCTCGTCCGATGTAAAATCTTAAATTCAAAATGGCTAGATAGACGTGCTTATTTTATGGACGCAAATTCTATAAGAACCAATGAAGAATCTTATTTCAAGAACCAGAATCAAGAAAATAGATTCTGTTATCAAACTCAAATTTGTTTTGATTGATCCCAACGACTATAACTTGTTTTCTATATAAAGAGGGATCAAAGGAACACTTTTTATATAACGAATAACATATCGAATGCAATACACATATCATTCATAATCTTTCTTGAGCTTATTGTGAAAAGAGTGTTTTGTTCTCATAAGTACTTCAATTTATATATCTGCTATTGAGAGTTAGGAATCAGTTTTTCGTTTTATTTGATTGTAAAGAGAGAGGGAGTCTCGCTGATTGATTAGGGTAAGGTATCCCTAATGAAGAACATTGAGGCTCTTCACAAGAGTGTGGCATCTCGAGGTGAAGGAGTGCTCTGTGGTGTAAAGGTTTTTCAAGCTACCTGGCTAAAGCTTGTTGTGTTAGTGTGTGAAAACCCACAGGTGGAGTGGGGACTGGATGTAGGTCACAGTGGTGGTGACTCAACCAGGATAAATCTGGTTGTGTGGTATCTCTAAACTCAAACTCTTTAATTTCTGTTTATGATCAAGAACCTGTGATTTTGAAGTTTAAAGTTCAATATAATTTTTGTTCTTGATCTGTATAAACTGTATTAAAGCCCGAGTCTGATTGTAATCAAGTCTGTGTTATGTGTTCAAAACTGAGTTGATCAAAACCATTATTGATTGCATCATATACTGAAACTGAAACCTGCAAGTTTGGTCTTGATTGTTAATGCTTGTATCTGAAACTTGCATAACTTTTTATTAATCTTTAAAGGCTTAATCAGTTTCTATATTTTGTTATTATTGAGTTTTGAACCCAAACATATTCTGTATTAATTCTGAATCAATCTTTCTTATCTTCATCATCTTCCAATTCAAGAGTTTATATAAACCCTTCATTGATTTTGTAAAAGATCCCGAGGCCACAAATCTGAAAACTAAAGTTTTGTGAAAACGTTTTTAAGAAGGAAATATTTTAATAAAACTCAATTCATCCCCCCCCCCCCCCCCCCCTATTGAGTCGTTGAAGCCAAAACAACACTTTGATGGCCTGAACTACTAATGAATCAATGTTAAGTTCTACACGCAAAAAACCTTTGTCCTTAGCAATAGTGAGTCCATCAAGGACACCAGATATGTATGCAGTTGTTGTCCCCAAGAAATGCGAAAATCCTCCTAGCCAAGAACCTGTTTCATCACGAAAGACTCCACCACAACCTGTTTTTCCTCCCAATCCTTTGACTGCTCCATCTGTGTTAATTTTGATTGACCACTCGTAGGGGGTTTCCAAACAATGTCGATCCATTGGTAGGCTTTTGTGTTAGCATTGAACTTATTCCTTCTTGCCTGGCTATAGTCAGCAACTTGCTTAATGGGCATTACCCAAGGATTCAAAGGCCTGTTAAAACTCTCCTCACGATCTTGTTTATTTTTCCAATTCCAAAGACAATAACATGAAGTGGCCCAAATAGCAGCACAATTTTCCATAACCGTATACCCCATGTTTTCTCTAAGGTTCAGTCCAATCCATTGTTGCAAATCAGCAGCATAAAACATTGCCCTTTTATCCATTGCAACCAAATGGCTCCATAGATAAGATGCTTGTGGGCAATCCCGCAACACGTAAAGAATTGTTTCGATCTGGACATTACAATAAGGACAATAAGGATCACTCACTCCCCACCTATGTTTCATTTTCTTGGTGATGAGTCTCTCATGAGTAGTCTGCCATATAAAACATTGAATCCGTTGGGGCACTTCCAATCTCCATATCTTCTTCCACTTTGACTCATTTTCATTTTCTGGCCATCCCTGCAATAAATTATAAGCGTTGGACACAAAAATTTCCAAGTCTATCACCTGGCCACAAGGGAATGTCGCTGCGGTTGTGAAGCTCATGAGGCAAAATTGAGATTAGTTTCTGAATAATGGAATCTGGGAGAACATTGGAAAGCACCGATCGATTCCATCCACCTTCAGGGTGAGTCATATCTGAAACTTTCCAATCTTCTATGCCACTTGGAATATTATCTACCAATTCTTCCAATTTTGTTTTAGAATCCATCCACCCATCACTCCACATATTGATTGTATGGCCATCACCCATCGCCCAAAATTCTTGCCTTTTTAAAATTGACCAAATCTTTGCCAAATTTTTCCAGAGGTGCGAGTCATTGCACCGCACCATTACTGTACCATCCTAAGAGCTTCCTCTTCCATATTTTCCAATCAATACCTAAGCCCAAAGACTATTTGTCCCTGTTCTAAGCGCCTAACCAATCTTCATGATGCAAGCTTGGTTTATAGGAAGCCTCCTAAGACCAAGACCTCCCTGGAACTTTGGAAGAATCAGTTTGTCCCATCCAACCATGTGAGCCTTTCTCTGTTGATCAACTTCTCCCCAAATAAAAGATCTTTGGATTTTTTGAATTTCATTTAAGTAGCTTGCGGGTATAATCAGTAGACATCATGGGATAAATTGGAATGGCTTCAATAACCGATTTGGAAAGTGTTACCCTACCTGCAAAGGATAATTGTTTAGCCTTCCAATTTGATAACCTCACCTTCACATTCTCAATCAAGTAATGGAAGTCAGCTACCCTTGGTTTTATTTTCCGTGTTTGTTGAACTAGTTCATGTGGGACATTTCTACCCACGAACCCTTTTAATAAAGAACGTATGTTTTATGTTTTACCTTTATATTTTATGCTTTATAACATGCGGGGTAGTTGGGTGTACATTTAGTGGTATCAGAGCAGTTCGGCCCTGTCTGGACGTGGTATGAGTCTGTTGTGAGTTTGTTGTATGCTCTTGTTTGGATTGTCTATACTTGTTATAGACAATGATGTTTTAAGTTAGGAGCCAGTAGCTTTTACCTGCTTAAGTTTCTGTATCTAAGAGTTGTTTTGGGCATGTACAGGAACTCATGGCAGGTAGGGGAAGGAACGATCAGGCAATAGTTGATGCGCTGGCGCTCCTCGCCATTGCAATACGACAAGTCAACGACAACAATCATGGTGGACCGACAAAGTTTCAGGGTATCGACAAGTTCCAGCTAAATAATCCACCATCTTTCCTAAGAGCTTATGACCCCGAGGGAGCTTTGCTGTGGTTGAGAGAGACAGATAAGATCTTCCGAGCTATGGACTGTAATGTTCAGCATCGGCTTATCTTTGCTACTTTCATGCTCACTGAGGAGGCTGAGCACTAGTGGGAGAACTGCCTCCAGAGGATACAAGCTGAGGGTACTGCGGTCACCTGGACCGTGTTCACACATAGGTTCTTAGAAAAATATTTCCCTGCTGATATTCATGATAAGAAGGAAATGGAATTTATGGGGCTGAAGCAAGGAAATATGTCAGTTGGAGACTATGCACCTAAGTTCGAGGAATTGGCTAGGTACTATACACCGTATCAGCATACAGCCGATGAGCGCTCCAAGTGTGTTAAGTTTGAAGATGAACTACACCCAGAGATCAAGCAGGTGATCAACTATCAAGAGATCAGAGTTTTTCAAACCTTGGTGAACAAGTGTAGGATTTTCGAGGATGCCTACAAGTCCAAAGTGGCCAGTTTCAGAGGTTCGGATAGCCATAGCAGCAAGAAGACTGAGTAGAAGGATAAAGGCAAGCAGCGTCATGCTCCTACCGGTCGGGACTTCAAACAGAGTGGCGGGAAGCCACGCTTTTTTCTTATGATAGGTCCTGGGGTGTTAATTCCAACGCCTCTAGGCCCATGAAGTGCGGCAAGTGTGGTACACCAGATCACTTCACCAGCCAGTGCAAGGAGTCAGAGGTCATCTGCTTTAAGTGTGGCAAGCCAGGTCACATCAGTCGGGATTGTGGAGGCGCTAAGTTAGAGCCTCCAAGTGCTAGCAAGAGTCAGCAATCTCAGGCCAATCGACTGAAGACCACTGAAAGAGTCTTTACCCTTAGTGGAGCTGAAGCCTTCGAGTCTGACGACTTGATCCAAGGTATGTGCTTGATTGATGAAACTCCTTAGATTGTATTGTATGATTCGGGTGCTACACGCTCATTTATATCACATGATAGGGTCAAGAGTTTGAATTTGCCTGTCACCTTTCTTAAGTTTGATTTGATTGTTTCCATACCTACAAACAAGCCTGTTCTTACTTCTTGTGCATGCAAGAACTGTCATATTGTTATTGATAGTAGAACTTTTATTGTTGATCTTGTATGCCTACCTTTAAAATAGATTGATGTTACTCTTGGCATGGACTGGTTATCTTCCAAGCACGTCCTCCTAAATTGTTTTGTTAAGACCTTAGTTTTTGGCACTTCCGTGGAGTCTAAGGATCCTAGATTTCTATCTGCCAACCAAGTGAAAGCTTCGATAAGAGACGAAGCCCAGGTATACATGATGCTGTCTTCCCTGGAAGTAGAGAGCCCTTTTGATGTTGGAAGTTTGCCTATTGTGCGATACTTTCCTGAAGTGTTCCCGGGGGATGTTTATAACTTGCCCCCAGAGAAAGATGTTGAGTTCACCATAGATTTAGTGCCTGGCACCGGGCCAATCTCCATAGCACCTTATAGAATGTCTCCTCTAGAGCTAGCTATGTTGAAGGAACAGATAGAGGACCTGATGAAGAAGCAGTTCATTAGGCCTAGTGTGTCTCCATGGGGAGCACCAGTGTTGTTGGTGAAGAAGAAGGATGGTAGTATGAGGTTAGTCCACAGCTCAACAAGGTGACCATTAAGAATCGGTATTCCTTCCCTAGGATTGATGATATCATGGACTAGTTGATAGGCGCTTGCATCTTTTCCAAGATAGATTTGAGGTCGGGTACCATCAGATTCGGGTTAAGTCTGAGGACATATCGAAGACAGCGTTCAAGACGCGATATGGTTGAGTACTTGGTTATGCCCTTTGGTGTGACCAATGCCCCTGCTGTGTTCATGGAATACATGAACAAGACCTTTCACCCTTACTTGAATAAGTTTGTGGTGGTTTTCATAGATGACATCTTAGTGTACTCCAAGACCAAGGAGGAACATGAGGAACACCTGAGGGTTGTCTTGCAAACCCTTAAGGAAAAGCACTTGTATGCTAAGTTGTCCAAGTGTGAGTTCTGGTTAGAGGATGTGAGCTTCTTGGGACATGTCATCTCTAAGGGTGGCATAGCCGTGGATCCGGCTAAGGTAGAGGTGGTTCTCCAGTGGAGAGCGCCAAAGTCAGTGACAGGGATTAGGAGTTTCTTGGGTTTAGCCGGGTATTATAGGCGGTTCATAGAAGGTTTCTCTAAGTTGGCCTTACCCTTAACCCGTCTCACCAAGAAGGGACGGTTGTTTGTGTGGGACTCTACAAGTGAGGAAAGTTTCCAAACCCTTAAGGATAGGCTAACAACAGCACCAGTGTTAGTTTTGCCAGATCCTAGTAAGTCTTTCGTAGTGTACTGTGATGCATCGAAGCAAGGTTTAGGTGGAGTGTTGATGCAAGATGGTAAGGTAGTAGCTTATGCTTCTAGGCAGTTGAAAACCCATGGGAAGAACTACCCGACCCATGATCTAGAATTAGGAGTTGTGGTTTTTGCCTTAAAGATTTGGAGGCATTACCTTTATGGAGCAAAGTTTGAAGTCTTTAGTGATCATAAGAGTTTGAAGTATCTCTTTGATAAGAAAGAGTTGAATATGAGGCAGTGTAGGTGGATGGAATTTTTGAAGGATTATGAGTTTGACCTAACCTACCACCCAGGAAAAGCCAATGTAGGGGCAGATGCTCTAAGTAGAAAAACCTTGCACGTCTCCGTTTTGATGGTTAGGGAGATGGATCTGATCGAGAAGTTTAGAGACCTAAGTTTAGTTTGGGAAGTTACCCCTAAGAGCATTAGGCTTGGAACCTTGAAGGTTGCCAACGGTTTGATGGAACATATTAGAGAGGGTCAAATGTTAGATAAGTTTCTCTTAGACCAGAGAGAGTTGCTCGCTCAGGGTAGAAACCTTAGTTTCCAGGATGGAAGTGACAGAGTTTTGAGATTCAAAGATAGAGTTTGTATGCCAGACGTCTCGGAGCTTAGAAGGTTGATCCTTGAATAAGGACATAGGAGTGGACTGAGTGTGCACCCAGGTGACACTAAGATGTATCAGGATCTTAAGAGGATGTTTTGGTGGCCTAGGATGAAGAAAGATGTGGCTGAGTTTGTGTATGCTTGTTTAGTGTGCCAAAAGGCTAAGATAGAACACCATAAGTCATTAGGAAAGTTGCAACCTTTGAGTATCCCAGAATGGAAATGAGACAGTATCTCCATTGATTTTGTGTTTGGACTCCCTAGGACTCCAGCTAGTTTTGAGGCTATATGGGTTGTTGTGGATAGACTGACTAAGTCCACCCATTTCATCCCTATGAACATGGAATACCCTTTTGAAAGGTTAGCTAAGTTGTACGTCAAAGAGATAGTTAGGCTACATGGTGTACCCTCTAGCATAGTATCTGATAGAGACCTGAGGTTTAGCTCTAGGTTTTGGAACAGTTTGCAGGAGGCCTTAGGAACAAAGCTTAGACTAAGTTCAGCTTATCACCCGCAGACTGATGGGCAGTATGAGAGGACCATCCAGTCCTTGGAGGACTTGTTGAGAGCATGTGTGCTAGAACAGTCTGGTAGTTGGAACAAGTTTTTGCCCCTGATAGAGTTTACCTATAACAATAGTTTCCATTCCAGTATTGGGATGGCACCTTATGAGACTCTGTATGGGAGGAGATGTAGGACACCCTTGTGTTGGAGTGAACCTGGTGATAGTGTCGTGTTAGGACCTGAAGTGGTGCAAGAAACTACAGACAAAGTGAGGATGATTCAGGAAAGGATGAAAATGGCACAAAGTAGGCAAAAGAGCTACCATGATAAAAGGAGGAAGGCGCTCGAATTCCAGGAAGGTGATCATGTGTTATTGAGAGTTACTCCAACGACTGGGATTGGTAGAGTGATGAAAGCAAGGAAACTTACTCCTAGATTCATTAGTCCTTACCAAATCCTCAAAAGAGTCGGTGAAGTCGCCTACCAAATAGCCTTACCGCCGTTTTTGTCCAATCTCCATAATGTTTTTCATGTGTCTCAACTCAGAAAGTATATCCATGACCCTAGCCACGTGATAGTACCCGACGCGATACAGTTAAAAGAGAAATTGACATTTGAAGTATTACCCCTTCGAGTCAAGGATAGGAGGGTGAAGCAGCTAAGAGGCAAGGAGATTCATTTGGTCAGAGTAGTTTGGAGTGAGGCTACTGAGGACAGTGCTACATGGGAGTTGGAAAGCAAGATGATGGAAGCATACCCGTACCTTTTCGTTCGAGGTACGTAGAAATTTCGAGGACGAAATTTTTATAAGGGGGGTTGGAATTGTAACACCCCACTTTTCGTTAAGTGCATTGATATATGTTTTTTTGGTTGTTTAAGCTTTGGGTGTTAGCTTAGAATTGTTGGTTAAGGGCTAAGTGAGATTTTTCAGCTTAAAGGTCCCTTTCTGGTGCATGAGCTTGATCATGCGCATGACTAGCACGCCCGTGCTTAGGATCAAGCGCGTCACGTTGAAGGTGAGTTGAGCACGACCGTTCTCAACATGGAGCACGACCGTGCTCAGTTATGAGGTTTATAAAAGTGGCACAGTAACCGAGGGTTTCGTGTTGAAACATTACTTTTGGTAGCAGCAACCACCCTTTTGTGGCTACCTTTGTCTTCTTCCCTATTTCTCTTTACCCCATTGCTGTGGTGGAGTTTTGGAGACCTTTGGGAAGCTCTTGTTCATCTGTGCCAGTTATATAGGTAATGTCCCTTCCCTTTTGGTTTCCTTTTCCTTGGTTTTGAATTGGAAACTAATTTGGTTGAAGTTTTGTTTGACCAAGGCTTGGATTCAGACTGAGCCGCTCGAGGGGACGTAACCAGTTTACTGTTTGGGGTTGTCGTTGTTGGAACCTTCAAACCAGTTATGGGGAAAATGATAGTATGATCATTAGGCAAGGGGGTAGTATAAGATGAGGGGTTCCCATGACCCCGTAGTTGTTTGTGTGATAAATAACATGCATTAACTTATTTATTGTTATAAATGCCAATTGTTATGAATGCCTGTCATATGTTGTTGTTCTGTTTTCTTGATCATTTGGTATGCCAATCATGTGTACTTCATTGTTATAATGATGCCATGTTTATTTGGTTGCATTGGTATGAATGATTATGTCATGATAATGTTGGTTGATTTGGTATGTTTTATATACCCTGTTGGTTGAATGTTTGCAGCTAAAGCCAATACGTTTAAATAACCTATAATTGATTAACATAGGTCTGTTGTTAATAAAATTGCATAAAGGGATAATTTCCCTAAAAACGTCATAAAACATGGATTGCTAGTGTGAGTGAGGTATTATGCCAATGGTTTAGTCCATAATACTAGGAACGAATCAAGAGAGTTTTTAGGAGGTTCTTGGCTAAATAACTCAACCATAAATCTGCCCAGAACAGTACGACCTATCCAGGAGCACGATCGTGCTGAACAGGGAGCTCGCCCATGCTCCCAGTTTGAATTCTGGAAGGCCGCGTATTAAGCACGGCCGTGCAGAGTGGAAGCACGACCATACATCCAAGCACGACCGTGCATAAACAGGAGCATGACCGTACTTCACTTACAGAGAAGCACGCCCGTGCACAGGGTAAGCATGCTCGTGCCCCCCCTCCAAAATAGTGTTGGGATTAAAGGTTTTTAAGAGGTTTTAACCCCCAATTATCCTTGATAACGTTATGATAATGCACCAATAAAATGTTGAAAATTAGATAACTTAATTAAATATTAATTAAGATGATGAAGGACGATGAGTTGATTAAGTCAGTGCCCAATGGGTTGCCGCACGATGATGAACTTTGGTGCTTTTCAGCCATAGTGGCCTTGATGCTTTTCGGTCGAGGTGTTGATGAGTTGTACCTTGGTACTTTTTAGCCAAGGGGGCCTTGACCACATGAGGTCTAAGGTGTTGATGTTGATGATCCTATACTTGGATGCCTCTGGTGACCCAAGCAGAGGTGGCAGTTGCCGTTGTTTGTTATTGTGTTCATGCATAGCATTGGAGATGTTAGTTTGGGGAAGTTCAACATAGTGGAAGTCGTCCGAGAATTAGGCGATCCAGCCATCCACAGTAGGTTCACCCAAGGTTTGGTGGACCGTGGCCCCCCGTGATGATGCATCCAAGGTTTGATGTGTTGGCTATCCAAGGGTTTCACCCATGGTTTGGTGAACTGCCGGTGTTGGTGCTTTTTGGCCAATGTGGATATGTAACTCCGAAGTTGCTCTTCCTGAGATAGTTTGGATCCACATGCATAATGGAGTAGCGGAGTAGCGTTGCACTGCATAGCATACCTTGGTTGGTTTATTATGTTGAGATGATTATATATATATATATATATATATATATATATATATATATATATATATAAACAAACACACACACACACACATATGATGATGGTATATGTTATTGCTATGCCATGATGTATGTTCATCTTGCTTTATATCTCCATGCCGTTGTGATTATATGTTTTCTTACTCCCCGTTCTTTGTTTTCCTTGTTTGGCATGTATGGTTTCATGCAGAGGATGACGAGCAGCTAGGAGAGGAGTGACTCTGAGGAGCAGCCACTCATAGTTAGGACTTTTTAGTTTAGTTGTTTAGTTTGTTTAGTTCGGTTGTTCTCCGAGGATGTTTTTTCGGAACGGTTATACCAGCTCTGTATGTGACATCGGGGTTGGGTCTTTGTTTATGTTTTATCATGGTTTTGGATCTATGTCTTTATTCCTTTTAAACTTGGCTTTATTTTTTGCTTTTATTGAACTAGTTCATGTGGTACCTTTCTACCCACGAACCCTTTTAATAAAGAACTTATGTTTTATGTTTTACTTTTATCTTTTATTCTTTATAACATGCGGGGTAGTTGGGTGTCACATGCTGCATGAAGGATAGTAAAAAATATATAAAAATTAGTGAATTCATTTAAGATTCGTGATTTTTTTCCTTCGTATTTTTGGTATCCAAAAATCACGGTGGACTCCGACTAATTCGAGTCGAGTTGGAAAGATCTAGCCACTCAAAAGGATAAAGCTCTTCCAACGTCATTTTTTTTATATTCATAAGACTTGAATCTGATAACTTACTTAAGGATAACCAAACTCTTTATCACTTGAATCTAAATTTATATAACTTTTGTATTTGTCTCGTTTTTTTACTTGATCACATAATAATAAGAAGAAAAACATATGAGATAATCATTGCAGTAGAGATTGCTGTGATTTAATTAATTACCATAAGTTGTCCAATCAATCCAATTCTTCCATATTCCAACGTGGGAGGTGAGTTTCAGTCCTCCCCCTTGCGTGACCTTCTCTAGCCGGTATACCGGTAAATTTTTCATTTTTTAAAGCAAAGCACAAACTTCAGGTTATTTTTCATATCTGTCATGGCAGATCATCTCACCGGCGAGCTCCAAATACTTCCTCACTCTTTCTTTTCTTGGCTTCAATTTCCATTTTAGATCCAGCATAGAGAATGTAGCATTCTCCGTTCTTCTTCTCGAACGGAGGACCAACCAATGAAGCACGACGGAGCTTGGACGAGACGATGACACCGATAAGATCTGGTCACGGATGACAAACGCGAAGTAGTGAAGCAAGACGACGGAGATAGGAGCTGTTGAGGACGCTGATCTGATCATAGTCTGGTTGTGTGTGACAGCGGTGGAAACCCTTGGTGGCTAGGTCAGATGTGTCGAAAGTGAGAGTGAGGCAGTGAACTGAGGAAGTGTCGAAGAAGAAGTGAGACACATACTTACTAAACTAAGCTAGGTCAGGAAATTAAATTAGGAATTGGGGAAAATGCTCTATGGTCGGGTCGGGTAGTCGGGTGTTTGGATTTGAAAGTTAAAATCTAATATCCGAACCAAGGCTAGGATAACAATTGGTCAAAGACCCATTTGGGGGTTTGGAGATTTGCATGTCGGTTTCACACCACCACTGTTCACATTCTGCCCTCACCGGTCGCCGTCGCCACAACCACATCACCAGCCCCTTTGTGGATGTTATTCCAATTTTTGGGGTATTAGGGTTCCAAATTTCAATTTCTTTCTTTCTTTTTTGAAAAATTTGTGTTGAAGCTATTTTGAATTGTTATTCTTATGATTTCTGGATTTGCATATTGTAACGCCCGTTGTTACATTAGTAACCCAAAACAAATTCAATAAAAATTGTTCAAAACATTTAATTAAAAAATACTAATCATAAAAAAAAATCTCAATTGAATAAGTCTTTAAAATGTCTCATATTAAATAAAATAGTAATAATGTATCAACGTAATAAAAATAAATATATATCCATACGTTCGAATAATAAAAAAAAACCAAAAGCCTCAAAACCGGGCGTCTAATTACAATCCGAGAAAATAATACGTAAACCAATAAAGGTCGTTCGCATGATACTCTCAACCATGCTACCTTACTAAGCAACTAGCTAATAAAAAAAGATAAATCTTCAAATCTTTGGGTCCTCAATAACGATATCATCGGGTTCTGAAAACAACACTTATAATGAGATATAAAATCCCAGTAAACAATAATACAGTTATAAAATGATTGGAAAATAGTGTTGTTCTCAGCCGGCGCGGTCACCGGAAAAACTGCCCATGATATCCGCTTATTTTTCCAAAATAATATATATAAAAAGATATTTTTAATAACAATAATAATTTCATCAACTCAAAAGCATATAACATAAGGACAACTCATTTCAATGCTTCACATTCCACATACCCAATAAATTCTAAATTAATCACATACCAAGTAATTTTCAAAATTAATCCAAGTGACTCGGAGACCTCATACTTAGATTGGTCTCTTGTCGGCATGCCATAAATCTCACACATCACACGACAATGACGTCCCATTGCCCACCCCTACTCATGAGGAGTGTTTCGATGTCACCCTCCTGTCGGGGACATTTCTATTTCGATACCTCTCATGTGCACATGGCAGTATTTCTCCCTTTTCGACTCCCCAACATGTGGCGGTGTTACATTCGATACTGCTTTTTAGGCGGTATTGCTCTTTTTCGACATCCCAATTACTTGGGACGTTACTTTCGATACCCCATTACGGCGGTATTACTTTTCGATACCCTTGTCATAGGTGGTATTGCGATAAACATCATACAACATATTATAATTCACATATGTCATGTCTCATGCACGTAACAAAATATTTTCCACAATTTGAACATATAAATTTCCACTATAACAAGCAGTTATGAATATCACAACATATCATACATGAATAATCACATTACAACATCAATTAATCACTTTATTCCCATTTTTATCAAAATCCCCAATTTTAGAATTTAGTTTATTGACACATGAATCTCAATTAAAATCTTCCAAAACCATAGTGATAAACCCTTGTCAACACGACAAACACATATACCATGAAAAGGGTTTGTAAAAGTATTATTGCTCACCTCTCAAAAACCTCCAAAATGCTCAAAAAAATATGTATGACAAAAACTAGATTTTTTTTTTCAATAACCTCTTTTTTTAAAAAAATGTTCCGCATTACCCCACTTTCACAATTATTAACCAATATACCCTTGTTTTGCTTTTAGTTGAGAAGCTCCATCTAGCTTCAACGACTTCTCAACATTGCAAAAAATTTTTTTCCTTTATGAGAAGTCGCACATACTAAAAGTGACTTCTCTTCATCATTTGTTTTCGTTTATTAATTTTTTTTATTAGGAAAATTGTTTAATTAAATTTATAGTTTGATTAATTAGGTTAGTTAAGTTAATTATTGTGTTGATTAGTATATTAAGAAGTTAATTTTTTAAATAATGATTAATTTTATGAATAAAAAAATAATTAAATATATTAAACATTAATTAATTAGCTAGTTTTAATTTTTTAAATCTAGTTAGTTGTATCTAGTTAATTAATTAAGTTAGGGTGTTAATGTAGATTTAATTAGGGGATTATTAAGGTACATTTATTAATTAAAATTTGTAATTCAAAACATAATAAGGGCCATACACAAATAAAACTCACAAAAATCCGTCGCAAAACAAGTTTTTCTGACGGATTTACGACGGCCACAAATCCGTCGCATATAGGGTCGTCGCAAAATTTTTGTGAGGGCTTTTTATAAATAGCCGCCGCAAATTAGCGACGGCTAGGCCGTCGCAAATAATAAAAATTAGCGACGGCCTGGCCGTCGCAAATCAACAGAAATTAGCGACGGTCTGGCCGTCACAAATCACCAGAAATTAGCGACGGCCTGGCCGTCGCAAATTGCAATACATATTTTTTAAAATAAAATAAATAATTTGTTGCTTTGCTTCTTTGGAATCACAAACAGAAATCTTCCACTAATCACAACAATCTGGATTATCTTCATAATTTTTCTTCTTAGCTTGCTCAGGTAACTAACTTCCATACTGGAATTCGGTTCAGCTCTCCAGCTCTGGCCGCAACCATGGAGGATCTTATTCCAGCTTATACCTTCATACTTGGCATTATTTCCAGATTCATCAACCTATAATACGAAGCCATGTAAAACTTATGAAACAAAACAAAACAAATGCAATTCATACATGGATTGAAGTTGAAACAAACACAAAACTTATGAAACAAATAGAATACCAGTGACCAGAAGAGGCTTGGATGGTGACCGGAGATGCAGCTGGCGGTGGCGGCAGCGGTCTTCAAGAAATGGCAGTGGGGAAAGGAGAGGAGAGGGAAATGAGAGGAAATGGGAAACAAACGATTGCGTGGCCGTCCTTGCGGTGGTCGTGGTGGCCGTCCTTGCGGTGGTCGTGGTGGCCGTGGTGGAGATGCGAAGAGGTGGAGACGCGAACGGCTGGGAGCTGTGGAGGTGCGAGAGGAGAGAACTGGACGATAATGAAAATGGGCTGGGTTCTGAAATATTATATTGGACATTAGCGACGGATTTTTCGAAGGCCTAGCCGTCGCAAATTTGGACAAAATATTAGCGACGGCTTTGGCCGTCGCAAACATAGCCACCTCGAAATTCCCATTTCCCTTAGCGACGGCTTTGGCCGTCGCAAATGTGGACAAAATATTAGCGACGGCTTTGGCCGTCGCAAACATGGCCGCTTGAAATTCCCATTTCCTTTAGCGACGGCTTTGGCCGTCGCAAATCTGGGCAAAATATTAGTGACGGCTTTGGCCGTCGCAAACATGGCCACCTCGAAATTCCCATTTCCCTTAGCGACGGCTTTGGTACATTAGCGACGGTTTGGCCGTCGCAAACTTGAATATTTCTCCACTCGAACTGGCGCCAAATTTTCGCGGAAATGCCCTTAACGACAGTGACGACAGAGGCCGTCGTAAAACGCCCAAGGCCGTCGTAAATCTGGGAAATACAACCGTTCCTGTTAGCGACGGCAAAGGCCGTCGCAAATGACAATTTTATTGACGGCATTGAGGCCGTCGCAAAAAATCTGTCGCAAATCATCATTATTCTTGTAGTGAGGGCAATTGTTCTTGTTATGACCTGGCATCCGGCAGAGTCCACATCTTTTTGGCTGGCCTGCTTCCCTCGTGTCCATTTCAGTACGAATCCAAGAGGATCGTGGACGGCCCTTACGATCTCTCCGCATCTCGGGATCGTGGCACATCGAGGGGTCGTCATATTGTGGCCAGTATGCCTCGTTGCTGACAACCCCAAATTTTCCTGGTATACGTTGGACACATGTGTCAACCTGTACTCATCCGCCGCTTGTGAATACGAGTCTAGTGTCGCGCATGCACAAGCAGCGAGGACATGCGAACAGGGGAGGTGCATTGCCTGAAATTTTTCACAGTCGCACCACTTTTGATCCAAGTTCACCCGGAAGACGCTCCCAATTCACCTCTCTGTTGGGTTTGCCATCTCTTCCACCAAAAATGCACTCCTTCCCCGATAAAATTCACGCACAAAGTGCAAGTTGCAACGGCACGATCCTCGTCCGTTGACTTGTTGAGGATCTCGGTCCATGTATGCCCGACTCGGATCATTGCGTCGGCCTTCTGTCCCTTCTCGACAAAGGTTTTCACCAATCTGTAATAGGTGGCCTTAACAACCGCAATGATTAGAAGATTTCTGGTTCTTTTGAGTACGCCGTTGATGCATTCTGCAAGATTGGTTGTCATGTGTTCCCAGCAATGCCCTCCATCCCAAGCCTGAGTCCATTTATCCTTGGGGATACGATTTAGCCACCTAGTGCCCTCTGCGTTGTCCACTTCTAGATTATTATAGTACCAATTGAAAGTCGACTGAGTCAAGGCGTATCCTGAACCGTTGGAATAATATGCTGTCAGGTTTCGTATAAAAAATTTGACAAATATAAATTATAAACTAAATGAAATCGAAACTTACCCATATTAACCACCTGTCGTCTTGGTCCTTATTCTTGAAGCGTGTCATCCAGTTCTGTGCGATGTGACGGATGCAGTACACATGCACCGAGGGAGGGTCTGACCATCCACTATCGCGTCGTCTGTAAGCAATTTTGATTGATTCGGTCCTATCCGAAATCAAGCAGAGGTTAGCTTGGGGGGTAACGTGCCTTTGCAAGTTCTGCAGGAAGAAAAACCAGGCATCTATCGTCTCCCCCTCGACAATGGCAAAGTAAAGGGGGAATATGTTGTTGTTCCCATCTTGGCCAATTGCACTCAAGAGGGTCCCCCTGTACTTTACGTACGACCAAGTGCCATCAATCTGGGCAATTGGTTTGCAAAAGTGAAACCCTTTAATGCACACGTCAAAGGTCCAGATTGGGTGACCGAATATAACCCTATCCCACACTAATTGGTTACCGTTGTAGGCTGGCGCCGTCTCCAACTCAACGATCGTGCCTGGGACAAACTCTTGCATAGCTAGGAGCCATCTAGGTTGGTCATTGTAAGATTGTTCCCAGTTGTTGCAGACCATCTCAATAGCCTTTTGCTTGTCTATCCAAGCCTTCCTATAGCTGGTGGCGTACACGTAGTGTGTCCTAATGTGTACAATCAAAACTAAGACTAATCGACGGATCCTCTTTATCCAGTCCCTTTATGCTTTCACAGATCATGTTCGAGTCAAGCTTCCAATGATCTTGTGATAGTGTTGCTACTACACACGTATGCTCTGTTGGCAGTCTTCGGATCTCCCAAATCCTTTCCTTCGTGCAGATAGCTCTACACGTCCAGGTGCATCCACCATTCTTGCACCCGGCAGTAAATCTCCCCGTATCAGACTGGATGACCTTGAAGTCCAGAGAGTTTGTGATATGGTACCTCTTGATCGCTGACAAGCAATCTTCTTTTGGGAGGAACTTCATGCCAACGTGAAGACCTCCCGTCACATCCTATGTCTTTAGAGAGGGAGTGGTTAGAGCGTGGCCGTATCCCCCTTGATCCATAGACTGGTCGAAGTTAACATTATGCATGTGTGGGGACGTGTCGTATGGAGGAGCAGTGGATAAGGGGACCGCCTCAGTTTCGGCATCGAGGGCATCATCATCGTCGGATTGAAGAAGTTCATCGTCCTCATTGTCCCTGAAAGGACCGACTTCTTCGTTGTGAAGTCCGGCTACATGACTTGTTGGGGGTGCCGGTGATGGTTGGAATGGAAATGGTGTGTAAGCGGAGGTTGCTTGGTCAAATGAATGGTATGTTTATGGGGGGGTCAAATGGATGGTATGTTTATGCGGGATCAAACACCGGGGGTGACTATAAGATGTCGTTGCCCCCCAGTCGTAGTGTGAGGCAGAAGGAATGGTTGTGTGGTAGGGTTCTGGTTCGGAAAAGCTTGCGTACAAGTCTTGTGTGGGGGCATTAAGATCAATGGCTTGAAGATTGGACGAACCAACATGGGGGTCAACATTGTAAGCATCCTCCATGTTAGCGTATACCTCATTCGTAGTTATGCCGAGGCTTCTACAATTTTCGGCAAACATGTCGAACATCATTACTACTTCATCATCGGAGGCAAGATAGAGCTGGTGATATCGGACATATCCAGATGCAATGGTTGTGGGATAACGATACACAAGATCAACAACCCTCTTGCTGTTGTCAGGTGAAATCTTGCTTTGGATAACATACTTCAACTGATTCAATTTGATGTTGGTCCCCACCTTCATCAACTTTGGCTAGTCGCACTGAAACATGACTCCTTCTTGGCAGTCCGTTACAATTTGTCCATTGTAATAGACTGAAAGAAAGACAGTTGAGGGACTCATGTTCTAAAATATGTAGGAAGGTAGGTGAAACGAGAAAGAATTTTCACGCAGAGGGAAGTTGAGAGAAGGTGGAAGTGATTGTGCGGTTTAGTGAATAAGGGGAGTTCTATTTATAGGTGTCGCGGTTCTGATTACGCGTGTTGTCCCGTAGCTGCCGACGGTGACATGACGATGACGCGCGGGGCCCGTCCTCGGGCTACGCGTGCTATCCCGTAGCTGCCGACGGTGACATGACGATGATGCGTGGGACCCTCTCTCGGACTATGCGTGTTGTCCCATAGCTGCAGACAGTGACATGACGATGACGCGTCGGGCCCGCCCTAGGATTACGCGTGCTGTCTCGTAGCTGCCAACGGTGACATGACGATAACGCGCGGGGCCCGCCTCGGGCTACGCGTGCTATCCCGTAGCTGCCGACGGTGACATGACGATGACGTGTGGGGCCCGCCCCCGGACTATGCGTGTTGTCCCATAGCTACAGATGGTGGCATGACGATGATGCGCGGGGCCCGCCCTCAGACTACACGTGTTGTCCTGTAGCTGCCGACGGTGACATGACGATGATGCGTGGGGCCCGCCCTCGGACTACTGGTGCTGTCCCGTAGTTGCCGACGGTGACATGACGATGATGCGCGAGGCCCGTTCTCGGACTACACGTGTTGTCCCGTCTCCTCTATAAAATCCTCATGCCTCATTCGATCCTTAGCAAACCATTTGCCAAAGAGAAATCGATATTCATTAGGTACTCCAAACCAACACTTTCTTCTTATTTGTTCTCATTCGACTCTCAACCATGGAGCTTGATCTTGTCCCATTCAATCCTACACAAGAAGCTGAAATTGAACCGAGTTTTGAAAGCGAGCTTGCTTTTGTCTACTACAATGACCAAATCACAAACGGTCCCGATGGCGTCAAGTTGCACTGCTATTACCCAAGGCGCATCCGTATCAACGAAGGCATATCTCTGCGTGATTTGAAACAGATGGTGCATGCCAAGCTCCAAGCTGGTAGCTAACTTATTTCTGATCTTTAGTACCGGTGCTCTGAGAAAACAACGGATGGGGGTTTCCACTTTAGTCAAATGACACTAGCGCAGGATGACCACATACACCGCATGTTTGTTGTGTTCAATGAACACAGGAGGGCGGGTCCTATTGAGTTGTATGATTTGTTGGGACGTTTGCCTAACGAGATACTGGCCTTGCTTAGGAGGCCATCTGGATCTAGTGGGTCGGAATGACTCAACAGGCACTTTGTTCATGTCTCAGTTATGCAGTTTTGTGTTGGTGTGTGTGTTTAAGTCTTGTAACTCCATCTGCTATTGTAACTCCCTAATAATTTATGGAATATGAATGTTTGTTTTCTTTTCTTTTTTTTATAAATTAAATTACTCACCCAAAATAAACAATGTCTGAGCATATTTTAAGCATAAATGTAACCAAACATTCATGACTAGCCTCTGTGATCATGTCTTAAATGTCAGCAAACAAGACAAAATCATTTCAAGTGCTTTGTGTTTGTTTTCAGATACTTCTGTTAAGGATGCATTGAATATGAGTTTCCTTAAAAAAAATGATATAAGGCAACCGTTTATATAAGCCTTTGAGTGCTACCAGTAGAGCACTTGTTTATGCAGTAGCCCACTTTTTATGGAAAATTATTTTCCTTCTTTAATTTGCTTCAGGGCCAAATGATTCAAACTTCAAGTGCATAAATAATTCACACAAACAACAAAATCAACCGTGAAAAAGAGATTTTATACCGTTTAAATATGTTCTACCTTTTAGTTATAATCTCTTGACAAGCAAGTAGCACATATATCGACTTGAGAATTCAAATAAATGCAGGTTATACCAATCCATTTTCTATTGTATCGAATTGTGTAGCACTTTGAGTTAGACTATTGATAATTTGACATTCTTATATGCAACAATTAACAGATCATGAAAGTTGGAACAATATCACCTGGGAGCCATTTTGTCGAACTTCGATAATCTTATCCGATCTGAGAATGTTGCAGCTGTCAATAACAGATTTATATGCAACACATTGCTCTTTTGCTAATTTGCTTAACAAGTTCAGTTGAACTTCCTTTGCTAATTTGGTTAACAAGTTCTTCATGCCTCAGACTTTGTTTTTTAGCACCAACCATTGATTGAGATGATTCACCATTTCCTGGTTCTCCTAGTAACTGGGATCCAAGCTTTATTATACCTGCAGATTTAAATGATTAAGGTTCATAAAAGGGATATGAATTATGCAAAGCTATGTGAATACAGGACCATATCACCAAGGAATTTAGCCACACTAAAAGATAACGAGTCTTTTAGCTCGTAAAAAACATATATGATAAACATGTAAACATTGAAATCATAAATTGGTAAGTCCATAAACACATTGAGGAAGACCATCCAAATATCAGCAAAGAATAAAGTCATTAACTCATTGACTCATCACAACTATAACAATTTCAATAACCCGGCTTCAACCAGAACAGAGTAAGATCATGAGTTCGAAAGATATTGAATACTGAAGCAAATAACCATTGACAAGCAAATAACAGTCTTCAATTTGAATTTGAATATTCAGATAATTATGATTTAGGGAAAAACATGGATAATGCGAAATCATGTGAGTCTGAAAACAAAATAACAACATCACCAAGGCATTTTGTTGATCATTTTGTGATCATGTTTAAGATGATGAGATCTTTAACACCCCAATTCTTCTTTTCAAGTTTGATTGTTACATAGTTTATGTTAAAGCATAATTGGGTAAAATAACTTACTGTATAAATGTTTCAATAACCTTCTTGATCCTTTGTATCCCTTTAAACCATCAATTTTTAGGTTTCTTCTTTGTCTTGATCCAATAATTGATTATTTGGACCCCATAATCGACTGTCTGGAACTAAAAAACCTGAAACTAAACCTGCATAATGGATTATGAGGAGTGCCATAATCGATTATGATATGTGTAATCGATTATATAACCCCATATAATCGATTATCTCCTCGAAAATCTATATAAAGCCCCTCTTGACTGACCCATACGTGAAAAACTGAATCTCTAGGGCAAAAATCTCATATTGTTTTAGAGAAAACCTCAAAATTAATCACTCTAAACCTCACTATCATTAGAGTTTGGCCATCTACATCAATCACACAATTTCATCTTCATATTCCAACAACTTCATCTTGTCTAAGGAGCAAAGTTCTTCTTCTTTCTCCATAGAAGTTTGGGCCAAAGCAAGGAGGTGAGCATCCAATCTTTGTTTCAACTTTCTAACACCATATTCACGCTCCCTACAATCATCTAAGCTTATGTTCTTCTTATCATTTTCCATTTTAACCAAGTTTTAAAAAATGGGTATGTTCTACCCAACTTCATAACTTATCCTTCTTGTTCATAGATAGATTCATGTAGATAACTCTTTGTTGAATGAATCTTGTCTTGCTAGGTTTTAACCTCTCAAAACCGTGACCTCAAGGTGGGCCACCATCATCAATTTACTTAAGTTTAAGTGAGCTACAAGAGGTATGGGGGAGATTACTATCATCCTACCTAAGGGTAGACATGTTGATGGTTTATTTAGTGTATATAGTCTTATAAGTCATGAGTGTGTAAGTTGTGTAATTGATTGATTATGTGTGTGATCCTTTTGGAGGATTTGTTTAGTACTTGTTGAATATGATATATGTAGGATTGGTGTTGCTTTGAATATGGTAATATGATATGCTATGTATTGCTTTGAATATATGAGATTCTTTTGCTTGATTGTATTGGCTGAGGGCATGACATTGGTCATTGCTTGTTAAAGAGAACTAAGACATTTAAAATGCTTAACTCAAAGAAACTTATAAGGTTGGATTTGTTTTGAAAGTGTAAGAATCCTAAGAAAAAAAGAATGATGATAACTTAAGGAATTTTTTGATGAAACAATGATTTTTAGGCTAAATAATCGATTATCTTAGGGTAATAATCGATTATTAGGTTGCTGGAACAGCCAAATAACAAAATAGAAAGTGGATAATCGATCATGTGTTTATCATAATCGATTATATTGTTTTTTTGAAGCCATAATTGATTATCATATGGTTATAATCGATTATGGAGGTTCTGTGACAGCAAAATGAAGAACCAGAAAGCAGATAATCGATTATTCCCTTATCATAATCGATTATTTGATAAAATTTCCAAAGAAAGGAGTTGAAAACTTATGAAAATGTTGCAAAAAAAGAAAGAGGTTAAGGAAGAGTCTTTTGAAAGGAAAGTTTTAATTTTAAAAGTCTTTATTCCAAATGGAAATGTTTAGAAAAAGATCTATGTTGAGTTTATTTGAAATAGTCTTGTTGTTTTGGTAAAAAGATGTTGAGAAAATGTTTTGGAGAAACTGATATCTAAGTATCTTTAATGGAAATTGTTCTTAAAGAATGATTGGATTTTATTTAAAGGTTTTGGTTTTAAGCCAAAGAGTATATTAGTCTTCCAGGACTAGTATGTACTTTAAAGAGCAAAACCTAAGTCATAGAGGACTTAGTGAAAATATGAACCTAATAATTTATTATTTATGGTGAAGCAAGACCATTTGTCATAAAGTATGGATAATTCATTATCCATATTTCATAAAATTTAATGGACTCAGAATGATTTGTTTTATTGGAAGCCAAAGAAAAAGGCTCAATTAGAAAAGTATAGAGAAATAAACAATTGGACTTGTGTTCCAATCTAATAATGTGCTAGGACGTTAATCAAGTACCTTTAATAAAACTTTGCACAAAGATGAAAGGTTACTTGAGAACTTTCTCTTGATGTTAAGTATCAGTGATTTGTACTTAAGGACATCTAGCATCTGTTATAGTACGTTGAAAGGATTCCGATGAAATCAAACGATGTCATCCGATGGATGGACGAGAAGAACGCATTTCCGGCAAAGTTTGCCTAAACACATAGTGAAACTATGTTCTGTAAGGCCGTTGTGCCTAGGAGCTTGAGCTAACACTTTAATACGGGTGCGAATTTCGTAGTGACGATCTATTGATGCTTGGGGGTGTCGGGGTATGAAATACTCATATAGGCCTAGTGGGTTGCTCCTCTGTGGTATGGTGATCTTGCAATACACCGACATACTCTACTAGACACTATGTATTTTCTGGTAGTGTGGGATGTTCCCGAAAAAGCCTATGTGCATGATGATGACTGTTGACGCATTTTATTACCCAAGGCTGGTGTACTCCGGAATAATCCTCTGAACCACTCTCTCTGACTGTTTGTTAAAACCATGGTACAGGGAATTAGAGGTCATTCCTTGAGTCTTAGATGTCTTCTATCTAGGAAAAACAGTGCCCCGTGATTGTGGTGTTGTGAAATATTATTATTTCTGTTGTGATGGATGATATAACTGTTTATTGATATTTGTACGTACCTGTGTATCGTACCACTACATGTTTGCATTAAGTGTAAGATGTGAACGGAAATCTCACCTCATTTCTGTATTTTCTGGTTTGCTGTTTTCTATCTTATGTCGGGCGAAGATGATGACATCACTGTTTCTCCATCACACCCCGCTGGAGTTTGAGAGTACTTAGAGACATGGACACAATCTCGATGGCTTTAGTGTAACGGACACTTTGTCATTATTTTGTATCTTCCCAGTCTTGTGTCTATGTCGTTATTTCAGGGAGCTACGTCTCCAAAGATATTATTATTATAAGCATATTCCAGTCTTTTGTTATTTACTGGCGTTGGTATTTCCGCCTTCATTCTAAATATGTATGACTGTTGGTACTTGGAAATGTTTGTAAAATATTTATATATGAGTGGATGTTATATGTTAAAGAATATGTATGGTATCATTTGTTAAAGAGAAAAGAAAAAACTCTTATTTTTGGTAAAATAATTATTTTCCGCTTTACTCAGTCTTATAAAATAGAAATGTCACAAAATGTAGCGCCCGAGAAGGGTGTTACAAGATCCAGTATGAAAATCACTTGAGATGCAAGAATTATTAAAAAAGCGATATCACCTGAGGTTACTTCCCTATGATTAACATGCAATTTTATTTCTTCTACGTTGCGGATCAAAGGAGGCGCAGGAACAGGACGGGGAGTTCTTCTGCAAATCGACGTTCTTGGACATCGGGGTAACTCGAGGAAGGCGAGTCGAAGGTCCTTTCAGATCTGGAGTTTCGACACCGAATTTGAGTTGATTTGGAGATCGATGGTAATTTTGTAATGAACAAAGGTGACTATCACTCTGTCCATGCAGCGGAAAACCGACAACGTTGATTTTCGGTGTTGCAGAAGGGCGACGCGATTTCGCGCGGTGGTTATGGTGATGGCTGAGTACTTGCGCGGAATCCAAAAAGGAGGAGCGGGTGCTGGTTCGAGCTAAGGGACTACGAACATGAGGATGCCAATGTCACGGATCGACGAATGGTGGCCGTTGACGTGATCTGAGATCCTACGCCCGAGCCACAACGTGAAATCAGGTCTACCAATTTGAGGTGGTGAACCAGATTTGGACGACAGCTCAGCTCAGTGACTAATTATTATACATTATTATATACAGGCACGTAAAGCATATAGGTTTTTTAGGTTTTTTTTTTAAAAAAAACTTAAAGGTAATAAGATGTACTTGGGCTTAACGTCCATCACACCATTTTCATATATATATATATATATATATATATATATATATATATATATATTATATTTATTTATTTATTTATTTTAAATTCTATCTTCTTCTTTTTTAATTTAATATTTCTTTTGTATTTACTAACCAATTCTAATAAATTTTATACTAATAAATTCTCTACACTAAACCTCTTAATTATGTTTTATTTCTACTATATTTTTTATAACTTAATCTTTTTTTTAATCAAAATAATTATATTAGAATTTTAGAATGTTACACATATCATTTGAAATCAAATCATTAACGAGCATGTCTTAAGTTTATCATTCACTGTGGGATTTGAGGATTTTGGATAGAAGCTTGGATTGGACTATATTTCTTCTTGTTGCTTGGATTTGTGATGTTCTTGCCTATATCTTTCCTGGTGGCCAGAAGTGAGAGGATGAAGAGTAGGAGGGAGGGAGGGGGGGTAGAGGCGAGGAAGATGAGAGTTTGTAATGTTATTTACCGGTCCATCATGTTCCCTGTAAGCAATCTAAGTTGTCTGGTTTTAATATAGGATGTCTTAAGTTAATCATTCACCGTGGGATTTGAGGATTTTGGATAGAAGCTTGGATTGGACTATATTTCTTCTTGTTGCTTGGATTTGTGATGTTCTTGCCTACATCTTTCCTGGTGGCCAGAAGTGAGAGGATGAAGAGTAGGAGGGAGGGGGAGGGGGAGGGGGAGGGGCGAGGAAGATGAGAGTTTGTAATGTTATTTACCGATCCATCATGTTCCCTGTAAGCAATCTAGCTAAGTCGTCTGGTTTTAATATACATATATCAACGGTGATAATATTTGAAAGATTAATCCTCCAAAATTAACAGTGAGGATTGAAGACAACTCCTGTCCGATCATCGTTGTTCTAATGAGCTGTGGAAACAAAATATATAACGCAATGGATGATATTTCAAAGAACAAGGGGAGAGAGGGGGGGGGAGGTCGAAACGAGGAAGATGAGAGTTTGTAATGTTATTTACCGGTCCATCATGTTCCCTGTAAGCAATCTAAGTCGTCTGGTTTTAATATATATATATCAATGGTGATAATATTTGAAGGATTAATCCTCCAAAATTAACAGTGAGGATTGAAGACAGCTCCCTTCGATTATCGTTGTTCCGATGAGCTGTGGAAACAAAATATATAACGCAATGGATGATATTTCAAAGAACAAAATTACAAGCTCAACAAACATATTAATTTGTCACAGGAAGATCAGGTGCCTCGAAATGATATATCAAACAAGAGTGATTATAATTATAGATATGTTAAGAATGCAGTAATAAATAATTTTCTTTTATTATGAAATACAATGAAACAAATTACAGATAAATACATTGAGAGTTCATGAAATCCTTTATTGTAGATAATATTTTTAGTATAGTCTGCATATTTCTTTCCCCACTCTAACAATAAGATCGTTCTGAATCATCTTTAAAATATCACTCTTAATAATACAACATATAGTTATTTATGACAAAATGTAAGTTTTGGCAAATATAACCACCCAATTTTTTAGCTTTTTATTTATTATCATTGCATGGCAGATTATTAGGAATTCGTTTTTCAAAACAAAAGGCAACTAGCACAGCCAACACGATCAACACATCCGGTCAAGCCTTCTGCTTATATTAGTCGTGACTTGGATTCGATTGCTAAATCTCCTCTGTTGGTAGGTAATATGTAGATTCCATTATAAATCCTCACTGAGCTTGATTGTATTATCTGGTCTTGCAAGATAGGGTGTCTTCTCCTAATCTAAAGTTTTATTCTTACTGCTGCCCTGTTTTTATTTTAATACTATAATCATTAAGATGGTTGAGCTTTATTTCATTTGCCTACGGTGCTCCCATCTCGTTGTACAGAAAGTTATAAATATGTGGAATAAAACTGAAAAAAAAGAAAGGCATTTTTTGGGTACAATCTGATGAAATTTTAGGATGTGTTTGAGAACCTCTTCGCAAATCTGTGTTTATCACGAGCTGAATTTCACTAACTGAATTTTTATTAGAAGTAAGCTTATTTATATTCACTGATCTATGTTTATATATTTTATTATTAAAAGTAGCCTTAGTATAATGAATGTTGTTGAAATTGTGTCATTCAAAGTGACTTTTAGATGTAGTCTGCTTTGATTTTTTCTACCAATGATCCTGCTCATGCCCGTGATAGTCTTGCTAATGTAGTAGGTGTTTAGGAGCAGTTGAATGTTGGCAAGTACCTTGATGTGCGTTCCTTTGTTGGCAGAAATAGGAAAGAGGTGTTTATTTATGTCAAAGATGGTGTTGGGAAGAAAGTTAGTTTATGGAAAGGAAAGACTCTCACTAGAGTTTATTCGCGGTTTAGTTTGGATCGATTTCGAGGTAAAAAGTCATCCGATCCAAAGATAAAAAGAGCATTCTGTTCGGTTTGGATGACTTCCTTAAAAATATCTGATCTGATCCGATAAAATGCGGTTTGGATCTGTTTGGTTGATTCAGTTTTTACCGATATATCATTATATATTTATATTACATGAAAGAATAAAAATTACAAGCTAAAGTGAACAAAATCTTAAACCTATATATATTTGTTGATATATTCATGTAAAAACATTTCATAAAATATGTATAAAATAAATAAATATCATCATCATATATTATCAAAACATCTTTTATTTATATTTGGAACATTAGAAATAATTAAAAATTATGTCAAATATAACTAATAAGTATTATTAGGAAAAAAGCCGACAAGTAAAAAATTAATAGTGTAAAAAATTGAATAAACATATATTAAATTTATATATGCGGTTTGGTTTTGTTTGGTTCGGTTTTAGAAAATGGATCCAAAATCCGATCCGATCCAAGCGGTTTTCACAAAACAAGATCCAAAAAAATCCATTAGACATCGGTTTTGTTCGGTTTTCGATTTTCTTTTGTATCGGTTTGGATATGAACACCCCTAACTCTCTCTATGGCGGGTAGTGAGATTTTGATTAAATCTATTGCCCAAGTGATTCCTACTTACTTCATTAGTATATACCTCATTCCCATATCTCTTTGTGATGAGGTTGAAAAAAATGCTTCATTCTTTTTGGTGGGGTACGACTAATAGAGATAATAAAGGGATTAAATGACTCTCACGAGATAAGTTATCTAAGCCTAAATGTTGGGGTGACCTTGGTTTTCGTGATTTTCATGCTTTTAATCTTGCCATATTGGGTAAGCAAGCTTGGAAATTTATGGGTAATCCCAATGGTCTTGTGACAAAAGTTTTCAAAGCTAAATATTTTTTGCAAAGGAATTTTATTGATGCTAGTTTGGGTCATAATCCTTGTTATGCATAGAGTATAAACCTTTGGTGCAAGCATGTACAAGATGGGCTATTGATTCTAATAGTTCTATTCCTCTTTAGTACTTTCCTTGGCTTCATGATGGTAGTTGTCTTAGCCGTCCATTTATACAATCTAAACAAAATTAAATAACTTTTCAGCTAATGTATTTAACGATAAAATTGATTTTATTAATTGATTATAAAAATAATATTATACATATAATTTATTATTGAAATAATCTTGTTTAAAAATAATCAAAATATTTTATAAAAAAGAATAAAAAATATTTCAAAATTAGATTAAAATAAAAAGTTACAAAGTCTTCAATCTCTCTTTTTTTTTTTTTGACTGGAAAAGATATATTCATTAGCAAATAACGGTAGCATCAGTACATGAACCAGACACGGAAAAGCATGGGGCATTCCCCAGTCATGTTCTTGATCCAATAGTCTTAGCTATTCTAACCAATTCATGTGCAGCTTCATTTGCTTTCCTTTTAACATGGCAAATAGCATAATCCTGAAAATTTTGCAGAAAAGGCTTACAATCATGAATAATAGGATCTATATCAGCCAAAAAGATCTTGTTATTTATACATTTGACCACTAGCTTTGCATCGAATTCAACAACAACCTTGTTAAGCTGCTGATCTTTTGCCAAATTTAGACTCCACCTCACACCAAGAGCTTCTGCAAGGGTAGGCTCCACATTCGGGTGCTCCCTTCTGGTTGCCGCAAACAGCACCTCACCCCTGTGATTCCTAATCAGCATGTGTGACCATCCTTAAAGCACCCAACATCCACATTTATCTTAGTCCAATTCTCAGCAGGGGGATTCCAATCAGATTGAGGTTGATTTGAGACTTGAGATTTCCACTTTGGATTTGATTGATTATAGACTTGAGGTTTACAATCTGCTGAGCTTCAGAACTGTTGAAACATTCAAAAATCAGATCTCTTTTCCATTGTTTTGTATCAGAGTCAATCAATTCACTAACTTTGGCATTTTCCTCCAATATTTTGATTGGACTCCACACTTTAAAACCTGTCTGCACTGGTAACCAATTATCTTTCCAAATCCGGATCTTCTCTCCATTTCCAACCACCCACCCACCTAGCACCCATTCCAACTACCTCCTTTGCGCTGAACATGCTCCTCCAAGCATAACTTGGGAGGTAGCCTAACTTTGCTTCCATAAAAGAGCTCCTAGGGTAGTATCTACTTTTGAAAACATCCCCCATTAATGAATTTTCCCCTTTGACTGGTCTCCAACATTGCTTGCCCAGTACTGCTTTATTGAAGTCACTGAAACCTCTGAACCCCATACCTCCCTTCTTCTTTGATCTCGATAGCTTCTCCCAACTCACTTAATGCACCTTGCGGCTTCCATCTTCTGATCCCCTCCAAAACTTTGCAAGCATTGCTTCTACTTCCTTGCAGCAACTCTCATGTAGTTTGTAGCAGCTCATGATATAATTTGGAATTGATTGTGTTACCTCCTGAAAATTTAAATATAATTATTTTAATAAAAAAAAGATATTATAAGAGTTTATTATAATTGTTTTTTTATAATAAAAATCCAATGGGTTCCACAATAATGTAAAATTGATTTAAAAAAATAAAATACAAATAAGGATAAGAACCTACCCGGGACTAAATTAATGCGGCAATAATGATAGGAAACATAAGCATATCAAGGCCCATGCTGTGCTACCCATTATAAATAGATAGTTTGAGTGTTTTAAGCCCAATTTCGCATAATATGACTAGATACCTAACTTCAGATGGATATTTTGTAACCAAAGAGAACTTGTTTGAATTCTTGATCTGCATAAGAAATATAGCCCTGTCTCTTAGCTTTCCATAGACACCAAATTCGCCCAAATTGGATTCTTGTAGCTCAAGTTAAGACCAAATTCGTACACACTATTCATGTTCCAGCGCCAGAACCGTTTTTTTTAATTCTATCCACGTTTTGACTATCTAAATGTCGGTTTCAGATTTTGTGGTCTTCATAACAGTTGTAGACAATTATTTTATCTTTCCAACGATATAAAATTTATAACTTTTGAATGTCTATAACTCAAGATATGTGCGAAATACAGCACCATATGCAGAGTAAGCGGGCTTAGCGCGCTTTTACACGTTTTGGGCTATTGGGGGCTCTATAAATAGAATCTTAACACTCTTAGGGTACGTTTTTGAACCCTAATTATACCTAGAAACTCAGAAGCAGCTAAGAAGAGAAGAAATTCAAGGATTAAGAAGAGATAGTTGTGGAAGAAGGAGTCTCGGAAGAGGAAGATGATGATAACTCTTGGCAAACGTTAGGATTCGCATGAGAGGGAAACGCTTAGAGCTATTTGGAGGTCTTCAAGAGGTGAGTAACAATACTTTTTACGAACATTTTCCATGGTATATATGATTGTTTGTGTTGACAATGAATTGCCATATGAAATTGGGAGTTTTAAATTGATTTGATGCATATTGTCAGTAACCTAATTTCTAAAATTGGGGGTTTTTGTTAAAAGGGGAATAAGTTGATTAATTGATGTTGTAAGATGCTTATTCATGTATGATATATTGTGATATTCGTGATTGCTTGTTGTTGGGAGAAATATATTTGTTTAATTCGTGGAAAATAGTTTGTTACATGCATGAGACATGACATATTTGAGCTATAATATATTGGATGATGTTTGCCGTAATACCACCTATGACAGGGGTATCGAAATGTAATACCACCGTAATAGGGTATCGAAAGTAACATCCCCATATAATTGGGATGTCGAAAAATAGCAATACCGCCTAAAAAGGGGTATCGAAAGTAACACCGCCACATCTTGGGGTGTCGAAAAGGGAGAAATATCGCCATGTGCACATGGGAGGTATCGAAATAGAAATGTCCCCGACAGGATTCCTCATGAATAGGAGTGGGCAATGGGACACCATTGTCGTGTGATGTGTGAGATTTATGGCATGCCGGCAAGAGACCAATTTAGTTATGAGGCCTTCGAGCCACTTGGATTAATTTAGAATTTACTTGGTATGTGGAATGTGATACATTGAGATAATTTGTTGTTACGTTATATGCTATTGAGTTGATGAGATTTTTGTTGCATGTTATTAAAAATATTCTTTTTATATATTATTTTGGAAAATTAACGGGTACCATGGACAGTTTTTCCGTTTACCGCACCGGCTGAGAACAACACTATTTTTCGAAACATTTATAAAAAAAATGTATTGTTGTGCACTGGGATTTTATATCTCATTATAAGTGTTGTTTTCAGAGCCCGGGGACATCGCTGTTGAGGATCCATAGATCTGAAGAGTTATCTTTGATTAGCTAGTTGGATAGTAATGTAGTATGGTTTAGAGTATTATGCGGACGACGTTCTTTGGTTTACATACTATTTTTCTCAGATTGTAATTAGACGCCCGATTTTGAGGCTTTTAGTTTTTATTCAAATGATTGGATTTAATAATATTTTTCAATACTTTGTAAATACTATTATTTCATTTAATACGAGGTATTTTCAAACTTAGTTATTTGAGAAAATTTTTATGATTTGTGTTTTTTTAATTAAATGTTTTGAAGGATATTTATTGAAATTAATTTGGGTTATTAATGTAACGAAGGGCGTTACATTTATGGTATCAGAGCGGCTCGATTCTAAATCGGACTGTGGTAGTGGGGCTTTTTCTAAAACAAAACTTGGGCACATAGGATGCTTGTTAGAGTTATAAATAATGCATGTTATTCTTTGGGATATTGGACATGATCAACCCAATATTTCATAGGTAGTGAGCATATTTATAGGACTAATAGGCGAGGGACGAACATTGTACTTGCAGCCGCTTTGGTTTGTATGATCAGAGCTACGCAAGGGCAGACGGAGACTCTCCGTCAACTGTAGGGGAATGGAGGGCAATCACTGATGGACTGGTGGCTACCTAGGACCCTTAGCACGTGGGACTTTTCGAATTCAAGAAGAATGGTCCGCTATTATTCCGAGGCAGCTTAGAATCCGAATGAGACTTTATTTCTTTAACACGTATAGGGGAAGAAGTTACTATATTGTTTGATTCAGGAGTAGCACTTTCTTTGATATATCCTTCAAGTATGAAATTTGAGTTGCCTATCTTTCGTTTGTCCTTTGAGTCATGTGTTTCTACTTCTATGGGGATAATCTTATTGCTTCTAGTGCTTGTTTAAATCGTTTTCCTATGCATCGGGATGTTCCTTATGCCATCGATCTTATTTGTTATCTATACCTGGAGTCTGAGAGTAAAAATAAAATTTGCTTACCCTTCCTTGATACGTTTAATTTTGGATTTTTACATGTAGGTTAGTCTACTATAAAATAAAAAATAAAAAATTTTGTAATTTAGGGTACTTGATTCTTTATATGAGATTTTTGAATGTTGTTGATGAATTGATTTTAATAAATTTATTTCCCTTGAATCTATAAGGAATTATTACTAATGGTAGTTTTGTATGTGCGTTCATGCTGGTCCTTTCTTTTTTACACTATTCTCATCATCTATACTTCTGCCAACACTGTCAAGACCCATTCTCATATCTAATTGAAATGTCCTATTAATTTTTTTTAATTCCTTCTGTGCGTGAAGTTCACCTCCATCGCATCGAGGCCAATTTATTGAATTGTAATTACATTTCTAACTTCCTCCGACTCATGGATTTAATTGTGACATGAATTCTATTTTTTGTTAGTTTGAATCAAATTATATATTTAATATTTATATTAAATTATGGTTCACTTTATAAATTTTAAAAATATGTTTGATTTTGTATTAAGTTTTGAGTGCTTTTAATGGGAAAAGATGATGGGAGTATGAGGTTATATGTGGGTAATATGCAATTGAACAAAGTAACTATTATGGATAGGTATCTTTTACCTAGGATAGATGGACTTAGATCAATGGAGTAGAGTAGTGGTTGATTTTAGTCAAGTAGATGCATGGATATAGTGAGAGAAGCCTAAGACAATGACAAGTGTGAGAAGTTTCCTAGAATTGGAGAAGTATTATAGGAAGTTATAAATGAGTTCTCTAGACTAGCCTTACCTCTCACCAAGCTGATTAGGAAGGGAAAATCTCTTGTATAGGATACAACTTGAAGTTTTTAATGATCGGTAGAGCCTTAAACAGTTGTTAAGAGATAGAGACAGAGACATAGACGAAGAGTTAAATATAAGGCAAAGAAAGTGGATGAATTTTCTTAGGAACTATAATTTTGAGTTGAAGTAGAGTCCGGGAAAGGCTAATACAGTGGTCGATACTCAGAGTAGGAAATTTCCGCACAAGTCTAACTTGAAGTTGCAAGAGATGAACCTAATAGAAGAGTCTCGAGACATGAATTTGAATATCTTTTTAAGGCTTAAAACTTGGAATTGAATAGGTTGAAAATTTGTAGTGATCTTAGAAAATAGATCAAGCGAGTGTAGTTTTTAAACTAGGATTTGAAATCTCTTTTGGATCAAGAGAATTATGTGTTATATAATAATGGTGTAGTGTTGTTTAAGAATAGGATCATTGTCCCTAAGGAGGGGAGCCTTAGAGGAAAAAAATGTTAGAAGAGACACATAAAAGAACGTTAACCATGTGTCTAGGAATAACCAAGAAGCATCAAGATTTAAAGAAGTATTAGTGGACGGGAATAAAAATGGAAGTGAGATTAAAGAATTTTATATATATGTTCAAATTTTATTATAATGTTGTAATTTTGTTATATAATTTTTAGAGGATCACTTTCCTGGAAATTTCAAATTGCTTCTCAAGTGACAAAGTATTAATCGCGATTGATATTCTCCTATGATTTGTTCTCCATATAGATTAATGGCATGTCTAATCCTAACAAACTTATATTTCTTAACAAAAGTGAAAAAATGTTATTTCTTATTTATATGTGCCTACTCAAGGATCGAGATTGAATTGGTTTCTTATACTATTGTGGTGTTAATTTTTTCAGTTGTTTTTGCATAATGTCTGCACAGTTTAATTGTAATTTTGTTAAACATTATTCTCCATTTTGTTATCACATGTTTTTTTTAGTAAGATCTTCTTATCAACATAAAGTGAAACTATTTCTTCCTCTTTTGAAATTATCATTTTAGTATAGCTAAAAATTAGCATGTGAACGTGCTGCTGCTTCACATTTCTTTATTTATAAAATTCCTCAGTTCTGTGTAGAATATAAGAAATTTGGTATAGAGTTCGTAAGAGATATTATGTTTACGTGTGGATGATTTAAATATTACATCAATTTATTTTATTTGTTAAATTTAATTTGTGAGAATGCTTATAAAGATGAAATGCAAGTGAAGGTGTTCTAATTATAGGCGGATGGATAGAAACAAATGCTTAAGTGCATGATTTTATTATATAAATGTTATTATTGACTTCATTTTAAAATTAAATTTTTTTTCTTTAAAAAAAGATAATTTTTTTTTGTTAAGGGGCCATGAATTGTACATTTATTATCTGGTGGAATATTTAATGACAATACATATATATATATATATATATATATATATATATATATATATATATATATATATTAATGATGTGATGAGGAATGTAGATCCCCTTTTATGATAGTGCGAAGTAGGTGAGAAGATATTGTTAAGATCAGATTTAATCAAAGAGATCGCAATTAGGATTAATAATTGAGGGAAAGATGCGCATTGCGCAGAATAGATAAAAAGTGTTATGTCGACAAGAAAAGAAAGCAATTAGAATTTTAGGAAGAGGAACATGTAATCTTGAGAGGCACTCTTAAGTTTTGGATGGGGAGGTCAATGTCATTTAGAAAACTGACTCTTTGTTTCATGGGACCTTTCCTAATTCTTAAAAGAGTCGTGCCCGTTGCTTACCAATTGGCTCTTCTGGCACAATTGGCAAATCTTCATGATGTTTTCCATGTGTCACAACTTAGAAAATATGTACCTGATGAGTCTCATGTGATAGCTCCCGAGTCTTTACAATTGAAGGATAATTTGATCTATAAGCCTAGGCCTAGTCAAATCTTGGACAAGGGCACAAAGACTCTAAGGAACAAGACAATTCCATTGGTGAAAGTGTTATGGGAAATGATTAACTCCGAAGGAAACTAGTTGAAAGATGGAAGAGGACATCGTATGTCAATATCCAGATCTTGTTGTTTAAGGTAAGGTAACCTTTATGTTTGGTTTTCAGCATATGTTACAATATGTGTGTGAGTATGTGATGAATTTCGTGACGAAATTCTCTAAGGAGGGGAGAAATGTAACATCCTAAAAATTCAAATATAATTATTTTAATAAAAAAAAAGGGGTAGTATAAGAGTTTATTATAATTGTTTTCTTTATAATAAAAATCCAATGGGTTCCACAATAATGTAAAATTTATTTAAAAAAATAAAATAAAAATAAGGATAAGAACCTACCCTAGACTAAATTAATGTGGCAATAATGATAGGAAACATAAGCATATCAAGGCCCATGCTGTGCTACCCATTATAAATAGATAGTTTGAGTGTTTTAAGCCCAATTTCGCATAATATTACTAGATACCTAACTTCAGATGGATATTTTGTAACCAAAGAGAACTTGTTTGAATTCGAGATATGCATAAGAAATATATCCCTATCTCTTAGCTTTCCATAGACACCAAATTCGTCCAAATTGGATTCTTGTAGCTCAAGTTATGACCAAATTCGTACACACTATTCATGTTCCAGAATCAGAACCGTTTTTTTAAATTCTATCCACGTTTTGACTATCTAAACGTCGGTTTCAGATTTTGTTGTCTTCATAACAGTTGTAGAAAATTATTTTAGCTTTCCAACGATATAAAATTTATAACTTTTGAATGTCTATAACTCAAGATATGTGCGAAATATAGCACCATATGCAGAGTAAGCGGGCTTAGCACGTTTTTACACGTTTTGGGCTATTGGGGGCTCTATAAATAGAATCTTAACACTCTTAGGGTACGTTTTTGAACCCTAATTACACCTGGAAACTCAGAAACGGCTAAGAAGATAAGAAATTCAATGATTAAGAAGAGATAGTTGTGGAAGAGGGATTCTGGGAAGAGGAAGATGATGATAACTCTTGGCAAACGTTAGGATTCGCAGTAGGAAACGCTTAGAGCTATTTGGAGGTCTTCAAGAGGTGAGTAACAATACTTTTTACGAACCCTTTTCATGGTATATATGATTGTTTGTGTTGACAATGAATTACCATATGAAATTGGGAGTTTTTAATTGATTTGATGCATATTGCCAGTAACCTAATTTCTAAAATTGGGGGTTTTTGTTAAAAGGGGAATAAGTTGATTAATTGATGTTGTAAGATGCTTATTCATGTATGATATATTGTGATATTAGTGATTGCTTGTTGTTGGGTGAAATATATTTGTTTAATTCGTGGAAAATAGTTTGTTACATGCATGAGACATGACATATTTGAGTTATAATATGTTGGATGATGTTTGCCGTAATATCACCTATGATAGGGGTATCAAAAAGTAATACCACCGTAATGGGGTGTCGAAAGTAACATCCCCATATAATTGGGATGCCGAAAAAGAGCAATACCGCCTAAAAAGGGGTATCGAAAGTAACACCGCCACACGTTGGGGTGTCGAAAAGGGAGAAATACCGCCATGTGCACATGGGAGGTATCGAAATAGAAATGTCCCCGACAGGATTCCTCATGAGTAGGAGTGGGTGATAGTGTGATTTTACATGATGTTTTCTGTATACTTTTGCATGCATTTTGCATATAGATTAGGCATTCTTTATTTGATTTTTGTTAGATTTTCCCTTGGAACGGGTGAAGCGGTTTCTTGGTGTTGTTTTGCAGGAATTCAATGTAAAAATGATCAAAATCAGCCATGGTGGAGCTTGGATGAAATAGAGCTTGAAAAGTGAAGAATATGAGCCAAACAGAGCCCATCACGGCCTGGCCGTGATGACCATCACGGCCATGATCAAGCAGAGCAGAAGCCAAAAGTCGAATCCGTCACGGCCTGGCCGTGATGCCCATCACGGCCGTGATGGACCAAAAAGTAAAGACGCGCCCAGGGCAGAAGCCATCACGGCCTGGCCGTGATGGCCATCACGGCCGTGCCGCGCAACAGACCTATACATAAGACCGCAGCAGACAGAACAAGGGAGTTTTTTTTTGGGTCCAGAGGAAGGCATTTGGAGGCTGCAGCTGGCTAGGGTTTCAACCCTAGAAGGGAGCCAAGAGGGATTGCTTTGAAGAAGAAGGAAAGCTCACATGGAGCCTCTTCTCTCTCTCTTCCTTCCTATTTCTCTGGTTTGGTTTTCTTTGTTTTATGAGTAGCTAAATCCCTGTGTTGGGATTAGATGTAATCAAACCTATGTTTATGTATTTATCTTGACCGATTAATCTATGTTCATGTCTTCGTATTAGTGGTTATTTTTCTGTGCTTAATGCTTGTTGTGGCTAGCACCCCCATGACTTGATTTGTGTTTTGGTATGCAATGGGGACGTTCGTATCATAACCGGAACTGAACTTAATCACCTAGTAAGCCTTGTATCTAGGAATAGAACTAGGTTTGCTAGTAATCGCGTGATCCCTAATCTTAATGCAAATTCATTAATCTAGGCCACCTAAGGAATTAGGGTCTATTAGTGGATTTAGGCTCTTGCCATCCGAGGAATCGGGGTTTGAGTATTTTAGTGGATTGATTTTAATATCTGAAGCATGAATGGGAGGTATCTAGTCCTGATAGTGCATGAGTTAGAGGTTTGGTGAAGTCTAGTCCCAACATATCCTTTCTGCACTCCAAGTGTTTGTCAAAAGTCCCCATAAAGACAAAAAGATTTTATTTCTTTTCTTTTGTTTATTTCGAATTCTCTTGAGTTCTCTGTTTAGTCTAGATAGTTGCTGAGTTTGCGAATTGGTAGTTGACATCCAATCCCCGTGGATACGATAACCGGTCTTACCACCGTATTACTTGTACTACTGGGTATACTTGCCCGCATCCGTCAACAAGTTTTTTGGCGCGTTGTTTCGGGATTGGTTTTGCCAATATCATTAGTAACAGAGGAGGCAACTAATTTAGACATTTTTTTTTTTTACTTTTATGTATATATTTGATCTTTTTGTTTTGAGTTTTGTTTGTACAAGGTGATGCAAAAAATGGAGACTTATTACTTTCCCACCTTGGACGGTGTTACAAAATACCACTTTGGGCCTAATGTAGTCTTGGGAGACTATGGGCCTCAGGGACGCCACGCCCTCATGCACAAGCTTATAGTGTGATAATGAAGCATGAGGAGGAATGGGAATGGAAGGAGCAAATACCGTTGAAAGCTGCTCTAGAACAGTATTCCCAAGAGCTATCCGCCTCTGAGGCCAAGGCAAGAGCAAATTGTGAGAGTATCGAAGCTGTGAAGCAGAACTTCAAAACGCACGTTGAGGAGATTTGCCAACAGTTAGTACAAGAGTCACATGAAGCCCAATTTGAGGAAAATCTGGTTTTGGGGATAGTTCAAGATGAAGACGAAGTGGTAGGGGATTCCACCATGCTTGCTTTGAGCAGTTTGATTTTTCTGCATTGGACAAATATGTCGGCTTGCATGCATGTGTGGACATTGGTAAACTAGTCCCTTCCCCATTTTTTTCAAACTTCCTGGTGAAAATGCCATTTGACCCGCTAGGAAGTAAGTGCATTATTATGGTTACAAAGGTCAATGGATATTCCACCCAATGGCTGGGTGGAATTGAGAATAAAGTTATATTACTGCTACAATCACCATCCCAATTTCCATTTGATCCGGGAGGAGGATCCGGGTGGATGCTTTTTAATAAATCAAGCTAGTGACATTAAAGAAGCGCTTATTGGGAGGCAACCCAAATTTTCTTTTCCTTTTCCTTTTTCCTTTTTGTTTAGTTAGATTTTATTTTTGATTTTAAACTCTTGAATAATTTGAGAAGATCAAGAGTTTTCTTTTACTAATAAAATTGCCAAGTGATTCCAGGGTAAGAAGGAAGGAGGGAAGAGCAAGAAGACAAGAAAAAGCAACCCAACTCTCAAGCAGTTTCTGACTGAAATGAAAGCCAACACCCGTCACCGCCTCGGTAAGCCGTTCCAATTTGTATTTTCTTTTATTTTTCTTCTCCTCTTTCCAACTTGATTGTTTACATTGGGGACAATGTAAATTCTTAAGCTTGGGGTAGGGGTTTTGCATTTTGCATTTGCATATTTCATGTTGCATTCATATAGTTTTGCATGATAGTTTGCATGATCACACAATTAGATTGCCCTTGACTAGATTTTGCATCCAATAGTGAGAACTAAGTGCCAAATAAATTGTGACAGTGAATTGTTGAACCCAATTTGTTATTCTTGTGATAAGGCTGCAAATGAAAATGTTTGAGATGATCTTGGATAGTTGATAATTAGCATATGGTTCTCGTGGACTTGTGATTTTCATTGTTTCGAACTAAAATGTGAGATTTTGAGCCATAAAGGGGTACTCACAAAATGTTACCCCATTCTTTGTGTAGAGTGTTATTCCTCTTGGTTTGTTTTCTCTAGAACTTGACTTGAAACCATTTCAAAGCTTAAAAAAATTTTTGAAAATACTTTTGAAAATGATTGAGGCAATAAGTATTTTTCTGGCCTTCTGAGCTTTGAATGATGAAATGCTACCCTTTAGTTGCCCAATTTTGAGCCTGAAAGAATAAAAATGCTTTTCTTGGTACCCTGAAATGTTTTGATAAATAATGTTTGATGGGACCTTCTAAAGTATAACAAAAGGGTGAAAAAGGTAGTTGGAAGTTTGGGAAAAGAATCAGAAAAAAATAATTCTCTTGATTTGAAAATTCTTCCCTTCTCCAAATAAAAGTAAAAGAAAAAAAAATAGAGAAGGGGAAGACAAAAATAAAAATAAAAAAAGAAAAAGAAAGAAAAGAAAGGTGGAAAAATGAATTGAAAACCCAAGAAGGTATTTTAGAAGGTCATGTTTGCAATGTTGATGTTTATATAGCCTTTTGAAATGTCCTTTTCTTGTTATTCCCACCTAACGATTAATCCCATGGCCATGTTACAACCAAATAAAAGACCTCGTGATTCTAAATTGTTTTCATTAATAAAGTAGAGATGTGGTTGATAGTCAAGCCTATGGTAGGATTCATTCCTTGAGGAAAATTGAGCGAAACGTCTTATTCCCCTAAACACTTGAGTGGTGAGGAAGAGAGCCAAGCAAATGAACAAGCTTGGGGTGAGCTTCAGGTGAGAAAGAGTGCCCAAATCAGTGAGAGCATGAGTCTAAGGAACCTAAGCCTCTAATTGGACTTGAATTGATTGTCTCTTACTGAATTGTTTGAATTGCCTATTGCTTGGATTATATGCTCGGGTTCTTGGTTCACTATCAATGTTCTGTTTAGTCTTATGGCCTTAGTGATTGCTTGAGGACAAGCAATTGAATAAGCTTGGGGTGATTTGATAGTGTGATTTTACATGATGTTTTCTGTATACTTTTGCATGCATTTTGCATATAGATTAGGCATTCTTTATTTGATTTTTGTTAGATTTTCCCTTGGAACGGGTGAAGCGGTTTCTTGGTGTTGTTTTGCAGGAATTCAATGTAAAAATGATCAAAATCAGCCATGGTGGAGCTTGGATGAAATAGAGCTTGAAAAGTGAAGAATATGAGCCAAACAGAGCCCATCACGGCCTGGCCGTGATGACCATCACGGCCATGATCAAGCAGAGCGAAGCCAAAAGTCGGAATCTGTCACGGCCTGGCCGTGATGCCCATCACTACCGTGACGGACCAAAAAGTAAAGACGCGCCCAGGGCGAAGCCATCACGCCTGGCCGTGATGGCCATCACGGCCGTGACGCCGCAAATGCACCTATAAATAAGAACGCAGCAGACAGAACAAGGGAGTTTTTTTTTGGGTCCAGAGGAAGGCATTTGGAGGCTGCAGCTGGGCTAGGGTTTCAACCCTAGAAGGGAGTCAAGAGGGATTGCTTTGAAGAAGAAGGAAAGCTCACATGGAGCCTCTTCTCTCCTCTTCCTTCCTATTTCTCTGGTTTGGTTTTCTTTGTTTTATGAGTAGCTAAATCCCTGTGTTGGGATTAGATGTAATCAAACCTATGTTTATGTATTTATCTTGACTGATTAATCTATGTTCATGTCTTCGTATTAGTGGTTATTTTTCTGTGCTTAATGCTTGTTGTGGCTAGCACCCCCATGACTTGATTTGTGTTTTGGTATGCAATGGGGACGTTCGTATCATAACCGGAACTGAACTTAATCACCTAGTAAGCCTTGTATCTAGGAATAGAACTAGGTTTGCTAGTAATCGCGTGATCCCTAATCTTAATGCAAATTCATTAATCTAGGCCACCTAAGGAATTAGGGTCTATTAGTGGATTTAGGCTCTTGCCATCCGAGGAATCGGGGTTTGAGTATTTTAGTGGATTGATTTTAATATCTGAAGCATGAATGGGAGGTATCTAGTCCTGATAGTGCATGAGTTAGAGGTTTGGTGAAGTCTAGTCCCAACATATCCTTTCTGCACTCCAAGTGTTTGTCAAAAGTCCCCATAAAGACAAAAAGATTTTATTTCTTTTCTTTTGTTTATTTCGAATTCTCTTGAGTTCTCTGTTTAGTCTAGATAGTTGCTGAGTTTGCGAATTGGTAGTTGACATCCAATCCCCGTGGATACGATAACCGGTCTTACCACCGTATTACTTGTACGACTGGGTATACTTGCCCAGATCCGTCAACAAGTTTTTGGCGCCGTTGCCGGGGATTGGTTTTGCCAATATCATTAGTAACAGAGGAGGCAACTAATTTAGACATTTTTTTTTTTTTTTACTTTTATGTATATATTTGATCTTTTTGTTTTGAGTTTTGTTTGTACAAGGTGATGCAAAAAATGGAGACTTATTACTTTCCCACCTTGGACGGTGTTACAAAATACCACTTTGGGCCTAATGTAGTCTTGGGAGACTATGGGCTCTGGGGACGTCACTGCCCTCATGCACAAGCTTATAGTGTGATAATGAAGCATGAGGAGGAATGGGAATGGAAGGAGCAAATACCGTTGAAAGCTGCTCTAGAACAGTATTCCCAAGAGCTATCCGCCTCTGAGGCCAAGGCAAGAGCAAATTGTGAGAGTATCGAAGCTGTGAAGCAGAACTTCAAAACGCACGTTGAGGAGATTTGCCAACAGTTAGTACAAGAGTCACATGAAGCCCAATTTGAGGAAAATCTGGTTTTGGGGATAGTTCAAGATGAAGACGAAGTGGTAGGGGATTCCACCATGCTTGCTTGAGCGGTTTGATTTTTCTGCATTGGACAAATATGTCGGCTTGCATGCATGTGTGGACATTGGTAAACTAGTCCCTTCCCCATTTTTTTCAAACTTCCTGGTGAAAATGCCATTTGACCCGCTAGGAAGTAAGTGCATTATTATGGTTACAAAGGTCAATGGATATTCCACCCAATGGCTGGGTGGAATTGAGAATAAAGTTATATTATTGCTACAATCACCATCCCAATTTCCATTTGATCCGGGAGGAGGATCACGGTGGATGCTTTTTAATAAATCAAGCTAGTGACATTAAAGAAGCGCTTATTGGGAGGCAACCCAAATTTTCTTTTCCTTTTCCTTTTTCCTTTTTGTTTAGTTAGATTTTATTTTTGATTTTAAACTCTTGAATAATTTGAGAAGATCAAGAGTTTTCTTTTACTAATAAAATTGCCAAGTGATTCCAGGGTAAGAAGGAAGGAGGGAAGAGCAAGAAGACAAGAAAAAGCAACCCAACTCTCAAGCAGCCGATCTGAAATGAAAGCCAACACCGTCACCGCCTCGGTAAGCCGATCCAATTTGTATTTTCTTTTATTTTTCTTCTCCTCTTTCCAACTTGATTGTTTACATTGGGGACAATGTAAATTCTTAAGCTTGGGGTAGGGGTTTTGCATTTTGCATTTGCATATTTCATGTTGCATTCATATAGTTTTGCATGATAGTTTGCATGATCACACAATTAGATTGCCCTTGACTAGATTTTGCATCCAATAGTGAGAACTAAGTGCCAAATAAATTGTGACAGTGAATTGTTGAACCCAATTTGTTATTCTTGTGATAAGGCTGCAAATGAAAATGTTTGAGATGATCTTGGATAGTTGATAATTAGCATATGGTTCTGTGGACTTGTGATTTTCATTGTTTCTGAACTAAAATGTGAGATTTTGAGCCATAAAGGGGTACTCACAAAATGTTACCCCATTCTTTGTGTAGAGTGTTATTCCTCTTGGTTTGTTTTCTCTAGAACTTGACTTGAAACCATTTCAAAGCTTAAAAAAATTTTTGAAAATACTTTTGAAAATGATTGAGGCAATAAGTATTTTTCTGGCCTTCTGAGCTTTGAATGATGAAATGCTACCCTTTAGTTGCCCAATTTTGAGCCTGAAAGAATAAAAATGCTTTTCTTGGTACCCTGAAATGTTTTGATAAATAATGTTTGATGGGACCTTCTAAAGTATAACAAAAGGGTGAAAAAGGTAGTTGGAAGTTTGGGAAAAGAATCAGAAAAAAATAATTCTCTTGATTTGAAAATTCTTCCCTTCTCCAAATAAAAGTAAAAGAAAAAAAAATAGAGAAGGGGAAGACAAAAATAAAAAAAAAAAAAAAGAAAAAGAAAGAAAAGAAAGGTGGAAAAATGAATTGAAAACCCAAGAAGGTATTTTAGAAGGTCATGTTTGCAATGTTGATGTTTATATAGCCTTTTGAAATGTCCTTTTCTTGTTATTCCCACCTAACGATTAATCCCATGGCCATGTTACAACCAAATAAAAGACCTCGTGATTCTAAATTGTTTTCATTAATAAAGTAGAGATGTGGTTGATAGTCAAGCCTATGGTAGGATTCATTCCTTGAGGAAAATTGAGCGAAACGTCTTATTCCCCTAAACACTTGAGTGGTGAGGAAGAGAGCCAAGCAAATGAACAAGCTTGGGGTGAGCTTCAGGTGAGAAAGAGTGCCCAAATCAGTGAGAGCATGAGTCTAAGGAACCTAAGCCTCTAATTGGACTTGAATTGATTGTCTCTTACTGAATTGTTTGAATTGCCTATTGCTTGGATTATATGCTCGGGTTCTTGGTTCACTATCAATGTTCTGTTTAGTCTTATGGCCTTAGTGATTGCTTGAGGACAAGCAATTGAATAAGCTTGGGGTGATTTGATAGTGTGATTTTACATGATGTTTTCTGTATACTTTTGCATGCATTTTGCATATAGATTAGGCATTCTTTATTTGATTTTTGTTAGATTTTCCCTTGGAACGGGTGAAGCGGTTTCTTGGTGTTGTTTTGCGAGAATTCAATGTAAAAATGATCAAAATCAGCCATGGTGGAGCTTGGATGAAATAGAGCTTGAAAAGTGAAGAATATGAGCCAAACAGAGCCCATCACGGCCTGGCCGTGATGACCATCACGGCCATGATCAAGCAGAGCAGAAGCCAAAAGTCAGAATCTGTCACGGCCTGGCCGTGATGCCCATCACGGCCGTGACAGACCAAAAAGTAAAGACGCGCCCAGGGCAGAAGCCATCACGGCCTGGCCGTGATGGCCATCACGGCCGTGACGCGCAACAGACCTATAAATAAGAACGCAGCAGACAGAACAAGGGAGTTTTTTTTTGGGTCCAGAGGAAGGCATTTGGAGGCTGCAGCTGGGCTAGGGTTTCAACCCTAGAAGGGAGCCAAGAGGGATTGCTTTGAAGAAGAAGGAAAGCTCACATGGAGCCTCTTCTCTCCTCTTCCTTCCTATTTCTCTGGTTTGGTTTTCTTTGTTTTATGAGTAGCTAAATCCCTGTGTTGGGATTAGATGTAATCAAACCTATGTTTATGTATTTATCTTGACTGATTAATCTATGTTCATGTCTTCGTATTAGTGGTTATTTTTCTGTGCTTAATGCTTGTTGTGGCTAGCACCCCCATGACTTGATTTGTGTTTTGGTATGCAATGGGGACGTTCAGTATCATAACCTGGAACTGAACTTAATCACCTAGTAAGCCTTGTATCTAGGAATAGAACTAGGTTTGCTAGTAATCGCGTGATCCCTAATCTTAATGCAAATTCATTAATCTAGGCCACCTAAGGAATTAGGGTCTATTAGTGGATTTAGGCTCTTGCCATCCGAGGAATCGGGGTTTGAGTATTTTAGTGGATTGATTTTAATATCTGAAGCATGAATGGGAGGTATCTAGTCCTGATAGTGCATGAGTTAGAGGTTTGGTGAAGTCTAGTCCCAACATATCCTTTCTGCACTCCAAGTGTTTGTCAAAAGTCCCCAAAAAGACAAAAAGATTTTATTTCTTTTCTTTTGTTTATTTCGAATTCTCTTGAGTTCTCTGTTTAGTCTAGATAGTTGCTGAGTTTGCGAATTGGTAGTTGACATCCAATCCCCGTGGATACGATAACCGGTCTTACCACCGTATTACTTGTACGACTGGGTATACTTGCCCAGATCCGTCAACAGTGGGCAATGGGACGCCATTCTCGTGTGATGTGTGAGATTTATGGCATGCCGGCAAGAGACCAATTTAGTTATGAGGTCTTCGAGCCACTTGGATTAATTTAGAATTTACTTGGTATGTGGAATGTGATACAGTGATATAAGTTGTTGTTACGTTATATGTTATTGAGTTGATGAGATTTTTGTTGTTATTAAAAGTATTCTTTTTATATATTATTTTGGAAAATTAGCGGGTACCATGGACAGTTTTTCCGGTTACCGCACCGACTGAGAACAACACTATTTTTCGAAACATTTTATAAATGTATTGTTGTGCACTGGGATTTTATATCTCATTATAAGTGTTGTTTTCAGAGCCCAAGGACATCGCTGTTGAGGATCCAGAGATCTGAAGAGTTATCTTTGATTAGCTAGTTGGATAGTAATGTAGTATGGTTTAGAGTATTATGCGGACGACGTTTTTTGGTTTACATACTATTTTTCTCAGATTGTAATTAGACGCCCGATTTTGAGGCTTTTAGTTTTTATTCAAATGATTGGATTTCATAATATTTTTCAATACTTTGTAAATACTATTATTTCATTTAATACGAGGTATTTTCAAACTTTGTTATTTGAGAAAAATTTTATGACTTGTGTTTTTTTAATTAAATGTTTTGAAGGATTTTTATTGATATTAATTTGGGTTACTAATGTAACGAAGGGCGTTACAGCTTGGGCAACTGATTTGATTAAAATCTCCTTCCCCACACGAGATAGGCATTTTTCCTTCCAACCATTCAGCTTCTTCCACACCCGGTCAATGACAAAAGAGAAGATATCTTTCTTTGACCTCCCAAAAACAACAGGAAGGCCTAGATATCTAGAATGAGACATCACAATCTTAGCTCCCATCATGTTGCAAATCATATTCCTCTCATCATCTGGCACATTTCGACTAAACGATGCCTCTGATTTGTCCATATTGACCATTCGTCCGGAAGCACTTTAGTAGTTGGATAGGATTTTGAGGATAGTATATGCCTCATTATGACTAGCCCGAGCAAAAAGAAGGCTGTCATCCCAAATTGAAGATGGGATATGACTGGGGCACTTCTTGCAATCTTGATTCCATGGATTGTGTTTTCCTTAGCCTCTCTGTGCAATAAATTAGAAAGAACATCAGCACATAATATGAAAATATAGGGGGAGAGAGGGTAACCTTGCCTGAGTCCCCTTTCAGGGGAGAAGCTTCTACTTGGTTGACCATTTATGAGTATTTGATATGACACCGTGCTTGTACATCTTATAATAGTGCTGGTCAATCTTTCTAGAAAACCCATAGTTAGCAAGACAATCTCCACAAAAGGCCATTCTACTCTATCATATGCTTTGGACATGTCCAGCTTCAACGCCATCATTCCTTTCTTCCCTTTATTTTTTTTCTTGAGCCAGTGGAAGCACTCCATTGCAATCAGAGCGTTATCTGTAATAAGCCTCCCTTGAACAAAAGCATTTTGCTCTGGATCAATAATATCAGGGAGAATATGCTTAATTCTGTTTGCAATTGCCTTTGTAGCTATTTTCATCACAACGTTACAAAGACTTATAGGTCTATAATCCTTAGGAGTTGAGGGATTTTTACCTTTTGGAATGAGGGCAATGAAAGTCCTATTTATGGTCTCTGGAGATAAGCTATAACATCACTGGCTGCTCTATGGATTGACGACTGTCCCCACAGACTAACACGGGTCTTTTCAGCGTGCTTTGTCCTCACTCACACGCTTCCTGGAAAACTTCCCAGGAGGTCACCCATCCCAGAATTGCTCCAAGTCAAGCACGCTTAACTGTGGAGTTCTTAAGTGATGAGCTTCCGAAAAGAAGACGCATCTTGTTGGTATAGGTAGTACCAATCAATTCATATAATCCTCCCTCAACTGTATAGTCCCATACCTACACAGTCTTAGGATCCCTCTCATTCGGGTGTGTTATCGGTTCATTCATGTGTCCCTCCGCCTAGAAGCCTGCCAGGAGTCGCTCCTCATCCGTGCCTTCTTGCACCGGCGACCACTCCCCACCCCTCGTCGGCACCCGGGTGTTATATGCCCACCAGCTTCCGCTTGGTTCGTCCCCGAACCACACCGTACTGGGAGAGGTGCCGCTCTGATACCATTTGTAACATCCCTGACTGCTCTATGGATTGACGAATGTCCCCGCAGACCAACACGGGTCTTTTCAGCGTGCTTTGTCCTCACTCACACGCTTCCTGGAAAACTTCCCAGGAGGTCACCCATCGCAGAATTGCTCCAAGTCAAGCACGCTTAACTGTGGAGTTTTTAAGTGATGAGCTCCCGAAAAGAAGATGCATCTTGTTGGTATAGGTAGTACCAATCAATTCATATAAGTCTTCCTCAACTGTATAGTCCCATACCTACGCAGTCTCAGGATCCCTCTCATTCGGGTGTGTTATCGGTTCATTCATGTGTCCCTCCGCCTAGAAGCCTGCCAGGAGCCGCTCCTTGTCCGTGCCTTCTTGCACCGGCGACCACTCCCCGCCCTCGTCGGCACCCGGGTGTTACATAAGCCATCATTCAAGATACCCAAAACAAGATCCTGGACTTCCCTCCCAACAATATGCCAAAACTTTTGGGAGAACAAAGCAGGTAGCCCATCTGGCCCCGGGGCTTTCAAGGGATGCATTTGTTGTATCGCCATTACAATTTCCTCCTCTGTAAAAGGTTTCGCACACCAAGCTTTATGGTCATCATTTAATTTGTCCTTGACAACTTCACATGTATTTTCAATGTCGGTTGGAGAGGATGTTGAGAAAATCTCCATGAAATGATTGAGCAGTAACCTCTCCACATTTTCCTCTCCATGCCTCCAACCACCATCCCCATCTTTCAGCTTTTTAATTTCATTGACTTGCTTCCTCTGGCTGGCTTTATTATGAAATTTTTTGTGTTTTTATCTCCATCTTTTAACCACAAAGCTCTGCTTCTCTGTCGCCAAAGAGTTTCCTCAATCTTCAGCAATCCAGCACGTCTTTTTTCCAGCTCTTTGTGCTCCTTAATACCTTCCTCTGAATCAGTCCAGGAGCTTTCCTTCTTTAACTTTGCCTCAATTTGTAAGATTTCCTTCCTGACAGCACCTGTTCGGTATTCCTCAAAATGTTGGTCAATGGATTTTATTGATCCCAGTTTTTCCACACAGCGAAGGTTTGGATTAGACCAAGCTCTCTTTATTAACTCTTCACATCTCTCATCTTTTATCCAGCATTCCTCAAAACGAAAGAGATGAACTTTCCTCCTCTGATTTCTTTGGGGATAGGCTTCAAACACCACCATAATAGCTGCATGATCTGAACCAAATCTGGGAAGGTGGACCACACGAATAGGTGAGAACCGATTCAGCAAGGCTTCCATTCCCATAGCTCTATCCAACCGACACTGAATATTTTCTTCACCTTTTCTTCCATTTGACCAAGTAAATGGATACCCCTCAAAACCAAGATCAGTTAGCCCGCGTTCTTCTACCACATCACGACCAATCGAGAGTTGGATATTACTGCGAGCAAGGCCTCCCACCTTTTCTGCTTGGGTCAATATATCATTCAAGTCTCCAAAACAAATCCATTTTTCACCAACCTGAGCTGCTAGACCTTTAATAAGATCCCATGTCTTCCTTTTATTTTGCTCCACCGGATGACCATAAATGCATGAGAAAAACTATTCATCTCCAATTTCCTCATCATCACACGAACCCAGAATATACTTTGAGGAATAAGATTTAATACTTACAACAATCTGATTTTTCCAAAGCAGTGCAATGCCCCCAGACCTATCTCTTCCATTTCCAGAACAGGGAACCGCCAGACAGGAATTAAAACCACATCTCATCTTGATTCTGTTCATTTCTCCTTCTTTTAGCCTGGTTTCCATCAGGAAGACCAGTTGGGGATTTTCCAAACGAATGAGCCTTAGCAAGGCTCGAACTGCTCGGGGATTCCCCAAACCCCTGCAGTTCCAACTGATTGACTTCATTGCTTTAGGCAGTGCTAGTTCTCCAGCACCGCCTCTGGGATTGAAACTTTGTTAGTTATCACTTCATGTCGACTCTTTTTGTCTCCGCCATGTAGGTTCTCTAGATTACCCTCTGAGATGTCTACTTCATAGAGATGTCTCTTCCCAAGCCCAATCTCTAACTTTGAATTCTTCTTCTTTGGGGATGACCTCTTAACATTCCGCCTCTTCCATTTTTGAACCTTTTGCACAGCCTCTGTACTCTTCTTGCAACTATCCTCTTCCTTTATAGTGATTGATACAGTGCCCAGGAATTCTGCCATCCTCTCAATATCTTTGCTTGTATCTTCTTTCCCACCTTTCCCCTTATGTTTTTCTTCTAACATCTTCCCAGTTCTCAATTGATTCACTTCTGCTCCCCTTCATTGACCTCCTTTGTTTCACCCATCAACATCTTACTGCTGCTTGTGCTTGCAAAAAGACTTTTACTACAAGCTCCAGAGCTACTCTCACGTTTGGCCTCGGTTGTTACCTTCTGAAGAGGGGATGCACGCAGCCATGGCCCAAAAGGAAGTTCTTTCTCTTCTACCCCTTTATAGCCTTCTTCTTTATCTTCCACATTCTCCTCACAGCCCTTGAGTTGATGCCCAATTTTACCACAAGCAAAGAAGAAAGTAGGCAACCTTTTGTATTTGAAGAAAACCTTCACATCCTTCCCTTGATAACGTATGATGGTTCCACGCTTCAGAGGCTTCCTAAGGTCCAGAGCTACCTTAATCCTCGTGAATCTCCCCAATCTGTTACTTTCTCTTTGATCCATCTCTTCGAACGCTCCCATGATATCCCCTAATCTTCTAGCTGTTGATTCAGATCTCAGAGTAAGAGGCATGTCATATACCCTGATCCAAAAGGAAACTTCATGCATATCCAGTTCAGATGGTTGTTCCTCTCATGTCACTCGCCTTAGGATTAGAAGATTCCTGCCAAAACTCCAGGGTCCGTTCTTCAGTACATTCTTTGCATCCTTCCTAGTTGAGAAACGAAATAGGAACAAATTCTTGTTTAGATCTTGAATTTCAACTGGATTCTTTAGCCTCCATGATTGGGTAATTGTTTTCTTGAAAGCTTTCACATTGAATGGACAATCCGACCACAATTTTCCAACAAAAGTTCTTCGGAATATTTCATCTCCTCACACCTCCTCTTCTTCTACTGTAAACCCTACCTTCTCTTCCTCTGTCAAATCCACCTTCTTCCATCAATCCATCCTTAGAAATCTCACTAAATGTCGAACAAAGAAAAGAAAGACAAGAGATGGGAGCCTAGATGAACTAGGGATTTGTTCCCAAAAGGGATAGAGAAGCCAAGACACGCCTGGAGAATAGTGCCTCCACAGAACCCCTTAGAAGACCCTAGAAGAGCTCGGGAGGGAACTTTACCACACTACCGCAATAGTTGCAAAGTCTTCAATCTTCAATAAAAGACAATGCAACAAAGAAGAGAAATAATCCATTGTTTGTTTGGAGTGAAAATAGGAAGAGAGAAGTTGAGAAGAGAGAAAATGAGAGGATTTTTTACTTTTCTCCTGCTTGGTAAGCATAGAAAACTGGGAGGAGAGAAAAGTTTTGGTGGGACCCACACCAAATTTTTTTATCTCCATGACTAACGAGAAAAGTGAGATGAGGACCTGTTACACTATCACTTTGTTTGGATCAAGAAAAAAGTAGAGAAGAAAGAAGTAGGGTGGAAAGAAGTAGGAGAGAAGAGAGAATTAGTAGAAAAAAAGTAGATTTTTAGGTTGTTTGGATTGAGAGAAGTAGAAGAGAAAGAAAAGTTAAGTTTTATTGAATGTACAATTATGCCCCTATTAACAACAATAATGATAATATCAATAATAATTTTAATTGTGATTTATATTTTTTTTATAAATCAAATATTTAATTTGAATAAGTTTTTATACATATTTTTATTATAGTCTTAATTGGTTAATTTGTTCTTTTAATTAGTTTGGAACTGTGCATTCATTCTTCAGTAACTTTGCAGGACGGAGGAAGCAACAAAAGTGAAAAAGCACACGGACATAATTGTCATTTAATAGTGTAACAGGTCCTCATCTCACTTTTCTTGTCAGTCAAGGAGAGAAAATTCTTTGGTATGGGTCCCACCAAAACTTTTATCTCCTTCCAGTTTTCTATGCTTACCAAATAGGATAAAAGTAAAAAAATCCTCTCATTTTCTCTCTTCTCAACTTCTCTCATCCCATTTTCACTCCAAACAAACAATGGATATTAAATGACAATTATGCCCATATGCTTTTTCACTTTTGTTGCTTCCTCTATCCTGCAAAGTTACTAAAGAATGAATGCACAGTTCCAAACTAATTACAAGAACAAATTAACCAATTAAGACTATAATAAAATATGTATAAAAAACTTATTCAAATTAAATTATTGATTTATAAAAAATATAAATTACAATGAAAATTGTTATTATTATTATTATTATTATTATCATTATTGTTGTTAATAGGGACATAATTGTACATTCAATAAAACTTAACTCTTCTTTCTCTTCTACTTCTCTCAATCCAAACAACCTAAAAATGTACTTTTTTTTTACTCATCCTCTCTTCTCTGTTACTTCTTTCTTCTCTACTTCTTTCTTGATCCAAACAAAGTGTAAAAGAAAGAGTCGTTAATAAAACAAAATCACAGCAAGCTTTGTGGCAGTGACCAAAGAACAGAAAGAAAAGAAAAAAAGTTAAAGAAGACAGAAAGTAAACTAGTAAAGAGCCACAGTGTGCCTTTATCTATCATAATAAGAATAATATAATATACATGGTTAACCAAAACAAGAGATTTTATTAAAAAAAAAAATACATTGCTTTTGATTTTTTGGTACAATGATTAATTTAATAATACACTAATTTTGAGTAAAAATCACTTCTTTTTAGTTTCCTTAATTATTGCTCTTTAGTTGTAATAATTACGGTTTTGCTGTTTATTGTCTTTTGAGCAATAATTTAGAATTAAGAAAATTTATTCTACAAAAAGGTGTCGTTTTTTTTACCGACAAAAAAAGGTGACATTGAAACCAATGTTATTAAAATCATATGAGACTCGGTCATGGCAGTAGGTTGATGGGTCACGGGTTCAACCGGGGGTTACTGGTTGACCCGGTTTGAACCGATATATATTAAAAAATTCTAAAATATTTTTATTATTAAAATTAAGGTAGTGGCTGGGGTATTTTTGTAAAATCACTTGGGTTAATATAAGGGTAATTTGGTAAATTAACTTTGGAGAAATTGGCTAACTCATAAGGAGAAGTGGAAAGGTAAAATAAGTACACTCATAAAACAAACCATATGAATTGGATGGAAATAAAGATAAAGAATTTGGAAGTGGAATAGGGCTGATGCAGATTGGCAACATAATGACATATCACTAATGTTTATGATATTAATTTATTTTCCGCAATATTTTATCATGTCAGGGGAATTCTTCGTTTCAAATCCTATAGTCCATGATTGTTATGGCATAAAAGGTAATGATATAAGCACAATGGAGGAGAAGGTTCGTGGCCTCAACATTCAAACACACGTCAATTTTGGAGAACATAAGTTTGGTACAAAACAATTCTTCAAATGTGTTTATACACTATCATATATGTTCTATGAGATTATCGAGTCTTTGTCTATTTTAGTATTTTTTTCCCCCAAAATCTTATGTCTTCAAATTGGTATCATTGTTCTCTAATTTTTTTAAAACCCAAATTGGCTTCTTAATTTCTAGATCCACTTTAGGAAATTTTGGCTGCAGGCACTATTTTTCTTGGGAGTCAATATTACTAAGAAAATCATTCATCCTTATACCAAGTGCAAGTTGGGCTACGTTCTGCCAAGAGGGGTCAATTTAAGAGGTCAGGAAGTTCTTTATTTGACGAGCCTGTTATATACCAATATTATTGCATGTCTTTGGAGAGTGTCAAGTATTTGTGCTGTACTTGCTGCTGGGCTGAAGTATAATTCATCAAAGATAGTTTGGCTTGGAAGCTTTTATGATTTCAAGCTTGAATATACCACAGACATGGCCTCAAGCAACAATCATTTGCATTTGATACAAAGTTAATGAGAAACAAACAATTCATTCGGGAGACAACTGCAAATCAAGGTATAAGCTTTTTTCTTCTTTTTGATATATTTGTGCATTTTAGAAATGTTTGTTTCTCTGTGACCAAAATTTGCAGATGCCTTTTTTCATATATATTGAATAAATTTGGTAAAACGTATTTTAATTCCACTAAGTCACTATACTTTTGTTTACCTTGATTGATAAGTGAGAAATAACTTACAGGACTTTTGAATTCATTTTTGGAATACGACCATTTGTTTTAGAAACTAATCTCAGACAATGATTTAATTAAACCTTTTCCATCTTTCATCACATGCTATAGAGGAAAAGTAAGGAAACAAAAGGTTACTATATAATATGGTACAACTTTCTGGATATTGAAAAAATTACATATCAATGGCAAGGTACTTAGATTATCAATGGAAGGGTCGATATTTTGAGGTGCAATGCTTCCATTCTTTCAACATGGTTTGAGCCCTATGAAGATAGCTAATTAGATTGGTAGAGATACTCTAACCAGAGATGTTTTCAAGGTGAATGAGTAGCATTTGATATTATTTATCTGTATTTGTCTATGCTGCTAATTATTCCTTAGTTTATATTATGAATTTGCTTCAAAAAATTTGTTTTTCAGTTATATTAGCAAACAATAATTAACTTTTCATTTTGGTACCTCATTGATCTGTTGCTTTATGTCAATCGGTGTTATCAACATTATGTTTTTTGAACTTTTTTTTTTTTTGCAGATAGATACAAATGCATATGAATGCCTCAAAGTAGATGACTGAGATAACCTCACAACACGTAAGAATTTTATTTCATATAAGGGGTTTGGTTAATAAGTATCCTTCACTTCATGCAATATACAGGAGAGAAATACATATTATACTTGGGATTTTGTTTGCTTTGTGTCCATAAACTTGACATATAGTTGTAATTTAATTCAATTTATCAAGTATTTGAGAACCATATTTTATGAGATGTATTTGTCACTTATATTGCAAATGTCCGATCTACCGTCCATATTTAACCTTATGGCATGAATAACATTATAAATATTTAGGTGAAGGATCACCATTGAGTATTGTTGACATTGCACTCAATATGTTGCATTGTCATCCTTCCAGTGTTTAGCTTCTTTTTGTTTTTTCGTTCAATTAAATGGCCACCAAGAAAAAGGCCCCTCTAATAAGGATCCCAGTGAAATCTCCTTCAGTTAAGGAAAATGAAAAATGAACATTAAAAATAATTACAAGATCTTATAACTAAAAGAATCAGAAAGGTTTTTGTTTGGCTTTATTGACATTTATCATTTATTGGGTTTTATTTAAATTAATTTATCATCTTTAATTCAACCTATTTAATTCTCCTAACAGATAACGTTACAACATTAATTAACCTTTTTAATTTTTTTTAAACAAATTACCCTTTTTAATTGACATTTTGATTGGTCCTTGTTAATTATTTGAACTGACAAATGTTTCAAAATCAACAAAACCTAAATTCTTTCACCTATTATTTAGGAGTTTTTTAAACAATGGAGTGGAATGGTTAAGGATAGGAAGCCAAACCACTCCAAACCATGCAAAGCCTTTATTTTTCATACCCTCCAATTTGGGGGGTTTGGGAGGGAACACTTCCCTATTTTTTACTATTAAATATAAATTTACAATTTTAAACATCCTAAACAAAATATTGTTATGAACAATGAAAAATAAAAGGGTAGTATTGAAAATAAAACTTGTGATTCATTTCACTCCATTACTTATCATGATGACTTCCAAACAGATCCTTTATTAAAACTCTCAAATAATAGAATGATATACTTTTACCACTCCACTCCAAACCACTCAATTACTAACCATTCCATTATATCCTCTCAAAAACTCTCAAACATAGCCTAAAACACATGTCATTGTAAATTACTATCTCTGTTCCATATTATAAGAGACAAAACCCTAAATCACACAGACCAATGAAAAGTCTTGAAATGAGCTAATTGTAATTAATACTCATACATATTTCCAAAAATACCCCTTCAATATTGATGAACCAACCCACTTGCATGAAAAATTGATATATCTGGTAAATATTAATCCTATTATAAATAAGGGTAATATTGGAAATTAACATCTAATATATGTCAAAGTTGATGCATGTTTCTAATATTTTGGACAAAAAAATGAATCCATTTATTTCTTATAATATGGATCAGAGATAATATTAATTAATTAATAAGGGTCAAGAATTCAAAAGAAATATTTTTTATGAAAAGATCAAGGGTCTTGCTAACGAATGTCCTAAGAGCATTGGTTAAAGAATCCAAAAAAGGGAAGTTTATATTGGGAAACGAAGTGTAACACTTTTCAAAATAATAAATTCATCATTTTCAATACAAGTTTTCTCTTGTTTATTCCTTTAACAACGCCCTAAAGATATTCGTCAGTATTCTTCATAGAATCAACACATCACTTCTCTGTAACATAATATACAAAATCCTAAAAAATTCTCCAAGAAAATAATTATAAAGAAACGAATCATGATAATAAGAGTTCTTAAGTTAAGGAATCCAAAAATAAGATTTTATTGAAAAATGAGAGATAACACTTTTCAAGAATTTGAATGCATCACTTCCATTGAAGAATTTATTTTATCACTGGTTAGCAATCACTAGAGATGACAATTTGGACCTTATCCAATGGATAGCCGCAAAAAATACTTACAACAGGTAGGATAAAATCCTGTTTATAGGTATGAGGTCGGGTTTGGATACCGCAGATAAGAGCGGACATGGGTACTTTAGTAACCCCCACCCACCCACACAGATTATACGGAGATACTCATATTAGTATATATAATTAAAATTATAATGTTTATAAAAAAGTATATATAATTATAATTATAAATCAATTTTTAAGAATAAAATTATTTAAAAGTTCTAAACCTATGATTTATTAGTGTTTTTTCTTTACTAGACTTATAATTTCATTAATTTATTGTTTTGGATGTTGATTGTAATATTTGCTAGTTTTAAATGTTTTAGATATTTTTTATTTAGTTAAATACTTTGGTTTGTAATGTTTCATGAATTGGTTTAAAAGATTTTTTGATATTTTTTAATTGAGTTATAATATTTTTTATATTATTTATCATTTTTTCTTAATTAAAGTATGGATTTGGACACAAGTATTTCTTTAAAACACGGATTTGAGGACGAGAATTCATTATCCTACCCATTACCATGCCTTCGTATCACGTGGTGCACGCGCGAACACAGGCACAGTTACTGAGTTACTCACACGAGGGTTCCCAAAACCGAAAGTGTGTTCACATCCAACCCAGCGCACGTTAGCGCAGTCCCCTAGATGCCTACATATAAAAACTACTGAACCAAAACGCACGCCCCTTTCGACTTCTCTTAGCTGCTACTGCTACTGCTTCTGCTTCTACTTCTTTCTCCGATAATGGCAACTGCGACGTCGTTTTCTCCAGCAATCACCGCCGCGTCGGAAACCCTAGCTAAACCTGTCAACAGAACCTTCGCCACCACCAACCTCGCACTGCAACCTTCATCTTCGAAGCTCAGCTTCAAATCCCTAAGGCTTCGCCGATGCATCGCCGGCGGGTCAGCCGTCGGTGCTCGCATGGTGTCCGCGCCAGCGATAAAGCCTCCCGCATTGCTCGATTTCGACACCTCCGTTTTCAAGAAGGAGAAGATTAGCCTCGCCGGACACGATGAGGTTTTCTGAAATTTCTCGTTTCTATTGTAGTTTTTTTTCTCCCACATTTCCGATTCGTAGATTTTGAACTTAATTTGATTGTTGTTTGAACTTTGAATTGATTGCAGTACATTGTTAGAGGAGGTAGGGATTTGTTCCATTTGTTGCCAGATGCTTTGAAGGGGATTAAGCAGATTGGTGTAATTGGGTGGGGATCGCAGGTGATTCATTATTCTCTCTCATTAATTAATTTATAATGAAATATGTTTTCTTTTTTAACAAATTCATATTTGATTAGACCGTCATGTTATCATATATTTAAGATTTTTATTAAGTGTTAAATGTTATGACTGCTGAGAAATATGGCAAGATCAAGAGAAAGTTGAAAAGGTAAAGATGTTAGAGAAATTGAGATTTAGTGCAGTGGTGAAACTGAAAAGTGAAGTCTTTGGTACAAAGCCATTATGTGACATATAGACTAGAGGAAGTGACTAATCACTAACTGATCACTTGTTGGTTTTACTAATCACTAGCTAACTAAACTAATTATCAACTAACCACTTAACATACTACATGTGTGGTAATAGCCCCTGCAGTTTGGAGGATGTGTGCTTAGCATTCCTAGCTTGGGATGAACAAGACAACAATGATCAATCAACCACAAAAGCTAACCGGAAAATCCAATCATGTTGTAATCATGTTGGCTAACAAAAGAATCTTAAAGCTCTAGTTCCTAGGAGTCTTTGATCTTCTTCTAGTGTCTCCATGACTCTGAATGGAGCCAACTTGGCAGTGCCTGAGTTATTGTCACAATTTTGCTGGAGCCATCACTTGTAATTAGCTGCTCAAAAATTGGTCTCTATGGACCTCCAAATAGCCTCTCAATATGATGTCAAATAATCCCAAATGTGTGGGAACAATGATCAAAGGAAATGAAAGTTCCTTGCTAGACTAAGACTGAGGAGGAGTGTTCAAGGGAAGGGTTGGGATGGGTTTAGCCCGGCCTAAATCTGGTTTGCCATGTTAATTGGGTCATTTCTTTAGACTTGGGCCAAACTCAGTCATGGGCTGACTAATGGTCGGAACAATGTGACATTTTTGCAATTATTAATGAAAACAGGAAATGAAGATAGAAAACAGGAAACAAACCAAATGAGCCATTAAATTTTAGATAGTGTCTTTTCATGGTGGGTACCGTCAGCTTTGATATCATGTTGAGAATGGTAAGAGTAGGAGAAAATTGAAAATGTGAAGACATGATAGAAATTGTAATTTACAAAAATGGTGAAAAGTCTTTGAAATAAAGCCAATCTGTGTCTTATATATACTAGGGGAAGTAACAAATCACTAACTAACTAAATTAATCATCAATAAACCAATAAACATACCATTTGTGGTAATACTATACATTTAAATTGTGTTTTTCATGTTCATATTTGTTTTATTTTGATGATGGCACAGTCCCTAATTTTGAAATGATTGCAAACTTGGCTCTATATTTACCAGGGACCTGCTCAGGCTCAGAATCTACGGGACTCACTTGCTGAAGCAAAGTCTGACATTGTGGTCAAGGTATTTCTGGTTTTCATTTGATGGTTGGTTCATTGTCTTTTCTAGTTTCACTGTATCAGTATCAGTATCAGTATCAGTATATAGGCTGTAATTATTGATAATCTTGTTAAATTTTGTTTGCTTTTTTTACTACTACAGATTGGACTGAGGAAAGGTTCTCGTTCATTTGCTGAAGCTCGAGCAGCTGGCTTTTCTGAGGAGAATGGGACTCTAGGAGACATATGGGAGACTATCTCCGGCAGTGATCTTGTGCTGCTATTAATTTCTGATGCCGCACAGGTTAATTAGTTCAAGTCAATTCTACAGAATTGGCACACATTTTGTTATTGCTTATATTGCTCTATATTTATATTATGATGATTCATCTCTGCTGTTTTTTATGTTGCTAAATTTTTTTTTATTGTTATGATGTCCCAAACTGCATAATGCTAAGGTCTTCTCACTCAATATCAATAATAACTATTTGTTGGTTTGTTTTTAAGAAGCTAGATCTCCATGCAATTTTCTGTTTGTGAATATACCTATGTGAAATTGTGGATGATGCATTACAAATTTTCCCTACTTAAAAAATTATCGTCAGATATACTGGTTGGAAAATTGTTGGGTCAATCTCAGCAACTTAAATAATCAGAAGTCAGATGTAGCTTCTTATGAAACTGAAACTGTTTACATGTTATTATCAAATATCAACATAGCCACATCTTTGCTACCAATGGCATTGCCAAAAGCCCAAAACCCCAGTCTGCCACCTTTTCCACATTCATTGGTATTATTAGTACTGGTGTCACTTTATTGTTGCTGCTGCTTCCCCTATCTCCGTCAGCTTACGGCTTGCATTGCCAGCTTCCATCTCCATCCCATAATTCTCTTTGTCCATTCTCCATCCCACAATTCTCTTTGCCCATTTTAAATTTTAAGGTGTGTGTGTCTATATTTGTACTATTTTATATTATATATATCTGCTGTATAAAGTTCAGTTTAATAAGTTATCCTATTCAATTAACAAACATTAAAAATTTGATTGAAAGTAATTTTTTTTGAACATTCTCTCTGAAAACCAATTCTTTCCTTATACTTATAAGTTATAACAAGTGCAAGCTTAGAGCTGTCTCAAATCCGAATAAGTTCTCAACCAATGTGCTGCTATTTGTTCTATCCAGTTTAGCTTGATATTAATGATAAACTTTCAGTTTCAATGGATTTTGTAAAAAATTAGCTGTGAGGTTGAAAGATGTATTGTGGTTTTGTAATTTTTTGAAATAATGTTGAAACATATTTCTGCATATGACAAATATAATTTGATTCTCTTTTGCCAAACCAAGTAGACAAAATATAACATGTTGCCTGTGGTTTTGCAGTTTCTGACATTTTGCATCTCACTTTGCTACCCAATGAAGAAACTTTTTAATATTTTTCTTTGTGATGCAGGCAGATAATTATGAAAAAGTATTCTCCCACATGAAGCCAAACAGCATTCTCGGGCTGTCCCATGGGTTTCTACTTGGGCATTTACAGTCAATGGGACTTGATTTTCCAAAGAATATTAGTGTAGTTGCTGTGTGCCCAAAAGGGATGGGTCCATCTGTGAGGAGGCTCTATGTCCAAGGCAAAGAGATAAATGGTGCTGGAATTAATTCAAGTTTTGCGGTCCATCAGGTGATCTCTCTTTTACTGTCCCTCAGCCTCTCCCTACTTAATTTCCTTGTAGTTCTCCTGCTCCTATGTTGATTGGTTAATATATTTTGGTTGGGTAACTATTTTTCCATGCAGGATGTAGATGGCAGGGCAACTGATGTTGCTTTGGGATGGTCCGTTGCCCTTGGTTCTCCATTCACTTTTGCCACTACATTAGAGCAGGAATATAAGAGTGATATCTTTGGGGAAAGAGGTAAGAGCATTTTGCAATGCTTTTTTGCTAATCTTGAAGGCTTATTTTGTCACTATTGCTTTTATGGTTATTGGTTTGTAGGTATTTTACTTGGTGCTGTTCATGGAATTGTGGAATCCTTATTTAGGAGATACACTGAGAATGGAATGGATGAAGATCTGGCTTATAAGAACACTGTTGAGAGCATAACAGGAATTATATCTAAAACTATCTCAACTAAGGTTGTATTCTTATGCTCATCTTTCAGCATTAAATCCTTGTGATGGATTTTCCCTCCCTGAGCTTGTGCTGGGTATTTTGGAGTTCTGACATGACCTCTTGCACTTTTTGGTTTGGATAGGGCATGCTGGCTGTATACAATGCTTTATCTGATGAAGAGAAAAGGGAATTTCAGAAAGCTTATAGTGCTTCTTATTATCCCTGCATGGACATTTTGTATGAGTGCTATGAGGATGTAGCCAGTGGTAGCGAGATCCGCAGTGTTGTTCTGGCTGGACGTCGCTTTTATGTAAGGGCATATTTATTTTCCATCAAGATTAATCAACCCTTGTGCAATAGAATTTAAATCATACTCGTGTTTTTTTCTACAGGAGAAAGAGGGTCTACCTGCATTTCCCATGGGTAAAATTGATCAGACCCGCATGTGGAAGGTTGGTGAGCGTGTCCGATCTACAAGACCAGCTGGTGATCTAGGCCCATTGTATCCATTTACTGCTGGTGTCTTTGTAGCACTGATGATGGCCCAGGTATTGCTATAAATTTTTCTTGCAAACCTCTTTGGGAATTGGGATGCATATATTTTCCCTGCCGGTAACGGCACAAACTACAAAGTCCTTGTTTGCTTCCAAATTTGGGACTGACTAATCAACTAGTGACAAACACAACATAATAACAATAGGAGTCTTTCCCCCCTAGGTGGGCCCAGCTGCTTGAAGTATACATGAACCAAACACGCAACTGTGTTCATTAGAAACCAACTCCTTCGATATTCCATTTAGGTCTAAATAACTTTTTAATGGTTTTGCTTAGTTTTTCTTGGTCTTCCTTCCCCCTCCAACTTTGGGGTTGTATTCTATCCAATCAACTCTGTTGACTGAGGCTTCTTTTGGTCTTCTCACGTTTTGAAAAGTGCCATTTCACCATCTTTTCCTTATTAGATATTTTTTTCCCTCTGATATATTTATTTCTGATATTTTTTTTTGCATGTCCATTCATTTAATGCAATATTTTCATCTCTGCTGATTCATCCAACTACTAGTGACAAATGGTGGGAATTTTTTTCTTTGTTGGGGTAGAAGTAGAACATAATATTAACCCTTTTTTTTCTTCTTAATTTGTGATTACAAAATTTCCAGATCGAGATCCTGAGGAAGAAAGGGCATTCCTACTCGGAAATCATTAATGAGAGTGTCATTGAGGCTGTTGATTCTTTAAATCCTTTCATGCATGCTCGTGGTGTTTCTTTCATGGTTGATAACTGTTCAACCACAGCAAGGTTGGGTTCGAGAAAATGGGCTCCACGATTTGATTACGTCCTAACCCAGCAAGCCTTGGTGGCAGTGGACAATGGTGCACCTACTAACCAGGACTTAATCAGCAACTTCCTGTCAGACCCTGTGCATGGAGCCATTAAAGTTTGTGCTGAACTGAGACCTACGGTGGACATTTCTGTGCCACCAAATGCAGACTTTGTTCGTCCCGAGTTGCGCCAATCCAGCAATTAGAACTTGAAGCAATTGTAGCTTTTTCTCAGTCGAATCATCAGAATGTCAAGTGGGTTTCTAGTTTTGTTTTCATGGTTGAGGGCGCTAGTATGTCAGTTGTATTATGACTTTGTAGTTTGTAGCAAGTACGTTTTGCGAATGAGGAATCTTCTTTAATGCCCTGTTATAAATACTATTAAGTAAATAAACTATGTTTACATGAGCCGTAGCATTGCTTTTTGGGTTTCCGACAGTGTCCTTTCATCCAATAGGTGAGAGACTAATCTCCCAGGGTATTGTGATGTGCCTACACTGTGATCTCTCTTAGGAATGTATTTTTCATATGCATGGATCTGGGGATCAAACATAGGATCAGATGCTTAAGGGATGCCGCCTTACCACTTGGTCCTTAACACATTGGTAGAGCTGTATAATTGTTTATCTTCAGACTTTAGAGAGAGAGAGAGAGACGGATTAAGGATATTACGGTCATAAATTACAGTTCACCGCAAACCTTCCATCAGTTGTTTCAGCACTCCAAATTAATTTAAAAAAATAACAGTGAGGCATCAGAATATGATCATACGATTTAATTTCAATCTACTCATAAACAGTCCAAGTAAACTTGCAGTTAAATTGACGATTGAGTGTATCTTGATAAAAGGAATGGCAACCTTTCAAGTCCTTTCTGTCACTCATCAAATCTTACCTAAATTTGTTTGGGACAACGATATACTATTATGGTGTTTTTGAAAAATGCCAGCAAAAAGAAACTGGAAATGCTTAAATTGTCATGATAACAATTTATTTTTATTTTTATTTATGACCTGGTGTGGAGATAAATCAATGTAAGAGTTCAAACTTTTTTTGCATTAACTTTTTACACTGATTTTTATACCGGTTAACAATATATAAATTTATAATTAATAACATGTATTGGTGGGTTAATGATGTATTGGTTCCTTCATATAAAATCTATTGGTTTGTTAATCAATCAACGCACGCTTTTAACTCGTCGTCAAAATGCACCAACTAGGCTAATTGGGGTTGGCCCAAAAACAGCACAAGTATTCTGTTTGGAGTTGTATGATGTTTCAATGTTTCAACTAGAACGAGCCACTGCTCCCTCCTCCTTGAGGATTAGATATATTGGTTCCATTTCCAACACTGTGAGGGTGCAAGATGAATGCAATAAGCTATAAAAAGCCCCTTACCTTATAATAACAGTCAACTCTAGTTATTTATAGTGGAGTGGCAAATTGGTGTTAGGGGCAATTTGGTTATTCCAAATACTTTCTTAGGATATGAGGCGCTCAATTATATATGTTCCTTGGGATATGAGAATATGTCGATTGGAGAAGTAAGTCAACTTTCAAGGGACATTGGGCTTGCATTATTGGGCCCAAACCTTAGTTCGAATGAGCATCAAAACAAATTACATCTTTCGGGAGGGTAATATAATCATGCCCTGTGCAATATAATTGTACTGTAAATTTCACAATAGTTTACATCTATTATAAGCATATTATGCTCATACTATATGTTTACTTAAGTTATTTTATTTAGTTTTAACTGGGAATTTTTATTGAGTGCTTTTACAGAATGGAAACCCTGTGTCTAAATTGGACCTTATTTAGATGATTCTCTAAGATACATTTATAAAAATATTGATGTCATAACCATAACTCGTTTTCCTTTTGTACTCATGTAATTAATAAGTAGTACACTACCTCAATTCATATATAGTAATTACACAACAATGCAATTGATAAACACAAGTATATAGAAGTACATAATTTATAGGATTCATGGTGTACAATATTAAAATCATGTAGTTGGATAAGAAGCTTGCATTGCAATGCCACATAGGCCTTCTTCTACAGTATCCTTGTTCACTCCCCTTTACATCCTAATGTATCCTTGTTCACCCCATTCTGTATCCCATGAGTTCTTGACTAACCAATACTCAATCCCATCATCACTTACTCCATAACCCACAAGAGCAACACCATGATCCAAGTTGGTGCCACAGGGTCCAGTGAAGACACCACTTGAGTAAAATTGAAACTCAAATCCACTAGCATCAATAGCCACATAAACTGACTGATTAGCAAGAGCAACAAGCAATGCCTGTTCACTGTTGGATGGAACATCCTCATAGCCATTGATAGTAGCTACATTGTTGGCTTCTTCATTTGTGTTGCAAGTTCCATCGACACCCTGATATGGGTAATTGGCTTCAGTGGTGAGTCCATTATTTTTCAAGATGAATTTGAAGGCATCATCCATTAGACCCCTTCACAACCATGGTCCACACCTTGTGTGTCACAATCAACCAGCTCTTGTTCTGACAAAGAGATCAATTGGTCTATATCACACCTAAGGGTATTACTACATAACACATGCGGAAGTAAATTAAAAGATAATTTGCTGGTTGCTTTCGAAAAATTGTTTTCTTTTAAGTCAGAAAACTGGGGTATAAAATTTTTCTTTAAGGATAACTCTGAAATCCATCATTCATACATTTAAAACGTAAAGTCACGTTCGTAACAAAGTTACCATGACATACAACATTTCTCTAAGTTTTCACTTTCAAAAGAAAAAGTTCAAACTACATATGGATGTATATAACACTACATTTACCTGCCTCTTTAGATATACAATCCAACTCAGACTCCTAAGCTGGTCATTCTATCAAATATTCATTGGAGAGACCCCCAATCAGAATACTTCCCCAACCTCTAACACTAGGTCTTCAAGTGACTTAGAAAGACTTCTCTGCAACATCGGTACTAGAGTACCAAGGTACTACAGCAAAACCGAGACCTGATATAAATAAGAGTGAGATACCGGCAAATGGATATATCATACAAAAACCATACACATGATACATACAATACATTGGCATATTAACATTTTAAACATTACTCATCGATAAACAACAAGTATTATTTCAGTGGGTCTCATACCCGAATCAATCAATCTTATAAAGATAATGCATGACATTTCTATCATCAGGCTCTAATCTTAATCTCATGAGATTCCATCACCGTTTTGTCATTAAGAAAGAAAGAGTTGATCAGGCTCATACGCCCCGTTTGGCAAGTTGTCTCCATCACCTTATGCACCCGGATCAACATATCGCGAATCCCTTATAACCGTCATTCGGATGTATACCTCATCGAATACCACATCTTAAGTGGGTATTCGGATAACTCAAGCACGTCTTCTAAGAGGAAATGCATATGAATAAAAGACTTTTCATTATCGAGACTTTTCTTTGTGTTCACTCTTTTCCGCCTAAAGCTAGCGACTATTCACAATTTTCATTACTTGAAAATCAATAACACAGTACACGCAGTCTGAGTGCTTAATCACAACACCTTAGACCGATGCCGCAGTCTGGGGATGTGGTCGTAGAAACAATTATAATTTTATCCATGTTTTATTTCAACATGATAAGGACTCCTAGCCCATAACAATGAACTTAGGACACACAGTCCTCAATTCCAAAATTAGGACTCCTAGCCCATAATACCACGATTGGGACCCTTGGTCCATAATTCTTGACACGGATCCCAGATCACGTGCATAAACTGAATGCTGGAGGCGACGTATCGCGAACTAGTTTTCTCTTTCACATGCGCTTACTTTTCACTAAGTGAAAATCAAAAACCAAAACAAAACCTCGATCACTTATCCAAGTAACCGGAACGTTTCAAAATCATTTAGGAGAAAATCTTTTCCTTTACAAAATCTTTTATAAAACATTGGAAATTCGTTTGCTTTTGAAATCCTAGATGGAATAAAGTCAAATATTTTCAAAGGGGTTTTTCCTTCGTGAAACACATAATTCGAAAGAGGTTTTCTCTCGTACAAACTTTGGATCACAAAAAGGTAGTTTCTATTAACTTCAAAATACTTCAATGTTTCTTTCCAAAACTAGAATCTCATTCTCTTGAAGTAAGCGTTTTAAACAAGGAACCTTTATAAATGAAACCAATACTTTCAAAGCTCTATTCAAGGCTTATTAAGGCTTTTAATACTTTTAACCATTGTGCACATACTCAAGTCTGGCTTCTAAAACTTCAATCAACACTAATATATTCTCAACAATAATATCACAGTTAACGACAGTCCATCACATATATACAACTCACAATACTTTAAGACAAGTAATAGTCAACTTCAAGTAATAATAACAATAGTTCAAGTAAACAAGTCATTCAAGTATTTGCTCCATATCATGATAATATTCAAGTCACTCTAGTAAACACATACACACATGCATATAGTCATTGAATATCCCTAGGCAATCCCCTCTTACCTTCTGTGAAGGTAAGGAGATTAGATGCTCGAAGAGGTATACCACGAACGTCTTTGTCTCCTCCGCAATGGAAGTCTAAGGTTATGAACACAAAATCACAAGTTAAAATAAAACAAGAACACTAAACCACAAGGTATAGGTTCGGCCAAGACTAGTTCTCAGGGTTAGAGATTCCCGAAAATTATACAACTCATGGATTTATGATCCTTAAGTGTTAGGAGTTCATAAACAATGATCATTTAACAAAGTTGAATTAAAATCCCATTAAGTTATAAACATAGGGCATTCGACCCAGGCTAGTAAAATAGGCTAGCATTTACTAAACTTTCCAATCTCTTAGGTTTAGCATCCTTATGTATTTAGGAGCTCAAAACCATGATCATTTTGGAAAAATAAGAACAAAGTATCCTAGGTCCATAACCTTCTAGGTTCGGCCTTCATAGGATTTATAGGCTAAAAATCTTTAAACTTTCCAATCTCTTAGACTTAGTATCCAAATATCTTATGGAGCTCAAGTCCATGATCATCTTGGAAAAATGAAAGTAATACATCCTAGCTTCAATAACATAGAATAAACAAGTTAGAAATCCTTAATCTTTCCAATCTCTTAGACTTAGCATCCAAATATCTTATGGAGCTCAAGTCCACGATCATTTTGGAAAATAAAAACTCAAACATCCTAGCACCTAAACACTAAGTTTAGGCCATCATAGGATGATGAGGAAAATATTCTTTGTTTAACAATAACTCTTAGGTTTAGAATCACAAAGTATTAAGAGTTCTAAATCCATGATCAATACATGGAAAGTTGAAACATAGTATCCTAGGCCTAATTATTCATATTTTCGGACATCATAGGAACAAGTTATCAAAACTTCCAAGATTTATAGATTCAAGATCAAGGGATAGTTAGAAACTCAAACACATGATCATATTCCAAAAGTTGAAACAAAAACTTCCTAGGTCACAAATGCAAGCATTCGGCCTTCATTTGAAGAGATATGTAGAGATTTTTGTTTTACACAACCTCTTAGTGTGTGAAAATATAAGTTAATACAAGACTATAGAAAGTAGTTTCAACTCAAACGGAGTTTTCTACCATTTTAGAGAGATTTTAGAAGTTTAAAGCATATAAAGAACACATAAAGTAAAATAAGAAATAAAAGATGAAACTTAAAAAAAGATTCATATGAGAGCATTAACCTTAGTATAAGGAAGAACTTTAATGAAGAACTTAAGTAGAAAAAGATGAATAAAAAGTAAACCTTTAAGAGCTTGAACATTTAGAAGAAAGGAGAAGATGAAGGTTTAATGGAGGTTGAAGGAGGAAGATGAAATTAAAATGAAAGGGGTATATATAGAGGGGGGAAGAGTGGCACGAAATTGAGGAGAGAGGAATGATCTTGGAGAGCACGTTTTGACCTTGTGCCTTGTTTGGTTGAAGAGGAAAGAGAAAAATAGGTTTTTAGAATATAATATGTTAAATTTTAAAAAGTGCCATATTGATCACTTTTTAGGAGGTAGCTTAGGCCATACCTCTAGCGAGTCACCTCACTCCCTCATCTCACCTCACCTCAAGCCTTTTATGTCTCCTATTCTGCTCCACTTCGTACCCTGTAGCATTTCCGATCGTAATTCTTCTGACGTTTTCGCCCGAATAAAATATTTTATTTTATTTTTGAACAAAAATTTTCAAAATAACCAAAGTTGAAGGAAACCTAATAAAAACACTAACCGTCTCGTTCATGGGTCAAAATTAGGTTTTTTGCACAGTAAACTTGTACCGGCAGTGAAAACACAGACTGGCTTCCGTCTGAATTTTCAATCGAAAATTTTACCGTGATTTCATGTGATATAACAACACAAGAAAACAATTTTATTTTAATTAAAATCATCCTCTGAGTTTAATCTAAAATAAACATTTAAATATATATTTACTGTTACAGAAAGCATAGGAAAAATAGGGTGTTACAGAGGAGGCTTAAACCTCCCACAAAATAACAAACAAATTGAGGAGGTTTTAAACATCCATTAAAAAGTCGCTGCAAATTGTGGAGGTTATCAACTGCCTTAAATTGATCGCCCTATATAAATATGATATCAGGGGTTCCTCAAACAGCTGCAAAATACTTGTGGCGACGTAAGCTGTGGTGGTTTTGAAAATCGCCTCAATCCTATTTGAAGAGGTCAAAATCCGCCATAATTAAATTAGCAGTTTTTTATGTTGTTGGGTATATTGAAAGGTTAAGAAGTATTTAACACATTAATGTTTGAGAAATTATTAGGATTTATTAGGAGGATATCAAATAAATCTTGAGGTGTATCCAACTATAAAAGATTATTTGAAAGATAATTAACAGAATTCAGGAGAGTGAAATATTAAATAAATATTATTAAATTATTACTTTAATATGAAATGAGGATGTTCAAATTCTAATCCTATATAGTGATTATAACAAATTCCAAAAATGAGGAGAGTTAATGCAATACATCAATGAATATGCTCGTATTTATGTAATAACAATCTTAATATATAGAATTATGAAATTTGTTTTTTTTTATAAATGTTGTACGTACCCGTGTTAACCTATTTACACCTGTCCTTGTTAAAAAAATTTAATTTTTTTTCGACAATATATTTAATGCAATAAACATATAGGAGTTGAAGGTTGTCACCCATGACCACTGCACTTTTTATCGACTTGTGTTGATCAGACGCAAAAATTATGCCAGTTTAGGATGTGACATGTACATTTTAGTTAGTCATTTGGTAAAATCACTCCCATTGTTGGCCTTTTTTTTTTCTCTTGACAAGATGTCCTTCATCTGCTGGAACAACAACAGTTAGATTTCTCATCTTGTATTGTAAATCAGCAAGAGATTCCTTTGTTACTTTTACTTTAGTACTTTTCTTTTTATCCCCAAGTTTTAATTCCTGTTTATATAATGCTATGCTATCATGATTGTTGATATCATACTCATACAAATGCCTCATCTGATAACCGATAGGCCGAGGTTCCATATAACAGAACCTTATCTGTTTTCTATTTCCACTCACAGATGCTTTTCTAGCTTGTCAAAGAAGAGCCCCTTCCTTATAATTTTAACCTCACGAATGAAAGATCAAATAACTCTGCATTAAAAGAAGAAACCATATGGTTGAACTTCAAACTTGTACAATATATACAACTAAGAATGGCATCAAAACTTCAACCATGCACATACTCAGATGAAAAGTAATATGCATCAATAGACCAATTTTTTTTAATTACATCACTATATAGACTAGACTGTGGGTAAAATATCCAAGATTCAATAAATCAAACTGTAAGATACATAAGACATCATAAAGACTTCATGCATAAAATATTGACTCTAGAGGAACTCAATATCAATTCAACCATATATCACAATCTCCCAAAGAGCATCAACACAATAAGAGGCACAGATGCCAATTCATGAACAAACAATATATATGCACAATAGCATGACTTCGTTCAATGATATTATCTATAAGTCTAAAATATTATAATTAAGGTTTTAAATTGCAGTTGCAATCACGATTGCCTTGCGGTCCGATGAGGTCCACAATCACGGCCCGATTCGTTTGCGGCGGGTGCCGCTACCAAGATGTTACGGCCTCATCATGTGATGCAATCCATAATTTAAAACACTGATTATCCATAGTTCAAATAGCTTTGGGCAGCAAGATATATTCTACAAGCCTAAGTCTTTTGGTGTGTGTGAGAGAAAGAGAGAGGGAGAGGATGTGGACTAGGTTGATAAGAAGTGACGAAACATTGTATGATAGCCAGACTTCTACTTGAGGCTATTGGCAGCAACAATATGCCTAAAAAATACAAGAAGGAGGCGGGTTATCACCCCAAGTTCCGTCACTTCATTATCAACCATGGCCAGGTCGCCTTGGATTTGGTCTAGCACTGAATCCTATTGGTGGTGACGTAGTGTCTACTAGATTGAATTTTTTTTTTTGCAATAGCTTGGGGAAATAGTTTCACTTAAATACTTCATGTGGGAAGGTCCCTTTCAAAAAATTAATGCAATCTTATCCTCCTAAGATAATTAAAGTGATGTTATGTTGTCATAACAAATCCTCCAAAATTCACAATCTTTATTTGCAGTAGTTGAATAAATTTTGAAGTAGTTGGTAGCTTTGGAAGTGGACTATATTTCCAAGCAAACTTTATTTGCAATGTGAGATGTTTGAATTCTTAGGGTCGTTTGGTTTTGTTTACATAGTACTGTTTTCATTTCCTGTTTTCAAAAATAATTACAAAACTGCCACCTTGTTTTCATTCTCTTTCATGTTTTCAAATATTTGTACAGTTAAAAGTGAAAACAGATTAAAGTTGTTTTCAGTGTTTTCGATACAAATTTCTTAAAACAGGAAACAGAATGAAAATATGGTGGTAGTTTTGAAATTATTTCTGAAAACATGAAATGAAATCAGGAAACTAGAAACAAAGAAAACTAGAAATAAAGCAAACAGGCCCATAAATTTCCACTTTTGGGAGGTCTTTACCAAATCACTATGTATCTCGGTCTGAGGGTTACTCCGCGGATTTGCTTGTGGGGATGCGCGATCAAAGACAAAACAAAAAAAATCATTAAAAAAAACAATATACATTTATATTTGGAAACATAAAAAATATATAATATTTTAATCAAGTAATTTGGTAAATTAAATATAAGGATATAAAATAAATCTTGAAGGGTATCATGCTAAGAAAGAATAATTTTGTATGCTGATTAATACTCCTCCTTATATAATCATACCATTTATTTAATTTAAAGGAGAATGCCTTAAATTATTTTATGTTTTTAAATATTAAATATATTTACTTTTCAATTTAAATTATTTATAAACAAATCATTTTTAAACTATTACTTAAAACATCAAGTATTAATATATATATTTAATGCTTTTTTCGTTAAATTATAGAAATATATAGAATAAACCTTTTTAAGTTTTCAAGATACTAAAATATATTTAAATTTTTTATTTAAGGCTTTCTACTTAAACTGATTATACGAGGATGTAAGAAGAATTTTTTAAAAGGATATTGCATAACTCCCTCGACGGTTACCACACATTTTCCTAATTACTTATTACTTAAAATAGAAAATTCTAAATAAATCATAACGAATAGTTTTATATTCTTTCAATTATTATCTTTAATTGAAAAGTTTCAAGTGAAATAAATAACAATATTTACACTACAAAAAATCATTTTGCGGAGGTTATTTTGAGGGGTTATAAAAACCGCCTCAAATTAGCATAAATTTGAGTAATAATTAGTCTTTCTACAAATTGTCCGAAATTGAGTAAACAATGGCGGTTTTATTTTTATTTTTTGGGGTGTAGAACCTCTTCAGATTTTAAGTTAAAATATTCTTCCAGCACTAATTAATCATTACTTGCTCTTTAGAGAATAAGAAATTAATAATCTCAAATATCTAACTGCGAAAATCTGCTCTTTTTGCTACACACCTAAATCCCTAACTCAAGTTGTATTCTATAAGTTACTATTGACATTTGAACTACAAATGTTTGAACCATACTTATGTCATTATGGTTATATTTTTAAGAAAACTGTGTGAGTATTTTGGCAAAATATATCGAATATTTTTTACTTGCCACAAATTATGAAGATGCGAGACGTTTACAAACAAAAACATTTGAGGCAAAAATTGCCTATTTTTATTAGTAAGACAACAAATTATCATAATTAAGAGAGGTCAAAAACCTCAATTTAAAATAATCAAATCATCACAACTAAGGGAGGTCGACTTTCTCAATCACAAATAATGATAGAGGGGTTTTTAACCGCCATAGTATATCAGCCGCACATAGATGAGGCTTAAACCTCACACAAAATAACAAACAAATTGAGGAGGTTTTAAACATCCATTAAACAATCGCGGCAAATTGTGGAGGATATCAACTGCCTTAAATTGACCGCCCCTATATAAATAAGATATCAGGGGTTCGTCAACAACTGCAAAATACTTGTGCCAACCTAAGCTGTGATGGTTTTGAAAACCGCCTCAATCCTATTTGAAGAGGTCAAAATCCGCCATAATTAAATTAGCAGTTTTTTATGTTGTTGGGTATATTGAAAGGTTAAGAAATATTTTACACATTAATGTTTGAGAAATTATTAGGATTTATTAGGAGGATATCAAATAAATCTTGAGGTGTATCCAACTATAAAAGATTATTTGAAAGATAATTAACAGAATTCAAGAGAGTGAAATATTAAATAAATATTATTAAATTATTACTTTAATATGAAACTAGGATGTTCAAATTCCAACCCTATATAGTGATTATAACAAATTCCAAAAATAAGGAGAGTTAATGCAATACATCAATGAATATGCTCGTATTTATGTAATAACAATCTTAATATATAGAATTATGAAATTTGTTTTTTTTATAAATGTTGTACGTACCCGTGTTAACCTATTTACACCTGTCCTTGTTAAAAGAAATTTAAATTTTTTTGACAATATATTTAATGCAATAAACATATAGGCGTTGAAGGTTGTCATCCATGGCCACTGCACTTTTTATCGACTCGTGTTGATCAGACGCAAAAATTATGCATGTTTAGGATGTGACATGTACATTTTAGTTAGTCATTTGGCAAAATCACTCCCATTGTTGGCCTTTTTTTTTTCTCGACAAGATGTCCTTCATCTGCTCGAACAACAATAGTTAGATTTCCCATCTTGTTGTGTAAATCTGCAAGAGATTCCTTTGTTACTTTTACTTTAGCACTCACAGAACTTTTCTAGCTTGTCAAAGAAGAAGCCCTTCCTTATAATTTTAACCTCAAGAATGAAAGATCATATGACTCTGCATTAACAGAAGAAACCATATAGTTGAACTTCAAACTTGTACAATATATACAACTAAGAATGTCATCAAAACTTCAACCATGCACATACTCGGATGAAAAGTAATAAGCATCAATTGACCAAATTTTTTTAATTACATCACTGGATAGACTAGATTGTGGAATTTTATTTTTTTTGCAAAAGAGTGCTAAAGCATCACTGAGACTAGACATCCCAACTATGTATGCACCCCTAGCCCCATCCTTCATTTGCTGCACCCTTGGAATTTTATTCAAAAAAGAAGAAAAGAAAAGAAACAAGGCATGGGGGGGCATAAAAGCCAAAACCCATGAATTAACAAAACCTATAACTTGGTAAAAAGAACCTATTCCTATAGAAATGATCTACAATAAAAGGAGGAACAAGATCCCACCAAATAAAGTAACTATGTGATAAACCATAATTAGCTAGGCCATCGGTACAAGAGTTGCCTTCTCTATATACATGAGAGAAAATAAACTTCATTTTACAACATAAAAGTTTACAATTCAGCCATCTTGACTTAAGTTTCCAAGGAACAATATCCTCATTTGTGAAAGCTTGCACAACCAGCTTGGAGTCAGTTTCTAGCCAAATGCAGAGCCAATTTTGATGATAAGCAATTTCAATTGAAAACATAGCACCACATAACTCAGCTTCCATGGAAGAGGCAGCACCAATGTACTCAGAGAAGCACCCTAAAACAGCACCTCTGCTATCACGAAAGATGCCTCCACAAGCGGCATGTTCTTGAGTAGCAGCTCCATCTACATTACACTTAAACCACCCACTAAGGGGTGGCTGCCAGATTACTTCAATGATCTTCTGAGCTTTAGGAGGATGAATTTGCACATTAAAAGCCTTAACAAAACAAAACTCATCAATAGAAGAAGACATTGTACCAGAAGTACAATTTCCTGGCATATTAACCGCAGCTTTGATCATGGAAATAGCAGATTTGGCATCAACATATTTGTTATGAAACCTAGCTTGATTTCTAGCAAACCAAATAAACCATATAACATGAATAACATCAAACAAAATCATATGCTTTACTTGAGAACTCCAGTTGCCATTACAAGTGTAGAGTATGGAATTAAAAGAAGATGCATAACTACACTGCAAAAACAAATGCACAGAAGACTCCTCAGCCTTCCCATATAGACAGCAAACCGAAACAACAATGCAACCTCTAGCTTTCAAGTTCTCATCAGTAGCTACCCTGTTGTGCAATAACCTCCAAAATAAAAAAGACCTAGATGGAGGGATATAAGGATCCCAAATTAAATTTCCCCAACGAACCTTCTGAGCATTATGGAAACTACAAATCAACTCATATGCTTCTTTAAAATATAAAGTGCCATTAACCGAATTCTTCCAAACAAGAGTATCAGCTGTGGCAATTTTTGGAATCTGAATCCTATTAATTTTAGGGATAATATGAGAGCAAACCTGAACAAATTGTTCTGAAAAGCACCATTCATTATTATATATTATATCTTTAACAGATGCTTTCAAAAAAGGGAAAGCATCACCAGGGATATTAAGAAATTCAGCCAAGGATTCTGTACATTCTGGAAGCAAGTAATCTTTCCAAAGGCTGATGCTAGCACCATCACCAACCATCCAGCAGGTATTAGATTTAACAGCACTATAAAACAGTTTGATAGCAGACCATATAGAAGATTTCACATGATATAAAATAGGAGAGTTATGTCTTAGATACTTAGATCTAAGAATAACAGCCCAATCTTGATTAGAAGAAACCATTTCCCAACTTAGCTTTAAAAGAGAAGCTTCATTTATGGCCCTTAGAGATCTTATACCAATACCTCCTAACTCCTTATTTGAGCATAACTTGGACCATGAAACAGAAACCAATTTCCTATTTAGAATGTCCCCCGACCATATAAAATTTCTATCCATCTATCCAAAGTTTTTAGGAGAGAAATAGGCCAAGAGTAAATTTGGAAACTGTATAACAGCATCCCATGAATTATAGATTTGACCAACATGACTCTTCCCATTGTAGAAAGAGTAAAACCCTTCCAATGTCCTAATTTGAGTTTAATCCTATCAGCTATTTGCTGTAAGTGACACACTTTTGGTTTGCCTTGGAATAGAGGCACACCTAGGTATGTAAAAGGAAGCTTGCCAGCTCCAAAACTGAACAGCCTAAAGGTTTCAGCAATTCTCCTACTGCTCATAGAACCTGGGTAGAACTTACACTTGTCTAGGCTAAGATGCTGACCAGAATTATTAGCATATTCATTAAGAAGCTGCATATGAGTTCTTAGATTTCTTTTAGAACCCTTACAAAACACAAAAATATCATCAACATACATACAATGGCTAGGGAAAGCTGAAAATCTAGATCCAACCATAGGCTGCAACAGACCAGACTCAACCAAGAAATTAATACCTCTACTTAGAACACCCTCAACTAAACAAAAGAGAAGGGGAGACAAGGTGTAACACCCCCCTGGGTATTACTACGTAACACATGCGGAAGTATATTAAAAGATAATTTGCTGGTTGCTTCCGGAAAATTATTTTCTTTAAAGTCAGAAAATTGGGGTATAAAATTTTTTTTTAAGGATAACTCTGAAATCCATCATACATCGGTACTAGAGTACCAAGGTACTACAACAAAACCCGAAGAGACCTGATATAACTGTAAGAGTGAGACACCGGCAAATGGATATATCATACAACAACCATATACATGATACATACAACACATTGGCATATTAACATTTAAAACATTATTCATGGGTAAACAACAAGTATTGTTTCAGTGGGTCTCATACCCGAATCAATCAATTTTATAAAGATAATGCATGGCACTTCAATCATCAGGCTCTAAACTTAATCTCATGAGATATCATCACCGTTTTATCATTAAGAAAGAAAGAGTTGATCAGGCTCGTATGCCGCATTGGCAAGTTGTCTCCGTCACCTCATGCACCCAGATCAACATCATCACGAATCCCTTATCAATGGCCATTCAGATGTATACATCATCGAATACCACATCTTAAGCGGGTATTCGGTAACTCAAGCACGTCTGCTAAGGGGAAATGCATATGAATAAAAGACTTTTCATTATCGAGACTTTTCTTTGTGTTCACTCTTTTCCGTTGTCGAAGCCCAAAGCTAACGACTATTCACAATTTCCATCACTTGAAAATCAATAACACAGGACGCGCAGTCCTAGTGTTCAATCACAACACCTTAGACCGATGCCGTAGTCCAAGGTTGTCGTCATAGAAAAAATTATAATTTTATCCATGTTTTATTTCAACATGATAAGGACTCCTAGCCCATAACAACGAAATTAGAACACACAATCCTCAATTCCAAGATTAGGACTCCTAGCCCATAATATCACGATTAGGACCCTTGGTCCATAATTCTTGACACGGATCCCAGATCACGTACATAAAACTGAATGCTAGAGGCGAGGTCTCGCGAACTAGATTCTCTTTCACATGTGCTTACTTTTCGCTCAGTGAAAATCAAAAACCAAAACAAAACCCCGGTCACTTATCCAAGTAACAGAACGTTTCCAAATCATTTAGGAGAAAATATTTTCCTTTACAAATCATTTTATAAAACAATTAGGAAATTCGTTTGCTTTTGAAATCCTTGACGGAATAAAATCAAATATTTTCAAAGGGGTTTTTCCTTCATAAAACACAGTTCGAAAAAGGTTTTCTCTCGTACAAACTTTGGATCATAAAAGGTAGTTTCTATTGACTTAAAAACACTTCAACATTTCTTTTCAAAACAAGAATCTCATTCTCATTTTCTTTGGCTGTGAATTTGCTACGCATCTGTGGAACTGGCTAGGCTTTATGACTAATCTCAGCATTAGCCACTCCTCCATGCTTGATGTGCTTTCATTATGCGACATTAATTGGAGCACTCAGCTTCACGATACAATTGTTGCTGCCATTATTAACATTGTCTGGGTGATTTGGTCTTGTCGAAACAGAGCAAGATATGAGAACAAATTTGTTACAGTGCAGGCTGCGATTAATCTTGTGGCTGCTAATGTCACTTTGACTGGGAATTTAAGTAAGGGACATATGCATTCTAGCGTGGAAGAATTCAGAATTTTAAAGAACTTGTCCATCAATTGTCACCTGAAGTGTGCTCCAAATATTAAGGAGGTAATCTGGCTTCCTCCTCCTTGTCATTAGGTTAAATGTAATACTGATGGTACAGCTAAAGGAGCGCCTGGACCAGCTGCTTGTGGGGGAATTTTCAGAGATTATAGATCTTGGGTTGTTTTTCAGTTAACGTTGGAATTAACTATGCTCTTCAAGCTGAACTTTTGGGAGCCATGATAGCCATAGAACTTGCTTTTGAAAAGGGATGGAAAAATCTTTGGCTAGAATGTGACTCAGTACTGGTTACTAAGGCTTTTAAGTCCCCAAATTTGGTTCCATTGAAACTTAGAAACAGGTGGGAAAATTGCATGAATCTTAGGAATGGAATGAATTTTGTTTGCACTCATATATACCGGGAAGGTAACACTTGTGCTGATAAGCTTGCTTGTCATGGTACTATTATTCAAGGTTATTTATGGTGGGATTTAATTCCTAATTTCATTAGGGAAGATTTTTTTCGTAATAGGTATGGTATGCCTAATTACAGGTTCAAATAATTTATCGTCATGGGTTAGGTTCATGCCCCCCATGCTTTTTTGTATTATTTTCTTCTTTTTTAATAAATTTATGGTGTGCTGCATATGATGGGTATTGCTTGGGGTGCCAACATAGTTGGGATGTCTTGCAATACAGTGATGCTCTTGCATGCCATTTTGTTTATAAAAAAAGTAAGCGTTTTAAACAAGGAACTTTTATAAATGAAACCAATACTTTCAAAGTTCTATTCAAGGCTTATTAAGGCTTTTAATCCTTATAATCATTGAGCACAGACTCAAGTCCGACTTCTCAAACTTCAATCAACAGTAATATATTCTCAACAATAATATCACAGTTAACGACAGTTCATCACATATATACAACTCATAATACTTTAAGGCAAGTAATAATCAACTTCAAGTAATAATCACAATAGTTCAAGTAAACAAGTCATTCAAGTATTTGCTCCATATCATGATAATATTCAAGTCACTCTAGTAAACACATACACACATGCATATAGTCATTGAATATCCCTAGGCAATCCCCTCTTACCTTCCGTGAAGGTAAGGAGATTAGATGCTTGGAGTGGTATACCACGAACGTCCTTGTTTCCTCCGCGATGGAAGTCTAAGGTGATGGACACAAAATCACAAGTTAAAATCAAACAAGAACACTAAACCACAAGGTATAGGTTCGGCCAATACTAGTTCTTAGGGTTAGAGATTCCCGAAAATTATACAACTCATGGATTTATGATCCTTAAGTGTTAGGAGTTCATAAACAATGATCATTTAACAAAGTTGAATTAAATCCCACTAAGTTATAAACTTAGGGTATTCGGCCAAGGCTAGTAAAATAGGCTATCATTCACTAAACTTTCCAATCTCTTAGGTTTAGCTTCCATATGTATTAAGGAGCTCAAAACCATGATCATTTTGGAAAAATAAGAACAAAGTATCCTAGGTCCATAACCTTCTAGGTTCGGCCTCATAGGATTTATAGGCTAGAAATCTTTAAACCTTCCAATCTCTTAGACTTAGCATCCAAATATCTTATGGAGCTCAAGTCCATAATCATTTTGGAAAACAATGGAAACTTAAACATTCCAATCTCTTAGACATAGCATCCTAATATCTTATGGAGCTCAAGTCCATGATCATATTGGAAAAATGAAAGTAATACATCCTAGCTTTAATAACATAGAATAAACAAGTTAGAAATCCTTAAACTCTCCAATCTCTTAGACTTAGCATCCAAATATCTTATGGAGCTCAAGTCCATGATCATTTTGGAAAAATAAAAACTCAAACATCCTAGCACCTAAACTAAGTTTCGGTCATCATAGGATGATGAAGAAAATATTCTTTGTTTAACAATAACTCTTAAGTTTAGAATCACAAGGTATTAAGAGTTCTAAATCCATGATCATACTTGGAAAGTTGAAACATTGTATCCAAGGCCTACTTATTCATATTTTCGGCTATCATAGGAACAAGCTATCAAACCTTCCAAGATTTATAGATTTAAGATCAATGGATAGTTAGAAACTCAAACACATGATCATATTCCAAAAGTTGAAACAAAATCCTCCTAGGTCACAAATGCAAGCATTCGGCCTTCATTGGAAGAGACAGGTAGAGATTTTTGTTTTACACAACCTCTTAGTATGTGAAAATATAAGTTAATACAAGACTATAGAAAGTGGTTTCAACTCAAAAGGAGTTTTCTACCATTTTAAAGAGATTTTAGAAGTTTAAAACATATAAAGAATACATAAAGTAAACTAAGAAATAAAAGATGAAACTTGCAAAAAGATTCATATGAGAGCATTACCCTTAGTATAAGGAAGAACTCAAGTAGAAAAGATGAATAAAAACTAAAGCTTTAAGAGCTTGAACTTTTAAAAGAAAGGAAGAAGATGAAACTTCAATGGAGTTTGAAGAAGGAAGATGATGAAGTGGAAATGAGAGCGATATATATAGAGGAGGGGAGGAAGTCCACGGCCAAGGGAGAAGAGAGGGAGGGCTTGTTGAGCAAGCTTGGTGGTTTAATGCTTGATTGGATGGAAGAAGAGAGAGAAATAACTTTTTGGATTAGAATAGTATTATAAATTGAAAAGTGTGATGATTATACTTTTGGAGTGTGTCATAGCCTCTTCCATCATGTCACCTCACTTCTTTTATGCTCCCTAATCTGTCCCATTTCGTAACCGGTTGCATTTCCGATCGTTATTCTTCCGACGTTTTCGCCCGAATAAAATATTATATTTTATTTTTGAACGAAAATTTTCAAAATAACCAAAGTTGAAGGAAACATAATAAAAACACTAACTGTCTCGTTCACGAGTCAAAATTAGGTTTTCTGCACAGTAAACTTGTACCGGCAGTGAAAACACAGACTGGCTTCCGTCTGAATTTTCAACCGAAAGTTTTACCGTGACTTCATATGATATAACAACACTAGAAAATGATTTTAGTTTAATTAAAATCATCCTCTGAGTTTAATCTAAAATAAACACATTTAAATATATATATTTACCGCTACAGAAAACATAGGAAAAATAGGGTGTTACACGAGGGGTCTCCCTGTCTAACCCGCCTTTTACATGGTATGAAACCTACAACATGTCCATTAACAGAGAAAGACAGTTTGGCTGAGTTAAGGATAATGTTTATCCATTTACAAAATGTTTCATTGAAACCAAAGGCCTTTAAAACTTTAAGCAAAAACATCCAATAAATAGTGTCAAATGCTTTTTTAATGTCCAATTTTAAAGCAATATTGCCTCCAAAAGATCTATGATTCAGCCTATTAATAGCTTCAGAAGTAGTACAAAAACAATCCAGAATCTTCCTACCTTTAATGAAACCCTTTTGCTGAGAGGAAATAATTCTAGGAGCAATAGTTGCAAGCCTATCCGCTAGAACCTTATATATAATCTTAAATTGAAAATTAGCTAATGTTATAGGTCTATAGTCTGTAATACTAACAGCCCCTTTGAACTTGGGAATTAGTGTTACTAGATTTGAATTAATATTCGGGAGAAGCCAAGATTCATAAAAAAAATTGACTAACCGAATCAAAAACATCTTGATGAATGATATCCCAATGACATTGGAAGAAACATCCTCCAAAGCCATCCAGACCAGGAGCTCCCAGGCTATTCATATTAAACACTGCAGATTTATCCTCTTCTAAAGATGGAAGATTAGTTAGCATAGCATTTTCTAAATTTGTAACAAAGGAGGGATAAAATATCCAAGATTGAATAAATCAAACAGTAAGATACATAAGACATCATAAAGACTTCATGCATAAAATATTGACTCTAGAGGAACTCAATATCAATTCAACCATATATCACAATCTCCTAAAGAGCATCAACACAATAAGAGGCACCAGATGCCAGTTCATGAACAAACAATATATATGCACAAAAGCATGAATTAATTTAATGATATTATCTATAAGTCTAAAATATTAAGAAAACTACAAAAGCATGAATTAGTTTAATGACATTTGAACTACAAATGTTTGAACCATACTTATGTCATTATGGTTATATTTTTAAGAAAACTGTGTGAGTATTTTGGTAAAATATATCGAATATTTTTTACTTGCCAAAAATTATGAAGATGTGAGACGTTTACAAACAAAAACATTTGAGGCAAAAATTACCAATTTTTATTAGTAAGACAACAAATTATCATAATTAAGAGAGGTCAAAAACCTCAATTTAAAATAATGAAATCATCACAACTAAGGGAGGTCGACTTCCTCAATCACAAATAATGATAGAGGGGGTTTTAACCGCCACAATATATCAGCTGCACATAGAAGAGGCTTAAACCTCCCACAATATAACAAACAAATTGGGGAGGTTTTAAACATCCATTAAACAATCGCGTGGAAGTTATCAACTACCTCAAATTGACCGCCCCTATATAAATAAGATATCAGGGGTTCCTCAAACAGCTGCAAAATACTTGTGGTGACCTTAGCTGTGGTGGTTTTGAAAACCACCTCAATCCTATTTGAAGAGGTCAAAATCTGCCACCAATACATAAAATAAAAACCGCCATAATTAAATTAGCAGTTTTTTTATGTTGTTGGGTATATTGAAAGGTTAAGAAGTATTTAACACATTAATGTTTGAGAAAGTATTATGATTTATTAGGAGGATATCAAATAAATCTTGAGGTGTATCCAACTATAAAAGATTATTTGAAAGATAATTAACAGAATTCAGGAGAGTGAAATATTAAATAAATATTATTAAATTATTACTTTAATATGAAATGAGGATGTTCAAATTCCAATCCTATATAGTGATTATAACAAATTCCAAAAATAAGGAGAGTTAATGTAATACATCAATGAATCTATTGGTATTTATATAATAACGATCTTATTATACAGAATTATGAATTTGTTTTTTTTATAAATGTTGTAAGTACCCGCGTTAACCTATTTATACCTGTCCTTGTTAAAAAAAAATCACATTTTTTTCAACAATATATTTTATGCAATAAATATATAGGAGTTGAAGGTTTGTCACCCATGGCCACTGCACTTTTTATTGACTCGTGTTGATCAGACGCCAAAATTACGCCAGTTTAGGATGTGACATGTACATTTTAGTTAGTCATTTGGCAAAATCACTCCCATTGTTGGCCTTTTTTTTTCTCTTGAGAAGATGTCCTTCATCTGCTGGAACGACAATAGTTAGACTTTCCATCTTGTTTTGTAAATCAGCAAGAGATTCCTTTGTTACTTTTACTTTAGTACTTTTCTTTTTATCCCCAAGTTTTAGTTCCAGTTTATATAATGCTATGCTATCATGATTGTTGATATCGTACTCATACAAATGCCTCATCTGATAACTGATACGCCGAGGTTCCATATAACAGAACCTTATCTGTTTTCTATTTCCACTCACGGATGCTTTTCTAGCTTGTCAAAGAAGAGCCACTTCCTTATAATTTTAACCTCAAGAATGAAAGATCAAATAACTTTGCATTAACAGAAGAAACCATATGGTTGAACTTCAAACATGTAAAATATATACAACTAAGAATGGCATCAAAACTTCAACCATGCACATACTCATATGAAAAGTAATAAGCATCAATAGACCTTTTTTTTTTTAATTACATCACTGGATAGATTAGACTGTGGGTAAAATATCCAAGATCCAATAAATCAAACAGTAAGATACATAAACATCATAAAGACTTCAGGCATAAAATATTGACTCTAGAGGAACTTAATATCAATTCAACCATATATCACAATCTCCTAAAAAGCATCAACACAATAACAGGCACCAGATGCTAGTTCATGAACAAACAATATATATGCACAATAACATGACTTAGTTTAATGATATTATCTATAAGTATAAAAATTACAATTAAGGTTTTAAATTGCAGTTGCAATCACGGTTGTCTTGCGGTCCGATGCGGTCCGCAAACACGGCCCGATGCGTTTTCGGCGGGTGCCGCTACCAAGATGTTACGATCTCATCATGTGATGCAATCCACAATTGAAAACCCTGATTATCCACAGTTCAAATAGCCCTGGGCAACAAGATATATTCTACAAGTCTAAGTCTTTTGGTGTGTGTGTGAGAAAGAGGGAGGGAGAGGACATGGACTAGGTTGATAAGAAGTGACGGAACATTGTATGATAGCCAGACTTCTCCTTGAGGCTATTGGCAGCTGCAATATGCCAAAAAATGCAAGAAGGATGCTGGTTATCACCCCAAGTTCCGTCACTTCATTATCAACCATGGCCAGGTCGCCTTGGATTTGGTCTAGCACTTAAACCTAATGGTGGTGACATAGTGTCTACTAGATTGAATTTTTTTTACAATAGCTTGGGGAAATAGTTTCACTTAAATACTTCATGTGGGAAGGTCCCTTTCAAAAAATTAATGCAATCTTATCCTCCTAAGATAATTAAAGTGATGTTATGTCGTCGTAACAAATCTTCCAAAATGCGTCTAATTACGTAAAACAAAATGCATTGCATAAATTTTGAAGTAGTTGGCTGCATTGGAAGTGGACTATATTTCCAAGTAAACTTTATTTGCAATGTCAGATGTAACACCCCGATTTTCACGGATTTCTAATATCGGTAATAAATATATAAACATATGTTTTTATCCGAGACTTAGAAAATGATTTTGGATAAACCAAGGTCATTTCCATGTTATACTTATTTTCATAGGGTTACGGGGAAGTTTTTGGTTGAAAATTCAGACGGAAACCGGTCTGCCGTTTTGTGTTTTCACTGACAGTAAAAGTTTACTGCTCAAAACCTAATTTTAATTCGAGAACGAGATGAAAAATGTTTTTATCGTATTTACTACGATACTGGAAGTTTTGAAAAATTTAGCGTAAAATTAAAATATTATATTTGCTGCGGGCGAAAACGTCGAGATATCTCTAGGAAAACCTGCGTCAGATGAATCAGGGAGTCAGCAACGAAGCCGAGGTAGCTGATGTGACTGATGTGACGAGCATTTATGACGATCCTATCCGAGTCATAATGACCATAATGGCACATTTATGACAATAGGATATTTTTGCATGGAAAGGACGATTTTACCCCTAGCTTTCCATGAATTTTGCAAGCCCTGCCATTGGGATTTTGGACCAAATTGCCCCTAAACCCACGACTTCCCCTCTTTAGCAACACACTTAGGCAAATTTCTTCATTCTTTCATGCCATTTCTCTCCAAAGTTCAAGCTTTTCTCTTAAGAACTCCAAGAACAACCATAGGTGTTCATACTCGCTAGATTTTGCATAGGGATTATAACCATTTTTGTGTTATGAATCTCGGAAAACTTTCTACATGAAAGTTGTTCCTCTTTCTCTCTTCTTTCCAACGACATAAAGATCATAAAAAATGGACAAGTATATTGAGAGATATGTCCAAATTACCGAAACTGCTCTAAATCTTAATCATCTTCACCTTTCTCTCTAAACTTCTCAAGAACACTTAGAACATCAAGGTGATTTTGTGAAGAACACCATCCAAATCATCATGGTGACTCATGGTGATAATTTACTCTAGTCATCATGACGACAAAGAATATACCTAGATATTTTAAACGTTAATCTAACCTACGTCTGGTTAAATCTAACCGAGGTTAATTAACCATGATTTGCAACACAAAATATCTTCTCCCTAACATATGGTGTAGGAGGCAGCCACATCTCTCCAAATTTTATGACCACATGTTTTATTAACCATGATTATAAATAAACCCTAGTTAAGTTATTATTAACTACGGTTAAGTTATTATATTATTTTCTAACTTAAACTTGATTGAATAAACTCAACCATGGTTCTTTTATCTCATTAAACCACATATTTTCTCCTCACACCCACCTCTAGGCCGCACCCATCTCCCACACTTGGACCATTTTCACTCATTTTCCTGCTTCATCATTTTTGTTCCTCCAAAACTTTATGTTCTTCAATTTCTCTCACAAGTTCTTCACTTGTTCTTCATTTGTTCTTCACTTATTCATCATTTTTCTCTAACTTAGAAACATATGATTCTTCCTTCATGAAACTTGTTCCTTAGATCATTGCCATCACTTAATCCATTTTGTTCTTGAATCCATGAACTTTCAAGTTCATCTTTTCTCTTCTCAAATTTCGGCCCACACCCATACATAACCATCCAAACCTTGTTTTGATCTTCTAAGATCATATTCTCACTTATCTAGATGATCTAAACAATTTCTATTTCACATCTCCAGTCATTTCCCCACAAAACACAAAGAACTCCTTAGTGTTCTTGCTAAGATCATCTTTGTTCTTCAAGTTCTTGAATAAATCTTTTTATTCCAAGGTGAGGAATCTCTCCCTAATCTTCGTATCTTCATTAATCATCCATAAAATTCCATTTTGATCAATTATTTCATTAATTTCAATTCTTAGATCTATAACTTCAAAAATTTCTAGAAAATTGTAGAAAAATCCATTTGACATGAAACCAATTTCTATGAACTCACTATGATCTCTATATTCATGATCTAAGAACATGAATCAAGAGAAAATTTCTTTCCTATTCTTCCATAGTGGACCGAATCTAGGTCTTAGAGAGACTAGATGAATTTGTTTCAATTCCTATGATTTAATACTTGTTTTCATCTCTCTAGTACCTATGATTATTGAATCCAAGAGTTTAGAAACCAAATCAAAATCCTAGCCTAATTTGTGGATGAAGGTCGAAACCTAGCTTTTGATGAGTTAGAAGATTTTGTTTCAACTTTTAAGTTACAACCATTGATCTTATTTTTCTAATGCTCAAGGATCATTGATCCAAAAAGCTTGTAAAATTTTGATATCCCTAGCCTAATTAACTCATGTAGGCCGAACCTAATCATGTGTGTTCAAAGGATTTTGTTGTTTCATTTGGTTAATTGTGTTGTGTTTTGTGTGAAGGACATTTATTGTGGTTATCGTATTGAGTTTTGTGGAGGAATCAGGATTCCGAGAAGAAATTTACTGGGGAAATCTGTAACTCCAAGAGGTAAGGGGAGTATGCCTGAGGAGTTTAAGATAATCACATGCATATTGTTGGAGTCATTTGTTAATTTTCTGTAGAAAATATTTTATGATATTACATTGTTTACTATTAATTGCTGGATTGATTTGATACTTACCTGAGTAATTGAGTTTATATGATATGTGGATTTACATAATTATAATTATTTGGTTATATTATAATTGTAATACATGTCATGAATTGATATATGTCATGCTATTTGTGATTGAAATTTTATCTGCTGTTGAGTGTTGGACTGAAAAACCTGACATTGGTCAGTGTTTAAAATTAATTTAAGGATAAAAGCTTAATAAGATTGGATAATTAATCAAAGTGGTTAATTTGGGAAATTTTGAGAAAAGTGAACAAACTATTATTTTAATAATATTTTGTGGAAGCTGTGTCAATAAGTGACAGTAAGGGCGAAACTGTGAAATTTTTCACAGGCTCTAATTTTTCCAAAATAAATTCAATTTTATTATAAAATGTTATTTAAAGTGATTAAGTTCCGAAAGTGACGTTATATAGCAGTCATAAAAATTATATCAGACAAAGAAATTATTTAAGTAATACACATAATTTTATTGATTTATTTTGAGAAAAATAATTATTTTATTATTATGAATTTATGAGTTGAGTTATTAAATACTTTTTGGAAGTTAATTTTTATTGAAACTTATTTTCAAAAAATGGAATAATTAGAAATAAAAGGAATTTATCCATGATTTTCAGGTTTTATCAACGTTTTTAACAGAAAAAGGATTTCTGTAAAAGAATTTTATTTAGTGAAATTATTTCGTTAAACTTGGATAAGTTGTCGGAGCTTTTGTTTTGTATTTGTTTTTCACTGAGCGAAATGTTTTACAAAAAGATAAATGAACCTAGGAACCGAGACGTCGGGGTTCTAGTGTTCTATGGACACGTAGATCAAGGATCTGTGTCATTGGACTGAGTGTCCTGCAATGATTTTTTTGGACTATGTGTCCTAAATTGATGTGGAAAGTATGAGTTCCATATCCACGAAGCCTAAGACTGGTGCATCGGTTTAAGGGCTTTACGATTGAGCACTCGGACTGTGTGTCCTGTGTTGAGTTTAAAACATTTGGACCATGTGTCCTGTGTTTGTTTAAGTGAAAAGTCTTAATAAGAAAAATTAAGCATGGTCGTTAGCTTTGTGCTTCGACAAGGAAAGATTATTACGACAAAGAAAACGAAACGAGAATAAAAGTTTTTCTCATGCATAGCTGGCAGACGTGTCATGTGTTATGATCATTGAGTCCTGAGTGGATCAATGTATCTGTTATGGACTATGTTTCCATTTGATCATTGGGACTCTGTGTGAGCCAATGTATTTTTACTGGACTGTGTGTCAAATTTTATACGACAACTATTGTGATTCAGAGTGATGCAATAGGTTATGGACAATAATCTCCATTGTTCGCAGTGACCATTGGGATTCTGTGTGAGCCAATGAGTTACATTTTTGAACAATAACCCTGGTGAAACTGTGTGTGGCAAGTGTGTTATGTGTTCTCTTAGACATTATTTTATTTCGTTTTTACAATGGATCATGTGTAGAGCTTGATCAGCTCAAAACGAAACAGAAAGTTGTGGGATCTCCGGAGATTAGGTATTAAAATAGAGCCTGAATATTGAAATGTCATGCATTTTTATAAAATGACGATGACTGTCGGGTATGAAACCCTTTGAATTAAATTATTCTGCTATTTTGAATAATTTTTGTATGCTGTGAATATATGGTATATGCTATTTGTGTGTCGTGCATGGGGTTGTCTTATCAAAAACTCATATATTGGAAACTCACCCTTACAAATATATCAGGCTTATTCTAGACTAAGGTAGTACTTTGGTACACTAGTACGGATGATGCGAAGGAATTCACCGAGTCATTCGAGGACTTAACATCTAGATGCTTGAAGAAGTATTCGTTGGTGGGAATGTCACGAGGGTATTTCCAATAACTGTCTCGTAGAGTGACCAGCTATAGGACTTTTGGTGTCTTATAAAGTAGTGGTACTTGGTTAGTCTGGATGTTTGGCTATTGAGAGTCATTCTTTTGATGCCTATATATGTTATATAGTTGTAGATTATGTTAATGGTTTTGGATTGTATATGGAGTAAAAGAAGAAGAAAAAAATTTATCACTAATTTTGGAAGGGATAAGTAACTAGAAAATTATATTTTCCGAAAGCAACCAGCAGTATTTTATTGAGTGTATTTCTGCAACAAGTTACTTAAATGTGATACCCTGAAAAGGGGGTGTCGCATCAGATGTTCGAATTCTTAGGGTCGTTTGGTTTTGTTTCCTGATTTCTGTTTTCATTTCCTATTTTCAAAAATAATTACAAAACTGCCACCTTGTTTTCATTCTCTTTCATGTTTTCAAAGATTTGTACAGTTAAAAGTGAAAACAGATTAAAGTTGTTTTCAGTGTTTTCTATACAAATTTCTCAAAACAGAAAACAGAATGAAAATAAGGTTGCAGTTTTGAAATTATTTATGAAAACATGAAATGAAAGCAGGAAACTAGAAACAAAGCAAACAAACCCTTAAATTTCAATTTTTGGGAGGATTTTACCAGATCACTATGTATCTCCGTCTGAGGGTTACTCCGCGGCTTTGCTAGTGGGGATGAGCGATCAAAGACAAAACAAAAAAATTATTAATATATATATATATATATATATATATTTATTTATATTTGGAAACTACAAAAATATATAATATTTTCATCAAGTAATTTGGTAAATTATGTATTTGGATATAAAATAAATCTTGAAGGGTATCATGCTAAGAAAGAATAATTTTATATGCTGATGATTAATACTCCTCCTTATATAATCTTACCATTTATTTAATTTAAAGGAGAATGCCTTAAATTATTTTATGTTTTTAAATAATAAATATATTTACTTTTCAATTTAAATTATTTATAAACAAATAATTTTTAAACTACTACTTAAAACATCAAGTATTTAATTAAAAAAATGGAGTTTTTTTAAACAAACAAAAATTATTTATTGCATATAGAATATACATTAATATATATATATATATATATATATATATATATATATATATAATATTCGTTTTTTTATTGCATTTTTTTCTTATCTTAATAACTTGAAAAGTATTAATATATATTCAATGATTTCTTTGTTAAATTATAAAAATATTAAGAATAAACTTTTTTCAGTTCGAACAATTTCCTTCTCCCTTTCTTTTTCTTGCTCTTAACCTTATCATCATTCTTTTTTGTCAATTTATGTAATTGTCTGTATTTATTTTTAAATATGATATTTGATTCAAATACTTAAGCCACCTTTTAGTTAGTAATAATGTTCTTTTTCATGTAAAATTTTCAGTGTTAAATTGAGCATCAGAAATTCCAACATTTCCTCTGAAGTTGATCTAAATGGTGTAATTGCTCCACAAAACATAAGAATATACGATTCCACCAAGGTAGTGTTTATCACTCCACTCCAAAGAAGAATTGTTCCTTTTCTAGTCATGTAAGGAAATCCAGTCATTGATCAACAAACCCGTGAAGCAAATGAAAACACATGAAAAAATGGTTAGATGAATATCCATATTGAGACCATTTCTAATGCAAAAAAATGAATGCTATTTGAGACATCATAAACAGACAATACTTGAATTAACAACTTCACCTTTGGGTTGAGGAAAGCCAACTCCCTAATGCGTCCAGCTATTGTGTTGTAATCAAACTGAATAGCAGAGGTGAATACTGCATGTTATGTTGAAATAAAAGTGAAGCATATGTAAAACAGAATTTTTCAGTAACAAACAAACCATAACCTAGAAACACATGATCATGTAAGATCATAAGAACCTTCTTTGTCAGGCCAAAATCTGATACATGTCCCTTGACGATCTTTCTCTTCAACTGGAAGTACATGGCATGTCAGAGTTGTTACTGGTTTCCCACGAGAATACTTTTGTTTGTACTCCAATCCATCATGCAAAATTGTTACCTCCAGTGCCTGTGAAGGTAGGTATCAAATAAAATCTTTACTTCTTTAGTTTGATCATTAGCCTTAACTAGCAACCTCTAACCGAAAAAGAAATATGAAAGTGATGGTATTATTTGTTAACATTTAATTTAAATATATGACAAATAAGAATGTAGAAAGGGGTGTCAAAATGTAATCAATATGCCTCAAGTTCTTTATCCAATGCTTTCAGATATGCATTGCAAAGTTCAACTGGGAAAAAAAAGGAAAAAATGTTAAAGAAGACATACCTCAGACAATGCATTAACAACGGATAAACCAACGCCATGTAACCCTCCTGAAACAGAGTAGCCACTGTTGGCTCCACCAAATTTTCCACCAGCATGCAAGACCTGGAATGTTCAAAAGTGTACATAATCTTCATCCAACTAAAAGATATGCAAAAACATCAAGTATAAATAAATCGCACTCCAAAGGACAGGCAAAATTGTGTTATAGTATAAGCACCAGATTCCAACCTTTTCAAAAGTGTATTTTATCTTTAGTGTGGAACTAAAACAATGATAGAGTCCATTAACAATACAGATCTACATATGAATGAGTCAATTCAGTTCTTTAAATATCGTTGAACAATGTCAATGAAATTTGCAGTACCACATAAATGCAGAAGGCCAAATGATCTTTGCGTCAAATTATTAAATTTAGCATAGACAGGCTAATAGGTGGCACAAATACCCAGTTAACATCACATATTTCTAGGGTAGACAAATAATCAAGCTCAGGAAATAGGTCTACATTAGAGGTGTTTAAAAGTCTTAACTTGATTCCTTCACATGACCAGTTGTATAACAAATTTAAAACATGAGCATGTGGAATACTAATGTCTAAGAATAATAACAAAAAAGGGGGAAATCAACTCGAGAACTTAATTACTCAACTAATTTTCTGTGAGAGTATTGTATAACTAGGATGCACAGTAGGCTTGCATGTACTTTATATACCCTGGGTGGTTAACTATTGTGTAACTGCTCTAGTTAGTTAGCCTTGTAAGATCTGCAATAAATATCAGATCATCACATTCATTGTATCAAGATAATTAATCAATACAATTCAGTTTCTCTGTTTCGCGCTCTCTACCTATTTTCTCTCTCTCTGTTTCTCTGTACCGTCAACATTTTCAAACAGTCAAATGCATTTCTTACACTGCAAACATAACTTAGTTCTTTGATAAAATAATATAACAGATTCAATTAGAAATTAATCGAATGGTATCTAAAGAGACAACCATAGACCTCAGAAAATGTTCAAAGCATATACATTGTAAGCCTCTACACTCAGTTTTCAAGTATATGCAACAATACCGTCAACATTGTTTACAACGCAGATTTATTTGTAACTGGATGCAGGTCTATGGGAATCTGCATTACAAGAGTGAAATTAAAATAAAGCAAAAATAGTAAATTTATCTTCATTAGACCTGGTCATGAATAATTCTACTCAACATGAAATTTCCTTGAATTTATGTTTTTCAGCTTGGAAACAGTGTTCAATAGTAAAAGCGTTAACATATAAGAATTTTGAAAGAAGTATTGCAAAGTTATACTTGCATCCATAAATGATAAAAAGAATCATTGCTGGCATTGTCAAACAATTGGGAAAATATCATACACAAACTCCATGAAACCAGAGAAGTTAAAAAATAGTTACCGATTCATACATAAAGAATTATACTGTGAGACTCAGATTTTTTGTCTAAATTTTAAATCTAAAAGGCAAGGTTCAAACTTCAAATTAGCAATACATCATGGTTATAAAAAAAGGAAACCCGGTGAGCACATAAGACATACAACAAAGCACAATCAACCAACGAGAAAAATTAGACAACAAAGCCATTGAAGGAAAAACTATAATTCTAAATACCATACAGATACAAATCATAGCATGTGATTCATGTTAATCAAAGGAAAGAGAAGAATTTCATACCTTGGAGATTCGCAGAATCCATCACAGCAGATCAGAGGGTGAGAGGGATACGAACAGTTGATCAGAATGTTAGAGAAGGTGAGAGGGTTACTCCTCTCTTTCTGGTTGGTTCCGTTTTTGTTTCTGTCTCTTAGAATGCCTAATGGGGAGGCTATTCTTATAACCTACCAGCAGAGAGTATGGACCTCTCAACGGGTTAACATTAGAATGACCCATCCCATCATAGGGTCACTCTTTAGTAAATACCCAACAACAATTTCACCAATTGGTTACGTAATTAAGAATTAATTTTATAACTGATATATTAATAATTTAATTATAATTTAATAACCAATTAATGCTAATCCACATATTATACACATTAAAATTTAACATTCTCCCACTTGGATAGCATTAATCAATTATTAAAGAGAAATACCAGTTACGATCAAAGCACACGTTAACCAGCAGTATAAGAAATACAAGCTTTAACAATGCAGAAATAGTATCCGATAGGGAAGTAAATCATACATGCTAAAGACTCATATTTCACATAAAGATTGATGAATAGAAAATTGCATATAATTAATAAAGAGAAATATGCAATTCAAAAAAATGGTCCAAGCATCTTAAAATGCAATAAGAGATATGAAACCAAGAATGACGTCAATTTACATATCTCATAAAAAAACGATAATGGGCAAATAATGGTTTCATACTCACAATAAACAAATACATAAAAAGACTTAACTAAGCCAATATGAATTAAATGATACATGAATATTCCAACAGTTAAGACTTTGCTTAGTGGATCGCAAGCATGTTTCCTGTATCAATATGCTCAATACGATTCGAAACTCCTGAATCTTCTCTCTAACGAACAAATATTTCACATCAAAATGCTTAGTGCGAGAAGAGCTTCTATTGTTATGAGAGAAGTTCACACAGCGAGTATTGTCACAATATATCACAAGTGTCCTAGATATGATTTCAACAATATGAAAGCTCGGAAATCAAATTTTTCAGCCACATGGCTTGACAAGTAGCCTCATAGCAAGCAACATACTCTGCTTCCATGGTAGAAGTAGGCGTAAGCGTCTGTTTGACGCTTTTCCAAGAAATAGCTCCTCCCGCCATCATAAAGATAAAGCCGGAAGTAGATTTTTGGTCGTCGGGGCAACTGCGAAATCGGAATCGAGAATAACTGGTGACCTGAAGTTGATCGGACTTCTTATAGGTCAACATATAATTTTTGGTTCCCGCAAATATCTCATGACCTTTTTACGGCTTTCCAATGACCCAAACACGGGTTGCTCAAGTATCTCCCTAAAGCATTTACAAAGAAAAGTAATGTCGGGACGAGTACAAACTTGAGCATACATTAAACCGCCAACAATGGAAGCATATGGGACCTTTTTCATTTCATTTATTTCTACATCATTTTGAGGACATTGAGATTTAGAGAATTTTTCTTCACCCTTTTGAACAGTGCAGCACATGGGGAGCAAGAATGCATATTAAACCTTTTGAGGACCTTTTCAATATATCCTTTTTGAGACAATCCAAGAACGCCACGTGACCTATCACGATAAATCGGATGCCTAAAACAACGAAGCATCACCAAGGTCTTTCATATCAAAGTGGCTACTCAACATGAGTTTTGTCTCGGTCGAGGATTTTAACACAATCGCTAGCAAGAAGTATATCATCAACATATAGAACGAGAATGATGAATTCACCCTCACAAGTCTTCAAGTAAACGCACCGATCCGAGGCATTTTCTTTGAAGCCAAGAGAAGTGACAACTTGATCAAACTTCAAATACCATTGTCCGGAGGCCTGTTTCGGTCCATAAATAGACTTATTCACTTGCAAACCAAGTGCTCTTTGCCTATTTCGAAAAAACCTTCAGCTGAACCATGTAAACATCTTGATAAGGTCTCCATTTGAAAGGTCGTCTTCACATCCATCCGGTGAAGTTCTAGATCAAAATGAGCTACCAAGGCCATGACAACTCGAAATGAATCTTTTGTAGAGAGGCGGTGAGAAAGTCTCCTTATAGTCAATGCCTTCTCTTTGGTTATAGCCTTTAGCTACTAGTCCGGCTTTGTACCTTTCAACTTTACCATCCGGAGTACGTTTGGTTTTGAAAACCCATTTGCATCCAACGGGTTTACAACCAATTGGTAATTCCTCCGGACTCCAAACACCATTATGAGACATAGAAGACAACTCATCATGCATAGCATTCAGCCAATCGAAGCATGAGAGCTAGAAATTGCCTCCTTAAAGGTAATAGGATCATCATCATCATTGAGGTCAAACTCATGTTCCCGAAGATATACAACATAATCATCCGGTATGGAAGGTCTGCGCACTCTTTGAGATCGTCTCGGTGGAATTTCATCAACAATAAGATCATGTTCTTGTTCATCTACAAGCGGTCTTTGCCACACCATCTTCATGTTGAAGATTCCGATCAACACCATCATTGGAATCAAAACTTCACGTAGGAAAAGGAACAGTGGTATAGGAACAATGGTGCGATCTTCTTTAAGAGTAATCGGTCGTGGTATATCACTCCCACTATCCAAGTCATCCTCAAAGAAAACCGCTCGATCGATTCGACGACTCGCATAGAATGAGATGGACAATAGAATCTGCTACATCCGGAACCCACACAATAGCCAATAAAGAAGCCACTAACAGTCTTAAGATCAAGCTTCTTAGATCGAGGATTATAAGGTCTAACTTCCGCCTTACAACCCCATACATGAAAATGTTTCAAACTCGGCTTCTTTCCACTCATGAGCTCATATGGAGTTTTTGGTACAGACTTTGGGTACTTGATTTAGAATATAGACAGCAGTTTTTAAGGCATCTCCCCAAAGAAAGTCCGGCAATGATGAATGGCTCAACATACATCTTACCATCTCCATAAGTGTGCGATTTACGCCTCTCCGCAACTCCATTTTGCTCAGAGTACCAGGCATAGTGTATTGAGCTTCAATACCGCATTCCTCAAGAAATCGGCAAAAGGTCCCGGGTTTCTACCCGTCTCATTATATCTACCATAGAATTCTCCACCTCCGTCCGGATCTTACACATTTTATCTTCCTACTGTTTTCAACTCAACAAAGTGACCTTAAAGGATTTGAAAGCATCTAGAGAACTAGATTTTTCTTGAAGAAGATCTATCCATCCATATCTCGAGAAGTCATCTATAAAGGTAATGAAATACCCATATCCACCCATGGCGGTGGGTGTAATAGGTCCACACAGTGCCGGTGTGAATCACCAGAGCACATCATCACACCTATTTGCTGCTTTATTCCTAACCTTGGCGAAAGAATTTGCCCTTGATGCAATCAACACATGTATCAAAATCGGAGAAGTCTAGATCATGGAGAATACCTTCCTTGACTAGCCTTTCAATACGGGGCCTAGAAATATGCCCCAAACGTCGATGCCATAACATAGAAGAATGTTCATTAATCCCTCTGCGTTTGTTTCACAATGTGGAGTGTGAACATGTCATGTAGATCTAACATATAAAGGCCATCACGTAAAACTCCCGAACCAACGGAAATAGAATGCGAATAAACAATCGAGTTTTCCACTACCAAACTTAAAGGTGTAACCACATTTATCCAAAGCGAAAACAGAAATCAAGTTCCTTCTCATAGAAGGTGCATACACAAGACATCTCTTAAAAGCAAATTATGTCCGGAAGGCAAAAGTAAAGAAACAATTCCAATGTCAATAATGAAACTCCAGCTCCATCTCCCATAATAATCTTAGACTCAAGATCACTTGGTTTCCTCGGGCTTGTGAACCCCTGCAAGGAATTCACAACATGAATGGTCGCACTGAATCTAACCACCAAGTATTTGGAGGAACATCAATGACATTGGATTCAAAGCATGTTAGAGCCTTCTCAAAAGTCATAAATTTCTCCCCAATGACTTTTTCGATATTCTTTAGCATTATTGGTCTCTGTGATATACTGCCCGATGGATTTCTCCATAGTATACTTCATTACTTTCGGGCACACTCTATTAGAGTGTTCCCATTCCTCATAAGCAATCTTAGGTCTCAAAGTAGATTCATTCAGAAGACTGCTGGCTTGTCTTCCCTTAAGGCGAGATCCAAGTCAGCAATAGTTAAGTAGAGATCTAGAGACTCTTTCCAGTCCTCATAGTTTGTCCCATTTAGAATTTTGTGAGAATTTGGGAAGGAGGTGACATAAACAGAGAATAAGGAATCATTAAGAATTGAAGGGTAATATGATTCCATATATATGTTCAAACCGATCTTGCCCATAATACAAATTTCTTATTCATTATAATTCCGCCTAAGGGTCCCGAATCATAATAAACAAGAAATATAATAAGAAGAATAATACAATGTACAAAACTTACATCACCAAAATTTCTAATACCGATAGGGTACTTGAAACCATAATTGACATAAGCTTAAGACAATAGTACAATGTATAATAACGAATTACATTAATAATAGTACACGATAGGGTATAATTATTATTAATATAATACAAATATAACACATTAGAATAATCAATTATTTAACAACACAAATTTTGTATAATTATACCCACGATAGGTGAGTTCATAACTATACAAAATATCAATAGTCATGCTACAATTATACATTAGAATAATTAATTGTTTAACAACACAAATTTTGTATAATTATACCCACGATAGGTGAGTTCATAACTATACAAAATATCAACAGTAATGCTACAATTATACATTAGAATAATTAAATTGTATAACAAATGCAGCATAGAACACACAACTTAATTCACATAAGGCTCTAAAATTAATTCCATCTATATGACACATGATCAAGGAGAGTATAACATATCAAAGTGTCACAAAAAGGTAGAAAACAATCACAAAATTTTAGATCAAAACCTTATAGTACAGTATTAAAAAATACAATATTTTTCGGTTTTAACCATATAAAATATTCGCGAGGCGAGAGGTATCTCGCGAGGCGAATCTTGTGAAAAGTCAGCAACGTTTGGTCTTCTCGCGGGTACTCGCGAGGCGAGTCAAGTGTTCGCGAGGCGACCCAGAAACCTTTCATTTTCCTAGAACAATCGGCCTCGGGTCGCGAGGCGAGAAGCGTAGTCGCGGGGGCGACCCAGAGAGGATGACAATTTCACTTGTTCTTCCGGCTTTCAGGTTCGCGAGGCGAGAATAATCTCGCGAGGCGAACTGGGAATTCCACAGATCTTCGATGCCCGAATCGCGAGGCGAGCAAAACTCATGGGCGATCGAACCGATTTCACGCAAAGGGAAAGCGAAAAGGCATCGATTTCTCACATTTTATTTGATGAAATCCAACGATTTTCGAGTATGTTACTCGAATAACATGTGGGAAGAAAAGCCCTCAAACAATTTTCGAAATCATTGGTCGAATCATAGTTTGAATTTTGAAGAACAAGGCATGAAAAAACGAAAGTTTCTTTGAAGAAAAAAAATTCGGGCAAACAAAATTTTTACAATATTGATATAACATGATATGAAAATCCCAAAAAAGATTTTGCATCTTGATTGAAAAACATAAATTAGGGTTCATATAATTTTGAATAGCTATAACATGTATCTATCCTTGGCTCGATACCAATTGAAGGAAAAACTATAATTCTAAATACCATACGAGATACAAATCATAGCATGTGATTCATGTTAATCAAAGGAAAGAGAAGAATTTCATACCTTGGAGATTCGAGAATCCATCACAGCCAGATCGGAGGGTGAGAGGGATACGAGCAGGTTGATCGAGAATGTTAGAGAAGGTGAGAGGGTTACTCCTCTCTTTCTGGTTGGTTCCGTTTTTGTTTCTGTCTCTTAGAATGCCTAATGGGGAGGCTATTCTTATAACCTACCAGCAGAGAGTAGGGACCTCTCAACGGGTTAACATTAGAATGACCCATCCCATCATAGGGTCACTCTTTAGTAAATACCCAACAACAATTTCACCAATTGGTTACGTAATTAAGAATTAATTTTATAACTGATATATTAATAATTTAATTATAATTTAATAACCAATTAATGCTAATCCACATATTATACACATTAAAATTTAACAGCCATACCTCACGGCCATTGTCAGTGATGCTCACTGTCAAACCCCAAAAATTACAATAAGGGGACACTGTAATTAATTAACTAATTAATTAAGTATAAAGAGGTTGAAAGGGTTTTATCATCCCAATGTGAAGATCGTATGATGGAACATTTTGCTCGTCCGAATTTAGTTAAACCCGGTTCAAAGATAATACGGTGCATGTGTGCAAAGTGCGAAGATGCATGTGTGCCAAGTGTAAGGGTGTCACCAACACCAAGTGCATGTGTGCCAAGTGTAAGGGTGCAAGTGATACAAGTGTCATAAAGAGATAAGTGTTTATGTGAATAATTGAGTGTTTATTTTTATAATTTGTGAAGAATTATTTTAACAAACCAAATTTCATGCTCATAATTTATTTTAGTAAAAGTGCAGTTTGTAACACCCGATTTTTCTGCTTGTCTGTAAATTGTGATTATATGAATATTTAAGATTTTATTTTCATAAATGGTGATGAATTATTTTGATAGATCAAATTAAGTCAATTTATATTTATTTTATATTAGAAATGTACAGTTGAATTTTTGGTAGAAAATTTCAGACGTTTACGGTTTGAGTTTTCGCTGTCAATTAAGCTCTACTGACCCGAAAATAATTTTGAAATTTCGAAAATTCAAAAATTTATTTTTCTAACCCAGTTATATTTATTTTTATGATTTTAGAAATTATTTATTCTTATATGAATTTTTCGAGTAAAATTTTGAGAATAAAAATACGATCGTTTTTTACCGTTACGTAACAGTGTAGTTTGTAACACCCTTGTCACTATTCATCACTATTCATGACATAGTATAATTATTGATTTCAATTTACTAGAAAATACATCATTTTGATTTTGAAAATAAAATTGAATAAAAAATTGTTAAAATTTTAAAAATATCCCAGATTTTTCTAGATAGGCAGCCCCCCCCCTCTATAAATACCCATCACCACCTCTTCTACTCATTTACTTCATCCTTTATTTTGCTCCCAAACTCTTGCTAAATTTTCAAGTTTACTATTCATCATCTTCAACCTCTAGCCACTTGAGTTTGGAAGCTAAAAACCATCTCCATCTTCATCTCTTGATCATCATCATTTAGAGGTTATAAATTCTAAACCCTTGCTCTTTTCTCACAAGTTTCTAATATCAACATGCATGTTAATTATTTTAGTTGCAAGTTGAGTTTCTATTAATGCATGTTCTTCAAATTAAATTTTCTTTCACTCATCTTCATCCCTCCTATCAACTTCTATACTTGCAAGTTACAAAGAAAATTTCTAAACCTAATTTAGAGGGTGTGGCCGAAACCTTATAAAGAGAAAAAAGTGGAGTTTTATTGTATTTTCAACTTGCATATCACACTCTATGATTTCATGTTTATGTTTTGGACAAGTGAATTTTCGAACTCATCACCATCTTTACTTTTATTTCTATGGATTTCATGTGATAAAGAAATCTTTCAAATCAAATTTTTGATGATGGCCGAAAATCATATGTAAAGGAAAGTTGGTGTTTATCCAAAATTTCTCATTTGATTTAAAGATTTTTTCCAACTCTTGGTTTGAACCATTATTTGATAATAATGGTTACTAATTTTAGTTGATATATGTTTGCATGTATGATTTTAAGGGTCTATGACCCTTGTATTTTGGTTTTGTGGCTTGTAAATGATGCTAGAGTGAAGATAATAACTTGGTGTGGATGAACATATGTAAAATATAAATCTGGCAGCATGACATATACTTATTCGTAAGACCATAACTTTTTATACAAGACGTGTTTCTGAACTCTAAATGCATAGTTGGAAAGAAGACTTCTGGGGCTTTAATTTGATATATAATATGTAGATATTTGGATAAGATTTGCTGGGTTGAAACACCTCTCAAAGTAGAATCAAATTCTGACAGTGAAAATAAGAACATAGTTGGTTGCATGATGATTTTAAATATGATTTTGAAAGTTAAAAACTTTTATAAAATTTTCTGGGTTATTACTAAAGTATGACTAAAGTTTTGTTGAATTTTTGATATTTTTACATGTATATATATAGAGAGAAACAATTTAAAAAAAAAATTACATGTTGGTGAACTTGGAATTTTGGAAAATTCTGTACAAACAGAGGCAGTTTGGGATTTTTAATAAATTAAGGCCTACGACTTTTTACATAGGACCAACTACAATATGTTTGTATGTGAGTTGGGTGCCTTCAATTAAATTTTCAAGGATTTTGAAGGTCATTTGAATGATCATTGACAATTTAAACCCACTGCTGTTCTGAAAATGATTTTATGAAAGAATTCACTCAAATTTTTGAATGGAAAATATGATCTTGAAAATAATGTCTTTTAAAATGATCAATTAAAGATTTTTGATATAAAAATGGACTATAAACCATTGTTAATATAAAGGTATAAAGATATGGGATTAAAGTATATATATGTGTATGTTATGTATACATATGAAAGTCTTGTATCAAATGTAAATCAAAGAATTAGGAGATTTGAAGATCTCTAGTATCATTTTTCTAGCCATGGCCAAAAAATCTAAACCTAGGAAGATAAGGTGGCTTTGTTGTTTTAATTTAAGTCGTCGCTTGATTATTAGACTTGTGGCACACTGCGGACAAAAGAAGTTCACGCTGGGCAACGGGGAAACAAAGACGTTGTCTATCCATCGAATTAGGTAAGAGGAGAAAGCCAGAGGAATATTAAAATTAGGGTAACTATGTACTTGTATGTTTGGATTGTTTGATTTTATTGATGTTGTTGTTTAATATGTGAAAGGTTGATTTGCTATAGTGTGTGTGTGTGTGTGTAACAATGTACTTGTATGTTTGGATTGTTTGATTTTCTATGTACTTGTATGTTTGGATTGTTTGATTTTATTGTTTAATATGTGAAAGGTTGATATGTACTTGTATGTTTGGATTGTTTGATTTTATTGATGTTGTTGTTTAATATGTGAAAGGTTGATTTGCTATAGTGTGTGTGTGTGTGTGTGTGAGACTATGTACTTGTATGTTTGGATTGTTTGATTTTCTATGTACTTGTATGTTTGGATTGTTTGATTTTATTGATGTTGTTATTTAATATGTGAAAGGTTGATTTGCTATAGTTAGTGTGTGTGTGTGTGTGTGTGAGAGAAAGCCAGAGGAATATTAAAATTAGGGTAACTATGTACTTGTATGTTTGGATTGTTTGATTTTATTGATGTTGTTGTTTAATATGTGAAAGGTTTATTTGCTATAGTGTGTGTGTGTGTGACTATGTACTTGTATGTTTGTTTGATTTTCTATGTACTTGTGTGTGTGTGTGTGTGTGTGTGTGTGTTTAATATGTGAAAGGTTGATTTGCTATAGCTAGTGTGTGTGTGTGTGTTTAATATGTGAAAGGTTGATTTGCTATAGTTAGTGTGTGTGTGTGCGCGTAAGGACAAAAGAAGTTCACTCTGGGCAACGAGGAAACAAAGACGTTGTGAAAGGTTGATTTGCTATAGCTAGTGTGTGTGTGTGATTAATATGTGAAAGGTTGATTTGCTATAGCTAGTGTGTGTGTGCGCGCGCGCGTGCGGACAAAAGAAGTTCACTCTGGGCAACGAGGAAACAAAGACGTCTATCCATCGAATTAGGTAAGGGGAGAAAGCCAGAGGAATATTAAAATTAGGGTAACTATGTACTTGTATGTTTGGATTGTTTGATTTTATTGATGTTGTTTAATATGTGAAAGGTTGATTTACTATAATATGTGTGTGTGTTTGTGTGTGTGCGCGCGCGCGCGCTTGATTATTAGACTTGTGGCACACTGCGGACAAAAGAAGTTCACTCTGGGCAACGGGGAAACAAAGACGTTGTCTATCCATCGAATTAGGTAAGGGGAGAAGGAATATTAAAATTAGGGTAACTATGTACTTGTATGTTTGGATTGTTTGATTTTATTGATGTTGTTGTTTAATATGTGAAAGGTTGATTTGCTATAATGTGTGTGTGTGTGTGTGTGCAACGGGGAAACAAAGACGTTGTCTATCCGTCGAATCAGGTAAGGGGAGAAAGCCAGAGGAATATTAAAATTAGGGTAACTATGTACTTGTATGTGTGTGTGTGTGTGTGTTCCTGTGCTAATTTATGAAGTTGTTGTTAATATGGATTTTTAGAATTTAAATATGTTTTTAAAACGAATTATGTTAATTATGTTGTAAGTGCTTGAAGTTGTATTGATTGTTGCATAGTAGCCTAACCATTGGTTAGAGCCCAACTCTTAAGAAAAGATAAAAGCCTTAAGAAAACTTTACACAAGTTGAAAAATAAATGTTTTTAAGTTGAAACATATTTTTAGAGAAGGCAAATATTTCTTTAGGTAAAAAAATCAAGAGATTGAAGATAAAGATTTTGTTCACAGAAGGTGAAAAGAGATCATTTTAGAAGATTTGAAGGATATTTTCTATAAAAGTCTTAAATTTTTGGAGACCATTTATGGTAAAGAAATTATTAAAAAACAAATTAAATTCTTGGTTCTTTACAAAAAAAAAAAGATTTTAGTTCTTATATATTACACTAAGTTTGTTCTTAAATAAATTTCTATTCTTTTTGTAAAAGAGGACTTTCTTTCTAAAGATGGACTTTTGGAGTTTTATTATAAGAATTTTTTAAAAAAGAATTTCAAAGGAAAAATGTTTTTCAAAAGAAGGTTTTATTGAAATAAAGTATCCAATAACTTGGATTATTTACGGAAGTTTTGTTTTTGGATTTTGTATTTTCACCGAGCGAAAAAGAAGAAAAGTTGAACCTAGTAACCGAGACGTCGGGATACTAGTGTTTTTAAAAGCACGTTGATCCATGATCCGTGTTACGTTGTTATGGACTATGTTCCAGTGTACGTTGCTATGGACTGCTGCTCCATATACGTTGAGTTGAAACATGGTGAAAGTAATGAAAAGGTGAAAATTGTTTTCTACGACCACAAAGTCTAAGGACTGATGCATAAGTCTGAGATTGTTGTGATTAGACACTCGGACGTAAAGTCCCGTGTTGGTAATAAAAGTTGCAAGACATTAAAAACGTTGAAAGTCGTGAGCTTTGAGCCTCGACGAAAGGAAAATATCAAGCCCAAAGAAAAGTTGAAAATAAAAGGATTTTCTCATGCAATAATTTTGGCAGACGTGCCCACGTTGTTTTTGTATGAATATCTGTAAAGATCAGGTATTTCATGCTACGTTGTTTCGTGTGAATATCTGGAGGGCCAGGTATTTCATGCTACGGTGTTTCATTGTGCCTTGATGGACAATGAAGTCCATTAGCCGGGACTAGTGTGCCTTGTGTTGGACAGTATGCTATGGACATACCATGCACGTTGCACACTGTGCCAGAGTTTGGACGGTGTAGTAGAAATTCACGTTGTGCCTTTATGGCAACCAAGCCTGGTCAGCTCATTTTTAAAGAAAGTTGAAAACTCCGGAGTTTTGCATCAAAATTGAATTTTTCATGAACATCATTGTTTTTCAAAGTTGATTGATGAATTGGTGTGATATTATATTTAGTTTATTATTTCACGTGTTGTAAATAAGATGATATCTATTGTGTATGCTGCTTGTGTTACAAGTATGTAGTTTATCATAATTATCCATATATTGGTATGCCACCCTTACAATATATCAGGTTTTCCTGGTTCTTTGCTGTTGTACCTTGGTACACTAGGACAGGCGATGCCGAGAAGCTCCTGACCTCACTCAGGGATATTAATTCCGATTTTTGAAGAGGTGGGTGATTATTCCAATGGTAAGAACTACTAAGTTATTTCCAACATGTGTCTATCAGAACGACCAGCTTAGGATGTTTCATTTGGGTTGTGTGCGTTTTAGAGAAGTCGGTATAGGCAGTTCTGAAAAACCTTGTGTAATTTTGTAACTTCGAGATGAAAGATTATTTCAGGAAATGTATATGCAGAAGTGCTATGATTTATAAATAAACTTAGTCTTTGTGTGTTCGTAAAATACAGTGTGATTTCATTTTAAGTGATGCGTGAATCATTTTTTTAGGAGAATCTTAGAAAAGAAAAAATTTTACCCCCATATTTTCAGACCTATATAGATAATAGAAGTTTTTTTTTTTTTCGAAAGCAACCAGTAAACTTTCTTTTAATTTATTTCCGCATATGATTAGGAAGTAATGCCCAAGGGAAGGTGTTACACTCACAGAATCATCTGCAAGTAAAACAACATCTATCTTGGAAGCAAATCCAGCTTGAGCTTCATCAACAGCATTATCCAAAATTTCATACACCTAAAATACAAAACAAGCAGTCAAGCACTGCTTCAATCAAACAAATTTCAGATCAAAAATATCAAAACTGATGCAAAGATGGAAGTTAGAATATGATACCAAATGGTGCAACCCACGTGGGCCTGTGCTTCCAATATACATTCCGGGTCTTTTTCTTACAGGGTCCAAGCCTTCAAGCACCTACACATATCAAACAGCCATTGAGCACAACAAACCAACAACCTATAAATTATGGCACACCCATGCCACTTCCTAGGTTTTTTCATAACGCAATACACACCGAGTAAAAAATAAATATAAACAAAATTATATGAAATTTTACCGATAAATTTTGACATAGCACACAAATTTTATCAGCACAACAAAGTTTAGTTATTTACTAATTCCAAATTCCAATTCTACACTCGACTGGTTTCACAAAATTCTCTGGACAACAAAATCCATAACTGATATAACTAAGAGAATACCTGAATTTGATCAGAACCATAAGCTTTGGAACTTTCGCTTTTTTGAAAAGCTTCAGGTGTTGAGATGGATGACATATACGCCCTTGGAGTGACTGCATTTGTTAACAAATGGGGACTTGACAATTTCCTCAGCTGCAAACTCAACCTAAGAAAACCACACAAATTGCTATTTCAACAATTCAGTAAAAGAGTACCCCCCAACAACTGCAACACCCATATTTCAATAAACAAAAATTGCTTTGCTCTGCTTATACCAATGCAAGTATTACATACTCTTTCCAGAACAAAAGGGTATTCAGGGAATCAAATTTGGGCACTGAAAAACCATTCCTTTATGAAATTTTCTAATGTTTTATTAGTACCATCAAAATGGGCAGCGTCTTTGTTTTCATGTAGTTTAAGTTATCAGGAACAAAAATAAAAATAAATAAATAATAAATAGAGAAATAGAAAAGGCGAAGTTAAAGCGAAGTACCTGGTGGGTTTGAAGAGAGGGGAGTGAGTAGAAATAGAGGAAGATGAAGAGAGAGGAAAAGAAAGAGAATGGAAAGAAGAAACAGTGAAGAAGCGAGAGGCCATGAAGCGAAGATAAGGAAAAGGAGGGCGAAGAAGAAACATCCGAGGTGCCAATACACTGACATTGAAATCAAATGAAGGAAAACTCTTTGGTGTTTTTCAAGTCATAATAACTAGCTAAAACTTCTTTCTCTTTCTTTTCCCTCTATCCATTTTTCTTTCTCTAAACCCTTTCACTATGTTTGGTTTTGAAGAAAATGGAAGGAAGGAAAAGGAGAGGAAAGAAAGAGAGGAGAAAATGATGTTTTCCTTCATTTGGTTGCATGATAAAAAGGGAAGGAAAGAACATAAATGATGGGCCCCACGTTAAATAATCTTTCCGCCCAATATGGGAAGAACACCGGAGGAAGCCTCATTTCAAGAGAAAAGATTCAGGTTGCATTTGATTCACTAAAAAATGAGGGATCGGACAGCACAAAAATAATTGTCCAGTGTTTGATTTTAAAAAAGTTTAAATTGCACTTTTGGCCCCTAAATTTTTTCAATTGTGCGATTTTGGTCCCTCAAAAATTTTAATTGCATTTTTAGTCCCTCAATTTTTTCAATTGTGCGATTTTGGTCTCTCAAAAATTTTAATTGCACATTTCATCCCTCGACTTTTAAAATTGTACGATTTTGGTTGTAATACCCCAAAGTACATTGAGATACTACTAGATACAAAACATAAGATACACAGAAATTAGCTTTTCGCTAAACATCTCATTCATTTAAAAAAAAAAGTCATACTTAGAGACTAAACAATGACAATATGACACTTGACTCCGATCCCAAGAACGTCTTCAATAACAAACAGCTTACATTGGAACAACTACCAAGTATTTCCGGGGATACTTCACAGTTCTCCAACATAGGAGGGATTAACCTGAAACAAAAGGGTGAGGGGGTGAGATATGAAATCTCAGTGAATTCCCTGCAAACAGAACACTCAGTCCCACACATATACATATATTACTAAACTTATACATATCATCGGGTATAAACATCATTGCTGCCCCCCATGCACCATGGTACTTAAGAGGGACTAGCTTTGGGTTCAATCCTGGCATTATCATGACATTCATAATATTTACGAACCACTCATTTGGACATCTCATTTTAATTTGTTAGAGAAAAACATTGCCTTTCCCCACGCACCGAGTTACTTATGAGGAACTAACACTTTGTTGCTCCCCGCGCAACGAAGTACTTAAGAGGAACTAACACTCCGCTGCTCCCCGCGCACCGAGGTACTTAAGAGGAAATAGCTCTTGGAGATAAGGCAGATCATATGTCTATGATCACAAGCGGCGTCCCACTTGCTTTGCACTTACTTGCTTGCCTTTCCTAACCGGAAGGACTTCTATACTTGTCTTTCAATCTGAAAGGACTTCAGTGCTTGACATCTGAAATGTCATTGATAACCATTCTAATTCGAAAATCATGAACAGAATTAGCATGGTTACTACCTTTGGATGTCAAATGGTGTTTCACAATCATTTCGTCATAAGATTGAATAACTTAACTCATAAATCAATCTATCACTTAACAACTAATGACATAAAACAAAACACATAAACCATTCACATGAACATTCTATAATCTCTCAATTAGAATACAGTACTACTATTGACAGGTAATTCCCAATTGAAATCACAGTATTACAAACAACATGTAAGTTACACCCTAAGGTCCCAAAACCCAAAAATCAAACATTCATTAGCAACATATGCAGAATTCGTACGGTTTTTTAGTCAACTTAGATGATTTTATTAAAATACCAAACGAAGTCGGATTTGGACAAAAGACCACTACCTGGAAAGCTAAATAAGTCTAATTTATAAATAAGATTTTAGTTTTGGAATACAGTTTACTAAAATTACAGTTTTAATAAGCAAGTTTCTGCACCCAGAAAAACAGGGCAGTTACAATACTCTAAATTATAACAGGGTTTTTTTTCATCAATACTCAGTGTAAAACAGTAAAATAAGTGCCTAAATTGTAGCATTTAGAGTCTATTTTCTAAGAAAACAAGAATCATACCAAACAAAGCCCTATAGAGATAATTATAAGCAAAATACTGCACATATGTTTATACGGGTTTCTGACCAGTAACTTCATTTGGAACTTTTCACAAATAGATTACATGCATGCAATTGAAATAATTTATATCATCAACATGTACTCAATTTACTTCATATAATCAACATGCAGATACCAAATCAAACAATAAAAGCAAGCAAATCAAAATTCCTAAGCTTGGATTTATGGTTACCAAGCACTAACTAAGGAAACTCACATAAGTAAAGAATGGAGATAGTGTGGTGGAGGTTTATTTCCTCAGAATTGCCTCCCTGATCTGACTTTGCTCCTCCTTGCTCTCAAGTGTGTCTGCTTCAAACTCACTTCACAAGGAAAATTGATGTTTGTTTCATGTTGATTTTGGAAGAAAACAGAAGAAGAAGAAGAGAGGAGGTGGTAGAGGAGGCCGAAATTATGAAGGAAGAGGGGAAAGGAATGTGTTGTTTCTGCAAGTATAGATGATGATAGTTGTGTTGTCCTGCCCTAAACCCCCTCTCTTGGCCGAATTTGTGAGCTTGAAAGGTAGAGAATGGAGACTTGGTTTAGGTTTAGGGTTTGAACAGGTAAAACATGGAGCTTCTGATGAAGAAGAATGAAGCAAAAGTCTCATTTTCCTTCTTTTTCTTGGTCTGGCCGAATTGTGTAAGGGAGGGGAGTTTGAGTGAAAAAATATTCCTTATTTATTTAACCAATAGGGCTAAACTTCCTTGATAAAACCCAGCTTACTATATACACCTCTTCAACTACTAAATACACCCCTACTTTAATTCTAAACATTTCTTTCTTAACAAATCTATAACATTTATTATTAACTATCCTTAAAACACTTATCCCTTAAAGATAGACTTCTTCTATTTATTTGGTAATACTATTTAGCCAAAGAAGGAAATTCGGGATGTTACATTAGTCCCTCAAAAATTTAATTGCATATTGACTAGTCATGGACGGAAGGACTAATTTTGCACAATTCGTCAAATTAGAGGACTAAATGTGCTGTTAAAATTTTGAGGGGCCAAAATTACACAATTGAAAAAGTTGAGGGACGAAATATGCAATTAAATTTTTTGAGGGACCAAAATAGCATAATTGAAAAATTTGAGGGACCAAAAGTGCAATTAAGCCTCTAAAAAATGATCAAGGGACATCACAAAATAATGGATGATGGACTAGACAAGTACCCATAAATTTGTAACCCATCAATCCTCAGTACAACTTTTTGTCCCGTGTCAAAAAAAAAATAAATAGACAAAACTATCCCTCTCTCTTCAGACTTTTCATTTTCCCACTACGATGAGCTACTCCTTCTCTTCTGAACGTACTCCAAGACTCCAACGCACTTATCTCTCTCTCTCCTGCCGGTGTCATTCTCGTTTTCTTCCACCAAGTATGTGTTTTCCACTTTTCCTTGCTTGTAACGTCTAGCAGACCATGCCACTTTTTGTGACGTATATATATGTTTTCATTCTTTACTTTTTGATTGCCACTTTATTAATAAATTGTAATTTGTATATAACGATAAGTGGTAAAAAAAAATTAAAATTATATCACTTTATTAATAAATTATAAATTAAATAAATTTTTTTTGACTAAAAGTTATAAATTATATTAAATAATGATAATAAATTTTATGTCAAATAATAGAATAATTTAAAAAGTTTCAAAATCTTGTTGTGCTCTTTCCTAGTGCAAACCAAACATTGAACAGTACAAAGGACATTATTGTAAAGTTCATATTTTTTTGTCCAGTATATAAGCATATCAAACAAGTTACGGCACAAAATTGTTTGTGCTGTGTTACTGAATTTTTTTCTTATCTTAATAACTTGAAAAGTATTAATATATATTCAATGATTTCTTCGTTAAATTATAAAAATATAAAGAATAAACTTTTTTAAGTTTTCAAGATACTAAAATATATTAAATTTTTTATTTAAGGCTTTCTACTTTAAGTGATTATATGAGGATGTAAGAAGAATTTTTTAAAAGGATATTGCATAACTCCCTTGACAGTTACCACACATTTTCCTAATTACTTATTACTTAATGTAACACCCCGATTTTTCCGCTTTCTAAGATCGGTATAAATATAAATAAATGTTTATATTTCTATCTAAAACTTAGAAAATAATTTTGGGAAAACCAAAGTCATATTCATATCATACGAATGAAACCAATACTTTCAAAGTTCTATTCAAGGTTTATTAAGGCTTTTAATCCTTATAATTATTGTGCACAGACTCAAGTCCGGCTTCTCAAACTTCAATCAACGGTAATATATTCTCAATAATAATATCACAATTATTGGCAGTTCATCACATATATACAATTCACAATACTTTAAGGCAAGTAATAATCAACTTCAAGTAATAATCACAATAATTCAAGTAAACAAGTCATTCAAGTTTTTGCTCCACATCATAATAATATTCAAATCACTCAAGTAAACACATACACACATGCATATAGTCATTGAATATCCCTAGTCAATCCCCTCTTACCTTCCGTGAAGGTAAGGAGATTAGATGCTTGGAGAGGTAAACCACGAACGTCCTTGTTTCCTCCACGATGAAAGTCTAAGGTTATGAACACAAGATCACAAGTTAAAATCAAACAAGAACACTAAACCACAAGGTATAGGTTCGGCCAAGACTAGTTCTTAGGGTTAGAGATTCCCAAAACTTATATAACTCATGGATTTATGATCCTTAAGTGTTAGGAGTTCATAAACAATGATCATTTAATAAAGTTGAATTAAAATCCCACTAAGTTATAAACTTAGGGTATTCGGCCAAGGCTAGTAAAATAGGCTAGCATTCACTAAACCTTCCAATCTCTTAGGTTTAGCATCCATATGTATTAAGGAGCTCAAAACCATGATCATTTTGGGAAAATAAGAACAAAGTATCCTAGGTCCATAACCTTCTAGGTTCGGCCTTCATAGGATTTATATGCTAGAAATCTTTAAACTTTCCAATCTCTTAGACTTGGCATCCAAATATATTATGGAGCTCAGGTCCATGATCATCTTGGAAAACAATGGAAAATTAAACATTCCAATCTCTTAGGCTTAGGATCCAAATATCTTATGAAGCTAAAGTTCATGATCATCTTGAAAAACAATGGAAACTTAAACATTCAAATCTCTTAGACTTAACATCCAAATATCTTATGGATCTCAAGTCCATGATCATCTTGGAAAAATGAAATACATACTAACTTTAATAACATAGAATAAACAAGTTAGAAATCCTTAAACTTTCCAATCTCTTAGACTTAGCATCCAAATATCTTATGGAGCTCAAGTCCATGATCATTTTGGAAAAATAAAAACTCAAACATCCTAGCATCTAAACTCTGAGTTTCGGCCATCATAGGATGATGAGGAAAATATTCTTTGTTTAACAATAACTCTTAGGTTTAGAATCACAAGGTATTAAGAGTTCTAAATCCATGATCAATACTTGGAAAGTTGAAACATAGTATCCTAGGCCTACTTATTCATATTTTTCGGCCATCATAGGAACAAGCTATCAAAACTTCCAAGATTTATAGATTCAAGATCAAGGGATAGTTAGAAACTCAAGCACATGATCATATTCCAAAAGTTGAAACAAAAACTTCCTAGGTCACAAATGCAAGAATTCGGCCTTCATTGGAAGAGATAGGTAGAGATTTTTGTTTTACACAAACTCTTAGTATGTGAAAATATAAGTTAATACAAGACTATAGAAAGTGGTTTCAACTCAAAAGGAGTTTTCTACCATTTTTGAGAGATTTTAGAAGTTTAAAGCATATAAAGAACATATAAAGTAAACTAAGAAATAAAAGATGAAACTTGCAAAAAGATTCATATGAGAGCACTACCCTTAGTATAAGGAAGATCTTTAGTTAAGAACTTAAGTAGAAAAGATGAATAAAAACTAAAGCTTTAAGAGCTTGAACTTTTAGAAGAAAGAAAGAAGATAAATGTTTAATGGAGTTTGAAGGAGGAAGATGATGAAGTGAAAATGAGAGGGATATATATAGAGAGGGGAGAGAGTGGCACGAAATTGAGGAGAGAGGAATGAGCTTGGAGAGCAAGTTTTGACCTTGTGCCTTGTTTGGTTTGAGAAGAGAGAGAAAAATGAGTTTTTAGAATATAATGTTATATTTCAAAAAGTATCATCATGACCACTTTTTAGGAGATAGCTTAGGCCATACCGCTAGTGAGTCACCTCACTCCCTCATCTCACCTCAAGCCTTTTATGTCTCATATTCTGCTCCATTTCGTACCCGGTTGTATTTCCGATCGTAATTCTTCCAACGTTTTCACCCGAATAAAATATTATATTTTATTTTTGAACGGAAATTTTCAAAATAACCAAAGTTGAAGGAAACATAATAAAAACACTAACCGTCTCATTCACGGGTCAAAATTAGGTTTTCTGCACAGTAAACTTGTACCGGCAGTGAAAACGCAGACCGACTTCCGTCTGAATTTTCAACCGAAATTTTTACCGTAACTTCATATAATTTAACAACACAAGAAAATGATTTTAGTTTAATTAAAATCATCCTCCGAGTTTAATATAAAATAAACACATTTAAATATGTATTTACTACGACAAAAAGCATAGGAAAAATACGGTGTTACAGAAACCAGCAACATTCAGAAGGATACATGTCCATATGTAGGTGGCAATATTCCCTCTCAACACCTGGGTGGTTCCTTGTCTGTAGGTATGTTAGTTTCTGATTCCGTTATCAACAATTGTAATAATTTGGTTAGAAGTAGGGAGTGTGTGTCCCCTGTGGTGAGGGTGTCATCGGCTGAGCGTCTTTGGAATATATGGTCACAATTAGGGGTCTCTTTTGGGGCCTTAAAATAATGAATTATTAGAAAAATAAAAGATTTGGAAGATAGAGATGAAAAGGGGGTTTCGGGCTATGGGGAGAAGAGTGGTGTCAATTCTGAGAGCCTAGAATTCTTGGCAATCCAGGAGACAAAACTTGAGGTGGTGGACAACTCCTTGTGTCACCATCTGTGGGGGAAATATTGACTATGATTGGGGCTACTCTCTATCAGTCGGAAGGTCGGGAGGGATTTTAAACATATGGGACACAAATACTCTTTTTTGTATTTTCTCTTTTGGGGGGCATGGCTTTTCAAGGTGTTGTTTTGAGAAGGGTCATAATAGGGTCAACTGTTTTGTTGTGAATATTTACTTGCCTTGTGGTTATCAGATAAAAGGAAATTGTGGGCAGATTTGATTAGGATAAAAACGGCCTTTGGGGAAGGTCTTTGGTGTCTAGTGGGTGATTTCGATGCAATTTCGAGCCTGAGAGAAAGGAAAGGGGTAGGGAGGTTGTGGGGGGTCCAGATGATGTGGAGTTAAAAAATTTTGTTGGGGAAATGAATTTAGTTGACCCCATTTGCTAGGTAGGAAGTTTACTTGGTATAGGGCGGATGGCTCGACAATGAGTCGTCTGGAATGATTTCTTTTGTCGGAGCATTGGATACAAGAATGGGGTGTGGTAGCACAGTGGTCCCTCAATAAAGACGTGTCGGATCATTGTCCGATAGTCCTGAAGGATGGTTTAGAAAATTGGGGCCCAAAACCTTTCAGGTTCCTTAATTGTTGGCTGGAACATCCTGGGTTTAAGCAGCTAATGGAATCGGCTTGGTCAGGTTTCTCATTCTTTGGATGGAAAGCTTTTGTTCTAAAATAGAAACCGAAAACTTTGAAGTTGATTATAAGGACATGGAATTCTCAAGTTTTTGGTAATGTTGATTACAATTTTAAACCTTGCAAAATCACATTAGTAGCTTAGACTCAAGGGCGGAGTTAGTTGGTTTGTCCGAGGATGAGGTGGAATTAAGGAAAGCTAAGTTTGTAGATCTATGGGCCGCTTAAATGCAATGGAAAGCATTTTGAGGTAAAAATCGAGAGTGCAATGGCTTAGGGAAGGAGATTCAAACTCTTCTTTCTTCCATGCTAGTCCGGCAACACATAGTAGACGGAACCAACTAGTGGCCATTAAGAAAGACAATGGGTGGATTGAGGGAGCCAACCAAATTAAGAATCAACTTGTTAGTCATTTCTCTAGTTTGTTCTCGGAAGCTGCCTTAGAGAGACCTAAGTTAGATGGGGTCAACTTTCAAACGATTGATAGAGCTACGAGGGAGCAGCTGGTGACTAGATTTACTTTGGAGGAGGTGGAAGACATAGTGATGAGTTTTGATGGTAATAAATGCTCAGGTCCGGATGGGTACAATTTCAATTTTATACAATCTTTCTGGTATTTAATCAAGGATGAAGTTTGAGGAATGGCAAATGAGTTCTTTGAAAGTGGAAACTTCCAGCCAGCTTCTCTTCCTACTTTGCGGCTTTGATACCAAAGATTAAAAATCCTCATAAGGTGAGTGAGTTTAGACCAATCTCCTTGCTTGGTTGTCTTTATAAAATTATTTCAAAGCTTTTGGCGGGTAGGCTAAAATGTGCCTTAAAGTCGATCATTTCAAGTAATTAGTCCGCATTCCTTTCAAATAGAAATATCCTAGATGGGGCGGTTGTTATTAATGAAGTGGTTGATTTTGCAAAAAGGAAGAAGAAAAAATGTATAATTCTGAAAGTTGATTTTGAAAAGGCGTATGATTCAGTCAATTGGGAATTCTTACATTATATGATGGGAAGATTTGGTTTTTGTGTTAAATGAAGACAGTGGATCAAGGGGCGTGTTTTCTCGGGAAATTGTTCAGTTTTAGTTAACGGTAGCCCAACATAAGAAATAAATATCCAAAGGGGTCTAAAACAAGGAGATCCACTGGCTCCTTTTCTGTTTCTCATGGTAGCAGAAGGTCTTTGGTTTGATGAATAGAGCAGTATCTTTAGGGAAGTTCTCAGGTTGTAATTTTGGTAATGAGGGTCCACAAATATCTTTACTTCAATATGCAGATGATACTATTGTGGTGGGAGAAGCAAGTTGGGAGAATCTGTGGGTTATGAAGTCAGTTTTCAGATGCTTTGAATTAGTCTCAGGATTGAAAGTTAATTTTAATAAGACGAGACTAACAGGAATCAATGTTGTTGAGGATTTTATGACCTCGGGTGCTGTTTTTTTTAATTGTATAATTGGAATGCTTCCTTTCAAGTACCTCGGTTTCCCGATTGGTGCAAACCCGAGGTGGCTATCTACTTGGAAATTGATCATGGGATCCTTTGAGAGGCGTCTCACAGTTTGGAAAGGGAAACACCTTTCTTTTGGAGGGAGGATTACCTTAATTAATTCGATCCTGAATAGTCTGCGAATTTACTATTTATCCTTCATGAGAATCCTGAGAAAGGTTCTCGAGGTTCTATCACAGATCCAAAGGAACTTTGTGTGGGTGGGTGGGTGGGTGGGTGCTCAGATAGGCTGAAAATACCTTGGGTGAGCTGGGTTGTGGCGTGCAAACCACGTGAAGAGGGTGGGCTGGGTATAAAAAATATGGAATGGTTTACCTGCCACTTCTAGCTAAGTGGAGATGGAGGTTTCTTAAAGAAGATAAAGGAATTTGGAGACAAGTACTGGAGACTAGATATGGAGTGAAAGCTGAAGGTTTCAGGGGTTTAGATGTTTTTGAAGGTTCGAAAATTGGTTCTCATTGGTGGAAGGACATTTGTAGGCTAGGGCGATTAAACTCTTGTCCGGATTGGTTTCAGGTGGGTTTGAAAAGGAAACTAGGGAGGGGTTACAAGACTCGGTTCTGGGAGGATGTGTGGTTTGACCGAAATAGTTTGATGTCCATATTTCCAAGAATTTCTAACATATCTCTAGATAAGGAGAATGAGATAGAGAAGGTGGGTTCTTGGTTTGAGGGTAAGTGGTCTTGATCTCTTTCATGGAGAAGAAATCCTTTTGATTGGAAAAGGGGGGAGATGATAGAGTTTTTGGAAACTATTCTTCCGGCTGCTCCCCAAAATGATGGGGAAGATAGATGGAAATGGACTCTTGAAGGGTCAAAGATTTACTCTCCAAAGTCAGCTTACAAGTGGCTACATGAACATTGCCCTAGCCTAGATGTGAGGGGGGAGGTGGAAAGTCAGATTTTTAAATGTTTTTGGAAAACAAAAGCTCCCCCCAAATTTCTTACTTTCTCTTGGCAAACAATTTGGAATAGGCTACCGACTAAATTGAATATGTTTCGCTGACAAATTCTAGTGGATCAACAGGATTTGGTATGTGCCTTCTGTAGTGCGGATTTAGAATCAGGGGATCATTTGCTTTTAAACTGTCGACTGTCAAACCTAGTTTGGCGGAAAGTTCAATGCTGGTTAGGTGCACAGACACCTCTACCAGTGACTGTTGAGGAGCTGTATTGGCAACATAAGGGGATGTTCAAAGGGAAAGAAGGTAGGAAGAGAGGTATGGTAGTTTGACATGCAATTGTTTGGACCCTATGGCTAGAAAGGAATGTTGTGATATTTTATGGTATCTCCTTTATGAGGATTCTGGATCTGATAAAGTGTAGGTCTAGGGTATGGCTCGCGGTGGATAATGAATGGAAATTCTCTTTTGCGGATTGGTGCACAAACCCAATGGGTTGCTTACACTGAGTCTAAGGATTACAGAAGCCAATTTGGCTTTTCAGTCTGTTTTTTTTTTTTTTTTGTGTTTATATATATTGGTTTTTGTTTCATAACATTTATTTTGCAAGATATGGTCTCAAGATCTTCCTTTATAATGGGTGAGGCTACCAAGGTTCTTTGAGTGAAACACAAAGTTTTGTATGGGTGTGCATTCTTGAGAGAGTGAGCTGCCGGAGTGTTTCTTTGGAGATTACAAATAGAGTGAACCAAATAAGGGAATACATAAGAGGTTATTTTGTAACTAACATGATAATACTGTGTTACCTTTCCTTTTGCAGGATGACCTTTGTATAGTGATGTTTTCAGGTTGCTCAACCGAATGGATAGGGTCTTGAGAGTGAGCGAAATAAGTGGGTGGGGTGTCTTACTGTCTTTTTTGGTGGGAATGGACTAAAGGTGCGGAGTGAATTACATCAAATGGGTTGCGTGTGTTTGTGTCAGTTGATGAATGTGCAATATATGTTAATTTGTGAATTCAAATGGAAGTAAGTTGTAAAAAATCTTAGGATTTGTAGGAAAAGTGATTAGAAAATGCATACATTCATATGAATAAATTTTTGATAGTTAGAATCGTAATTGCTAAGAAAAATACACTTAAAAAGATGTTGAAAATGTGTAGGAATAATGGTCCAACGTTTAGCTCTGGAAATGGACGCTCGACTCCGAAAGAGACAGAAAACAGCAGGAGCAGGACATGAACCAGCGCCCGGCGCTGTTGTAGGGATGCTCAGCGCCAAGATGGAGTATAAGAACCAGCGCACAGCACCGGTGTGCTGCGCTCAGTGCCAGCAAAAACAGAGAGCTGCAGTTTCGTGCAGCAGAGGGCGCTCAGCACTGGCCAGGGGCGCTCAGCACTGGCAGAAACGCAGAACTGTAAAAGTACTAGTTTAGACAGATTTGAAAGGGTCTTTGACTCATTTTAGGCACGATTTCACCTTGGTTCACCTCATTCTCTCTGGATTCTTTGGAGATTCAAGCTTGGGAACAAGATTTGAAGCTTTCATGGCCTCCTCCACTCATTTCTACTCAAGTTCTTCATTCTTTTCCCTTTTTACTACGAATTTCTCGATCTTTTAGGTTAGGTTGGGATGAACTTGATTGAACCTTGATGTAATGAAGTTTGATTTGTGATTTCAATGCAATTTTGTTCAGTTTGATTAACCTCTTATATGCTTAATGCTTTTCTTGGAGTGATCAACCTTGAAATGATGTTAGATTCAATTTCACAATTGGAAAATTGATTATTGAATTGGAAATGAAATTGATTACTACTGTGATGTTGATTCTAGGAATAGAATTTCATTTCAATACATTCTTGTGAATCTAATGCTTAATGTTTGTTCTAATCTTGCATCACCTAAGGAATTAGGGTTCTTGATTGGTAACAAAAGGATTATCACCTAAGGAATTAGGGATAAATCTAGGTTAGTGATTTGAATGTCAATTGAATAAATTGGATTGAGATTAAGATTGAACGTAGTTACATTATGTGAAAATTGAGGGATTCTGATACCTAACCGTTTTTGCCTATATTGAATTCATTCTTTACTTTTACTTGATTCATTCATTGTTGTGACAACTCTTAAATACAAAAATTCATAAATCTCTTGAAACCATGGCATTCATTCGTTCAAATAGCTATTGCCTAGCCTATGTTGATACTTGATCACAATCCTCGTTGGGAACGATACTTTACTTTCACTTTATTACTTGTACGATTTGGTACACTTGCCAATTCATCAACAAGTTTTCGGCGCCGTTGCCGGGGATTGTTGATTTCAATATCAACAAAGCTAAAGCATTGTTAATTTGAACATTTTTTCTTTGTTATTTATCTGCTTTTGTTAAATAATTGATATATTGGATATTCTCATTTTGTTGTGAGACTTTTGTGTAGTGTATGCGAGGTAAGGCAACAAGGGGACTTTATTTGATCCCGAAATTTAAAAGACAGCAAAGAAGAATAAAAAAGAATCAAAAGAAAGGAAGAAGCGAAGCAAGGAAAAAGAAAATTATTCTACATCACAAGTTCAACAAGAAGAAATCATGGCTGAAAATGTGCAAGGTATCCGAAGGACATTGGGAGAATATTCTAATGGTCCAATCAACCGGAATCATTCAAGTATTGTTAGACCACCGGTAGCCGCAAATAATTTTGAGATCAAGCCGGTATTGCTCCATATCATGCAACAAAATCAATTTGGAGGAAGTGATGCCGAAGATCCAAATAGTCATGTCTCAAATTTTCTAGAGATATGCGAGACTCTCAAGATTAATGGAGCTACGGATGATGCGATAAGGTTACGGTTGTTCCCTTTCTCATTGCGAGATAGAGCCAAGGCTAGGCTTCAATCTTATCGAAGAGGAAGTATCACTACTTGGGACGACTTGGAAGAAAAGTTCTTAACAAGGTATTTTCCACTGTCACAGTTTGTGAAGATGAGAGGAAAAGAAAAAGAAAAAAAGAGAGAGTTGTAAATAAATAAAAAAGGGAAATAGCACAAATTATATGCTTATATGCTTGTTGCCTAGCTAGGCAATGGATATCCCAAGAGTCCACATTCCTTGAAGTCAAGGTAGTTTAGCTTATATCCTTGATTTTATCCACCCCTACCTCAGCCCCATTACATCCAAATAAAAGACCTCGTGACATGTGTTGTGAGACACCCTGCTGTGCCCCTTTGTGTCATTAGATTAAACCTCATTATCTAATTACTTAATCGTGTGCTTAGTGTGAAAAATACGTAAAAAAAAAATTTAAAACTTATATAATAATCATATAACTTCTGCAAATTTAAAACACACCAACGGTAAAATATATAAATACACACCTATTTGTTCATTACAATACCAAAACACTATTGAGGGTATCCTTTCTGTAGGATCCCTCACAGGCATAAACTTAACAACAGACATACTTAGCGGAAATATAAAATAATCCTTAGACTCACTGACCATAATGTCTATACTCTAATCATCATGGATACAGCACGACCTCCAGCCTCTGGTTCGTAAGGAGTTCCATCCAACTCCTTAGCAACCTTCGTTTCATACAGAGTTCCATCCAGCTCCTCAGCATCGTAATCCTCCATCGGGTCTTTTAATGTAAGTAAAGTAACCCACAAAAATACAGAAATATAGGGGATAAGAAGCAGTTCTATCATCAAAAAGCGGAAAATAGTCATAGTAAATTATATAGTAATTGTCACAGACAAACAACACACATAACTAACAGATCATCCTCAAGTTAAAATATCATCCTCTACCCCCAATCTCATGCTACTCAAAGACACTATAGCTGCACACCTATTTCCTAAGGTGGAAGTGGTCTCGCGAGAACTTTTGATTTTACGTGTATCATATTACCAATACACAGAAGTGTTTTACGTGTATAATATTACCAATACACGGTGTATTATATTACCAATACACAGAGGTGTTTTACGTATATTATATTACGAATACACAGATGTCATCATGTATTATATTACCAATAAACTTTTGTCCTTGTGTATTATATTACAAATACACGGTTTTGGACAACAACACCTATAGTTGAATCTCACCAACCCGTTTTAACAACATCCTAGTGCCGTAACCTTCCATTAGAACTTGACACATATATTCTATGCCATAACACTTCTTTAACATACATCATCTAGGTTAGGCACTTCTAAATCATCATTATCCTCACACCTAAAACAATCATCTCTTAGACAACATATATATCTTCGCTTAAAAATCCACTAAGCATAATAATAACAACCTGGCAGATCATGCATAATATAACATTAGAAAATATTCCAATCTAGTAAACCATAAAGTCAGACTTTGTCACGGCCTGGCCGTGATAGCCATCACGGCCGTGACAGGCATCAAAGGCAAGCATTTCTACAATACAGAACCTATCACGGCCTGACCATGACAGCCATCACGACCCTGACAGACAAACAACAACCTCAATATCATCAAATATTCAAACACCGAAAACAAAACGTCACATGCAGTTGGAATACCTAAACCAACGTACCAAAGTAAATTCAATAACATAAATTCAAACATCATTAAATACCTATAATCAACCTAATATCGATAAACCTACAATCCCTGAATCAACATTGGTTTTAAAGAAACAGTTTCCAATGTGATTTTGGTCTTGTCGATTACTCGACTTCTAGTAGGGTTTAGGTCACCCTACACAATTATCATATAATCTACTACTTATCGATTCCGACGATAGGTTGATTCTTTCCCCCACCTGGGTTATCACCGAACTCCAGAACTCGAAGCTCCTCGTTATCACACCACAAAGTACTAACTCCACCTTCTACCAATCAACATAATAACCAATAAATCAAACAAACTCATCTATGTTCTCTTTAGGCTAGGTTTGGCCATTTAATTCAAATTAGAGTTAGGATTCTTTTCTCAACATAAGCCTTTGGATACTTATCACTTAGGTTCTAGGTAACTTAGATTTGAAAATATGGAATAAAAATATCCAACCACTTAGGGTAGGTTTTGGCCTTGTATTACAAAATAGGCTAGGGTTTTCAAAACAACACAATTTCTTAGATCAATGATCTTAGAGTATTAAAGAGCATAAATCAATCATTAGATTTCACAAATCAATCAAACACCTTTCACCCCTTTTATGTTAGGTTTTTGGTCCTATGCAAAAAAATAGGTTAGAAAACTTTGTTGGATTCAAGCTCTTGGATTTAGACAATACAAGTATTAGAAAGTTCAAATCAAGCATTAACTTTCGAAAACAACAAAACATCAACTCCTCTTTCTTACATAGGTTCGGCCTATACATGGAATTTAGGATAGAAAACCTTGTTGAAGTTAAAATTCTAGATTAAGATCATTAAGGTCTTAAAGAGTATGAATCAAGTGTTAGGATTTAGAAAAGACATAAAAACATCAAACCCATTTTCCTCTCTAGGTTCGGCCAACTAGGGTTCTATAGGAAATAAAGTGTTTTTGATCAAAATCTCTTGGATAAAGAGAGTAGAGATCATAACTAGATCATAGAAATTGGTTTCACATTTTTAGGATTTTTCTACAATTTTCTATGAATTTTTGAAGTTCTAGATCCAGAAATGAAAAACCATAAAAATGAAGAACAAAAACTTGGAAAAGAATGGAGATGATTATGTTACCTAAGATGACAAAGTAGAAGAAGAATTGATGATGATCTTGGCAAGTTTTCACTTGAAAGCACTTGAAGCTTTTGAAGCTTCAAAAATCGAGTTTATGAGTTTATGAAGAAGAAAGTGAGGAAATGAAGAAGATGAAGTGTTTTAATAGAGGGGGGGAGAGAGAGCGGGAGAGAACTTGATGACCAAGTTTTGGGTTATGTCATGTTTGGTTGGCAAAAAGGAGAAAAATGGCTTATTTGATTATAAAATATTAAAATTTGAAAAAGTGTAATGATGACACTTTTTTTGGATTTGACAAAAGCCTTCTACCACCATGCCGACTTTTCCAACAAGTCACTTCAATCCATTCATGTCTCCTATTCTGCTACATTGCGTATCCGGTTCAAGTTCCCGATCGTATTTCACCCGAAATATATATTATATTTTAATTCCGAACGTAAAATTTCCAAAATTACTAAAGTCATTGGAAACACGACAAAAACACTAACCATTTCATTCACGGGTCAAAATTAGGTTTTCTGCTCAATAAACTTTTACTGTCAGTGAAAACGCAGACCGACTTTCATCCGAGTTTTCAACCCAAAATTTTATCGTAACCTTCTACCATAAAGTAGACTATGAATATGATTTTATTTTATTCAAAAACAGTTTCTAACATTCAGATAAAAATATAATTAATTATATTTTAACTGGTTGAACAACATAATTAAAATCAGGCTGTTACATGTTGCATTGACATTTGTGATGTGTGTTCTTAGCATCTTGCCAAGATTAGGATTGGGGAATGCATTGTGATTGAAATTGAGAGCAAATAACACCCAAGTGAGGATGAGCGAAACACTTGATAGAGAGGTTGCAAGGGATTTTCTTGTGCATTCAATGGAGCTAATTTGTGGTATGTTTGATTGTCTTAAAACATGAAGCTTGTGATCAATTGGAATTAATGCTTGATTGTGTGAGGCTTGTGCATTTTTGTAAAAGTGTTAGGAAGTTGAAGTCTTGCATGAGTAATATGTTTCACAAGAGAATTGTGTTAGAATAATTGGGCCTAACTTCACTCTAAAAGCTAGATCATAGAGGGATGGATGTCCAAGTTATTATAAATGTTTCTTGGCTCATATACTCAACCAATGTGGGACTTAGACACTTAATACACCCCCCTCACGCCCAGGACTGGACATCTGGAGCGTGAAGTTTGCAGGACTGGACATCTGCGGGTGGCCTAACATCGTGGGAGGCTCTGATACCATGTTAGAATAATTGGGCCTAACTCCACTCTAAAATCTAGCTCATAGAGGGAGGGATGGCCAAGTTATTATAAATGGTTCTTGGCTCATATACTCAACCAATGTGGGACTTAGACACTTAATAAATTGAACATGAAAATCCATTTCTCAAACCCTTTATGTGTGAATCTAATTGTTTGCTTGAGGACAAGCAAAATCTCTAAGTTTGGGTTTGTGATGAATGTGCAATATATGTTAATTTGTGAATTAAATAGAAATAAGTTGTAATAATATTAGGATTTGTGGGAAAAGTGATTAGAAAATGCCTACATTCATATGAATAAAGTTTTGATAGTTAGAATCATAATTTCTAAGAAAAATACACTTAAAAGATATTGAAAATGTGTAGGAATAAAGGTCCAGCGCTTAGCTCTGGAAACAGATGCTCGACTCCGAAAGAAACAGAAAACAGCAGGAGCAGGACATGAACCAGCACCCGACGATGGTGCAGGGATGCTCAGTGCCAGGATGGAGTAGAAGAACCAGCGCCCAGCGGCGGTGTGCCGCGCTTAGCACCAGTAAAAATAGAGAGCTGCACTTTCGTGCAACAGAGGGGCGCCCAGCGCTGGCCAGGGGCGCTCAGTGCTGGCAGAAACGCAGAACTGTAAACATACAAGTTTAGACAGATTGGCTAATTTTAGGCACGATTTCACCTTGGTTCACCTCATTCTCTCTGGATTCTTTGGATATTCAATCTTGGGAATAAGATTTGAAGCTTCCATGGCTTCCTCCACTTATTCATAGTCAAGTTCTTCATTCTTTTCCTTTTCTACTATGAATTTATAGATCTTTTAGGCTAGGTTAGAATGAACTTGATTGAACCTTGATGTAATGAAGTTTGATTTGTGATTTCAATGCAATTTTGTTCAGTTTGATTTGTCAAGGACTTTGTTTTGAGTGGAGCAGGTTCCAACGAAAGGCTTTTTGTTCTTGGCAACTCAGCTTCAGGACGAATTCTTTTTCCTCTTCATTGACTTATTCTCTAGATAGGAAACTGAGTTATGGCGGGGCTGTTTTCAAACAGTAGGGATCAAAATTATTTTCGATGGTTTCTATGTTGGGAAAGCCTCTTGGTGGTTTGGCAGATACATCATCTTCGTTATACTATTCTTTTCCTCTGCTGGATGTGTTTCTCACTCAATTTTGGCTGTACTATTTTCTTGTGGATGGCTGTTTTGATTTGTTGGTGTTGTGGCATATGAATCCTTGGGGCATTATGTTAGTTTCGTTTCCTTGACAGTGACCTTGGCTCATCTTCCTTTGGCTGTTCGATTTTCTTCTTCTTCTGGATGTTCGGGCTCCCTTACTTTTCTATCTTCTGCTGGCTTGTTCTGTCTCATCACTCTAAAACACTGTGCTTATGGAACTCTCAGTGGTTTTGTGTTTCTCTGTTTGGGGATTGGGGACTTTCAGTTTTCTGGTTTTTATTCTCGATGCACTTTCTGACGCCTTTAGTTTGGATCATGATGTGCTACTGAGTCTTTAGGTTCGTATCTTTATGTGGCGGTGGTGTCTTTGTATCAACCAGCTAATTGTCCCCATTGTGCTGGTGTTTTCGGGGTGATCACTCTACTGTTTCCATATCTTTTTTACTGCAGAACTAGGTGTTTATGGTGTAGTTTGTTTGAACCCACTTGGATGTCTTTTGGTTGGGAGAATTGGTCATATTGAGCTGTTGCATCTCCTTTTGTTTTTTCAGCCTGTTCTGGTTGTGTTGGGTGTAGCTAGGATTATGTAATCCAAATGCTAGGTGCTAATTTGTAAGTTCAAATAGGAATAAGTTTGTAAATAATCTTAGGAGTTGTAGAGAAAAGTGATAAGAAAATGCACACATTCATTTGAATAGAGTTTTTGATCCTTAGATCTTAAATTATGAGAAAAGTACACTCAGAAGATGTCGAAAATGTGTAGAAATTAAAGTCTAGTGCTTAGCTCTGGAAACGAGCGCTCAACTCTGGAAGAATGCAGAAAACGTAAGGTGCAACAACATGACCAGCGTTCAGCACTGGCAGAGACAGTACCCAGGGGCGCCCAGCGCCAGAAAGCAGCGCCCAGTGCCTGCAGTAGACAGAAAGGCATGAGTTTGCGCAGAAGACATCCCCCAACGTTGGAAACTGGCGCCCAGCGCTTACAGATGAGCAGGGACAATATAAATATGTGATTGAAAAGAATTTGAGGGATCTGTTTGGCTCATTTTTAAGGTGATTTCACCTTGGAGCACCACATTTTCTCTACACCCTCTGGAGAATCAAGCATGGGAACAAAATTTGGAGATCCAATGGCTTCTTCCACTTATTTCTACTCAATTTCTTCCATCCATTCCCTTTTTACTATGAGTTTCTAGATTTCTTAGGTTAGGTTAGGATGAACTCAATTGGATCTTGATGTAAGTATGTTTTACCTATGATTTCAATGCAATTTCGTGCAATTTGAGTAATCTCTTCTATGCTTAATGCGTTTCTTTAACTGACCATCTCCGAAATTGATTTCAAGTTTGAATGCATAATTGGAAAATTAGTGTTCATGCTAGATTTGAAGTAGATTACTATTGTGATGTTGATTCTAGGAATAGAACCTCATTGCAATACATTATTGCGAGTCTTATGCTTAATGTTTGTGCTAATTTTGCATCACCTAAGGAATTAGGGTTCTTAGTTGGTAACAAAAGGATTTATACTAAGGAATTAGGGATAAATCTAAATTAGTTGAATGAGTTGAATTGAAGTTTGGGTTGAACAAAGTTACATTAGGTGAAAATTGAGGGATTCCGATACTTAACCGTTTTTGCCTACATTGAATTCATTCTTCATTTGAAATTGATTCATTCATTCTTGTGAGAACACTTAATCCAAAATTCATAAAATCTTGTGGAACTATGAAATTCATTCGTTCAAATATCAATTGCTTAGGCTACGTTGTTACTTGATCACAATCCTCGTTGGGAACGATACTCTACTTTCACTTTATTACTTGTACGATTTAGTACACTTGCCAATTCATCAACACTCATTTCGACGAGCTGGTACTACTTTAAACTTGATTATTTTAGCGTACTATTTAATCAATTTTATTTTTTTAATATCCTTATGAATTTAACTTTTTTTATATGCAGAAAGCACATAAACAACGACTCTCCGCTACTATGGAGTTGGTGGAGAGGACGAAGAAGCTGAAGTCGGGGGAATGAGTCAACGACAAGGCTCGTAACTATGCTGTAAGTAAAAAACATTGTAGTATTTACTAGTAATTTATTATTATTATTATTATTTTGTTAATATTCTTGTTAAAAACATTGGATTTAACGAGAAGAAGGACGATGCTATATCACGTGCCTCGCAGTCACAGGATGAGGCCTTGACTGGTGAGGGGTCGTGCTCTCCTGTCTCCGTCGACGATACACTAGTGGAAAATATACATTAGACGGTAAAGGTTTACGTCAGTTAACCAAAAGCTAGACATTAAAAAGGGGGAGATGGCAGTTTTGTAAATATCAGACTTCATTAATTCAATTTTAACGTCAGTTGTTGTAAGGACTGACGTTAAAGGTTATTTTAATAATTTTTTATCTAGTATACGTACCCTTCTGCATTGCCTTCCTCAAAGTTTCAGTTTCACAATTGCTTTGATGTTTTGTGTTTCTGTTTTGAAAACTAAAATATATGTTCGAAGTATAAGTTGAATCAATAACCCAAACCGGATCCCATTCATGAAGTGTAATACAGACTGATACAGAAGATTGAAAGGGTTTAAAATCCTATAAAAAGTTACATTGAAAGGGTTTAAAATCCTAAACATTTGTTGAGGCTTCGTTCCCTTCACGGGTGAGCAAGAGAGGAGAGTCGAGCGACTGAGTTTTCCAGAATTCAATGAGGAGGTTGTGTGGCAAAGCATAAGGTCACTTTTGGAACCCCTTTATCACACCCGAAACATTAAAGCTACATCCCATCATAGAGTTTTATGAAATATGCCAAAGGGAAAACTATACTCCGAATGTGACCATGTCTAACAGTGATGGTGTTACTCATGTTGGAATCGAGGTACATGCTGATAATGTGGTCATTCATAAGCTGAGGTTTTGGAACTGTAGCAGCCGATTCTCCGGAAGGATGATAAGGTGAGCAACTCACATTATGTGATTTACAGAACCTTATCACCCATGTTATGTGATTTACACAACCTCATAAGTTGTTTGACCATTAAGACAAAGATCTTTGAGTCTAGGAATAGGAAGAAAGAGTGATGAAGTTAATCTCCATGGCAGAGCCATATTAATTTGTGAAGCATAAAATAAAAGGAAGGAAGGAAGCTATTTATTGGAGCAGAGGATGAAGTTACTAGGCGTGGTAAGTTGCTAAAAAATTAAGTTGATCATTAAGAGGATTAGCTAGGTTCCAAGGTGAATGGGTAAGTAGCACAGTAGTCAAAGGAATGAATGTTTTTGCAAAAACTTATAAACCTTTAACGTCAGTTGTTTAATACAACTGACGTTAAAACTTGTTTAAATAAAAAATATTTTTTTTAACGTCAGTTTGTTATACAACTGACGTTAAAAGTGTGATTTTTACTTCAGTTAAATAATTAGCTGACGTAAATAATCCTATATCCCTATATGAAATGCCCTGTTGTCACTCTTAACACAGGTCACTCCATATATATAGTGCAGTTTATTTCTAAACTTTTTTTTTAAACAAGTTTATTTTTAATCTTCATTAATTAGCTTGAATTAGTAAACAAATTCTTGTGCAAATTAAATTAAATAAACACTTAACATAAAAACAAGTTATATGTATAATCAAATCGTATCTCATTGAAGCGATTCATAAGTTACAATTAAATGATTAAAAGATAAAAAAAATTCTGCAACATAGCCCTAAAATATAAAAAAGTTTTGCTTCAAGATCATTTTCTTCTCAGTCCTGTCCTCAGAAACTTCAATGGATACATCTCCTCCCTCACTTGAATTCCATGATGCAAAAGTGAATCCACATTGAAATGGATCTTTGCATCTTCTCCTTCACTGGAATTCCTTGATGCATCGTCTTGAATCGACAGTCACTTGCTTCCAAAGCAAAGTGAAAGGGATGATGGGGATGAAATAAAGTGAGGGAATCACATTATGTGATTTACCCAACCTTACCATCCATGTTATGTGATTTACTCAACCTCGGAAGTTTTTTTACCATTAAGACAGAGACCTTTAAGTCTAGAAATAGGAAGAAATAACAACACCTCAAATATGATAGAGGCATATTGTGAAGGAAAAAGCACGAAATATAGAGGAAAAGAGGGGGGGTGTAATACAGATCGACTGATACATAAGAATATGGTTCTTTATATAGAGAAGACAGACTACCTGAATTTCTTGAAAACTGATCTAAAAACTTAATGCTCATTAAGAGGATTAGGTTACAACGTGAATGGGTAAGTAGCACAGTAGTCAAAGGAATGAATGTTTTTGTAGAAACTAATAAACTTTTAACGTCAGTTGTTTAATACAACTGACGTTAAAAGTGTTTTTTTAAAAAAAATATTTATTTTTAACGTCAGTTTTTTAAACAATTGACGTTAAAAGTGTGATTTTCAGTTAAATAACTAGCTGACGTAAATAATCCTATATCCTATATAGAGAATAGAGACTGATTTTCTTGAAAACTGATCTATAAACTTAATGCTCAGGGGTAGGTAGCACAGTAGTCAAAGGAATTAATGTTTTTGCAGAACACTTTTAACGTCAGTTGTCTTCAACAGCGGACGTTAAAAGTTTTTTATTTTTAACGTCAGTTTATTAATAAAACTGACGTTAATTAAATATCCTTTAACGTCAGTTTTTACAAACAACTGACGTAAAATGTTGTTTTATTTTGATTATAACGTTTACACCCGCGTCCTTCAACGTCAGTTTTTACCAACAACTGACGTAAAATGTTGTTTTATTTTGATTATAACGTTTACACCCGCGCGCCTTCTGCAATTCGCTCTGTACGTCTCTTTTCTCTTTTCATCACGCTCAACCCTCACTCTCACTCTGCCCTAATCGCGAGCTCATCTCCACCGCAACCACCGTGAGGTACACTCTTAACCCCTAACTCTGTTTTTCCCGCTCATTCTTTGCATGCAATAACTTGACATCTCTCTTTCCCCTTCCCGCGCACTAACTCTCCTTGTCCCTCTGCTCTCAGTAACCATATCGAACGTTGGCCACCACTCGAGCTCCCCCCCTACCACCACCACGCGAGCGCCTATTTCTGGTGAGTCTTTAGGGCACATTTTTTTATTTTTGGTTTTGAGTGTATGTTGAAACAGTAGTCTCAGTAGTTGAAACTTGAAACTGTGAGTTTGAGTTGTTTGGAATGTCTCTATTTTTGGTTTTGAGTGTATGTTGAAACTGTAGTCTCGGTAGTTGAAACTTGAAACCGTGAGTTTGAGTTGTTTGGAATGTCTCTATTTTTGGTTTTGAGTGCATGTTGCTCTGCTGGTTGATCTGTCACGGCCGTGATGCTCATCACGGCTAGGCCGTGATCAGTTCTGCATGCGAGGGTCTGGTTCAGTTGGCACATTACGGCCGTGATGGACATCACTTCCAGGACGTGACCAGTGCTTGACAATCTTCAAAAACTATAGTTTTCAATCTCGCGTATTGTCCTTATATTGGATAGATGTTTTGTATATTTACAGGACCTATCTAGTTATTTTTATTTATACTTCTGTATTTATTTTGAGTTATAACCTATGTTAATACATATATATTGTTTCTGAACAGGCATACATATAGATCAGTCGGATAGCCCACATGCACGGGAGGACACTGTGGGGACTACGCAGGACCCGATCACGCCTACGCCTGACTCTAGTGTAAGTTTACATGTTATATACTATCTTTAGTCCTTCTTTTTAATGTAAGTTTATAATGTTACAACCCTCTATTTTATCATTTTTTTTGTCCATACAGACATCACAGGCTCATAGGAAACGAGGTAGAGGAGCCACCTCGTTGAAGAAACTAGAGAAGGACAGGAAAAGCGGACAGAAGCTTGAGGTGTCCTTCGATGTTAATCTAAATGCCCAGGGACCCCGTGCTAAAGAATTTAATAAGTGGGTGTTTCTACAAGCGAAGCAGCACGTAAGCATCAACTACAACCACTGGAATGACGTTCCACAGAACGTTAAGGATCAGATTTGGGAGGCTATCGCGGTATTTTACCTTTGCATTCATTTGATTTACATTATTAGATAATTATCCGAGTTATAATCCATCCAGTTGTTATGTATTTAATGTGTAGGTAGCTTGGACCGTGCCAAATGACGAGGATCATCATCATAAATGTATGAAAATGGCATCAAAGTGTTGGAATGGGTTCAAGCACGACCTTAACAGGTACTATGTATCTGGGAAGAAGCGGCTTGATAAAATGTTCTCGGATTATCCCTGGATTGATCAGGATACTTGGGATATGTTTGCCAGGAGTCGACAGGATGGAGAATTTCAGATTGGTTGATTAAGTTAATTTTGTATGCTTCTTATAGATCATTTAACTGTATTTAATTATGTGTTTTTGTTTGAATAGGCTAAGGCAAATAAGGGTCGGCAGAATCAGGCGAAGAACGTCCACCGCCACACCATGTCTCAGGGTGGGTACCAGACTCGGATCGAGCAGATGATGGCGGATAGACTGAGGGCGAAGCAGGAAGAGCACTCTGCTAGGATTGAAAGAGGAGAGGTGCCTGAGGGCACACCATTAAGTCCTCCGTCGGACATCGACCGCGAGGATGTCCGGTTAGCCGGCCGCATGACAAAGACGAGATCTTTTAAAGTTGATGCCACTCGTGAAATGGCAGATAAGAATGTAAGTAAATAATTAACTTGATTTCAATTGATATTTGTATAGATATTTGCATCAGTTTTCACTTGCACGTTTTTTCATTTTTTTCATTGTAGATGGATCTTAAAGCACAATCCTCCCAGGGCTCATTCGTCCCTTCTGGACGGCGGGACGTCTTGATGACTGCTCTAGGCAAGAAAGACCATCCTGGTCGGGTTCTCGGTGTTCCTAGGAACGTGACCATCAAAGAATATTATGGCAAGTCTGCTTCACGAAAGCGATGAAGCATCAATTTTGGCTGACATTACTCAGCACCTCATGTCCAACCCAGCTATTACAAAACATCTGATGCAAAGCTTAATATCCAACCCAGAATTCAAGCAGGAGCTTGCCAGAGAGCTTTCCTCCGTCGGTACATCCCAGGACATCGCAGGGCATGCCAACCCTTCACATGTGAACACAAAAGAGAGTTATAGTAGGGCACATGTGGAGGACGATGAGTTGGCAGCTAGGGAGCGGGAGTTCGAAGTCCAACGCCATGAGCATGAGTTGGAAATGAAAAGGCGTGAGCTTGAGTTGTCTCCAAACGACGTGAGCTCGAAATGTTAACAAAGGTATGTATTCATTATTAATGTCCAAATTAGTCAAATAATTACTCGTGTTTTTTTTAATTTTCAACAACTTATCTATTTTATTTTTCCTAAACTGAAGGCCAAGTCGACGTCGGTGTCGGTGTCGCTGTCACCTATCACTCGTCTGTTCTCACTTGGTGAGGATTATGCGTTTGAGATTTTTGAATGTCCATTGGAGCACGATGGATGGGTGGCACGCCCAGATCAACGGAGGATATTTTCCTTCTGTGGTGACGATCTCGGGAACGCCTGCAGAAATAACGTCTGGATGAACAACAATGTTTTCAGTCTCTGGTGCATGTAAGTTAATTTTAATTTTATAACTTATTTATTTTTGTTATTTTTCCATTTAATAATTTATTTTAATTTCAATATATATATATTATGTAATTAACATCCACACCTTTTCATATCTTAGGTATCTCCATCGTCTTCAGCTTGATAAGGGCGTTGCATCAGTTTACGACTTCTTAGATCCGTCAATCCTTCTGCCCGATTTATTTGCTGGCGATGCATTGAGTAAATACTTGGGGAACTTGTTGGGAGACAATCCGAAAGAATTATATCTGGCTCCCTACTGTATGAAAAGCCATTGGCAGTTGTTCGTACTTCACCCATCTAGGCATACTGTCATATTCTTTTGCTCTCTCCACCAACGGCCGCCACAGGTGGTGTTGGAAGCTGTAAATAAGTAAGTAACTAATCTTAAATTTAATTTAACTTTTAATATCAGTTGTTTTTAGTTTATTACACACATGATATATGAATTTGTTAATTGATCGACATGATTATTTGTTTATGATAGCGCGATGAAGGCGAGTAGCATAAGTTGCGCCAACGGGAGAAGTATGACTTTTAAGGCTAAAACAAATCCTGTATGGAACATCCTCAAGGTTTGGTAGTTTATTTATCAAATAATTAATATTATTATTACTAATTTATATGTATATTCAACTGACGTTGAAATTAATTTTGTTGGTAGTCTCGATTTCAAAATGACGAGTGGTCGTGCGGCTATTATGTGATGCTTCATATGCTGAACATAGTCTCCGCATCTATTACGGATGGATGAAATAAGGTAATATTTAAAAAACTTGTTAAATTATATATTATAGTTTTGAAGATGACTTGCATTGATGTTATTGTTATTATTTGAACGTGTGTAGGCATTTATCGACCAATCGCCTATTCAAGAAGATGAGTTAAGAGACTTGAGGATGCGCTTCGCTGAATTCTTCTTCAAGTATGCGGCTGAAAAAGGAATTGACAAGATACCTCCGCACTACTTAGATGAATAGTTTTTTTGTTAGATTTTAGAAACTAATTAATAACATGTATATATATATCCTTAGATTGGTAGTTTTGTTTTTAGACATTGGAGACTAAAATTTATATATATATACTTGTAGATAGTTATGTTTTTCCTATACATGGGTTTTGGTTTTAAGTCCCCCCATTGTTCCATTTTTCCTTTGCAATTCTGTAATGTGTGTGATATTACGTATTCTTGGGATATTTTCTTGAATGCGGGGATAGCCGAGGAGTGATATTTTAAAATTGAATTTTAAAAAAAAATCTATTAACGTCAGTTGTATCAAACAACTGACATTAATAGTATTTTATAAAATATACAGTACACTATTAACGTCAGTTGTAATAAACAACTGACGTTAAAATTAAACCTTTAACGCGGGTTCTTTATAACAAGCGGCGTTAGTTTTAACAAAATTAACGTCCATTGTTTAAAGAACCGGCGTTAATAGTTTTATGTTTAACGTCGATTGTTTAAACAAGCGGCGTTAATTTTTACAAAATTAACGTCAGTTGTGTTAAAGAACTGACGTTAATAGTTTTATATTTAACGTCAGTTCTAAACTGACGTTAAAATATTAACTATTAACGTCAGCTGTATTTACGTCTGTCAGTATTCTGACGTAAAAAATCAATTTTAACTGACGTAAAAAGCACTTATTGCACTAGTGATAATGCCATATATTTCGAGGTCGTTGGGGGCAGGAACAAGAAGGGGCACGTGTATGGCCTTGGACACTTGGGCAGCGAATTTATTGCTTCATCGTCCGGCATGCCTACTCCTTCCTTTGCGGATACCGTCCCTCCGGAGCCGTTCAACCAGATGCAGGACACCATCACGCAGCTGAACGCAGAGCTTCGAGAGAAAAGGGAGAGAGCGGATTATGGTGGAGAAGATTGCACACTTGACTCAAGCACACTAGCAGCTGATGCAGACGAGCATCGAGCAGGGCTAGACACCGCGGTTGGTGTTTGAGCAGATGAGGATCCAGGCTCCAGTTGCTCAGGGTGATGCTCCGACAGTTGTGCCGCCTGCTGTCGCTCCTCCAGTTCCGCCGCCTCCTCCTACTGAAGATGCTGCTCCGGAGGACAACGAGATGGCAGACGTCAGCGGCAAGGACGGTTGGACGCCTCCGCGTCCGCCTCTGCATGACTGATGATTTTCATTTGTATTTTTTTTCACTTTATGGATTTGCAGTTACTTTATTGTATGACATTATTTATTTATTTATATGATACTTTGATTTTTTTATATTGTTGAGTTGCAATAGTAAATTGAAGAATATTAAAGTAAAAAAAATTAATTTTAATTTTTTTTAAAAAAATATAAAATAAAAAAAAAATAATAAAAAATAAATATCAGCGACCGAAATGGCAACCCCAAACCAGTCGCTAAGCTTAAATTACAAGAAAATAAATAAATTTATTAAATAATTTCATGTTTAGCGATCGAATATCAGTCACCAAATTTGGTCACCCTGATCATGCGACCAACTTAGCTGCGACTGAATTATATAATTTAGCGACCGAATATTCGGTCTCTATTTGGCGACCGAAATATAAATTCGGTTGCAAAAACCTTAGCGACCAGGGTTTCTGCTACCCCCTTGATTTGGTTGCTAATTCGGTCGCTAAACAAGATACTGACCGAATTAACATGTCTAAACATGTTTTTTTTTGTAGTGAAGTGACCTGGATGACAGGTGATCCACATCCAGTTCTTGCATCTTCTTTGGCCCTAATCTTATCTCTTGGAGCTCCAAAAAGCAATCATTGGTTGCTAGATAAAGTACAGAAGTGAATACAATAGCATGGCTCATACAACTAGTGAAGTGCTCTGGATTCAGTAACTGCTTCATGAACTACGAGTTCCTATCCTCACTCTAATGCTATTATGTGACAACTTAAGTGCAGTTTCCTCTCTCGCAATCCTATTTTGCATGCTCGGACCAAGCACATGGAGTTAGACATCCATTTTGTGCGTGAAAAAGTTGTTTCTAAACCACTGCTTGTACAGCATGTCCCTGGTTCAGTTCAGCTCGGGGACTCCTTTACAAAACCCGTGTCCTCCACACGGTTTGAAGAACTTAGGAGAAAACTCAAGGTGTTTGCCTTGCCTCAACCTCCTTGACTTTGTGGGGGGCTATAAGTGTATACCATATGTATAAGAAATGTACAATACGTATAGGAAATGTATAGTTGATGAGTGTGATTTCACCTCATATTTCATTGACATTTTGCATGCATTTTCATATAGTTTAGGCATTTCTAAATTGATTTATGTTAGTTTTTACCTTGGAATGGGTAAGGTGGTTTTGTGGTGTTGTTGTGCAGGAATTAAGGATTAAATGCTCAGGATTAACCATGATGGAGCTTGCATGAAGATGGGGCTTAAAAAGCAAGAGAATGAGACAAACAGAACTGATCACGGCCGTGATCGAGTAGAGCTGAAAAGAAAGAATGGAAAAGTCAGAACTGGTCACGGCTAGCTCGTGATGTCCATCACGGCCGTGACATGCCAAGTGAACAAGACCCTCACAGGCAGAATTGATCACGGCGTGGCCGTGATGGTGGTCACGGCCTGACAGTCGTGACAGACCAACCAGCGAAGCAACTTCCAGAATCCGTCACGGCCTGGCCGTGACAGGCATCACGGCCGTGACGCGCAATATATGGATCTTTAGAAACTGATTTGATCTGAATTTGTGATTGATTGGGATTCAAGTTACCCTAATCTATAAATAGAGCACTTAGGCTCGAAAATAGAGAGACTTTTAGGGACTTTTGGGCTGCTACTCTTAGGCAAAACTAGGATTTCTCTTCTCCTTCTTCTTCTCTTCTCTTAGGTTTTCTTTCATGTTTATGTTAATCAAGCTTGCCATCACCATGGCAATGCTTGAGTAGTAGCTTAATTTCTAGGGATTGGGGCTATGCCCAAGATCTATTTTAAGTTATGAATTGATGTTTTCCCTTTGTTAATTTCGATTTCGCTTTCGATTTGGTTTCTATCGCATGAATTACTTGTGAATCTGGTGCGCATTTATTTGCATGTCATAGATACTCTAAGGAGGAACCTAGCGGTGAACTTAGGTATTGGATCTATAGGAATCAAACTTAGGACTTAAATCACGAGAGTTAGAAGCGGTCCTTTGAGGGTTCACGAATTGTCACAAAACTTAAGGGGTTCAATTTAAATTCAATTACCACGAGAGTAGGGGTTGGTTTAATTGGGCATGGTTTTTGTAACCCGAGAGGGAGCATTAACTAATTGAGGATAAATTCGCCTTCAAAGCAATTTCGATGATTAATAAGGGGTAGTCAATTTGGTAACATGAACAATCTTGTTGGTAACCATATTCCTAGGAATCTTTTTAGATTTGAAAAAACCTCAATTTGATTTACTTTCCTTTTTAATTGATTGCATTCTTAAATATCTGATTTTCTAATATAATTTTTATTACAAAAATCAAATCTTTTCAAAATCCTTTTTTTATATAGTCCAGTTTAATTGATTTAATAATTAATTGTGATTTGAGATCACGGTCTCTGTGGGATCGATCTTTTTATTACTTGGCGACGAATCCGGTACACTTGCTAGAATCCACCACATCAAGTTTTTGGCGTCGTTGCCGGGGACCGTGCTTTCTTAAATCTCAATTTAATTTTTAAATTGATTTTTCTGGACCTTTTCTTTTTAATTATTTCTTTAATTTTTTTTTCATTTTTCTATTTTTCTTTCTAGAGTCTCTCTCTCTCTCTTATAGGTGTTTTTCTCTTTTATGCAAAGATCCCTAAGTCTCGGAAACCTTATTAAGGTTGACCTCGAAATCGAAAAGGACCTTTCATAGACGTAGGAGACTACAAAGAGAGAGGGAGAGGTTGACTCCCATTCCACTCATGTCGAATCTACCGGATACAAAACCACTGAAGGACTACGCAGCCCCAAATGCTAGGGGTTTACGAACTGGGATTGCTAGGCCAGAAATCGAGGCGGAGAACTACACTATACCGCCTATGCTAATTAGCATGATTAGGCAACATCAATTCGGATGATTGCCCTCGGAGGACTCGACCGATCATGTGGAGACATTCCTGGAGTTCATCGATGCAATTAGGATTCATGGTGCCCCGATTGATGCTATACGGTTGAGGTTATTCCCCTCCTCTCTGACTGGAAAGGCTAAATCTTGGTTGAAGCAAGTGCCCGCTAATATGTTGTCAACTTGGGACCAACTGGAGCAGGCATTCTTGGAGAAATTCTTCCCTCCATCCAAGACTGCCTACCTACGAACTCAGATCACCGGCTTCTTCCAAAAGGATGGAGAATGCTTATCCGAAGCTTGGGATCGCTACAAGGGATTGCTAGAGTCTTGCCCACATCATGGGCTCGAGAGGTTGTTATTAGTGCATACCTTCTACAACGGATTGGATTACTCTTCGAAGGTGTCACTTGACTCCGCAGCTGGTGGAGCCTTTATGAATAGACCTCTGACCGAAGCATTCAATATCATCGAAAACGTAGCCACCAACTGCCACCAATGGGGTTCGAGAAGAGGTAATAACCCGAAAAAGCTTTCGGGGGGGTAAGTTTGAAATGAATAGCACTGATCTTATTATGTCTAAATTTGACTCATTGTTTGATCAGCTTGAAAACGCTAACGTGAGTTCAATAGGTGCTACTAATATTGTTTGTGAGATTTGTGGAATGCAGGGACATGACATAATGGAGTGCCCACGTGGTATTGCTCCTGGTTCCGGTGCTTCGGGGGAACAAGTGAATTCTTGTCACAATTTCTATGACACGAACCCGAAGTTGCCAAACTATGTTCCCCCAAATTCTTACAACCAAGGAAGGAAGAACAACCCTTACCTCTCCTATGGGAACAACAACAACACGTTGAACGACGAATTCCAGGAAGGCCAAGGTAATAGGAAACCCGCATCGGGGTATCCTCAGGTACAAAAGTCTAGACTCGAGTCTCTTCTGGAAAATTTTGTTGAAACTCAAACAAAACAAAATGAAGAGTTTAGGCAACAAGGTAGGGCAGTCAATGAGGCAATAAAAAAGTTAGCATCTAAGGTAGATAACTTAGCCATCCATAATAAGATGTTAGAAACTCAGATTGCCCAACAAGCTAGTACATATACCAGAACTAAGGGTACATTCCCAGGATAACCCGAAGTTAATCCCAATGAGCACTGTAATGCTATATACTTGAGGGATGATGAGATTGGGTTGGTTGAAGAGGATGTGGAATGTGAGGAGGACATGAGTGAACATAAAGAGATAGAGACAAAGTATGTCCCTCCACCACCCTACCAACCCCCAATACCTTTCCCACAAAGGTTGGTCAAGAAAAATCAAGTAGAAATAGAAACTAAGAGCTTAATTGAGGAGCATAATGCCATGATAAAAACTAATATGCCTCTTAAACTACAAGATCCAAGAAGTTTCTCTATTGCTTGCTCAATTGGAGAGGTGAAAGTAGACCAAGCCTTATGTGACTTAGGGGCTAGTACGAGTTTGATGCCGCTTACTATCTTTGAGAGGTTGGGAACCAAGAAATTGAGTCCATCCAAATCCTCTTTACAATTTGCGGATGGCTCAACTAAAACACCTCTAGGCATACTAGAGAACGTTCCCATAAAGGTAGGGAAATTTTTCATTCCTACCGATTTCATGGTATTGGATATGAACGAGAATTCCAAATTCCCTATCATTCTAGGAAGGCCATTCTTGGCCACAGCTGGAGCAATAATAGATGTAAAGAATGGCAAGCTCTCTCGAATGTAGAGGAAGGTATGGTAGATTTTGATTTGACTAACTCATATAACAACCCTCCTTTTGAGAGTCATGTGTGCGGGATCGAGATAATGCCTCCAGAGGTGAAGGAAGAGCCTAATATGGAAGCAACTCCCAAACTTAGCATGATGAATGATGCACCAAATAATGATGAAATGGGAGTTGCTCAACATGTGGAGATAAAACTTCCGCCGGGAGGAAGTAAGGCCATGAAACTCAGAGTGAAAAGAGCAAAGCGGAAGCAAAATTGGCCATATGAACAAAATAGGCTTTTCGAAGGACTTCCATGGAAGAGAGGTGTTCTTTCACCTCCAAGCCCAGCTGACCCCGGTTGATTGAAAGAAGTATGGTCAAGCTTAAGACCATAAATAAGCGCTTCTTGGGAGGCAACCCAAGTTTTCTTTCCCTTTTCCATTTGTTTTTGAATTTTGTTTTTGAATAATTTGAGAAGATAAGAGAAGAAAGATCACTAATTGATGGCTTTGCCAAGTATTTTCAGGTTATGAAAGCAGTAAGAGCAAAAAGGCAAGGAAAAATAAAGTCAGAATGGATCACGGCCCAGCCGTGATATCCATCACGGTCATGATGAGAAGGACCCTGAAGATCAGAATGTATCACGGCCTAGCCGTGATGGAACTCACGGTCGTAACAGGCCAGCTCCTATAGACCAGAATTGATCACGGCCCAGCCGTGATGAGCATCACGACCATGACACATTTTCCAGCATCTCTTTGACTGGCATGTGAGCCAGCACCCTCTACCACCTCGGTGAGTTGTTCCATTTTTCTCCTCTCTCCGACTTGATTGTTTACATTGGGGACAATGTAAGTTTTTAAGCTTGGGGTAGGGGTATTTTTGCGTTTTTGCATTTTTCATGTTGCATTCATATAGGCATAGTTTTACATAATCACATGATTAGATTACCCCCCTTGCTTAGATTATGCATCCAATTGTGAGAACTTGGTGCCAAATGAATTGAGACAGTGAATCTTTGAACCCAATTTTTGTATTCTTGTGATAGGCTAAAAATAAAAATGCTTGAGACGATCTTTTGATAGTTCATAATTAGCATGTGGTTCCTTAAATTTATGTTTCTCGTTGATTTTAAACTACTAAACGTGAGATTTTTGAGCCTAAAAGGGGTACTCCTAAATCTACCCCATTCTTTGTGATTGAGTGTTTTATTCCTCTTAGATTGTGTTCTCTAGAACTTGTCTTTAAACCGTTTTGAAACTTAAAAATTTTTGAAAACATTTTTGAAAATGATTGAGGCACTAGGTATCTTTCCGGCCTTCTGAGCTTTGATTGATTAAATGCTACTCCTTAGTTGCCCAATTTTGAGCCTAATAGAATAAAATGCTTTTCTTGGTACCTTGAATTATTTTGATGAATGATGCTTGGTATGACACCTTTTAAAGTAGTGCAAAAAGGGTAAAAATGTAGTTTGAAAAATAAATTGTGGGATGAGAAAGTTAGAAAAATATTTCTCTTGAATTGAAAATCTCCCCTTCTCCAAATAAAATAAAATAAAATAAAAATGGAGAAGGGGATGAGAAAAAGAAAGTAAGAAATAAAAAAAAATAAAGGTGGAAAAGTGAACTAAAGCCCAGAAAAAGGTATTTTAGAAGGTTGTCATGCTTTGCATTGTTTGATATTTTGTTTAGCCTTCTTGAAATTCCCTTTTCTTGATTTCCCTACCTAACTATTAATCCCATGGCCCCATTACAACCAAAGTAAAAGACCTCTTGATTCTTATGTGTGTTCATTAATAAAGTAGAGATTTGGTTAATAGTCAAGCTTATGGTAGGATACCTTCCTTGAGGAAATTGAACGAATTGTCATATACCCTTAAACACTTGAGTGAGGTGAGAAGAGTGCCCGAATTAGTGAGAGATATGAATTTAGAGAACCTAAGCTTCTAATTGGACTTGAAATTGATTGTCTCTTGGTTACTTATTTGAATATGCCTGTCACTTGGATTAGTTACTCGGGTTCTTGGTTCACTGTCCATGCTCTGAATGTTTATCTTGTCTAGTCTTAGTGATTACTCGAGGACAAGCAAAATCTAAAGCTTAGGGTAGTTTGATGAGTGTGATTTCACCACATATTTCATTGACATTTTGCATGCATTTTCATATAGTTTAGGCATTTCTAAATTGATTTATGTTAGTTTTTACCTTGGAACGGGTAAGGTGGTTTTGCGGTGTTGTTGTGCAGGAATTAAGGATTAAATGCTCAGGATTAACCATGATGGAGCTTGCATGAAGATGGGGCTTAAAAAGCAAGAGAATGAGACAAACAGAACTGATCACGGCCGTGATCGAGTAGAGCTGAAAAGAAAGAATGGAAAAGTCAGAACTGGTCACGGCTAGCCCGTGATGTCCATCACGGTCGTGACATGCCAACTGAACCAGACCCTCACAGGCAGAACTGATCACGGCCTGGCCGTGATGGTGGTCACGGCCGTGACAGACCAACCAGCGAAGCAACTTCCAAGTCAGAATCCGTCTTGGCCTGGCTGTGACAGGCATCACGGCCGTGACGCGCAATATATGGATCTTTAGAAACTGATTTGATCTGAATTTGTGATTGATTGGGATTCAAGTTACCCTAATCTATAAATAGAGCACTTAGGCTCGAAAATAGGGAGACTTTTAGGGACTTTTGGGCTGTTACTCTTAGGCAAAACTAGGATTTCTCTTCTCCTTCTTCTTCTCTTCTCTTAGGTTTTCTTTCATGTTTATGTTAATCAAGCTTGCCATCACCATGGCAATGTTGAGTAGTAGCTTAATTTCTAGGGATTGGGGCCATGCCCAAGATCTATTTTATGTTATGAATTGATGTTTTCCCTTTGTTAATTTCGATTTCGCTTTCGATTTGGTTTCTATCGCATGAATTACTTGTGAATCTGGTGCGCACTTATTTGCATGTCATAGATACTCTAAGGAGGAACCTAGCGGTGAACTTATGTATTGGATCTATAGGAATCAAACTTAGGACTTAAATCACGAGAGTTAGAAGCGGTCCTTCAAGGGTTCACGAAGTGTCACAAAACTTAAGGGGTTCAATTTAAATTCAATTACCACGAGAGTAGGGGTTGGTTTAATTGGGCACGGTTTTTGTAACCCGAGAGGGAGCATTAACTAATTGAGGATAAATTCACCTTCAAAGCAATTTCGATGATTAATAAGGGGTAGTCAATTTGGTAACATGAACAATCTTGTTGGTAACCCAATTCCTAGGAATCTCTTTAGATTTGAAAAAACCCCAATTTGATTTACTTTCCTTTTTAATTGATTGCATTCTTAAATATCTGATTTTCTAATTTAATTCTTATTACAAAAATCAAATCTTTTCAAAATCCTTTTTTTATATAGTCCAGTTTAATTGATTTAATAATTAATTGTGATTTGAGATCACGATCTCTGTGGGATCGATCTTCTTATTACTTGGCGACGAATCCGGTACACTTGCCGGAACCCACCACATCAATAGTCCATCTATAGCTTTCGGTTGGAGTTAGTTACTCCCACAATTGGCTCCACCACTTATAACTCCCCTATATATTGGGACTGTGTAATGAGAAAATCAAGAATGGAAAATTCAGTTTATTCATTTCATCTTTCTTTCTTTACTCTTGCTTTCCATTATGGCATCATGAGCATTTTTCCTCGGGCCTGGTGATTTATCTTTTGTGGTTCACCTAGGGTTTCACTTTTCAATGTTTATCCCCAATTCTTCGAAGTTCGAATTCATGCATTCATGGCAGCTACAACGTCTACGTCTTCTACCTCTGTCACAACCTTCACACCACCTCTCTCTATTAAGCTTGATGACAAGAATTTCCTGCTATGGAATATGCAAGTCGAAGGTGTGATAATTTCTCATAAACTACATAGGTTCGTTGTTAATCCTGTTATTCCTTTGAAATATGATTCTGAGAGTGATCGATTAATAGATAAAGTTTCTGATGCTTACAATAAGTGGCTAGTTTAAAACCAAATGTTGTTTACATGGCTTCTCTCTACTCTTTCTGACACATTTTTGCCTCGTGTTCTTGGTTGTAAACATGCGTTTCAAGTTTGGGATAGAATTCACAAGAACTTTCAAGCTCATCTTCGAGCTAAAGTTTGACAACTACGATCCAAATTGAAGAACATTAACAAGGCGAATCGCTATATCTTTAATTATTTTCTGCGCATCAAATCCATAGCTGATTCTCTGTTAGCAATAGGAGACTCAATCTCAGAACAAGACCAAATTGATGCTGTGCTCGATGGTTTGCCAGAAGAGTACAATTCATTCGTAATAATGGTTTATGGTAGGTCAGATATGCCTTCTCTTGCTGATATTGAAGCTCTCTTACTAGTTCAGGAAGCTCAATTGGACAAGTTCAGACAAGAACTTGCTGTGACCAATGTGTCATCCAATGTCGCCCACACATCAACAGGTCAAGAAAATACCTCTCAAGAGTTAAACTTCAACAATAATGATGCCTCACAAAACAGTTTTGCATATTCTTCTCGTGGTGACTGTGGCCGTGGTGGCCGTGGCATAGACCGTGGAGGTGGTGGAAATCGTCCAACTTGTCAACTTTGTCACAAGTATGGACATGATGCCTATAACTATTGGCAACGTTTTGAACAAGATTTTGTTCGAACTCAACAGCAAAATCAGGCTTATCCCAACCCAAATCAATACCATGCTAATCAGAATCAATACAATGCCAATCCGCAATCTTAGTACAATACTGGAGCTACTCAGCCCCCACGACCTACTAAGCAGAATCAAACACGACCTTTATTCCAGAGCACTTGGCATAACACTTCTCATCCTAGTGCTTATGTGGCTACCCAACAAGCTCCAATAACTCAAGAAATTATTGCTCCAAACCAGTTTGATTCTCAGATATGGTACCCTGACCCAGGTGCCTCACACCACATAACCTCAGTCCAACAGAACCTAGCTCACAGTGCTGCATACTCAGGCTCAGGCCAAGTCCACATGGGCAATGGTCAAGGTCTTACCATACAATCAATTGGTTCCACTAAACTTTCATCTCAATTTTATCCTTATATTAATCTTACTTTACATAATCTATTACATGTTTCTTCTATCACAAAGAATCAGATTTATGTTTCTAAATTTGCAAAAGATAATGGTGTTTTATTCGAGTTTCATCCCTTTACTTGTTTTGTTAAATCTCAGGAGTCTAAGCAAATTTTACTAGAAGGATCCCTTGGTGATGATGGCTTGTACTGCTTCAAGCATCTCCAACTTCTCAAATCTTCACTTGGCTCAGGTTCCAAGCACATTGGTTCCAACTACTCTGCCCATTCCTTTGTAAATACTAGTACTAGCAATTTAGATTTACCTTCTGATAACTGTAGCAACAACAATACATCTCATATTGTCTCTACTTTGTCAACTAGGCATTGTAGACTAGACCATGCACACACACCAGCTGTAAGAAATGTTCTTTCATTGTGGATTATTCCATTCCCTAATAAATCTGTAATTGATTTTTGCATTGCCCGCTGTCAAGGAAAGTCACACAGGCTTCATGCTCCACGCACCTTCCTCTAACTGTCATGATCATCATTTTGATCCAATTCATACAGACTTATGGGGTCCTACCCCCCACACCTCTCATGGTGGCTATCACTACTACATCACTTTTGTTGATGCATGTACTAAGTTCACTTGCATTTATTTTCTAACAAACAAGTCTAGAGCCTTACAAGCTTTTCAACAGTTTTATAAACTCATCCAAACTCCGTTTTCCAAGTCTATAAAAGCTGTACAGTCAGATTGGGGTGGAGAGTTCAGACCCTTCACAAAACACCTTTCATCCTTTTGAATCATACATAGGCTAACTTGCCCACGTACATCTAACCAAAATGGTACCGTGGAAAGGAAATACAGACAAGTTGTTGAAATGGGATTAACCCTATTCTCTCATGCATCTATTCCCCTGCAATTTTGGGATCACAGTTTTAAAATGGTAATTCACTTGATAAATAGACTACCAACCTCTGCCTTGCCTAACTTCATATCTCCATACCATGCCCTGTACAACAAAATCCTTGACTACAAATCATTAAAAATTTTCAGATGTGCATGTTTCCCATTCACACGACCCTACAACCAACACAAGTTAGAGTTCATATCTGTTGAGTGTGTATATCTAGCGCCATCACCTCAGTACAAGGGCTACAAATTCCTATCTCATGATGGCAGAATCTTTGTTTCAAAGGATGTATTGTTCAATGAACTTGCCTTTCCTTACTCCAAACTATTCAGTCCTGTTGCCACCACCTCTCCCACTTCTACATATTTTCCCTCCTCCATCCCTATAATCCCTGCAACTACTATATCTACTAACCTCACACCTACCTCAATTTTTGTTCACACTCCACACACCAACACTCCCATCTCAACTCCACATTCCTCCATCCCCAACCAATCTACTTCTGCTGATCATATTTCTCCTCTGGACTGTTTAGCTATTCCCAGTGTCTCCACCGCTCCTTCATCATCTCAGATCACTGATACTATCCTTGCAGCACCTATGACCACATCTATCCCTCCACCTACCAATCAGACTTTCTCAACCAGCACTCAAAAGGTGCACCCTATGATCACAAGAACTAAAACTGGAAAATGGAAGCCCAAAACCTTTTTTGCACATGTTGAACAAAGTACTGTCAAACAAGCACTTGCTCTACCTCATTGGCATGAAGCTATAAAAACTGAATACAATGCACTGTTGGCTAACAACACTCCGACACTGGTTTCCTTGCCACCTCATCGCAAGCCTAATGGCTTCAAATGGGTATTAAGAACCAGAGAAAATCCTGATGGCGGTGTAAACAAGTTCAAAGCTAGATTGGTGGCAGAGGGGAATCCAATTACCATCCGCATCATCCTAACTCTTGCATTAACATTACAGAGGGGCATCCAAAAAATAAACATTAATAATGCCTTTCTCAATGGCATTATCCAAGAAGAATTTACACGGTCCAACCACATTTTGAAGTCTCTAACAAAGCTAGGGTATGTAAGCTGGACAAAGCATTATATGGTCTCAAACAAGCACCTCATGCTTGGTATGAGAGGCTCATTACTGCCCTAATAGACTTTGGTTTTGCAGCTAGCAGATGCGACCCTTCCCTGTTTACTTATTCTCGGTAAAGCACTAAGCTATATGTCTTCATTTATGTAGATGATATCTTAATAACAGGATCGATCCTCTTCTGCACTTGTCCAGGATCTCATCAGTAAGCTCAACATGAAATTTGCTCTCAAACATATGGCCAAACCGGATTATTTCCTTGGCATAGAAGTCAAACACATTTCAACTGGCACCATGTTGCTGACTCAATCCAAGTATATCAGAGATCTTCTACACAGGGCACACATGACACACTCCAAAGACCTCTCCTCTTCAATGCTTAGCACTTGCAAACTGAGTAAACATAGAACAAACACATTATCTGACCCTCATCTATATAGGTCAATAATCGGTGCTCTTCAGTATGTTACATTAACTCATCCAGAGATCTCTTTTGGTGTGAATAAAGTCTGTCATTTCATGTCGAATCCGCTTGAAACTCATTGGCGTGTAGTAAAGAGAATCCTTTGTTATCTGAAAGGCACTTCCCACTATGGCCTTCTACTTTAACCCTCTCAACCAGATGATGTCTTTTCCTTGAGAGCCTATTGCGATTCTGATTGGGCAAATGACCCGGATGACAGGCGATCCACATCCGGTTCTTGCATCTTCTTTGGCCATAATCTCATCTCTTGGAGCTCCAAAAAGCAATCATTGTTTGCTAGATCAAGTGCAGAAGCCGAATACCGTAGCATGGCTCATACAACTAGTGAAGTGCTCTGGATTCAGTAACTTCTTCATGAACTACGAGTTCCCATCCTCACTCCAATGTTATTATGTGACAACTTAAGTGCAGTATTGCTCTCTCAGAATCCTATTTTGCGTGCTCAAACCAAGCACATAGAGTTAGACATCCATTTTGTGCGTGAAAAAGTTGTTTCTAAAGCACTGCTTGTACAGCATGTCCCTGGTTCAGTTCAGACTCCTTTACAAAACCCTTGTCCTCCACACGGTTTGAAGAACTTAGGAGCAAACTCAACGTGTTTGCCTTGCCTTAACCGCATTGACTTTGCGGGAGGGCTATAAGTGTATACCATATGTATAGGAAAAGTACAATACGTATAGGAAATGTATAGTCCAGCTATAGCTTTCGGTTGGAGTTAGTTACTCCTATAACTGACTCTACCCCTTACAACTCCCCTATATATTAGGACTGTGTAATGAGAAAATCAAGAATGGAAAATTCAGTTTATTCATTTCATCTTTCTTTCTTTACTCTTGCTTTCCGTTATATATTAAAGTAAGAGTATACTCTTAAACTAAAGAAAGAGGAATTGCAAAAAAATAAAAATGAGGATCGTGTGGTGGCAACTGTTGGGAGGACTTACCATATTTTTACTGTTAATTTGTCTTACTCTCTGGATTTGAAGAGACAGCCAGCACTTTATGTGGTATATAAGTGGTTAATTACTAGTAAGAATCATTACAAAACAATTGCAATGCACCAAAAGAAAACCAATTCACCTTTAATTTCAAGCTATTCTTCAAGTAGTAGCGGCAAAATGGTGGTTTAATCACTAACTTGGCCCAAAATGGTAGATAGTCGAGTTCTGTAACATATTGTCTGGGGTTCGATTTCATGTCGTGTATATGAAAAATGATTTTTTGAGATAGGGAAAATTTACATCGGTAATCTCTACTTTTCGAAAGGAATTAGTTTCCGGCTATCGGCCGGAAAGTTAGTGAAACTAAGTTTATATCAAGTTGGGTTGCTTATATATAGAGAGATCGATCTAATTGGAAGAACGGATTCATGCATGGTTGAGAATAAACAAACTAAGAATTGATTAAATAATATAATGTTAGTGATAAATGGTATGTAATGAGGCTGATCTAACAGTATCAGCAAACAAATTTGCAAAGATAAGAGATACTTTTTTGAAGAAGAAGAAGAAGAAGATAAGAGATACTTGTTAGTGCACTTAAAATTAATTATCAAACCAGTTCAAGAAAATATATATAAACTCAAAAGGACAATTGTGGTTAAGGGTGGTACCAGATAAAGGGACATTACAAGAGAGCAATAGAGCCCGAGAGAGGAAAAAGATAGAAGCATAAGCAGAGGGAGAAGGGACCAGGCTTCAATCAGATTCTTCAGACCTAATTTAACCAGTATCCTATGCCACATAACAATCTTTTTTTGTAACTTATTACTTTCTAACATCAGCATATAGGTTCATAACTTGGATAGCAAAGTGAAAGCTTCGGAACCTCATACCCTGTTTGCGCACTCCCCCTCATCTCTGCCATAGACGTCTCTGGTTAGAGTAAGCCCATTTCTTCTCTAATCTTCGATGCCGACTATAAGAACCCAGCACCACCGCTTCGTTCCTCAAAATCAAAACCACACCAGAACATTCTTCGTTCTGGTGGCGTGATCGGTTCGTCATTGTTGCTCTGGTTGTGTGTTGGTTTTTGATGGCTTGTCCTTGGACATTTATTGATCCGAAATTTCCTTTGTCTTCTCAATCAAATCCACAGCGAAAATCCTTTGCTTAGGCTTTAAATGGTTCATCTGACATCCCGGTTAGTCAGCTTCCTCGTTCGTGCATGGACAGAGATTTTGTCTCTATCAAAATATCTGAGGATGAATATCAAAAAGGGTTGGAATGTTGCAAAAACAACATTCATGGCCGCTTGTTATTATTGAAGGGTGATATCCCTGTAAAGATCTCTGACTTACGCGACAAACTCTTAAAGTTATGGAAGCCTTTGGGTCAATGGAGAATGATTCCGTTAGGGAAGGGATTCTATGAATTCAGTTTTGCTTCTCAGAAGGATTTACGTAGTGACTTGGCTATTGGGGCTTGGAACCTTCAACCAGGGCTACTACGTCTTTTTCAGTGGTCTCCGGGTTTTATTCCTAATAAGTAGAAACAATCCCATGCTCAATGTTGGATTAAAATTTATGACCGACCGCAGGAATATTGGCGCTCGAAATTATTATTTGAAATTGCAGGAGGTTTAGGTACTCCAATAAGTTTGGATGAGGCTACCCGTACTAGGGCATATGGTCACTATGCTCGAGTTTTGGTGGATGTTGATCTAGCAGGGAAATTGCTTAAAGAGATTATGGTTGAATGTGAAGGTTTTGCATTTTATGTTGGTGTCGAATATGAGAAGCTTCCTCCTTTCTGTTCTCACTGTAATTCAATTGGGCATTTGGTTACGACTTGTAAAAAAATTACCAAGGAGAACGTGGTGCAAAATGATCCGTCTTTGGTGCAGAAGACTAAGCTAGCTTATGTCCCCAAGGTTCCAGAACAAAAACCAGATGAAGATAATGGCCAGATTGATACATCACCGGGAGAAAACCAGAGTGATAGTCAATCGATTGAGACAATCTATGAGGAACCTTTATCCCCTGATCATGTCCCGAATTTCATTCCACAGAACCCATCTTCGGTTGCAACAAATGCTGTCAATGGCTCTACAGAGAAGATTTCTGCTGCAACTAATGTTGACTCTACAGTCAAGGTTACTCCGGTGCCCGAACATTCCATAGCTATCGGTGATTTAACAATTAGTTCGAAGGACACCCCGACTCTAGTGTCTGTGCATTCCAAGGCTACCTGTGATTTAACAGTTAGTGATAAGAATCTTGAGACTCCTGAGATTAATTCAAGTCCAGTTTATGTTCAAGATCTTAGCGCTTTTCCAACTGTTGTTCAGAATGATTTTAATGTTTTATATGCTTGGTTGGAAAAGCAAAATGATGCAAGTACTTCTAAGGAAAGAGAGCAGAACAATGATAATGTTGCTGAAGATGATTTCACGGTGGTTACGTCCAAATCTAAGAAGAAGTATAATCTGAGATTGAATAAAAAAACCTAATTCTAGGTATGTTTGATTCTCGTTTATTTTGCATGGGTTTTGGTTTGGTCCCCCATGTTCTTGTTTTCTTTTATTAATAAATTTATGGTGACTTGTCACCTTGCTTAAAAAAAAAATGGCCCAACTTCTCAAATGCTTGTATCTGGATTTTAGTGCCAAAGGGAACAATTTCCAGTAACTCATGTTTTTTCGAATTTGCAAATGTAATCTATTTAGGAATATTTGAAAAATTAATTTCTAAATGAAATATATTTCTTATGTACTCATGATCACATGTTTAATTTTTTTTGTTTAATTCTCATCACATGTTTATTTTTTATTAATCCACTTATGCACTAGTTTTGAGATCCAAACTTGTGCTTGAGCTGGAAAGAATTTTTCCATAAAAGAAAAAGTGAGATTTCTAAACTCTATGGCATTGATGTAAACCAAAATTATTATTATTATGCTTTGGTATTGTACATTTTGTTCCTAAAGATATAGATTAACATTTTCCCAATATTTTTTTTTAGTAGTCAAGCATTATGCTCTAAATTTATTTGATTTTATGTGGAATCCTACATAATCTGTAACCACATTTATGAAGCACAAAATTTGGTCAAGGTTGTATAGGGCCTTATTGGGTGGACTTAAAAGAAGGGCTTATATGATATATAGAAGTTAAAATAGAAATCATTTTACATTTTGGATGAACTTTACAAACAAGGCTTTTATGAGATTTATTGTAGGGACATTAATGTGTAATGACTTTTATAAAATATGACCAATCCTAACCCTCCCTCCTACCATTATTCCTCTTTTAAGAAGTTAGAAATTGTAATTTCTTAAAAAATATCAAAATGTGTTTTTTTCATTGTTTTTTTTAAAAAAAAGAAATCGATCCAAATACTCATATTAAAATACTTTTATTTTTTTAAAAGTAGTTTTTATTTTTATTTTTTAAAAATCCCATTCAAATGGGCTCTTGAGCCCCGAACTGCAAGGCGCAAGCCATGCAATATTGCTGTGATGGCTTCACTGAGTTGGATCGAGAGGGCTTTGTGTGAAATCTATTACATTTTTTCAGTTGGCCCAAATATAAAAATTAAGAAACTTGTTCAGCTCAATGCAACAGTTGAACCAAAAAAAAAATATTGCTCAATCCAACACTTTTTGTTTGGCGTGGGTCTTGCTCTTGTACCCCTCCATATGCCAAAAAGAGTTAAATCCATACGTCACTCAAGGCAAAGGAGAAAACCACTAAAATATATTTTGGAAGAGTGCAATATCTCAATTGGTTAGTGTTCCCGCCAAAAATATTGGACCAAGGACCCAATGTATGACAAACTTAACTATGATGGGTGAATAACCCAATAAGGATGAAGGTCGATCAAGATAAAAGAAAAACATCTCGGTCTTCTAGGAGAAAAGAACAAGAGGACATCCCGGTCGAAGTGATGAGAGGACATCTTAGTCGGAATGAGAAGATAACTCGGTCAACCCAATAGGTCAGCTCGGATTTTGGGTAAAACATATCGGTCGTGATTAGAAGACATCTCGGTCGGTTGGGCTAGACACAATTCCCCAAAGATTGAATTAGGTTAAGCTCACTAAGAAAGCTATATAACAGGAGTCTACCTTCTCATATGTACACACTCTCCCTCACACACAATAGTCTATTTTTGCTTGTACCTAGGTCATATGTAATTTAGCCTTCTATGACTCCCATGTATTCAATCCTTGATCAATACTACAACTATCCGTTTTAATCGGATTATATTGTTATTATCGGAACACTTATTAGGCCTTAGAAATTTTAATTTGTATAAGTCAAACCTTTATGTCTATAATTCCAACTGATTTGTTCAATACACACAAGGCTTTGCTTTGAAAAAGTAATTATACAGCATATATCGATTATGCCCTTACGCCACGACTGCGTCTTATTCAGACCATTCTCTCAGTTACGCTGAGAATTGTCAAGGACGTCAAAGATTGACATAGATGCGCAGCACGATACAGATCCAGAAGCAAACCGAGTTTTAAAAATTATGATAACACACGGATACGTATTGTTAGAATATTTAATAAATATCACCCAACGTTGTTGATGTGGTAGTTCGCACATCATCCCTTAACCAAGTAATTGTGTGCTTGATCCTTATGACGGTAACACGAGATAGTATTTTACCCTTAATTGGCCGATCCGGTGCGGAATGGTTACTCATTTGCCACAAATTTTTTTTAAAAATATTTAATAAATATCTCATAATATTTTTACACTAGTACAAAATATGCTTTAAACGTCAGGATTTAATATTGGTTCATTTTTAACCCATGTTAAAAAGAAGGTGGTGGCATTTAACCGATGCTATAAACCTTTAACATCGACCGTTATTGAAACCCGATGTTGAAAGTTGAAGAAAAAAAATAAAATTTTAAACTATGGATAACTTTAGACATCGGTTTATTTTTACCCGATGTTGAAAGTTGCGAAAAGTAAAATTTTAAACCAGCAAAGCAATAGACATCGGCTTGTTAAACAACCGATGTTAAAAGCTTTTCTTTTCTATTCACTCATCGCCTTTCACTTGCAAGCTACACTTAAAACATTTTCGACCCAAAAATACTTTCTTCTTGCGCGTTACCTGACCCTCGTCGTACGAGAAAGCCGTCCGGCTCCTCGAAGTGGCCGTAACACTCCGTCCGCCTCGTCGGAGTGTGGGTTCTCACTTCTCAAGCCGTAACACTCTGCATTTTGTTTGCCCTCTCTGGAATTGATTCGAACCAGCCAAACGCCGCCGCCTCTGCCGCACCTCTCTTTCCCTGCGCCGCACCTCTGTCCTCCCTACGCCGCCGCCGCACCCCTCTCTCTGTAAGTGATTCTGTGATTTTTATTTAGATTTCTGCTGGAACTAATTCTTCACAAGTTAAACCCTAACCTCTCTCCATCGTTTGATGCTACTTATGTTGTGTATTGTTAGAACAGAGTTTGTACCCTCACTCTCTGATAGAACACACACACCGATATGAAAGAACAGAGTAGAGAGCGAAGTATAAAGAATAGAGTAAAGGATAGAAGAGAGTCTCATAGCAGAATGTGTATAAAGAAGTAATTAATGCTACACAAAGACATATAAAGATGTTCTGTTCTGTGTGTTTGACTGTGTTTGACGAGAGGTACATACTTCCACCTCGTTACCATTGGTGTGTTAGAATCGCCACCGTAAATGGGAGTCAAAGTTTTGAATCAATTAAATTTGAAAATCTATCGGAAGTTCGTATATTTTATTCTATTGACATTCGAATCATTCGAGTGTGCTTCGAGTCATTAGAGTTTAAATAGGGGTTTGCCTGAATTGTTTTATCAGGAGGTTTAGCAAATATAGTATAAGTCAGAGCGACGATCTAATCTCGAAAATAATTCATGTCATGTTTCAAGAAACGAGTATGTTGTATATCTGGAGCACGGAATAAAAGAAACGATATTCGTGTTCGTTTTTCTTAGATAAGTAAATTTCGGGGACGAAATTATTTTTAGAGGGGTAGTATTGTAACACCCCGTTTTTACTGTTTTTCATTATCGGTAGAATTTTTAATTCTTTATATTTTATCTGAGATCTAGAAAATGATTTTGGATAAAACAAAATCATAATTATACTCTACCTTATGGTAGAAGGTTACGGTAAAAATTTAGGTTTAAAATTCAGGCGAAATCCGGTCCGCGTTTTAATTGACAGTAAGATTTTACTGATCAGAAAACCTAATTTTGACCCGAGAACGAAAAATTACCCTATTCAAATATAGCCAATTTTAATTCAACTTCTTTTAGGCCTTAAAATGTCACGTACGATGTAGCGCTAAAAAAAATGGGTGTTATTGGACTCAAATAGAGTTTCCACTAGATCTCGTCAGTTGGGTTGGTCCTCCTCACTGTGTACGAGAGAGGACTGTCTTTTATATTTTTGTTTGGCCAGATGGGTATGTTTTGGAGTTAATGTTACTGTTTATGGAGTTGTGACTCCAAGTATTTTATATTTTAGGAGCTATGTCTCCATATCTTTATACTGGATCTGTATACTGTTATGATTTATGTTTATGAGTCGGGTTGGGTATTATGTAAAAGATTTTCGAACTTATGATCCTAATTGTGATAATGAAAAATTTTATTGTCCATTCATTTAAATCAAATTAGTTATATTTACGACTTACGAAAAAGAAAAAAATTACCCCATTCTTTTATAGCAAATTTTAATTAACCTACTTTTCAATCTTAAAATGTCACTTACGATGTAGCGCCCGAGAAGGGTGTTACATTATTGGTATCAGAGCTGACCGAGTCTTTTTGGGCTTGGGGTTTAGGTCTGTTGTCATCTTTGTTGTGTCTTCTCTCGTTGTGTTTTGTGTTGTTTGTGTTTTCGGTTCAATGAAGAACCAATATTTGGAAGGATAATGACGTTAGTCTATCCTTGTCTGAGTTTATGTTCTTCATCACGTTCCGAAAGGATACAACATTGTTTGTTGATATTTTCATTATTATTCCTAAGGATGAATAATATTGGACAGGTTTTGATGTATTGTTTTCTTCCTAGTTCAGACTACCATGCTTTGAATAGAAAATCATGGTTAGTCTGGGATCGAGTAGATCTGATTCTGCAATTAAGGATCCCGAAGATATGGTTGTAGCCGTACAAGTCTTGAGGGAACTAACATCAACTGTGGCAATGAAATAATGAGAAAATGGCGGAGAGGTTGAGTTCTGTCGTAGTAACCCACCTCAATTTGTTGGTGAGCTTAATCCGGAGAAAGCTGAGCTTTGGATTACGGAAATAGAAAGGAATTTTCAAACTATGGAATACCATGAACATTGGAAGGTAGCTTGTGCGATATTTTTGTTGATAGGAGATGCTGGATTTTGGTGGAGAGAAGCTTGCCAGCTGTTAGTGGAAAGACAAGAAGTGATCACTTGGAATGTGTTTCGGAGCCTATTTCTGGAGAAGTATGCTTCCATTGAAGTGAGTCGTGCAGAGGAGATAGAGTTCCTGCAGCACGGACAAGAGGACATGACTATCAGAGAGTATGTCGTTGAGTTGGAAGAGCTGATTAAGTTCAAGGAGTTGTATTTAAAGAATTCCGATGACGTGCGAAAGTGTAAGAAATTAGAGGAAAATCTGAAGGTTGAAATGAGGAAGACAACCTTGTCATTGAAACTACTGCAATTTCCCATCTTGATGGATAAGTGTCGAATTCCTCAAGATCTGGAAGTGAGTAAAGGTAAAAAGAGAAGCTTTGAATCTTGGAAGTTTAGAGACAACAACCTGTTACAAGAGGAACTGTACGCAAGGTCAAAGTGGACACCACCAAAATGGAAGTGGATTAGTAGTAGCAGTAAAGGTTATGGATCGTCTAGGAAGTCTCTACCGAAGTGCATGAAGTGTGGCATAAGTCATGCTACAAAAAACTGCAAGATTTAGGACATCACTTGTTTTAAATGTGGACAGCCGGGACATGTCGCTAGGTTGTGATAAAAAGACACTGGAGAGTCTGGTCCATTTGTGATACCTCCACAAACGTGTATGAAATGCGGTAAAGGGCATGCAACTCGAGGCTGCATCATCAAGGGACTTATATGCTTTAAGTGTGGGAAGCCCGGGAACCTCTTGAAGGAGTGCGGAAGCCCAAAATGAATCCTTCTGGAAGTAACAAGTAGACTGCGAGGCTTAAACTAAGGATTCGATTAAAGAAAAATGTGCAAGAGGAGGTAGTTCACCAATGTTTAAGGGTGAATCCATAACTAGTTTTTTTAATGGGTAGAATCTTCACAACAAGTATGACTGAAGTATCACAATCAAACAAATACCTTTTAGTGAAGTGTGTCATAGAAAGTAGACTTTTGACTGTACTGTTAATTCAGTGGAGAATCATTCTTGATTATCTATGAATGTGTAAAATACTCTGTGTATTTATCTATGTACTACCTATGTTTGTTGCCAACATGTTTCTGAGTTGGTTTAGTTTCATAGTTGTACATTTTATTGTCTAAGTCTTATCCGTACAATCAAAATTGTATTCCTTTGCTATTTCATAATGCAATTATCTTTATAGTTTCTTGATAACTTGTCCTTATTGGAGAAAATTGTTTGAATACTCCTTTATTGTTGGGGATTGAGTCTCGTAAATTTCACCATTTACTTTTTCGGAAAATGAGTACAATTGAGAAATGGTGTGATCTTTGACAGATCATATCTTGTTAGCCTTTGTAGGCAAGAAGTTGTAAATTCCCTAGCAAATGAAAATTTTGACAATTCACTTCAAATTTTCTTTTATGTCAACTGAATCCGAGTTATCTCAAGTGAGGGAACTTGCAAAAATTTATTGTTGCTTTCTTAAAGACCAAGAGTTGTCTTAATTTAAAATCTAGACTCTTGGAAATTAAGAAAGTTATCATCTTCAAATTTTGTCTTTTGAAGGAAATTCCTGTTGAGGAAGGAACTTTATTAGGGTCACGTTTGTAAATATGTGGCTGTACAACGCATTTTTACATTCAGGAACCTATTAAAGAGACTTTTTGTATGAAGAATATCCTCTGTCTTTTTATTCATTTTACTTTATTCTATTGAAAGAATAAAGTCTAGAGATTATTTTCTCTTCTTGAAAATTCATTGTTCAAATTCTGAGTTCTTGTTATATCGTTGGTGTGTTAGAACCGCCACCGAGGCTAGAGTCAGAGTTCTGTATCATTCAAGTGTCAGAATCTATTTGATATAAACATACTTGATGCTATTGACATTTGAATCATTCGAGTGTGTTTCGAGTCTTGAGAGTTTTAAAAGGAGTTTGCCCGATTTGTTTTATCGGGTGATTTAACGAATACAGTATAAGTCAGAAAGACAGTCTAATCTATGGAAGTAATTCATGTCACGTTCCAAGGAACGTGAGTGTTGCGTAGCTGGAGCACGTGATGGGGGATTGATATCCGTGTTCATTTTCCGTAGACGAGTTAATTTCGGGGACGAAATTCTTTTTAGATGGGTAGTATTGTAACACCCCGTTTTCTCGCATCTTGAACGGTAATTATATTTTATATTATTACCGGGGATCTAGAAAATTATTTTGAAGAAAACAAAATCATAGTTGAGACCTTCTATATCGAAGAAAGTTACGGTGAAATTTTAGGTTTAGAATTCAGGCGGAACCCGGTCTGTGTTTTTCACTACCAGTAAAAGTTTATTATTCAGAAAAACCTAATTTGGACTCGTGAACGAAACGATTTAGGTTCAAATTATTTTTCCAACGATATTGGTTATTTTGAAAATTCTCAAAATAAATAAGTTATTAACTTTAGTTGGGTGCTTTATCAACAAACGGGTAATCGACGAAGTCGAGAACGGAAGTACGGAGACAAAACTGGACTCCGGATGATGGGACATCTTGCCACCTAGGTTGGTGAGTCACATGGGTGACTCACCTAGCATTTATGAAGCATAATGATGACACCAAAATATCATTAGTAAAAAGACCAAAATTCCCTTGGTTTTTAAATGAAATTCCAAGAGTGTCCCTAAGTAAATTTTGACCAAAATACTCTCCCATCTACTCAATTTCGTGCAGCCCCTCCACTAAACCAAACTCATTTCATTTTGCTTTCATTTCATCATTTTCCTCTCAAAAACCCTAATCGGGTAAACAACGGAAATGTGCAGGGATATACCAATGGGACAGAACGACGAGTCATCCATTATGACTCAAGAGGAATGAGTCACCATGGTGAGTCATGGTGGTGACTCACCCTAGCCATCATGACAACAAAGAAATATCTATATATTTTGAGCTTTAACCCAACCTATCCTAGTTAAATGACAACTATGGTTAAGGCAAGACATTATCAAATTTGCTTCTTCATCCTTCTTATGGTCACAAATCAGCCACATACTCCTACTTATCATCACCACTCATTTGTCATGATGACTTTAAATGAAATGACCAAATTACCCCTAAGTTAACCTAACTTATGTTTGGTTAATTCAACCATGGTTCACATGGCAATTTCAAGTTGACTTCTCCTCCTCATTCGTAGTACAAACTGCAGCCACATCACCCTAGATACACCACCACCACACATTCATTTCCTAGCTTCATGATTCATCAACTAGCTAGGTTATTATACTATATTTTCTAACCAAGATTTGGTAAATACTCAACATGGTTACCATTTATCATTAAACAATCAATTTCTTCTCCTCATTTTAGTCCAATTTCTTGCAGCCTTCCCCCTATTAAAAAAACCACATCCATTTCATTTTTGCTCTTTCACAAGTTTCATCTTCATTCTTCATTTTCCTACTCACAAAAAACCCTAAGTTCTTCATCAATATTTTCAAAGGAACTGTAAGTTCTTGATTGTTTCTTCAAATTCTAAAGGTATAGCCTTATAATCCATGATCATACCTTCATCTCTCTTCACAAAATTTCATCCAATCTCAAGTTTTCTTCAAGTTCCAATTTCGAGATCTAGTTTTTCAAAAATTTCTAGAAATTAATAGAAAAATCATTTTAATGTGAGATAAATTTCTATGATCTCCATATGGCTTATATTTTCATCATCCAAGAGCTTGAAAAATTTAGAGATCCCTAGCTAATTTTCCTATACTTGGCCGAACCTAGCTCTTAAGTGGGTTAGATGGTTTTTCCATTCTTTAACTTGTTTTCTTGTTGATTGATCATGGCTAGGTTTTGGTGGACAAAATCGTGGCCTACTTGCTTGGTTTAGCTTGTTTTTGTTTGATCTTCAAGTGATCTACAAGAGGTATGTGGGAGATTACCATTATCCTACCTTAATGTAGATATATTGATGGTTTATTTAGTGTATCACTAGTGCAATAAGTGCTTTTTACGTCAGTTAAAATTGATTTTTTACGTCAGAATACTGACTGACGTAAATACAGCTGACGTTAATAGTTAATATTTTAACGTCAGTTGAGAACTGACGTTAAATATTACACTATTAACGTCAGTTCCTTAACAAAACCGACGTTAAACTAAAACTATTAACGTCAGTTCTTTAATACAACGAACGTTGATTTTGTTAAAACTAACGTCAGTTGTTTTAAAGAACTGACGTTAAAGGTTTAATTTTAATGTCAGTTGTAATAAACAACTGACGTTAATAAGTTTTTTTTTTAAATTCAGTTTTAAAATATCACTCCCCTCAGCTATCCCTGCATTCAGTCCCAGTAACACAGAATATCACACACATTACAGAATTGCAAAGGAAAATTGAACAATGGGGGACTTAAAACCAAAACCCATGTATATATATAAATAAATTTTAGTTCCAATGTCTAAAAAACAAAACTATCTAAGGATATATATATACATGTTATTAATTAGTTTCTAAAGTCTAACAAAAAAATTATTTATCTAAGTAGTGCGGAGGTATGTTGTCAATTCCTTTCTCAGCCGCATACTTGAAGAAGAATTCAGCGAAGCGCATCCTCAAGTCTCTTAACTCATCTTCTTGAATAGGCGATTGGTCGATAAATGCCTAGACACGTTCAAATAATAACAATAACATCAATGCAAGTCATCTTCAAAACTATAATATATAATTTAACAAGTTGTTTAAATATTACCTTCTTCCATCCATCCGTAATAGATGCGGAGACTATGTTCAGCATATGAAGCATCACATAATAGCCGCACGACCAACTGTCAGGTTGAAATCGAGACTACCAACAAAATTAATTTCAACGTCAGTTGAATATACACATAAATTAGTAATTATAATAATAATTATTTGATAAATAAACTACCAAACCTTGAGGATGTTCCATACAGGATTTGCTTTAGCCTTAGAAGTCCTACTTCTCCCGTTGGCGCAACTTATGCTACTCGCCTTCAGCGCGCTATCATAAACAAATAATCATGTCGATCAATTAACAAACTCGTTTATCATGTGTGTAATAAACTAAAAACAACTGATATTAAAACTTAAATTAAATTTAAGATTAGTTACTTACATATTTATAGACTTCCACCACCTTCGGTGGCGGATCATGGTGGAGAGAGCAGAAGAATATGACAGTATGCCTAGACGGGTGAAGTACCAACAACTGCCAATGGTCATCCATACAGTAGGGAGCCGGATATAATTCTTTCGGATTGTCTCCCAACACCTTCCCTATGTATTTACTCAATGCATCTCCAACAAAGAACTCGGGCAGAAGGATTGACGGATCTAAGAAACCGTAAACTGATGCAACGCCCTTATCAAGCTGAAGACGATGGAGATACCTAAGATATGAAAAGGGTGTGGATGTTAATTACATAATATATATATTGAAATTAAAATAAATTATTAAATGGAAAAATACCAAAAATAAATAAGTTATAAAATTAAAATTAACTTACGTGCACCGTAGACCGATGACATTCTTTGTTCATCCAGACGTTATTCTGCAGAGCGTTCGAGATCGTCACCAACGAAGGAAAATATCCTCGCTTGATTTGGGCGTGTCACCCATCCATCGTGCTCCAATGGACATGCAAAAAACTCAAACGCATAATCCTCACCAAGTGAGAACAAACGAGTGATAGGTGACAGCGACACCGACGTCGACTTGGCCTTCAGTTTAGGAAAAATAAAATATATAAGTTTTTGATAATTAAAAAAAAACACAAGTAATTATTTGACTATTTTGGACATTAATAATGAATAAATACCTTTGCTAACATTTCGAGCTCACGTCGTTTGGAGTCCAACTCAAGCTCACGCCTTTTCATTTCCAACTCATGCTCATGGCGCTGGACTTCCAACTCCCGCTCCCTAGCTGCCAACTCATCGTCCTCCACATGTGCCCTACTAAAACTCTCTTTTGTGCTCACATGTGAAGCGTTGGCAAGCCTTGCGGTGTCCTGGGATGTACCGATGGAGGAAAGCTCTCTGGCAAGCGCCTGCTTGAATTCTGGGTTGGCTATTAAGCCTTGCATCAGATGTGTTGTAATATCTGGGTTGGTCGTGAGGTGCTGAGTAATGTCAGCCAAAATTGATGCTTCATTGACCACCCGCTTTCGTGAAGCAGACTTGCCATAATATTGTTTGATGGTCACGTTCCCAGGAACACCGAGAACCCGACCAGGATGGTCTTTCTTGCCTAGAGCAGTCATCAAGACGTCCTGCTAGTCGGAAAGGGACGAATGCGCCCTGGGAGGATTTTGCTTTAAGATCCATCTACAATGAAAAAAAATGAAAAAACGTGCAAGTGAAAAGTGTTGCAAATATCTATACAAATATCAATTGAAATCAAGTTAATTATTTACTTACAATCTTATCTACCACTTCGCGAGTGGCATCGGCTTTAAAAGATCCCGCCTTTGTCATGCGGCCGGCTAACCAAACATCCTCGCGATCGATGTCCGACAGAGGACTTGATGGTGTGCCCTCAGGCACCTCTCCTCTTTCAATCCTAGCAGAGTGCTCTTCCTGCTTCGCCCTCAGCCTATCCGCCATCATCTGCTGGATCCGAGTATGGTACCCACCCTGAGACATGGTGTGGCGGTGGACGTTCTTCGCCTGATTCTACCGACCCTTATTTGCCTTAGCCTATTCAAACAAAAACACATAATTAAATATAGTTAAATGATCTATAATAAGCATACAAAATTAACTTAATCAACCAACCTGAAATTCTTCATCCTGTCGACTCCTGGCAAACATATCCCAAGTATCCTGATCAATCCAGGGATAATCCGAGAACATTTTATCAAGACGCTTCTTCCCAGATAGATAGTACCTGGTAAGATCATGCTTGAACCCATTCCAACGCTTTGATGCCATTTTCATACATTTATGACGATGATCCTCGTCATTTGGCACAGTCCAAGCTACCTACACATTAGATACATATATAACAACTGGATGGATTATAACTCGGATAATTATCTGATAATGTAAATCAAACGAATGTAAAGGTAAAATACCATGATAGCCTCCCAAATCTGATCCTTAACGTTACGCGGAACGTCATTCCGATGGTTGTAGTTGATGTTTACGTCTTTGCTTGCTAGAAACACCCACTTATTAAATTCTTTAGCATGGGGTCCCTGGGCATTTAGATTAGCATCGAAGGACACCTCAAGCTTCGTCCGCCCGCCTGTCCTTCTCTAGTTTCTTCAACGAGGTGGCTCCTCTACCCCGTTTCCTATGAGCCTGTGATGTCTGTATGGACAAAAAATTGATAAAATAGAGGGTTGTAACATTATAAACTTACATTAACAAGAAGGACTAAAGATAGTATATAACATGCATGTAAACTTACACTAGAATCAGCGGGCGTAGGCGTGATCGGGTCTCGCGAAACCCCAACAGTGTCCTCCGTGCATGTGGGCTATCCGACCGATCCATATGTATGCCTGTTCAAAAACAATATATATGTATTAACATAGGTTATAACTCAAAATAAATACAGAAGTATAAATAAAAATAACTAGATAGGTCCTGTAGATATACAAAACATCTATATATCCAATATAAGGACAATACGGGAGATTGAAAACTATAGTTTTTGAACATTGCCAAGCACTGGTCACGGCCTGGCCGTGATGTCCATCACGGCCGTAACGTGCCAACCGAACCCAGACCCTCATAGGCGGAACCGATCACGGCCCAGCCGTGATGAGCATCACGGCCGTGACGGATCAACCAGCAGAGCAACATGCACTCAAAACCAAAAATAGAGACATTCCAAACAACTCAAACTCACGGTTTAAAGTTACAACTATCGAGACTACAGTTTCAACATACACTCAAAACCAAAAATAGAGACATTCCAAACAACTCAAACTCACAGTTTCAAGTTTCAACTACCGAGACTACGAGTTTCAAACCAGCGAGAACAACATGCATGCACTCAAAACCGTGAATAAAAAAATGTGCCCTAATTAAAGACTCACAGAAATAGGCGCTCGCGTGGTGGTGGGGGGAAGCTCGAGTGGTGGCCAACGTTCGATGTGGTTAGCGAGAGCGAGAGGGACAAGGAGAGTTAGTGCGCGGGAAGGCCAGGGAAAGAGAGATGTCAAGTTATTGCAAAGAAGGAGCGGGAAAGACAGAGTTAGGGGTTAAGAGTGTACCTCACGGTGGTGGCGAAGAAGCCCTCGCGGTGGTTGCGGTGGAGATGAGCGCGCGATTAGGGGCAGAGTGAGAGCGAGAGTGAGGGTTGAGCGTGATGAAAAGAGAAAAGACGTAGAGAAGTGGAGAAGGCGCGCGGGGTAAACATTATAATTAAAATAAAACAACATTTTACGTCGTTTTGGTAAAACTCGACGTTGAAGATCATATATTTAACATCGTTGTCTTAATAAACCGGCGTTAAAAACTCTCGCACTTATTACGTCGGTTGTTAGTAAAACCGACGTTAAATGTCATATATTTAACGTAAGTTGTATTAAGAAACCGACGTTAAAAACACTCACAACTTCTTACGTCAGTTGTATTACACAACGGACGTTAAAGGTTTATTAGTTTCTGCAGAAACATTCATTCCCTTGACTACTGTGCTACTTACCCATTCACCTTTGTACCTAATCCTCTTAATGAGCATTAAGTTTATAGATAAGTTTTCAAGAAAATCAGAATAACTTAGTAACTTCATCCATTGCTCCTATAAATAGCTTCCTAGCTTCCATCTCCTTTTAATTAATTTTTTCGCTTCACAATATGGCTCTGTAGTGGAGATTAACTTCATCACTCTTTCTTCCTATTCCTAGACTCAAAGGTCTTTGTCTTAATGGTCAAACAACTTCTAAGTTTGAGTAAATTACATTGGATGGATATTAAGGTTGGGTGAATCACGTAATGTGATTCTCTCACTTTATTTCATCCCCGTCATCCCTTTCACTTTGCTTTGGAAGCAAGTGATTGTGGATTCAAGATGATGCATCAAGGAACTCCATGAAGAAGAAAGATGCAAAGATCCATTTCACTTTGCTTTTTTTGCTAGTGATCGAGGATTTACTTTGCATCTTGGAATTCAAGTGAGGGAGGTGATGCATCCATTGGAGTTTCTGATGACAGGACTGAGAAGAAAATGATGTTGATGCAGAAACTTTTTTATATTTTAGGGCTATGTTGCAGAAATTTTTTATCTTTTAATCATGTAATTTTAACTTATGAATCGCTTCAATGTCATACGATTTGATTATACATATAACTTGTTTTATGTTAAGTGTTTATTTATTTTAATTTGCACAATAATTTGTTTACTAATTCAAGCTAATTAATAAAAATTAAAAATAAACTTGTATAAAAAAAAAGGTTTAGAAATAAACTGCAGTACTATATGGAGTGATATGCGTTAAGAGGGACAACAGGGACATGACAACCAATGAAATGAGTTTCATAATTATTTACGTCAGTTATTTATAGAACTGACGCAAATAGTTTACCCACCACCTCATTTTTAACGTCAACTTAATTGATGACTACCAAGTTCCCGTATATTAATTACATTATTTCCAATATTCATTCTCGCACGTGTATAATATATAGGATTATTTACGTCAGCTATTTATTTAATCAAGTAAAAATCAAACTTTTAACGTCGGTTGTATAAAAACCTCGACGTTAACAATTAATATTTTTTATTAAAAACACTTTTAACATCGCTTTTTTAAAAAGCGACGTTAAAAGTGTATAGATATCTGCAAAAACATTCATTCCTTTGACTGCATCTTGTGCTACTTACCCATGCACCTTGTAACTCAATCCTCTTAATGAGCATTAAGTTTATAGGTAAGTTTTCAACAAAATCAGAATAGCTTAGTAACTTCATCCCCCCTGCTCCTATAAATAGCTTCCTTCCATCCTTTTAATTTTCTCGCTTCACAATATGGCTCTGTAGTGGAGATTAACTTCATCACTCTTTCTTTCTATTCCTAGACTCAAAGGTCTTTGTCTTAATGGTCAAACAACTTCGAGTTTGAGTAAATTACATTGCATGGGTGATAAGTCCGAGTAAATTACATTGTGTGAGTTGCTCACCTTATCACCTTCCTGAGAATCATTCTTGGAGGGCTAATCAGGTGCTCGGGGTCACAGTTCCAAAACCTCAGCTTTGGCAGCAAGTGACCGTCTTGGAAGTCTCTGGAACCACTTGCCTTTGCTTGAAACGGATCTCGGTGCACCTGTTTTTGCCTCTCTCTTAAGCTCTCTCATGCCCCCGTTTTTCGAGGTCTTCGGAGTATATATAGCTTTCCCTTTGGCATATTTCATAAAACTCTCTGATGGGATGTAGCTTTAATGTTTAGGATTTTAAACCCTTTCAATGTAACTTTTTATAGGATTTTAAACCCTTTCAATGTAACTTTTTATAGGATTTTAATCCCTTTCAATCTTCTAACGATCGATCGATCTGTATTACACTTCATGAATGAGATCCGGTTTGGGTTATTGATTCAACTTATACTTCGCACATATATTTTAGTTTTCAAAACAGAAACACAAAACATCAAAGCAATTCATGTGAAACTGAAACTTTGAGGAAGGCAATGCGGAAGGGATCGTATACTAGATAAAAAAAAATTATTAAAATAACTTTTAACGTCAGTTCTTTATAGAACTGACGTTAAAATGTTCATTGTTAACGTCAGTTTTTTATTGAACTGACGTTAAAAGTGAGTGACTTCAATTTTAACGTCAGTCATTAAAACAACTGACGTTAAAATTGAATTAATGAAGCCTGATATTTACAAAACTGCCACCGCCTCCTTTTTAACGTCTAGCTTTTGGTTAACTGACGTAAACCTTTACCGTCTAATGTATATTTTCCACTAGTGTATATGTGGTCCTGTAATTCCTAAGTATGAAATTTGTATATTTATTTGCATATGTGTGTGATCCTCTTGGAGGATTTGGTTGATGCTTGGTTGTGATATATGTTGGTTTTGATCCTAATAATTTCTAATTTCAAACTTGGTTGTTGTTTGATTGAATTGTTAAAAAAATGAAAACCATGATTATTTAAGGCCATTCGGCCATGACAGTTTTAATGTGCTCCATGATGATTTAATTTGGTTGGATAATTATTATACGGATTGAATGAATATATAAGAGTATAGAAATTGGTTTGGATTGATTTGGATGTGTATATTGAAAGATATGAATTTATGAGTCCTTAGGGACAAATATGCAAATTCTGAGAATTTCAATGGATGCACTGAAATTCATATTATTGTGTGTTAAGATTGTAGTCCTTGATGAGACAAAACCATAGAAATTGGTTTGGTTTTAATTGGATTAATACAAAAAAAGATATAAGCTTTTTAGTAAACAATGACCTTTTTGCAAATATTGTAAAATGTGGGGCAGAAATGTAATTTCTGGAAAGTTTATGAGGACTGGAAAAATATTTCTATAGAAGTTGGTTTGGTGTGATTTGAAGTTATAAACAAAAAAGTTATAAGGTTTTAAGTACATAAGGATCTTTTTGCAAATAATGAAAGTTTATGGACTAAACTGCAATTTTCAAAATTTTATGTAACTGGATAGTTAGAAACTGTTTTTAATACCTATCTAAGTGTTTTAAAACTCCAAAATGAGTTTTGGACTATGAGAGTTTAAAATCGTTGAAAAAGGATTTACACGATTTACAAATTTAACAACGTACGGTCAAATTTTTAAAAATTTCGTATACATGGAAAGGAAACTCTAAAAGCAGTGGTTCAACATATTAATATGAGTATTATAATCTAGGTGAGTAATAGATTTGAGGAGAAGAACCATATTTTCAAAATTAAGGCTTTTGGGGCTAAAACCAGTAAAAAGCGGCGAAACCGTCGTCAAGTGTTTTTAAATACTTTTGAGAAAACCATGATGTAAAGTTTGAAATCAGTATGTTAATACTTTAACATAAGTATGGTAACTTAGGAAAGTGAAGGATTTGAGAAAAATGATTATATTTGTGAAAATATGGAATTTAAGTTGAAATACAGTAAAAAACGGTAAAACAATATTTTAAGAGTTTCGACATTTTTCAAGAAACTGTTTTGAGGAATTTAGTACTTATGTACTTTGATGGAATCTGATTTCAAAATGGTTTGATTTGAACCAAAGGTTTTGGTTTAATGACAAAAGAGGATTTTAGTCTTCAAAGACTAGTATTGACATCAAAAAGCAAAACCTAAGTCATAAAGGACTTAGTGAAAATATGGACGTAATAATTTATGACGTGGGACGGAACACGACCTTAATTATGTCATAAAGTATGGATAATTCATTATCCATATTCCATAAAACGTAATGGACTCAATGATTTGTTTTCTTGGAAGCCAAAGAAAAAGGCTCAATTGGAAAAGTACAGAGAAATAAATAATTGGACTTGTATTCCAATCTCATAATGCGTTAGGATTTTTAAACAAAGTGTTTTAAGATATCTTTGCACAAAGATAAAAGGTTACTTGAGAACTTCAGCTCGATGTTAAGTACCGTAATTCGGACTTAAGAACATCTAGCATCTGAGAAAGCACGATGAAAGAATTCCGATGGAAAGACAAGAAGACCTCATTTCCCGATAATTTTGCCTAAACACATAGTGAAACTATATTCTGTAAGGCCGTTGTGCCAAAGAGTTGAGCTAACACCTTAATGCGGGTGCGAATTCCGTAGTGACGATCCATTGATGCTCGGGGATGTCGGGGTTATGAAATACTCACATAGGCCCAGTGGGTTGCTCCTTTGTGGTATGGTGATCTGGCAATACACTGACATGCTCGACTAGTACGCTACATGATTTCTGGTGGTGTAGGATGTTCCCGAAAAAGCCTATGTGCACCATGACAACTGTTGACGCATTTTATTATCCAAGGCTGGTGGACTCCGGAACAATCCTCCGAACCACTCTCTCCGACTGTTTGTAAGACCATGGTATAGGAATTCAGAGGTCATTCCTCAAGTCTTAGATGTCTTCTATATAGGAAAACGTTGTGTTGGGGTCATGTTTTTGTGAAACATTATTGTTCTGATATGAGTGATGATATGATTACATATTGTTAATTGTACGTACCTGAGAGTCGTACCACTGCATGCCTGCCTTATGTGTAAGATAAATGGAAATCTCACATCTTTATTTTATATTGCCTATGTCGGCTGGCTATGTGCTGTCTGTATTCTCTTGAGAAGATTAAGACGTCAAGATGTCGCTTGACTGATGTATAATAGAGGATGAGGTTCAAGCATGCAGACGATATATTGGGGTTTCTAGTGGACATCTTCCAGCCTTCAGACAGTCCAAGACGATAGTGTGTGTTCTGTCATGCCTATCTTTTCTTTGTTTGATATGGGCATGACCGTTGATGGTTAGTAGACCATGTATTTCCTCTTGGAAGGGGAAAGGGCTTAGTCCGAGAGTTACTATTGTAGTAACTCCAGTAGTATCTTTTGTGACGACGACGGTAGTTGTCACATCCCGTTTTTACTGTTTTCATTATCGGTAGAATTTTTAATTCTTTATATTTTATCTGAGATCTAGAAAATGATTTTGGATAAACCAAAATCGAAATTATACTCTAACTTATGGTAGAAGATTACGGTAAAAATTTAGGTTTAAAATTCAGACGAAACCCGGTCTGCGTTTTGATTGACAGTAAGATTTTACTGATCAGAAAACCTAATTTTGACTCGAGAACGAAAAAATTACCCCATTCAAATATATCCAATTTTAATTAAACTGCTTTTTGGCCTTAAAATGTCACGTACGATGTAGCGCTAAAAAAAATGGGTGTTATAAATTTTGGTATCAGAGCTGGCCGAGTCTTTTGGGCTTGGGGTTTAAGTCTGTTGTCGTTTTTGTTGTGTCTTCTCTGGTTGTATTATGTGTTGTTTTGTGTTTTGGGTTCAATGAAGAACCAATGTTTGGAAAGATAATGACTTTAGTCTATCCTTGGCTGAGTTTATGTTTTTTATGATATTGTTCCGAAAGGATACAACGTTGTTTATTGATCTTGTCATTATTATTCCTAAGGAGGAATAATAGTGGACGGATTTTGATGTATTGTTTTCTTCCTAATTATGAGTACTATGCTTTGATTAGAAAATTATGGTTAGTTCTGGAACGAGCGGATTTGGATCAGCAATCAAGGATCCTGAAGATATGAGTGCAACTGTACAAGTCTTGAGGGAGCTAGCAACAATTGTGACATGCCAGAATGAGGAAATTACTGAGAGGCGAGAACTAGCTGAAGGATTTATCCACTATTTCTCCAAATAGATTACAACCAAGCATTCAACACCTCTCCAGGCTTACAAGTATTCCTTTCTTACCAAGCCTCTCCAGGCTCTAACTCTCACAGAGATATTTAACTTATAATCTTATTAACTCACTATGTGTGAGGATATTAAAGTTTAAGATCGGATGAATATTTTCACAATATTCAAACTTAAGATACAAACTTTTTCTTATGAAAGAATAAAAGAATAAGAGCCTGTTTTCTCAAGAATTGTATTGACAGAGGTTGGGCTTCCAAAAGTTTTTCTTCAGTATCCGAGGTCTTCTATTTATAATGACCTTCTTCTTCACTTGTATTTCTTCAATGGTCATTTTGAATAGTCCCATTTAGAGATAGCATTGAATGCATGATATCCCTTGTGACTGATAGCTTGATTGTGGCCTTTGAGAAATGTACTCTTGGTTATCACATTTGCACAGAATAGAGGGTCATTGTTTCTGAGCAATTTGTACCTTGAAATTTTTTTTCCTCCTTTGTGTACAATCCAACTTTTTCCAGTCATAAAGTTGTCACCGTACAGATCGTGTTGCAATGTACTAATCTGCTTTTTGTATTTCTTTGATGGTACTATGTTTCTTTTACAACAAGGTAAAACATTAAAGCAGATAAAACAAAAGTCAATAACAAATATTCTATTGAAATAAATTCAATCATTTGAAATAAAACTGAGAGATCTATATTGCATTTATTTACACATGAGATAGAGCTCATCTACTCAAAAACTTCGTCTACTCAGTTATTTGTGAGACTAGGTTTGTTTGTTCTTTCATAAGGCTCGTCTGGTGTCGTGGTATACAGAGCTCGTCTATCAAGTCTTTGGACTTGCTATTCCTCGGTGAGTTATCATAATCTTCGTCTGGTGACGTGACACTTAGAGTTTGTCTACTTGATTTTTATTTTTCCGTTTATCTAATTCTACCAAGTATTTCCGTCTGATGACGTGGCAAGTTAAAACTAGTCTAATTGATTTTAAACATAAAATCCGTCTAGTAAATTTTTAGTGCCTCGTCTACTTAAAGAGACCAGTCTATTCAATTAAATAAATAAATGACTTTACCAAACTATTGAATAGCCCGTCTACATGGGTGGACGTGCATTTCTCTTTACGAGTCCAAGCAGATACATATGAAAACTTATTCTAAGTTTCCAAGACTTATAATTTTAAGTGTTCCTGCATAACTAAATAAACTTGTTAGACATCAACTAACACTTTGCAAAGCAAATTTAATCCTTTTGTTAACATCAAAACACAGATTATTTAATCCAAAAACCATTTTGGTTCCAACAATCTCCCCCTTTTTGATGATGATAAAAACTAATTAAATTTGAGTAGCAAAATCTAAGAGAGCTTACAAAGCTCCCCCTAAGACAAAGCCTAAAATCATTTTATAAAAGGTCAGGATTGTATCAGTGCAATTACTTATCATATCAAATAGAGTGAAAATCATGTAGACTTAGAATATATCAGAATAATTTATAGTAAACAATTATCAGAGCAATCAAATAAGCAGACATAGAATATTTAAAGCATAAGCAGAGACATATATGTGCAGACATACATATGCTTTTCAAAAACTGACTTTTCTTATTAATTTAATTATCTTCCTTTCTCCCCCCCTTTTTTCATCAGACAAAAAGGTAAAGGAGTTGGAACATCATTATCAGTAAAAAGAAAATAATAAGCTAAGAGGGGGGTGTAGGTGGAGGGTGAGGGTTTTGGTTTAGGTTTGGGTTTGGTGGAGGAGTAGGAATTTGTGTAGGAAAATTCCGACTTTGTTGGAACTGAGCATGAAGCTCATCATTTGATTCATCATCTGATTTGTGGGGACCAGAGCTTCAACAACTTGTTATCTGAATTGCTCCATCACTTCTACTTTTACTCTTTCGTCAATGATCTTACCTATAATCTCTTCAAAGTTTGGAGGCAGAAAGAGTGATGGTCTTGAGCTTTCACCACTATCTTGAGCATGACTAGGCAGGGTGTCCAATGCTCTTGAATGTTCAGGTTGATCTTGTGAGTGAATTATTGTGAGATCCAGAGATTGAGAAGAGTGCTTATCTGAAGTGCTTGATCTGGGACCAGACTCAGCAACTTCCTCATGTTCATTCATCAACTTGACTGCTTCATGCTCTACAACAGGTTCTTCAATAGTGATTTCTTCTTCTGTGTGTTCTGATGAAGGTGATGGAGGTGGTGAAGTAGCAGGTTCTAGTACTGGATCCTTAAACCACTTAATTTCATCTTCATTTTCCAGATGAGGACTAATGACAGGTAGTCCAAAAATATCGTTGATGATGACAAACTTGCAGTCTGAAATACCACATTTTCCTTTGACAATTGGAATGACTTTCTTTTCTTCTTGAGACAGTCCAGATGAGGAGGCTTTTCTTGTGCATTGAATAACATGTGATTTCCAGAAGTCACTTGCATGTACCTTTTCAGAGATTTCTTCAATGGAGATAGATTACCAATGTTCCAGAAGGGTATAGTCAAAGGGTTCTGAATTGAGATCCAGCATAATTGACTCATCTGCTGGCATCTTGCCTTTGAAAATTCTTCTCTTCTTGTCTTTGTCTTTGTTGAAATCAAGCATTGGCAGTCTTGGTGCAATTCTGTATGGCTTGATCCCATTATTGGTTGCCGATGAATGTCTTAACCAAGTTGGAGGGACAAAGTTTGCCACTCTATCAATTTTAAAATGGCTAAACTCCCACTTCAGCATCTCATACATCAATGTATCAACTAAAATCTGCAGCTCTGCCATACACACTGGGGTGCTTAAATGTTTCCCAGTCAGTGTTTCTGTCCATGATGAAGGGGACATGCCTGAATGATCTGGATCTTTTGCATGTGACATCAGATAGATCCTTCTTGGCAGGGTTAGTATGCCAGTTTGAAATGATGTGCCTCTGAACTCCTTCTGTGAATGGTTTGAAGGGTGGAAGTTTAATGAGGTTGGGGTAAATATTTCTAAGTAGAAATTTCTTTTGTGGTAGATGGGTTAGAAGAGGTCCAAAGGAATTGAATAGTTCAGATGGAAATGGTCCAGCAGGTGTGTGTGGTTCAAGGTTAACCCAATATGAGTAGATGTTTTCAGATTCATACTCATATTCTGGTAAAGGGTACCATCTGGTTAGAATAGGTTCAGGTTCAGTTTGGTGGATGTGGAAAAGAATCTTCCAGTCCCTCTTGGCTTTTGCCCAATTCTCAGCTTTTCCCTCATATAATACTGATGGATCAATATAGGGAAAGTTGATTTTCTTGATTTTTGGAAAGGGGGCACCAGGGAAAACTCCATCATCAGGTTGGTTGAACCAAGGGTCATCGGCAGGGATAATAGGTTGGAAAGTTGATTTAGGAGGTAGGGTTATTTGTGGTTGGTCTGGAAGGTTTGTTTGTGATGAGAGGGGTGTGGGAATATATACATCAGTCATATCATTATTAAGAGATGTACCAGAAACATCTATCATATGCTCAAAGCTAGAAACTAGGGCATCTACTGCTAACTTAACAGGGTCATTAGCACGTAGAGTTACCTCAGTCTCAAAGATAGTTTTGGCTTTCCTTTGTGGTTGCCTCCTTATGGTTGGAATGACAGAGGGGGCAGCAGCAGCAACGGTCTTTTGTTTCTTCAAAACAGAGCTAATGGGAATTCTATTCTCATCATCCTCTTGTGATTGAACCAGATTTCTTGTCCTCTTTTGGGAAATGGCAGGTTGAGTGGCAGCAGTAGTAGGTTCCTTGATGACAATTCCAGTAGGCTTTTTAGACACAGGCTTCCTTGCAGCAGTGGTCTTTTTCCTGATATTCTTCTTTGGCTTCACAGTCTCAGCCATGTTTTGTTCTACCATTTCTTCTTTAATCTTCATCAATTCCTCAGTCTTAGCAATAGCAGCAACAGCATATGTATTGAGGTTCATGTTTGCTATGTTCATTTTTCCAAAGTCAGCAGCTGACATTGGATTTTCAATCAGAATTCTGGCTTGTTCCTCAGGAGTCCTTGCAGCAATGTATTCATGGATTCCTTGTGCCTTGAAGATTTTTGAAAGAAGGCGACAGTAGGGAAATGCTGATAGTCTATTCTTGTTCATTACAGCATCCCTAAATTTTCCATATAGAATTCTTGGAAGATTGATCTTTGTTTCAGTCATGAGGTGGTAGAGGCAGAACTTGTGTAGAGAAGAGAGGTTGTCCTTGATCCCAACCTTCTGAAGAACCACTTTATTTAGTAGTTGATGAAGGATACGAACAATATCCTTCATTTCATCAGCCTTCCAAGAGTGATTTCTGACAGTGTCTTCTTTCATTAAACAGACTTCAATAGTCTCAAAACCACCCAGATCAGCTTCCCAAGTCTCAGTGAGAACCAACCCTTCCAGGGCGCAGAAAATAGCATCGACAATGGTGTTCTCAGAGACTACGATCTTCTTTCTCAACACCATAGAGGGGAAGTCTGTATCAGAAATTCGAACATTCCTCCAGAAGTCCCTAATTAGGTTTGGAAAAATAGAGACTTTCTCTGTGAAGAGTCCTCCCCAGCCAGCAGCATTAATATACTTGCTAATATCCAAGTTATAGTCTTGCAATACTCCAAAGTTGAAATGGTGCTCAATTGCCAAGTTGAGTTTATCCACGTTGAAGGTTGAAGAAGAAGCCATTTTTGAGGTTTGAAGGTTAGGGTTCAAAGACAGGGGAAACAGAGAGCTCGAGAGTTTGAGAGAGATAGTTGTCAGGGAGGATGGGTAGCGAAAGGTTTTTTAAAGGGAAAGAAACTTAGTTAAAAAGGTTTTGAATTTCAAAGGTTTTTCTTTTGGAAATTAATTTAAAGAAATTGACAAGACATGTCATTAAGAATAAAACAGCGTTGGTATTTTGGAACACTAAAAAGGTCTTGATGGGATTGATGGAAGTTACTGACTCAACAGAGAGAATATACTAGATAAATATGTCTATAAGTCAAAATAAATGCATTTAACAAATATATGCATAGACGGCTTCAAGCATAAGCAAGTATGGATGCGCATATTAACATGCAATAGACGCAAATAAGTTTTATCATGCTCTGGACGCAAATTTTTTAACATGCATTGGACAAAAAAATTCTATAGACGTATATTTATCATAACAACATTCTCAGGTTTGAACGCTTATATCAATCTACACATAACATATTTAGATGCTTCCTAATAAAGATAAATCTGTCCTCTGCAAGAGGTTTAGTAAAGATATCTGTCCATTGATGGTCAGTATCTACGAATTGTATATCTAACACACTTTTTTGCACATAATCCCTAATGAAATGATGTTTGATTTCTATATGCTTAGCTCTAGAATGCAGTATTGGATTCTTAGATAAATTAATTGCAGCAGTATTGTCACACATGAGTCGAATACTACTTACAAACACATTGTAGTCCTCCAATTGATGTTTGATCCAAAGAAGTTGTGAGCAGCAATTAGCAGCTGAAATATACTCAGCTTTAGCAGTTGATAAAGCAATGGTACTTTGTCTTTTGATTGACCATGAGACAAGATTAGCTCCAATGAAGTGACATCCTCCACTGGTACTTTTTCTTTCAATTCTATCTCTAGCATAGTCAGCATCACAGAATCCAACTAATCTGTAATCTTTATATTTCTTAAAACACAAACACAGATTAGTAGTACCTTTCAAATATCTAAATATTCTCTTAACTGCAGACAAGTGAGATTCCCTAGGATCAGATTGAAAACGAGCACACAAATATACACTAAACATAATGTCAGGTCTGGACACGATAAGATATAAAAGAGATCCTATCATACCTCTATATACCTTTTGGTCTACCCTTTTCTCTTTATCATCTTTGTTCAGTATGGACGTGGGGTGCATAGGGGTATTCATTGGTTTGCAATCATTCATGTTGAACTTCTTCACGAGTTCCTTTGTATATGTGGTTTGGTGGATGAGCACCTCTTCCATAGTTTGTTTTACTTGAAGTCCGAGGAAGAGTTTGAGTTCTCCCATCATTCTCATTTCAAACTCTTTCTGCATTAACTTAGAGAATTCTTTGCATAGAGACTCATTAGTAGCACCAAATATAATATCATCAACATATATTTGTACAAGTATGAAGTTAGACTTAATGGACTTCCTAAATAAGGTTGTGTCAACCTTTCCTCTATTGAATCCATTTTCCATAAGAAAGGAACTTAGTCTATCATACCAAGCTCTAGGAGCTTGTTTAAGGCCGTACAAAGCTTTCTTAAGCTTATATACATGTTCAGGATGGGTTTCACTCTCAAAACCCGAAGGTTGCATGACATAAACTTCTTCATTAATAAAGCCATTTAGAAAATCACTTTTAACATCCATTTGAAAAAGCATAATACTATGATGTGCAGCAAATGAAAGTAGAATTCTAATTGGTTCTAATCTAGCAACAGGTGCAAAGGTTTCAGTATAATCTATACCTTCTTCTTGAGAGAAACCTTGAGCAACAAGTATTGCCTTGTTTCTCACCACCTTACCATTTTCCTCAAGTTTGTTTCTATAAACCCACTTTGTTCTAATCACTGATTTATCTTTAGGCAGGGGAACTAGAGTCCAAACGTCACTTTTTTCAAACTGATTCAGTTCTTCTTGCATGGCCATAATCCAGCCATCATCCAGCAGAGCCTCATCTACTGTCTTTGGTTCCAACTCAGAAAATAGTGCAGAGTCTTCTTGATCTTTGAAGGTTGATTTGGTTCTTAGCCTATCACTGGGGTTTCCAATGATTTGATCTTGTGGATGATAGTTCCTGAGAACTGTATCATGTTGAGAGGTTGAGGTTTGTTGAGTGGGGTCGTCTGCTTTATCATCAGTCTTTATCTCTGGTATATCTTCTGAGATGTTTAGATCAAGATCTGTAAAAGCTTCATCTAGCTCTGATAATTTCTTATCAGGTTGTTTGTCATCAAACTTGACATGAATACTTTCTTCTACTACAAAAGTTCTAGAATTGTAAACTCTAAGCCTTTTGAAGTTTCAGAATATCCTAACAGAATTCCGTTATCTACTTTTGCATCAAATTTACCAAGTTGATCTTTAGTATTAAGAATATAGCATTTACAACCAAAAGGGTGAAAAAAAGATATGTTGGGTTTTCGTCCTTTCCACTGTTCACAAGGAGTCTTGTTCAGGATAGGTCTAATGTATATTCTGTTCTGAATGTAGCATGCAGTATTAACAGCTTCAGCCCAGAAGTATCTAGGGACAGAGTTGTCATTGAGCATAGTCCTAGCCATCTCTTTAAGAGATCTGTTCTTTCTCTCTACCACACTGTTTTGCTATGGTGTTCTAGGTATTGAGAAGTTGTGAAGAATATCACTTTCTTCACAGAACTTATGAAATAGCTCATTTTCAAACTCTCCCCCATGGTCACTTCTGATTGAAGTGATACACATGCCTTTTTCATTCTGTACACGTTTGCAGAATACAGAAAAGACCTTGAAGGACTCATCCTTGTGAGTTAGGAACATAACCCATGTCAATCTAGTGTAGTCGTGTACTATGACAAGACCATAATAGCATCTCTGTGTTGGAAAATTGGTACTAACAATATTCTTAGATTCTAACAGAGGCAGTCCATGTTGGACCAAAAAGATCAAGATGTAGCATCTCCAGTGGTCTATTGGTACTAACAATATTCTTAGATTCAAAAGAACCTTTGACTTGTTTTCCCTTTTGACATACATCACAGAGAGCATCAGATTTGAACTTAAGATTTGGTAGTCCTCTCACGAGGTTATGCTTGTTTAGCTTTGAAATTAATTTCAAGCTTGCAAGACCAAGCCTTTGGTGCCAAATCCATCGCTCATCTTCAATGGACACTGGACATGAGACACTTTGATTTGAGAGGTCCTCCAAGTCAATATTATAAAGATTGTTTTGGCTCTTAGCAGTGAATAAAAGTGATCCATCATCTTTCTGAACAGTACACAAGTTCTTATCAAAAGAAACAACATATCCACTATCACATAATTGACTTATACTCAGCAGATTATGATTTAAGCCACTTACTAAAAGAACATTATCAATGAAGGAAAAAGGGTGTTTACCAATTTTACCTATACCAATGATCTTCCCTTTCTAATTTCCTCCAAAAGTAACCCAGCCACCATCTTTGGGCTTAAGGCTTTGGAACATACACCTTTCTCCCGTCATGTGACGTGAGCAGTCACTGTCCAAGTACCAAGACGTCTGTTTTCTTCTTGTTAAGCAAATCTGCAACAGGTATTATCTTATCTTTAGATACCCAAACTGATTGGGTCCTTTCTTGTTAGTTGTCACTGGACGAGTATGCTTAGCATGTTTATTATGTATGCATCTAGATGAAGTATGCTCATTCTTTCCACACACTTTGCAAAAGGTGTTGGACGGGCCAGACTTTGTTTTATCATTTTTAGCTTGGGCTTTTGAAGCTCTGTACTGAGTATGTGGTGTTGACTTTTGTTGAGATGTCATAAACGATGCCAGAATTGTCATGTGGTGACCTAGAGTGCCTTAAAATGAGACTAAGCTTGTCTGAGCCACCTACAAGCTTTGACAGAGAGTCTGTCAGATATGTTATTTATTGCTTCAGTATTGCAACTTCACAAGAAGCATCAGGCTCACACTCCATTTTGTCAGCTAGACTGACATTCATTGATTTTAGTATGTCATTTTCATCTTTAAGGTTTTTTTCTCAGTGCAGACCCTATCATATTCACTAGATAGTTTAGAAAATTTCTTTTTGAGACTCATATACTCTCGTGACAGTATGGACGACTCATGCAACAATTCATCAAAATAATTTTGAAGAGTGGACGGGTCAGAGTCCATTATCTCAGCATCAGTGTATTCACTTTCTGATGCAGTATCTGCCATGAGACAGATATTTGCCTCTTCCTCCGCATTATCTTCTTCATCTGATGAAGACAGATCAAGAGTCTCCCATGTAGCCATTAAGCCTTTCTTCTTTTTGAAGAATTTCTTTTTATCCTTTAGCTCAGGACAATCAGCTTTGAAATGACCAGGTTTCTTGCATTCAAAGGACAAGGGTGGACCATTTTCCTTGGAGTCTGACTTTTCCTTGGAAAACTTTTTGTTGAATTGCTTCCTTCTGAAACCACCTTTCTTTCTCCACATATGTTGAATCCTCCAGGAGATGAAAGACAATTCATCCTCGTTCGATCCTTCATCATTGTCAGAAGATCTAGACTCATCTGATGACACAGAAGCTTTTAGAACCTTTGATGAGCTTGCTTTCTTTGCCTTTAGGGCAATAGATTTTCCTTTCCTAGTGTATTCAGGTTTTTGGCTTACTGAATAGCAGTAACTTTGGGTCTCCATTGCTTGGATAAGCTCCTCAGAATTTTTCTGACATGATCTCTATTTTCATATGTTTTTCCAAGAGATCTGAGACTGTTGATGATAGTCTGAAGTCTCCCAAACATTTGATCTATTGATTCATGATCAGCCATCTTAAACAGTTCATACTGGTGAACCAGCATGATTATTTTTTATTCCTTCACTTGTGATGAACCCTCATGAGCTAGGACAAGAGTATTCTAGATTTCTTTAGCAGAATTGCAGCTGTGAACTTTGTCATGTTCAGATATGGTAATAGCACACATGAGATAGTGCTTAGCTTTCAGATTCAACTAATGTTGGTTTTTCCGATCTTGAGTCCATTGGGCTCTAGGAACAACAGCTCCAGCTTCATCTCTTGGCTCTATGTAGACGTTTCAATAAGCTCCCAAATATCTACATTCTGTGCATCCAAGAAGGCCATCATTCTCTTATTCCAGTAGTCATAATCTATTTCATCAAAGAGAGGAGGTCTGTTGATAGATTGTCCTTCTGCATCCATGGTTGTTGGATCGTACTCCCTCAGTACTTGTTAGATGCTCAACCTTTTCGAGGCTGAGCTCTGATACCAACTGAAGTTGACACGGACAAACACAAGAAGGGGGTTGAATTGTGTTTGTTAATAATTTTCGAAAATCAACCTTTAAAACTATTTTTGCACACAAGAAGATTAAAACAGAAGCAAGCACACACAAATAGATATTTTAGAAGCTTTTAACAAAAGCAATATCAAAACCCCTCAGTCAGTAAAACGAATAAAACTGAAAGAGTTTAGGGATAGAAGATTCACACAAAGGATTTTATCCTGGTTCACTCTCTTCCAACCAGGAGCTACGTCCAGTCCCTTCTACTTGAAGGATTTATCCACTATTTCTCCAAATAGATTACAACAAGTATTCAACACCTCTTCAGGCTTACAAGTATTCCTTTCTTACCAAGCCTTTCCAGGCTCTAACTCTAACAGAGAGATTTAACTTATGATCTTCTTAACTCACTATGTGTGAGGTTATGAAAGTTTAAGATCACATGAATATTTTCACAATATTCAAACTTAAGATACAAACTTTTTCTTACGAAAGAATAAAAGAATAAGAGCTTATTTTCTCAAGAATTGTATCGACAGAGGTTGGGCTTCCAAAAGTTGTTCTTCAGTATCTGAGGTCTTCTATTTATAATGACCTTATTCTTCACTTGTATTTCTTTAACGGTCATTTTGAATAGTCCCGTTTAGAGATAGCATTGAATGCATGACATCCGTTGTGACTGATAGCTTGATTGGGGCCTTTGCGAAATGTACTCTTGGTTATCACATTTGCACAGAATAGAGGGTCATTGTTGCAGAGCAATTTGTACCTTGAAAACTTTCTTTCCTCATTTGTGTACATTCCAAATTTTTCTAGCCATAAAGTTGTCACCGTACATATCGTGTTGCAATGTACTAATCTGCTTTTTGGTATTTCTTTGATGGTACTATGTTTCTTTTATAACAAGGTAAAACATTATAGCAGATCAAACAAAAGTGAAGAATAAATATTCTATTGAAATAAATTCAATCATTTGAAATAAAACTGAGAGATCTGTATTGCATTTATTTACACATGAGATAGAGCTCGTTTAATCAAAAACTCCATCTACTCAGTTATTTGTGAGACTAGGTTTGTTCGTTCTTTCGTAAGGCTCGTCTGATATCGTGGCATATAGAGCTCGTCTATCAAGTCGTTGGAATTTCTATTCCTCAGTGAGTTATCATAATCTCCGTCTGGTGACGTGACACTTAGAGCTTGTCTACTTGATTTTTGTTTTTTCGTTTACCTAATTCTACCAAGTATTCCCGTCTGCTGGCGTGGCAAGTTAGAACTAGTCTAATTGATTTTAAACTTAAAATCCGTCTAGTAAACTTTTAGTGTCTCATCTACTTAAAGAAACCAGTCTACTCAATTAAATAAATAAATGACTTTACCAAACTATTGAGTAGCCCGTCTACACGAGTGGACGTGTATTTATCTTTATAAGTCCAAGAAGATACATATGAAAACTTATTCTATGTTTCGATGAATTATAATTTTAAGTGTTCCTGCATAACTAAAACAACTTGTTAGACATCAACTAACACTTTGCAAAGGAAATTTAATCCTTTTGTTAACATCAAAACACAGATTATTTAATCCAAAAACCATTTTGGTTCTAACAATCTTGTCATTGAAACTATTGCAGTTTCCAACCTTAATGGATAAGTGTCGAGTTTCTCGAGATCCGGAGAAGGGTAAAAATAGAAAGGGGAGTTGTGGACCTTTGAGGTTCAGAGATAACAAGAAGTTACAGGAGAAACCGTACGCAAGGACAATACGGACATCGCCACAAAGGAAATCTGTTGGTGACAACAGCGGGGGTTCTGGATCGTTTAGGAATCATCCTCAGACGTGTAATAGGTGTGGCATGGGTCACGCTACGAAAGACTATTGGAGTAAAGATTTTATTTGTTTCAAGTGTGGGAAGCCAGTGCATATTTCTAGAGATTGTGGAAAGCATAAGGTAATAACTTGATTTTGGGATAGTATGTAAAATGGGAGGATCCGCAAAGGTATAAAGTGTAAACCAGTGGTTAGTCGTAATGGGTGACACTTCCGTAATAAGTTAGGACTGAAGCATCATAATCGAACGAATAATTTTAAGTGAAGTGTGTCGTAGAAAGTAAACTTTTGACTGTACTGTTAATTTAGTGGAAAATCATTTTGATTTTCTATGAATGTGTAAAATATTCTGGGTATTTATCTATGTATTGACTATGTTTGTCATCAACATGTTTCTGATCTGGTTTAGTTTCATAGTCGTATCTTCTATTGTCTAAGTTTTATGCGTACAATCAAAATTGCATTCCTTTGTTATTTTGTAATGCAATTATCTTTACCATTCCTTAATAATTTATTCTTGTTGGAGATAATTGTTTGAATGCTCCTTAATTGTTGAGGATTGAGTCACGTAAATTTAACCATGTACTTTTTCCGCAAATGAGTACAATTGAGAAAGGGTGTGAACTCTTGCAGATCATATCTGGTTAGTCTGTGTGGGTAAAGAGTTATAAATTTTCTGGCAGATGAAAATTTTGCCAATTCATTATATGGTTGTGACAAACGAGTTGGAGTTACTTCAAGTAAGAAAACTCGTAAATTCTTTTACTGTGGTTTTATTCAAAACCAAGAGTAAGTTTGACTTGAGTCTTAGACTCTTGGAAAGAAAGAGAATCACTGCCTTCAAAGATTTTTCCTTCGAAGGGAGTTCTTGCGGGAAGAGTAGCTTTATTAGAGTCATGTGTGTTAATCTGTACCGGCCGGGCACTTTACATTCAGGAATCTATTAAAGAACTTTTTCACATATGAGAATATTCTTTGTTTTTATATTCGTTCTACTTTATTCTTTCTTGTGAGATTAAAGTTTAGAGAATTATTTTCTCTCTCAAAATTTCTTGTTCGAATTCTAAGTTCTCGTTTACCATCGGTGTGTTAGAATCGCCACCGTAAATGGGAGTCAAAGTTTTGAATCAATTAAATTTCCAAATATATCGAAAGTTCATATATTTTATTCTATTGAAATTCGAATCATTCAAGTGTGCTTCGAATCTTTAGAGTTTAAATAGGGGTTTGCCTGAATTGTTTTATCAGGAGGTTTAACGAATATAGTATAAGTCAGAGAGACGATCTAATCTCGAAAATAATTCACGTCATGTTTCAAGAAACGAGTATGTTGTATATCTGGAGCACGGAATAGAAGAAACGATATTTGTGTTCATTTTTCTTAGATAAGTAAATTTCGGGGATGAAATTCTTTTTAAAGGGTAGTATTGTAACACCCCGTTTTTACATTTTTCATTATCGGTAGAATTTTTAATTCTTTATATTTTATCTGAGATCTAGAAAATGATTTTGGATAAAACAAAATCATAATTATACTCTACCTAATGGTAGAAGGTTATGGTAAACATTTAGGTTTAAAATTCAGGTGAAACCCGGTCTGCGTTTTAATTGACAGTAAGATTTTACTGATCAGAAAACCTAATTTTGACCCGAGAACGAAAAATTACCCCATTCAAATATAGCCAATTTTAATTAAACTGCTTTTCGGTCTTAAAATGTCACGTACGATCACTACAAAAAAAACTTATTTAGCGACCGAAGATTTCGGTCGCTAAAAATGATAATTCGGTTGCTATACTGTTTAGCGACCGAATTAAGGGGGTAGCAGAAACCCTGGTGGCTAAATGTTTAGCGACCGAATTTGTATTTCGGTCGCAAATTTGCGACCGATATTTCGGTCGCCGTATAGTTGGTCCCATGCTCAGATAACCGAATTTGGTGACCGATATTCGGTCGCTATTTCGGTCGCAAATTTTGAATTTTTTTTTTAAAAAATTTCCTGTAACTTAATCCTAGCGACCAAATTTTGTTTTTCAACTACTACCCCATTAATTTATAATTTCTGATATAAAAAAAATACACCAATATTTTTTTGAATAAATAGAAAACGTAAATATGATGTACTAACGATCCAAAACACCACAGTCAATATGATCAAGAAAACATATACATTAATTAACGCAAGTTTAATAATTGTTTATAAAAAAAAGTTTAATAATGTACTAATTAACGATCAAAACATAAAAACACACCATAGTCAATAAGTACTAATCAAAATATCAAAACTCATTAATCTTCCAAAGCGATGAACATGTAGAAGCGAGAACCTCCAAGGTACTTAAACTTTGCCAATGCACCAGTGGACAACAAATACAACTCCCTGATACCATTTGTATCTGTTGCAAAATATGGGCGATCCTCATGGATTACTATATTCTCATTGAACAGATTTACACTTTTGTCTTCAATAGTCACAACACGCGGTATTTCTTGTCCCCAACGACGGTAGAATGATCGCGGGATTGAAATCAAATCCTGCAAATACACGAGAACAATTTAGTAATGATTAGTTTATGCCTTAACCATCATTACATGAATCTGATCGTTATTCTTAAGTTGATGAGATACTGTACCTGGTCTATACTGTACCTAGCTGTCTCAAAACATTTAGTCGGATCCATTTTCTGATAAAACGATAAGGAAAACAAGTCATATGTCTAAACTTCATCAAGTGATAATAAGAAAAGATGGAAAGGTCCATGTAGCATACTAGCATGTTAAAATAGAACAAAGAAATGCAACTTCACATGCAACTTTATAGATTAGCAAACATAGTAGTTTTTAGGAAGCAGATGCTTTTACGTCGTTTTGAAGGATGGTCATAGAGAGGACTTTTCCTACTGGAAATGCCTAGATAACCTAGTAAGGATGGTCATCAACAACTATTTCTGGAAAGCTCCATTGCCTAGTGAAACAAATGAGTAGAAAACCAGAGTTGCTTTCATAATATTGTGTACAGAGCTGCTTTCTAATGTGAATAATGTTTGAATGATGACGGCACGTCATGTGCCTGGCAAATTGTGCCCCACCCTTCATTTTATCTAACCCTATACTTAATCCTTCATTATCTAAGACCTTGGCCTTAAGGCAGAATTAAAGAAAAACCTCAAACTTCAAGAATCCTTCAAGCACATCCAAAATATTGAATGAGCTTGCGTGCCCTGAGAAGGTACGCATGCTCATTAATATTGAATCTCAAATAGGAAACTAATTAAGGCTTTCGGAGCTTAATAATTAACTCTAGCAGAAAATAAAACCATTGACTTATAAGGATTGCAGCATACTTCAACAAATATATATTGAAGCATATTTCAATACAAACTTAGATAAAATATAGTAGCAAACATTCTATTGAGTTCCGCTCTCCACTAACAAGACAACACATAATTGTCAAACACATGCATAACTTCTAAATTAGCAACACACAACAAGCATCCCGCCTTTTTGACAGGATCACATCCTATTGAGCTCTGCTCTCCACTAACAAACAACACATAATTGCAAATGCATGCATAAATATTAAATTATCAGCACACAATCAGCATCTTGCCTTTCAGGCAGGATACCTTCCTATTGAGCTCAGCTCTCCACTAACAAACAACAAGATATATAGTGTGTATAGGTCATCATTACCCCTCTACATTTTATTCATACATTATCACAGCTAACATTGGTAAGATTATCCTCAATATGACCCAGTGGGTGTCATTGCCATTGCACACTATAATGCATAAATAAAAATAATCGTGTCAGAGCTGAAATGACAACATTTGATAATATTACTTTATAAGGTTTCTATCCAAATCCCAAATCTAATATAAAACTAGTTATGTTTGGTTGTTTTGTAAGAGGGCTATAAGTGACCCTCCTACTGGAAATGCCTAGATAACCTAGTAAGGATGGTCATCAACAACTATTTATGGAAAGCTCCATTGCCTAGTGAAACAAATGAGTAGAAAACCAGAGTTGCTTTCATTATATTGTGTACAGAGTTGCTTTCTAATGTGAATAATGTTTGAATGATGACGGCACGTCATATTCCTGGCAAATTGTGCCCCAACCTTCATTTTATCTAACCCTATACTTAATCCTTCATTATCTAAGACCTTGGCCTTAAGGCAGATTTTGTGGTTTTGGCCTTAAAGAAAGAAGAACGAAAAAGTCAGAAGCTGTCAGGGCCAGGCCGTGACGGCCATCAGGGCCAGGCCGTGATGACCATCACAGCCGTGACAGACCAACCAGGAAGAATTTCCAAGGCAGAATCCGTCACGGCCTAGCCGTGATGGCCATCACGGTCGTGACGCGCATTACTTGATTTTGCCAAAGGGAAGAAGACTTACTGTGCTGCGGTGGTAACGGTGGCGCTGCTCTAGTGGTGACGCTGCTCTGGACGTGCGGAGGATAACGGACCTAAGAGAGAGAGAAACGGTTAGAGACGGAGAGAGACAGAGATGGAGAGAGAGAGAGAGAGAAACGGAGAGGGAGAGGGAGAGAGCTTACCTGAAGGCGATGGCTGGAGGCTGGTGGTCGGAGCTCGCGAGGAAGAGAGAATGATGGCCGGAGAGGAGCTGCTGCCGCCTGCGTGTGAGAGAGAAGAGAGGAAAAGAGGGAAATGGGGGAAGAGAGGAAGGAATGTCGCGATTTAGGGATTTCAGTTTTAGCGACCGAATTATTCGGTTGCTAAATCGGTCACTACACGGGTAAATTTAAAATTTGAATTCATAAATTTAGCGACCGATTTAAAATTCGGTCGCTAACACGCTCCATTTTAATTCTTTTACGCGCCATTTAGCAACCGTTTTAATATCGGTCGCCAATATAAATGAAATTTAATCGTTGCATTTAACTTGGTCGCCATTTCGGTCACTAAAAAGTCATAATTTTTTTGACTTTTACTTTCCTTTATCTGACGACCGAAATAAAGACCGATAACTCTGCTACGCTCTATTTCGGTCGCTATTTCGGTCGCAATATCAACTGTAATCAGTGTTTGATTTAGATCCTACAATCGGTCGCCATTTCGGTCGCAAACAGCAACCAACAAATTCGGTCACTATTTTCGGTCGCTAAATAACCTTTTTTTTATAGTGGATGTAGCGCTAAAAAAATAGTTGTTATAGTAATGGACTCAAATAGAGTTTCCACTAGATCTAGTCTGTTGGGTTGGTCTTCCTCACCGTGTACGATAGAGGATTATCTTTTATATTTTAGTTTGGCCAGCTGGGTATGTTTGGGAGTTAATGTTACTGTTTATGGAGTTGCGACTCCAAGTATTTTATATTTTAGAAGCTGCGTCTCCATGTCTTTATACTGGATCTGTATACTGTTATGATTTATGTTTATGAGTCAGGTTAGGTATTATGTAAAACATTTTCAAACTTATGATCCTAATTGTGATAATGGATAATTTTATTGTCCATTCATTTAAATCAAAGTAGTTATATTTACTACTTACGAAAAAGAAAAAAATTACCCTTCTTTTATAGAAAATTTTAATTAACATACTTTTCGGCCTTAAAATATCACTTACGATGTAGCGCCCGAGAAGGGTGTTACATTATTGGTATCAGAGCTGGCCGAGTCTTTTTGGGCTTGGTGTTTAGGTCTGTTGTCATTTTTGTTGTCTTCTCTGGTTGTGTTTTGTGTTGTTTGTGTTTTTGGTTCAATGAAGAACCAATATTTGGAAGGATAATGACGTTAGTCTATCCTTGGCTGAGTTTATGTTCTTCATAACATTGTTCTGAAAGGATACAACATTGTTTGTTGATCTTTTCATTATTATTCCTAAGGAGGAATAATATTGGATAGATTTTGATGTATTGTTTTCTTCCTAGTTCTGACTACCATGCTTTGAATAGAAAATCATGGTTAGTCTGGGAACGTATAGATCTGATTCTACAATCAAGGATCCCAAAGATATGGTTGTAGACGTACAAGCCTTGAGGGAACTAACATCAACTGTGGCATGTCATAATGAGAAAATGACGGAGAGGCGAGGACTAGTTGAGTTCTGTCGTAGCAATCCACCTCAATTTGATGGTGAGGTTAATCCGGAGAAAGCTGAGCTTTGGATTACGGAAATATAAAGGAATTTTCAAACTATGGAATACCCTGATCATTGGAAGGTAGCTTGTGCGACATTTCCATTGAAGTGAGCCGTGCAGGGGAGATAGAGTTCCTGCAGCACGGACAAGAGGACACCACTATCAGCGAGTATGCCGCTGAGTTGGAAGAGCTGATTAAGTTCAAGGAGTTGAATTTAAAGAATTCCGATGAAGTGCGAAAGTGTAAGAAATTAAAGGAAAATATGAAGGTTGAAATGAGGAAGACAACCTTGTCATTGAAACTACTGCAGTTTCCGATCTTGATGGATTAGTGTCGAATTCCTCAAGATCTGGAAGTGAGTAATGGTAAAAAGAGAAGCTTTGAATCTTGGAAGTTTAGAGACAACAACCTATTACAGGAGGAACTATACACAAGACCAAAGTGTACACCACCAAAATGGAAGTGGATTAGTGGTAACAGTAAAGGTTATGGATCGTCTAGGAAGTCTTTACCAAAGTGCATGAAGTGTGGCATGAGTCATGCTACAAAGAACTGCAAGATTCAGGGCATCACTTGTTTTAAATGTGGACAGTCGCAACTTCGGTCGCAAAAAAGTCAACAATTTTTGACTATTCATTTTATTCATATAGAGACCAAAGTAGCGACCGAAGGCTTTGCTACCACGTATTTCGATTGCTGAGTATAATATTACCAGCAATCTTACAGATCCTAAATTCGGTCGTCGATAGCTACTGATATTTTTGGTCGCTATTTGACCTTTTTTGCAGTGCTTGCCCAAACATAATCGCAATAGGCTCTCAAGGAAAAGACAACATCTGGTTGAGAGGGTTGAAGTAGAAGGCCATAGTGGGAAGTGCCTTTCAGATAACGAAGGATTCTCTTTACTGCACAGCAATGAGTTCCAAGCGGATTCGACATGAACTGACAGACTTTATTCACACTGAAAGAGATCTCTGGACGAGTTAATGTAACATACTGAAGAGCACCGATTATTGACCTATATAGATGAGGGTCAGATAGTGTGTCTGTTCTATGTTTACTCAGTTTGCAAGTGCTAAGCATTGGAGTGGAGAGGCCTTTGGAGTGTGTCATATGTGCCCTGTGTAGAAGATCTCTGGTATACTTGGATTGAGTCAGCAACATGGTGCCATTTGACATGTGTTTGACTTCTATGCCAAGGAAATAATCCGATTTGGCCATATTTTTTAGAGCAAATTTCATGTTGAGCTTTATCGATGAGATCCTGGACAAGTGCAGAAGAGGATCGATCCTGTTATTAGGATATCATCTACATAAATGAGGACACTACCGAGAATAAGTAAACATGGAAGGGTCGCATCTGCTAGCTGCAAAACCAAAGTCCAGTAGGGCAGCAATGAGCCTCTCATACCAAGCACGGGGTGCTTGTTTGAGACCATATAATGCTTTGGTCAGCTTACACACCATAGCTTTGTCAAAGACTTCAAAACCGGGTGGTTGGACCATGTAAACTTCTTCTTGGAGAATGCCATTGAGAAAGGTATTGTTAATGTCTATTTGTTGGATGTCCCACTGGAATGTTAATGCAAGAGTTAGGATGATGCAGATGGTAATTGGTTTAACTATGGGTGAGAAGGTTTCACTATAATCAAACCCGGGTTGTTGGTGAAACCCTTTTGCCACCAATCTGGCCTTGAACTTGTTAACACTGCCATCATGATTTTCTTTGGTTCTGAATACCCATTTGCAGCCAATAGGCTTGCGATGAGGTGGCAAGGAAACCAGTGTCCAAGTGTTGTTAGCCAACAGTGCATTGTATTCAGTTTTCATAGCTTCATGCCAATGAGGTAGAGCAAGTGCTTATGTGATAGTACTTGGTTCAACATGTGCAAGAAAGGTTTTGGGCTTCAAGTTTCCAATTGTACATTTCCTATACATATGATATACACTTATAATATGCTATGTAAAAACCAAAATAGGAAAGCACTATCTTGTAATTTAATTTCCAAAGAGCATTATTTGCAAATAAACTTGTAAAAAGCCCACTTTGATTTTACTTAATTCATGTGTTAATTAAACTTTTGTTTGTACATACCACACCATAGACCAACGAAGGTTGGTCCAGTTAGTAAGGATTTGACTCATAACCAATAAGGTCATGAGTTCAAATCTCACTACCAATGTGAGGACCTTGTTGATGGGTAATCTTTAAGTACCTCTATAAACGTTCTTTGAGCCTTGAGGTATGCCCTGACCCGATCCTTGTAAGCCTCGGAACCCAACTCACCTATACTTTCATGTAAAAAAAAATTACCACACCATAGGCTCTGGTATTTTATAGTATATTATGAAGTCATTATTATAATGGCTTATAAATCGAGATCTTTATATTATGAAGTCATTATTATGGCTTGTATATTGATGTCTTTATTCAAATTTCAAATATTGAGATCTTACAATAAGTATTTGCTTTGCTTGCGAAAAGAAATGGCAATGGAAAAGAAAACCAGCTAGCGGTTAGTTGGATTGCACAACTTATTATTTAAAGTTTTTTTATAAAATTGTTTAAGTTTTAAGTTGAAGACTGACATGCATGCACGACCGTGACATTCCAAAATCAAAAGCTCGAGAATGGAGGAGACAGGCTTGTTCAAGTTGACACATAAAACTATCAATAAAGAATGACTAGTAAACTATCTTTTTGTTTTTTATCTCGCCAATAAATATATATATATATATATATATATATATTAATAAATATAATTATATTAGATCAAAATTAAAAACCGAAATCCTACTTTACTATTCTTCTCATCTTAGCCGTTTCAATTCTGTCCCTTTCTTTCCATCTTCCTTGTTCATCTCAAAGACTCCAATCGCAGTCCATTCCCCCTTCATCGGCTCAAGAATTACAACTTAATGAATTTATTATTTTTGATGCTTATTGTTATTTACTTGTTTTTGATATTTTACACGTTTTTATTTAGTAATACGCTAGTTTGTAATGTTTGATGAATACATTTGAAACATCGATGAATGATTTTTGAACTAAATTATGATTTTTTTTATTTATTTATTTTTCTTTGTTAAAGTGTGGATAATGGATACGAGTGTGGATACTTAGATATATAAAAAGTATGAGAGGACATGAATCCGGATACGAATATTTTTTTCAAATAAGGTACAGGAGCAGATATTATAATACCATACCCAAACTTTATCATTACCATCCGTATTCTTTTGACACATGTAACTTGTAAGGCTGCAGTAAAAAAAGGACCTATGTGAGGCCTACAAATACAATTAGACTTCCTAGACAGCAACAAAAAAAATACTATTATACCAAAATCCAAATAACTGCACGATACACGTAAATAAATATCTCTGCGTTCTGTTTCAAATTGTCGCTGCCGTTTCGTCCGGACTCACGAAAAGATGAAATAAAAAATTGAAATCGTTACTAAAATTTTTATTGAGAAAATCTTAAAAAAATCCAATTATTTAAAAGTAAACTGGTCTAAAAAAAAAGAGAGATGAGTCCAGGAGTCGGTTACGAATAGGGAAGATGTTAGCACCCCACATCGCCCATTTAAAAAACGGTATCTCAAGTTAATTGTGCAAAAATATTTTAATAGCCTTTTAAATATTTATTTTACCCCAAAAATTATTTACAAGAAAGAATTATTTTTAACTTTTAATATTTTAAATTTATATTAATTTTTATATTTTTAAATTTATTGTTTACAAAAACTAAATGAGGTTGAACATGACACATGAGTGCACAGGGTAACTTCAAATCTAAGGGACTAAGCATGACACCGTGTCCATAGAGCATTCCTAGAAATAGAAAAGTTTTATTTATTCTAATTATATTTTTATATTTTGTATTATATTGATTTTTGCGTTTTTAAAATTTATTGTTATAGAACCTAAATGAGGTTGAACATGACGCATGAGTCCACATGACAACCTCAAATCTAAGGGACTGAACATGACACCGTGTCCATAGAGCATCCCTAAAAGGAAAAAAGGGACACAAAAAAAGGAAAAAATTAGTTTTGGCTTGACAAGATGGTTTATCTTGCTCCTACGTATTATCGGATACGATGAGAAACTCAAAGTCACGAAGTTCTTTAGAAAAGATTTTATTTGTTGGTTGATTTTAATTTTTGAAAAGAAAATCAAGGGTTAACAAGACGTCGCATCTCAGTTTACCCTTTTTAAAGGAAGTTAATTTAATTTCTAATTTTTATCTTTAGAGGCTTAGGATCGTCAAGTCGTCACGACTCGGATGTCCTAAATTAATAAGGATTAACAAGACTTCATATATCAGCTAGCCCTTTCATTTTAAAAGAAATTAATTTTGTTTTTTTGTTTTTTTTTTAAAGGACTTAGAATCACCAAGTCGTCACAACTCAGGTGTCCTAAAAAATAAAGATTAACAAGATGTCACATCTTAGCTAACCCTTTCATTTTAAAAGAAATTAATTTTATTTTTTTGTTTTTTTTAAAGGGGTTTAGATTACTCTTTTTCTAAGTTCATATTTGACCCGGAAAGAAAAAAACATAAGGGAAACAGATAAAAAAAAAATTAAAAAAACAAAAACACCATTATAAGCCCAAAACAATAAGAGGCCCAATCCCATGCTTATAACAAAACAGTTAGTAAAGTAAATAAGAAAATAAAATAAAAGAAAAGGAAAGGATAAAACATCCAACAGACTGAACAGAGTGTATTTCCATCGTTACCAAAGTGCAAAGGGCCAACAAGGATGATTGACTGAACATGTGGGGCTGACACAGCGGTCGGCGGCGATAGGCGGTTTGCGTCTGTGACGGCGGATGCGAGGTGGTTGGACGTCGACAGGGACGATGGCATGGCAGCGATGGGTCGGAGGGACCATGCACGGCGAGGCAGAGGGGCAGAGGGTGCGAATCGTGCGTGGGTCCGGGCCTGAGATCAGTGTTTTGCGATGGCGGCGAAGGTCCGAGGTGGTGACGCTGCAGTGAGTGAGTCTGGTGCGGTGGTGGGTCTAAGATCTACGATTCGGGCTTCGATCTGAGGTGTCTCGACGGCGTTGCGTGGAGCTGACTCGACGAAGCGGCGGAGCCGTTTTGGTGGTGATCAGTGATGAAGACGGCGGCAGCGACGCGAGGTGGAGGTACTATGACGTGATCGTGTTGGAGCTGAGTTGCGGCGAAGATGGCGGAGGTCCGAGGTGGTTGGCACGAGGAAAGTGGTGGCCAAGGGGAATGATCTGTTATGTTGCTTCTGGTGTTTTGATTTTTGTTGTGGTGTTTAGATGGTGAAGGGGTTGGGTTCAAGTTGTGTTTTTTTCTCTTTTTTTCTTTTTTGTTGTGGTTTGCGTTTTTGTGTGGTGGCTGAGAGGAACAAGAAAATGATGGGTTATGTGTGTTTGAAATGTAAGAGGAAGAGGAGGGTGTGAGCTGTGATGGATTTAGATTTTTGTTCTTCTCCTTCACTGTTTCATAAATTTCCTCCCATCCCCTCAGTTTGTTGTATATGTGAAATGGTCTCCTCTTAGTATTTTCTCCTCTTTCTTGTTATTGTTCAAGGTAATATATAGAAGAGCAAAAGGGGAGAAAAACGTTCGTCTTGTCGAGGGTGAAGACAAAAATGCAGAGGGTGGTACATTGTGTGGGGAGCAAATCGGCTTTGCCTCCATCACTCTGCTGGCTGGTGCAAGAGCAGGGATAATGTTCCCATTTTTTTTTTGGAAAAAAGTGAAAGAGAGAAGGGAAATAAAATATAAAGCTGATTTTCCTCTGATGTAAGAGAACAAAGCAAGAGAAAAAAAAAAAGGACAAAGAATAAATATTTTTATTTTTTTCAAAATAAAATAAAAAAATCTGAAGTCTTTTTGTTTTTATTTCTTTTTGTTTGTTTTTGGATTTGGATAATTTGGATAATGGGTTTGCAACAACAAATAAAATTGGGCTATATCTAATTCTATATTATATCACGAAAAAAAAAACATTTTTAGTTTTTTTATATATATATATATATTTTTTATTTTCAAAAATATTAATTAAGAGAAAAAAGACTCAAACAAAATTAGGTGTTCACACAAATATTAAAAAAATATGACATTCAAATAATATTAATGGATTATACGTGCTAGCTTTTTATAGTAACTAATTATGACTGGAATGAAAAACATGAAGATGCGAATATTGGAGTTTGGATCCAATTGCAATTCTGAAGAGCAAAAAGGAAAAACAATGCAGGGGCAAGCTAAAAATTTTCATAAAATATATAGGTAAATTTTAAGAGTGTAACAACGACAAAACAGTTTATCATTTGTGAAGTTGGCTAAATATATCAAACAATCCCATTGTAATTTTATTTTTACCAAATCCCATTGATTTCTTATAATCCGTCTCTTCAAAAATATTATTTAAATTTTGTCAAAAAAAAATTTTGGGTTCTTAGCAACCGCATATAAAGTATAAACTTATTAGCATCCATGATGGAAGAATCATATTTGGGTTTTTATCAATTATATGGTGGGTCCAAGGAATATAAGAACCCAACCTTCATTTTACTTCAACGAAAGAACTAATTTTGGATTCTTAAATGGATCACACCATGACAGTCACCTCATTTGCCTCCAATGGCAGCCACCTCATTTGCCTCTAATTGAAATTCTTACAAGAATAAGTTCTTACATTTAAGAACTACTTTAAGAATAATCATTAGAGTTGGAAAACCTTCAAAAATAGTCTTTGAAACCAAGTTGAATTCAGGAGTCGGTTACGAGTAGGGAAGGTATTAAGCACCCTACAACGCCCATTATACGAATGGTACCACGAATTAATTGTGCAAAATTAATTACTTTAAAATTATTTATTTTTACCCCAAAAATAATTACAAGAAGAATTTAATTATTTATTAATATTTTTATTTTATATTTTATATTTCTTTATTGTTTTTTTAATCTTTTTTTTGCATTTTTATTAAAAAAAATATATTGATAAATCTTAAATGAGGTTGAACATGGCACGTAAGTCCATAGGGCAATCTCAAAGCTAGGGGATTAAGCATGACACTTGTCACAGAACATCCCAAAAACGTTAAATAAGTCGCATGACACTTGTCACGGAACATCCCAAAAACGTTAAATAAGTTATTAATTATCTACATTAAACAAATTAAAAAAAGAACACAAAAATAATGGAAAAATTAATTTTGGCTTGACGAGATGATTGGTCTCGCTCCTACGTATTCACTGTTTCGATGGGAAACTCAAAGCCAAGTAGTTCTTGTAGAAAATATTTTATTTGTTGGCTTATTTTAAACTTTATGAAAAAGTTTTTATTTTATTTTAAAAAACATGGCACAAACGTCCACAGAACGATCTTAAACCTAAGGGATTAAATGTGATACTTCTCACAACGTAATCCTAAAATTTATCTATAGAGAAACAATCTATTTTATTTAACTTATTGCTAAGAATAAAAATAAAGTTTGACTTCACATAAGTGTTTATAACATTTTTTTTTTTGAGGAAAAAAAAATTATGAGGCTTTTCTTACATAACCAATAGAAAAATATAGAAGTCAGGGGGGGCAGAAGTAGAAGACGGTAAAATCACACCCAATGGCTGCCATACCTCCGGATCCATGGCCACCCACAACCGCTGCAACTACAGAGCCGTTGCACCAAAAAACAAAAATGAAGGAAACAGTTTTGTTTCCCACAAACCCCAGCCATAAAATGAACAAGTAAAACAATGATACAAATAGAAAAATTAATCTCAAGCAGAAAATAAACAGAAACAAATAAAAACAAATAAAAGAGATTTATGAGGTTTTTCTTACAAAACCAACGTGAAAATTCATGCATTAAAAAAACGAAAGAGGGGATAAGAAAGGAGAAGATGGGAAAACCACATTGCCGCTGCACCTCCAGATCCATGGCCACCTGTCGCTATAGCAGAATAAAGCATCACTTTGCAGCGGTGATTGACGGCATGCAGCGACACTGGGCAGATCGATTCGGAGCAGAGTATTCTGGTTGGAAGGTATACTGACGGTGGTGCGTCCCTCTCCTCCTTGTTTGTATTTTTTATTTTTCTCTCTTTCCTCTGTTGATTTTTTTTTGCTCTCAATATTGTTTCAGAGATATTTATGGAATCTTTTTTTTCGTGTTGTTGTTTCTTTTCTGATCTCAGTTGTCATTTTATAATGTCCATTCCCTTGATCTTGATCCTAAAATTCCGCCATGTTATCTGATCCTGATCTTAAAAACCTGCTAAGGTTAAGATTTGTATCTCTGATTTGAAATCAAAATCTACCGAGCCTCATTTATAAAAATTAAATTCTAATTCAAAATAAAGTGGTTGCTAGGATATGTTAGGGGAGGATGAAATGGTTTAACTGGCTTGGCCCAATTGAAAATCTTTTTATTATTTTTATTTTCTTTGCAATTTTTTTTACTTTATTATTTTTTTGAAATTTTTGTTAAGACTAGAAGACCCGATCAAAATGGGGTGTTCACAGTAGCCACGTATGAAGTTCCAACTCACTTTAAAGTTAAAAAATTAAATTTCAATTGCTATGGGTTTACACCGTACACACTTGCTAATTAAAAATTAAAGTTAAGGAACAATAAGCAGTATCCGATTTTCTCTTTTCGATTGTCAACTAAAAATGTCGAATGTATATGATTATTTAAAAAAGAACAACTAAGCAAAACCATGTTTGCATAAAATGAACTATATAATCAATTTCTTAATATTTTTAACTAAAATTTGGAGATCAAAACCTAAACTTGACTAATCTTTGGTGGTGTGGTCAAAGGAAAGAAAAGGATGGGCAGCAAAAGTCACAGTCGAGGTTGGTATAAATGAGACAAGAAGACAATGCATAACATAGCCATAGAGTTTTTTTTTTATATAAAAAAAGTTTGGTTAAAGAAATATTTTGATTCTTATACGATATACGAATTTTCGATTTGGTTTTTATATGTAAAAATTATTAAAATGATCCCTATACATACAGAAAGTCTCCATTTGATCCATATACGTTACCCGTTTGATCCCTATACGAGCAAAAAATATCAAATCAGTCCCTAAAATTTTGTACGGTGGGGACCAAATGGAGACTTTTTATACGTATATAGATCATTTTAATAATTTTTTATGTGTAGGGATCAAATCGAGAATTCATATCATATATAAAACCAAAATATTATTTTAATTAAAAAATTTAGATAAGTTGAATCTCAAGGTTCATCATGACTAGAACAGGTGTCATAGAGTTTGCTTTGATGGAACCTCTCTAGGCTGGATTTGGCTTGTCTAGCTTGTGTAACTTTTTTCCTCTTACAAAACTATTGGATCCGAGTGTATTTTGAGGCTGCGGTACGGAGAGAAGCCTAATTCCTCTGGGCTCGTTGGTTATGTTTAGGGGAATATGATGGACCCAGCTGGCACTGCATTTTCTGCACCATTGCACATGTCCAACTGCCACCTAGTAGCTATTGTGTCCACTCCATCTGCCAGCTACACATAGACCCTTTTCTCATTTTACTAGTCTATCTTAATATATAAATAGATCATAGAATAGTGAATAACATTACATCGAAATTAGATTAAAAAAATATTTATTTATTATTGCCCGAGAACTTATTTAAATTTTGTTTGCCTCTAATGTTGATTTTATATAGCGTTTGTTAGTTTGTTTAAAATTTCTTTTCTCGAATCATAAGCATTCATATAGTCATATTTTATAATACTTTTTATATTTTATCAAATTTGAGTTTAATTTTTATAGTATAATTCTTTTAGACAGTTAATTAATTATAAATGGCTAATCTATAATTTTTAAAATAATTATTATAGGAATCAAATATATTTTTAATAAAATAATAATATATGATTGATTGTAAAATATAAAAATTATACGTAAACAATACATCACAACTAAATCCATCTTAATAATGTTTAAAATTTTATATCCTTGTCTCGCACGAAAAGTTTCAAACTCTGCTTCTAAATTATTCATAAAAAAAAAAAAAAAAAACTCTGCTTCTAAACTTTGTACTAATATTTATATTTGGATATTTTAACATAGTCTCTAAGACTCAAATCGTGGGATACATATAGTCCCATTATCAAAAAAACAAATTGAAAATTCCTTGCTTCTCACATAGGGAACGAACGAGTGTTACTAAAGTGAATTATCATACATGCAAGGTTTTGAAAATCGGACCGGACGGGTCGAACCGGGTCGATCGGTTTAACTGGGAATCGGGATCATGGCCGGTCCGATCAGCAGGGAAAACTGTCCATGTGATAAATCGGTGCAAAAATCGAAAAACCGGTTCAAAATCGGTAGTGAACCGGCCTGAACCGGTTTTCTAAAAAAAAAAAATAGTATAAAAGGATTTGGGTCATCCTAACTAAAACTCAATTCTTTTGTTTTCTAACATATGTGGGCTGATTGTAGATTTTGGGTTGGTTTTCCGTATAAAGATGATTTTAACATATATCTTTATATTTATTTATTTTAATTTCAAATAAAAAAAAATTGTGCTTAATAATTTTAGTTTTTATGTTGTTTTTTTGTTTAATATTGTAACAAATATTATATTAAAAATTAAAATAATATTATTTAATTATAACCGGTTCAACCTCGGTTGGACCATTGAACCTCGAACCGCTGCCTTCACCGGTTCGATGGCCGGTCCGGTTTTGTAAACCTTGCATACATGTGATTTTTTTAAAATAATATCTATAAAATTAAACATTTTCAATAATGTAATAGTAGTACATAATTAATTCATTTTATTCATTGAAACCTATATCACTCTTTTTGACCATTCTATCCCCCACCCCCACCCCCCACCGCACACGCACACGCACACGCACATGCAAGTACGTCCGCACACACCCACGCCTGTATGCACCCATGCACACGCCCATACACATGCACTCGCCCACACAGATCGACGTGTGTCTTGTTGAGTGGGGCCCATAGGCGTTGCTTTGTTGGAACCTCTAGCTCGTTGGGTATACTTGGGGAATATGATGGGACCCAGCTGGCACTGCACTCTATGCACTAGGGGTGTTCGCGGATTGGATTGGATCGATTTTGAGTTAAAATATCATCCGATCCAATGATTAAAACATCGTGCGGTTTGGATTGGATCGGTTTGCTTCCTTAAAAAAATCTGATCTGATCCAATTCAATCAAATGCGGTTTGGATTGGATTGGATAATTCGGTTTTTGGCATGCTTTATTTTTTTTCCTAATGCCAAGTGTCCTTTCAACTTATTTAATAGTGGATAAAAGATAATCTTTGTTATAATTTGGGAGTTTGAGAAGAAAAAAATTATTGATATTTTTTAACACGTTCTTTTATATTAATTCTCTATATCTACTCCCACTTATCCTATTTTTTTCCTTGAATCGGCTACAAATAAATTGTAGCTAATTATTTTTCAAATTTACTTAATTGTTTTTCTATTTTTCATGATTACTCAATCAAATATATATATGCTATGCATCAAAAATTTTAGTAAAATATAACTTCAAAACATTAATATTTATTCTAAATAGTCTTATATATGTCATTCCAACAAATATATTAAAGAGAATAAGGGACATAAAAGTATGAAGAATAATTTTTAAGCATGAGTAATACTGTAATTTCAAAAATAATAGTATATGTATATAATAGATCGATTTGGATTGGATTTAACTATAGGATCCAAAATCCGATCCAATCCAATAAAAAATTGCGGTTTTCGGTTTTCGGTTTGTTCGGTTTTCGATTTTTCGGTTCGATTTTACGGTTTGAATCGGTTTGGATCGGTTGATGAACACCGCTACTATGCACCACTGCACATGCCCAATGTCGCGACCGTCCCGTCCGGGAGCCGCAAAAAGATGAAATAAAAACAGAGGAGTCACCACTAAAATTTTTTATTGGGAAAATCTTAGAAAACCCAATTATTTAAAGATAAACTGGTCTAAAAAGAAAGAGAGAGATGAGTCCGGGAGTCGGTTACGAGTAGGGAAGGTGTTAGCACCCCACATCGCCCGTTTAAAAAACGATACCTCAAGTTAATTGTGCAAAAAAAAATAACGACTTTTAAATATTTATTTTACCCAAAAATATTTAAAGAAAGAATTATTTTTAATTTTTAATATTTTAAATTTTTATTAATTTTTACATTTTTAAATTTATTGTTTATAGAAACTAAATGAGGTTGAACATGGCACATGAGTCCACAGAGCAACCTCGTATCTAAGGGACTGAACATGGCATCGTGTCCATAGAGCGTCCCTAAAAATAGACAAGTTTAATTATTTTGATTAATTATTTTAACATGAAAAGAAACACTAAAAAAAAGGGAAAATTTAATTTTGGCTTGACAAGATGATTTATCTTGCTCCTACGTATTCCCGGGTGCGATGGGAAACTCAAAGCCACATAATTCTTTTAGATAATAGTTCGATTGATTGGTTGATTTTAATTTTTTTGAGTAAAGATTTGATTTTATGAAAAGAATTATTTTTATTTGATTTGATTTTTTATTTGTATTGGCTAATTTCTAAATATCGAAAACTTCTAAGCGAAATAGAACATAGCACATGCGTCCATAGAGCGATCCCGATCTAAGGAATTGAGTGTGATACATTTCACAAAGCAATCCTAAAATTATTTATGAGTAGTTATTCTATATTTTATTTATTTTAACTTATGAACTTTGTTGAAACCCATTTGGTTTGGCCCAAGTAACAAACCCATAAATACCCTGATTAGTTAAATTTAATTTCTAGAAGAAAACGAATAAAATAAAAAGATTAATTATTAAAATAGATACATTGCATCAGGAAAACAAAACTGATGAAAGACTAAACCTTTGGTGTTCCTTTACTTCACACATCTGCAAAAACGTGAAACATTTAGCGGAGCGGAGGGCCACGCGTTTGACGGTGGTGGCCGGACGGTGGACTTGGGCGGACAATGCGGTTGAGGCGGAGGCGGCGCACCAGGATCGACGGTTCGTGACTGGAGCGGATGACATGGCGACAGAGAAGACAGAAGCAGGCGGCGAGGTGGGAGGATCGTTGGTAGGCTCGGTGCGGTCTCGGTGCGACTGGACGACGGTAGAGGTTGCGCGTTTGGGTGATGAAGCTACCGCGATGGAGGATCTATTTGAGATCAGTGGTGGCTTGTTGGGCGTATGGTTACTCACGGCAGAGAGGCGGCGGCAGCTAAGGAGAAGCAGCAGCGATGCTTGGCGAAGATGGCGGAGGTAGCGTGGAAATGGCTTTGGTTCAACAAGGGACAAGCTTTCTTCTCTATTTCTCAGTGGAGGCAAAGTGAAAATGAGGTTCTAATTGTTTAGTGGGTTATGGGTAGTTCAAGTTAGAGGGAGGAGGAGCTTGAATATGTAAAATGAAGAAGATGTAAGGTGAGGGTGGTTCTGATTTTGGCTTGTGGGTTAAGGGTGGTTCAAATACAAAAAGAGGATAAATATGGTCTGCAAGAAAAATGAAGAAGAATGTGGGAATGTGGCAAAAAGATGAAGGGAAAATGGTGTCTCTCAATGTGCTCCATGTTACTGATTCTCCCCCCCGGGAAGAAAAACGTTGGCTTTGTTGAGGGTGAAGACAAAAATATGCAGAGGGTGGTACATTGTGTGGGGAGCAAATCAGCTCTGCCTCCACCACTCTACTGGCTGGTGCAAGGGCAGGGATAATGTTCCCCTTTTTTTTGGAAAAAAAGTGAAAGAAAACAAAAGAAGGGAAATAAAATATAAAGTTGGTTTTCCTGAAGTGGAAGACGACAAAGCAAGGATGGCAGAAGTATACCATAAGGCAAAAAATCAAACGTCCCTCTTCTTATTTTTTTATCATTTTCTTTTTAACAATTTTGTATTATTATTTATTGTTTATATATTTTTCCTTTTTTGCATTTGGGTTTGGATCATGGACCTAAAAGATATCTTGCAACAAAAAACTAAAAAGGTCTCCACTTGATCATGTAATGGGCCCAGAACAAAAATATTTTTTTTTGCCATTTTGTATTTTTATATATTTTCTTTTGTTTTCAAAAATATTAATTAAAAGAAATAAAACTCGGACAAAATTAGGTGTTCACAGCTGCCCCCCTTTACTTGTTTCTTATTAGATAGTTGGTGTAACCGTAGTTTACCTATTATCGTTATAAGAAGCGAGTAAGGACATGAACTCCAATTTTGTTCGGGGTACACTGACAACCAAAAGGACCTGTGGCTACATAGTAATTTCCTGTAAAGAACCAGCGGGTTGGATTGCCCACTGAAGTTTAAACATAAAAAGCTTGCAGGGTGGATTGTCTGCTGAGCCTAAAAAATAAAGATAAAGAGCTTACGGGGTGAATTGTCCGTCAGAAGCTCGAACAGAAAGATAAATGAGTTTACGGGATGGATTACCCGTCAGAAGCTCGAACATAAAGAAAAAGAGCTTATCCACCTCGTCAGAAGCTCGAACAGAAAGATAAAAGAGTTTACGGGGTGGATTGCCCGTCAGAAGCTCAAACAAAAAGATAAAATGAGCTCACGGGGTGGATTGCCCGTCAGAAGCTCGAACAGAAAGATAAAAGTGAGATCACGGGGTGGATTACCCGTCAGAAGCTGGGATGAAAAGATAAAAAGCTTACGGGGTGGATTGTCCGCTAGAAGCTTGAATTGCAAGATAAAAGATCTTACGGGGTGGATTGCCCGTCAAAAGCTCGAACAGAAAATATAAAAGAGTTTACGGGGTGGATTGCCCACTGAGGCTCGAAGCAAAAAGATAAAGGAGCTTACGGGGTGGATTGTCCGTCAGAAGCTCGCTTATGAGGCCAAATAGACAAATGCAATGCATGAGTGTTGGTTTTACTCATTGATGGAATGACAATGTATGAGATGGTTTTCATGATTGATGAAAACTCAAATAACTATCTTTCAATTCAACACACAATAAACGCTGATGATGAAAACCCTTATTATACTTTTGTACGATGCAAGAGATACTTTTGATGAGAAAATATTTCTTCTTTGTTGTTTCTTTTTCATTATTGGATCCTTGACCCCTTAAAAGTGTCGATCACAGTCAATCTTGAGGATGAACTAAAACAAGGCCCATCTTTTCGAGGAGGGATATCTTGCACTTTTGTTTTCTGATGGTAAACACACTTGATGATAATCATCCAAGTGGTTGATTCTTGATATTCATTCCTTTCTTCGGTGCCCTTCATCGGGGAACCATCGTGCCCCCCATGACCTTTTGAGGCTTTCTAAGGAATTCTAACTGCTTAAAAAACCATTACTTGTTTCACATTTTAGTATATACTTATCAGGATGAATGCACACACACAAATAACAAAAGTTATGAGAAAGGGACCAAGGTAACGAAACAAAATAAAGGAAGTCAATATCATTATATTTGGACTGGAAATGTGTACAAAGCAGGTATTACAATGGAGTATGGGATTGTAAAAAGGTTATGGAATGGAATCACATCTCCTTAAGTGACATCTCTTCCCATGACTAGTGTTAGTATCTCTCATACCATCTCGACTGCTCATTAATAATCATCTGAGCGTGTTATCTGCCCCAGTCTTCATCATCTAGCCCACTGATTGCCCCAGTTCATCGGCTTGACGACACTTCCATTGTTATGTTTTCACTTTTTCTTTTCTTTTCTTCTTCTTCTTGGGAAGTGTGTTCAAGCATAATACTTTTTGACTGCATTTGAGTTTACAGGGAGTGGAAGATCTTCCCCATCCATCCTGGTGAGAATTAAAGCCCCTCCAGAGAATGCCTTTTTCACTACGTAAGGTCCATCGTAGTTCGAGGTCCACTTCCCTCGATGATCCTTTTGGATTGGTAGGATCTTTTTGAGCACTAGATCACCTTCCCGAAACTGCTGGGGGCGTACTTTATTTTCGTAAGATCTCATCAACCTTTTCTGGTACAATTGACCGTGACACGGTGCTGCTAATCTCTTCTCTTCGATGAGGTTCAATTGGTCGAGTCGATTTTGGACCCACTTAGCTTCTTCCAATTCTGCCTCTCTCAATACCCTTAATGAGGGGATCTCTACTTCAATCGGGAGTACTGCTTCCATCCCATAAACTAAAGAATACGGAGTTGCCCCTGTCGAGGTGCGAATAGAGGTACGGTAGCCATGTAAAGCAAAAGGTAACATCTCGTGCCAATCCTTATACGTCACCACCATCTTTTGGACAATCTTCTTGATATTTTTATTAGTGGACTCAACTGCCCCGTTCATCTTTGGGAGGTACGGGGAGGAATTGTGATGCTTTATCTTGAAGTTTTTGCACATCTCCTTCATCATCTTGTTGTTCAAGTTGGTCGCATTATCAGTGATAATCTCACTCGAAAACCCATAACGACAAATTAATTCTCTTTTTACAAATTTGATCACGACATTCCTGGTCATATTGGCATATGATGCAGCCTTAACCCACTTTGTGAAATAATTAATGGCAACAAGAATGAAGCGATGCCCATTTGAGGCTTTTGGTTCGATTGGCCCAATCACATCCATTCCCCACATTGAGAACGGCCAGGGTGCCGACATGACATTCGAGGGAGCTGACGGCGCATGAACCTTATCAGCGTATATTTGACACTTATGGCACTTATTCGCATAATTAAAGCAATCAGCCTCCATTGTAAACCAGTATTGGCCAGCCCTCAAGATTTTCATGCTCGCGTGTGTTCCAAAAGATCCTTCATGTACCTCCTCAATTATCCGTTTAGCTTCTTTTGTGTCAACGCACCTCAACAACACCATGTCATGATTTCTTTTGTAGAGAATACCTCCATCTAAATAGAAACCCATTTCAAGCCTTCTTAGAGTTCTTTTGTCATTTTTTGAAGTGCCCAGAGGGTATTCCCTTCTTTGGATGAAGCATTTGATGTCATGGTACCATGGTTTTTGATCAGACTCTTCCTCTATCACTTGACAATATGCAGGATGATCACAACTTTCCATTTTGATGAGTGGTAGGTTCCTCTCGTCACTTACATTGAACATCGAGGACAAGGTAGACAGCGCGTTAGCTAATTGGTTATCTTCTCGAGGAATATGATGAAATGTGACTTCATCAAACTGCTCAATCAAACCTTTGATGTAATCATGATACGGGATTAACTTGGCATCTCGGGTTTCCCATTCTCCTCTTAGTTGGTGAATGACTAATGCAGAGTCCCCATATACCTCCAGTATCCTTGCCTTTGATTCTATCGCTGCCAGGATCCCGAGTGCACAAGCTTCATATTCGGCTATATTGTTTGTACAATAAAAGCAAAGCCTTGCAGTGACAGGGAAATCTTCATTTTTCGGTGAAATTAGTATTGCCCCGATTCCATACCCCAATGCATTAGAAGCTCCATCAAATAACAAAGTCCACTTTTATTTTTTCTGGTGATTGCTCACGATCAAACAAATCCATTATATCTTCATCTGGGAAATCACATTGCATCGATCCATAATCTTCTACTGGCTGATTGGCTAGATATTCTGCAAGAGCACTCCCTTTTATTGCTTTTTGGGTGACATAGACAATGTCATATTTCGATAGCGAGGACTTGCCGGTGAGCAATTCTTCCAATCGAGCAGGCTTATCAAAGATATACTTGATTGGATCCATTTTGGACACCAACCAGGTAGTGTAACACAACATGTAATGCCTCAAGCGGCAAGCCACCCAAGCCAAAGCACGACAAGTGCGTTCTATCGATAAGTAGTTGGCTTCGCAACTAGTTAATTTCTTACTTAGATAATAGATTGCATCTACCTTCATTCCTGACTCATCGTGTTGCACCAGTACGCAATCCATAGATTCATCTAGCACAGTCAAATACATGATGAGAAGTCTTCCCGGCACCGGGGGAACCAAGACTGGAGGCTCCTGTAGGTATTGTTTGATCTTCTCGAAGGCATTTTGACAATCTTCATTCCATGTTACAGCCTGATTTTTGCGTATCAATTTAAAGATTGGTTCACATGTCGCGGTTAGTTGGGAGATGAACCGGGCAATGTAGTTCAATCTTCCTAAAAACCCACGAACTTCCTTCTCCGTTCGAGGTGCTGGCATATCGATGATTGCTCGAACCTTTTCAAGATCAACCTCTATTCCTCTTTGACTAACAATGAACCCCAGAAGCTTGCCTGATTTCACTCCAAAAGTGCATTTGGCTGGATTCAGTCGGAGCTTAAACTTTCTTAACCGCTCAAAAAGTTTCTGCAGATTATCAACATGGTCATCTTCGGATCTGGACTTGGCGATCATGTCATCTACATAAACTTCTAACCCCTTATGCATCATGTCATGGAATAAAGCCACCATAGCCCGCCGATATGTTGCCCCATCATTTTTCAAGCCAAAGGGCATAACCTTGTAGCAAAAGGTTCCCCATAAATTGACAAATGTAGTTTTCTCCATATCTTCAGGTGCCATCTTGATCTGATTATATCCCGTGAATCCATCCATGAAAGAGAATAATGCAAGTTGAACAGTATTATCTACAAGAACATCAATGTGAGGCAGAGGAAAGTCATCTTTTGGGCTAGCTCTGTTCAGATCTTGATAGTTAATACACATTCGAACCTTTCCACCTTTCTTGGGAACATGAACGACGTTAGCAACTCATTGAGGGTACTTTACAACTTCTAGGAAACCTACATCCTGTTGTTTCTTGACCTCCTCCTTGATCTTTAAAGACATTTATGCTTTCATCCTTCGTAGCTTCTGCTTTACTGGAGGACACTCCGACTTTAACGGCAATTTGTGTTCTGCTACACTGGGGTCTAACCCTGGCATGTCTTGGTACGACCATACGAAAACATCTTTATAATCCATCAACAACCTGATCAACCTGCTTCGCTCCTTTTCTTTCAGGGAAAGGCCAATCTTGACCTCTTTTTTATCATCTTTGGTTCCTAAATTGATTAGTTCACTTGGCTCTTCATGGGGCCGAATTTCCCTGGCTTCTTGTTCTACCAACCTCAATAGTTCAGGAGGGACTTCCCCGTTATCATCAACAACCTTGTCACTATGATCAATGTGATAGTCAAAATTGTACGTTGAGTTACTAACACTGTCATTTTCAAGAGAGACACTTTTAGATCTGCATTTTGATAGTTATCAGGGAAAGACGAATGAATAAAGGTTAAAAACGGGAAACTCCATTTATTGGTGAGGAACGATGAATAAAAGCAAAAGTAAAAAAGAGAGATAAGAACATAAAGATATTGAATGCATGCATTTATTGATAAGTCATATTGAAACGGAAACAAGTAAGCCCATTACAGCAAAATTCCTAAAGCCTTGGGCAGAGCTAAAGGATAAGAATTACATAATTACTTTGAAAAAAACTATATGGTCCTAGGGAACTCGATGACCTCCCAATTGTCGAGCTCTGTATCCGGAGGGCATGGATACACCAGATTGACACCATGATCGGCGGGGTAATCATCTTCAACAGCTGCTGTTTGTTCCAGGAATGCAAACCCCACACTCTGGAAGCTTTGTTGAATGTCACAGATGGGAACCCTCTCAGCCTCATATTCACGATTTTCCAGCCGAGCCAACCTCTTTCTTCTCTTCTCTTCTGTAACCCTCATCTTGTCGGCCTTAGTGGGTTTGTATCCCAACCCAAACATGTCCTTGTTTTCAGTGAGAGTGAGGATGTCAGAGACACCTTGCTTGTTCTTCCCCAAACCGTTTCCAGTTCGGTACCCTCCCTCGAGCATAACCTTGGCCATCATAATGGATGCTTTAGATGACCGATGTTTCAAGAGTGGAGCACTATCCCCAACATAAGTAGCATTGGCAATCTCAAGTGATTGGAAAACGGTCTCGAGAGCTTCTTCGGCAGCTTCAATGTAAGGGGTCGTTGATAGCTTACTCACTAACATATCTTCCTCTCCAGAAACAATTATCAACTTACTATCAACAATGAACTTCACTTTCTGGTGCAATGTGGAAGGTACAGATCCAAAAGAATGGATCCATGGTCGTCCTTGGAGACAACTGTACGTTGGTGTAATGTCCATTACTTGGAAGAGTACCTCGAAGGTGCAAGGACCAACCTGAATGGGCAATTCAATTTCTCCCATGACTTCCCTCCGTTTACCATCAAAAGCCCTTACAATCATTATACTTGGCTTTATATAAGTTCCATCAAAAGGCAACTTTGCCAGCATTGACTTTGGCATTACATTCAAAAAAGAGGCATTATCAATGAGGACCCTAGCCATGACAAGATCTCGACACTTCACAGAATTGTGTAACGCCTTGTTGTGCCCTATTCATTCAGCTAGAATTTCATCATCAGTGAAAGTGACATAATTATCAGCAACGATGTTACCCACGATGTTATCGAGCTTGTCAACTGTGATGTCCTGAGAGACACGAGCTTGATTCAACACCTTCATCAGTACTCTCCTGTATGGCTCAGAGTTCATCAATAGAGACAAAAGAGATATTCGAGCCGGAGTTCGATTTAACTGATCTACAACCCTGTATTCACTCTGCTTGATGAACTTCAAGAATTCACCGACTTCTTCATCAGATACCTCCTTTTTATTCTCACCCCTGTTTGCTTCCTGGTCATCTAGAATTCCTTCCACCTTCTCTTTCCCTTTACGATCCTTTCCTTCCTTTTCTGTTTCCTCCATTCGCAATACCTCTAGAGTGTAAATGCAACCACTCCTAGTCATTCCACGAATTCCTGAAATGTTGGTAACCACAGTAGTCCCGTTGGAAGGATTGGGTTGAACCTGCATCTCATATTTCCATGGTACTGCTTTGGTGTCCTTGTAAGGGAAAGGACTTGGAACTCGGATGACGATTGGTGTTGGCCCACTTGGAACTGGCAAAGGTTTCTTCTCAGTATAGTATATCACCACTGGCTTCGGAGTGACTTGCTCAGGAACTGGTTGAGGATTAACCACAATAGTAAAAAGGGTTATCTTAATTGGGATTGGGGAAATTGTAGATTCAGAAACCATATTAATGGCATACTCATTTGATTCACAACCAATTAAGATAATCTTCATATCCATTAATTGCTGCACAACTTGCTGAAACTCTGCACAGTCTTCAATCGAATGCCCCATATTCCCGTCGAAGTCACACCTTATCTCTCCATCGAGAGCCTTTTCTTCCATGATCGGGATTTGGATCAATCCGTATTTGCACATCTCTCTGAAAATAACTCTCATAGGAGTCCTAACATCAGTCATTTTACTCTTGAGAGTACATTCCAAGAAGCTTTCAATGGCATTGACTCCCGAACCCCCCATTATTTGGCATAGGACCCTATGCCACGGTTTGAGCATCTTCTGAAAGCTTAACCATTTGACATTAATCAGGTCTTGTACCTTAAACTTCAAAGCTTTACAATTCTCGGTGAAATGACCTGTGGACCCATCGTGATACTCACATTGAGCGTTTGGGTCATACCACTTTGGATAAGGAGGGTCTATTGGTCTTGTCGGGATAGGAGTTAGCACGGATTTGCTCACAAGTTGGCGGAATCGTTCAGTGTAGGTCATGGGTATCGGGTCAAAACGCACTGGATTTCTTTCCGAGTTATACGGTGGTCTTGTTTGGCTGGTGTTTGGGTTTGGATTTAGGGGTTGAACAATTTGAGGTGGCATGGTAGGGTGTGTTTGAGGTAGATAAGGGTATGATGGTCGGTAAGGAGCCATCTGTTGAGGATTTGGAAATTGTGAGGTGGCAGCGATGTTTGGCTGGTTGGCTTGGTGATATGGAAGTGGTTGGTAATATGGGGCATATTGGGCTTGGAAGGCGGGTGTTTGGTTTGGTCTATATTGGTTTGGTTTCTTTTGTTCAAAGGTTACTGCGTGTGCTTCTCCTTCTTTCTTTTTCACAAACAGGGCTTTCTTCGGGCCGTTCATTACTGAAGTCTCAGTGATCTTGCCATTACTTATTCCACTTTCAATTCTCTCACCGATGATGACCATGTCATAAAAGTTCGATGACACACTCCCAATCATCATATCATAAAAGGGCGACTGGAGTGTATGAATGAACATTGCCACAATTTCTTTCTCGGCCAATGGAGGCTCTACCTAAGCAGCCAGTTCCCTCCATCATTGTGCATACTCCTTGAAAGTCTGTGTCTCTCTTTGCCATATTTTGGAGTTGCATCCTATCGGGAGCCATGTCAATATTGTACTTGTATTGCTTATGGAATGCATCTGCTAGATCTTTGAAGGATCGAACGTGGGCTCGTTCGAGATACGTGTACCAATTTGAAGCTGCCCCAGTTAAACTGTCTTCGAAGAAGTGAATCAAGATCTTATAATCTTGATCGTATGATGCCATCTTCCTTACATACATGGTCAAATGGTTTTTGGGACAAGTGGTTCCCCGATATTTGTCGAAATTGGGTACCTTAAATTTTGGTGGAGCTACAACATTTGGCACCAGGCAAAGCTCTGAGGCATCCCGAAGACCATAACTATTTTCCCCTTCAATGGCCCGCAATCTCTCCTCTAACACTTCCAACTTTCTTTAGATTGAGAATTCCCTCCCGACTGATTCACTAGAGTTTCACAATACGCCGGGGAAAAAGGTACGACATGTAAGAGGATCCAAAGTTTGGCATCATTTGAGTCCCCTGGGGTCCATAATGTAGGGTGTATTGTGGAGTTTTTGGATTAGCAGAAAGTGTCACTGTCGGGGTGTTACCATCTGTAGGGTTGACAGTTTGTGTTTGTGGCATCTCGACAGCATCGGTGGGGGATTGTGTCTGAGTAGTACGTTCAGAGTTTTGGATGCCATCTTGTGGGATGGGGGCCGTTGGTGGAACAAATCCACGAGGTAAGCTGTATGGGGGATTGTTCGGGTCAAATGAAAGATGAGTTTGGTTGCTTGATAAACGGTGAGAGGCATCATGGCCCCTGGTTGGTTGTAGCCTTGAATAGGAACCTGAACAAAACCAGGCGGGATAAGAGGTGTGGCCGGATGTCCTTCGTTCGAGGCTGGAGGGTTCCCCTCTGTGTTCTGCATTGCTTGTAGGATCTCCATCATCTTAGTCATCTGATCCTTGATTTGACTGACTTCATCCCTGATCTCTTGGACTACTTCTAGTTCATCCGTCATGGCTCTTGTCTGTGACCGAGTGCGATAAGGGTGTTTTGGAGCAATTGTTCAAAAACCCACACTCTGTTTTATTTTATAAAAGAAAGAATAAATGAATAAAATCAAAAGCAATGAGCAAAAACCAATTAACCACCAATTTTGATAGGAAGACCGTCGCATACGCTTATAGCAAGAATACTCATCCTGTAATCAAATCTAGTGGTATAATTCCCTCTAGCTTGATTGCAGTTGATGTCGAGTCCAAGGGAGAATCCACTCCTCGATTGACCACATCTTTACTAGCAATGTTATTGTTTTAATGACACCCATATTTTACGCAGAAAACACATTGTTTTTAGGGTTAAAATATAGTTGATGAAGTATCAAAGGGAGAATTCACTCCTCAATAGATATCATCTGGAAAAAGAGCATTCCACAAACATTGATGAAAACTTCCATTTCATTATATGAATATTGTGATACAAATATGAGTCTTTGGTCGAATAAAAAACAATACATCGAGAGTTTTCATATTTCTAAATCTGTCTTAGGGGACTGCAAAATACTATGTCAAGAGTTTCATCTTCTTTTTCCTAAATCCCTTTGAAAGCTTCCCAAAATACTTGAAGAACTCAGTCACCTCTGGTGGTATCTGGAGGAAAGGGTTCTTGTAAACCTGAATTGATACTTCTTCAAATCGGTCCACCAACTGGGAAGTATGATATTGAAGTTTACCAATCATGTCTTCATATTTTCTTCTCCATGTTTCCCTTTCATAGATTACATCCCTCACAACCAATTTCCATCCCTTTACCCATTCTGCGTGATGTTGAGCTTCTCCTCTTTCAATTTCTTGTATTTTGGTCATGAGCCAATTTTCCCTCGCATTAGCTTTGATAGTGTGATTTCACATCATAATTCTTGTACATTTCTGCATGCATTTTCATATAGTTTAGGCATATTTAAATTGATTTTTATTTGTTTTTACCTTGGAACGGGTGAGGCGGTTTCTTGGTGTTGTTTTGCAGGAATTTAAGGAAAAATGCTCAAGATTGACCGTGATGGAGCTGGTATGAAGATAGAGCTTGAAAGGTGAAGAAAATGAGCCAAACAGAGCCCATCACGGTCTAGCCGTGATGACCGTCACGGCCATGATCGAGCAAAACTGAAGAAGAAAGAAGGCAAAAGTCAGAAGCTGTCATGGCCTAGCCGTGATGCCCATCACGGCCGTGACAGACTAATTGGTGAAGGCAGAAGCTATCACGGCCAAGCCGTGATAAGTGTCACGGCCGTAACAAACATATTTTGAAAGCGCGCCCAAAGCAGAACTCGTCACGGCCTGACCGTGATGGCCATCACGGCCGTGACGTGCATCTGATTTATAAAAAGGCACGGGCAGAACAGAACAAGACAGTTTTTTAAACCCTAAGACACTCTCTTTGAACCAGGGGCTGCTGAACAAGGATTCCATGGAGTTTCTTCTCCTCTTCATCTCTATTTCTTTGATTTTGGCTACGATCATGAGTAGCTAAACTCCCATTGTTGGGATTAGATGTAGCTATTTCTGAATCCTCCATGTATTTGACTTGACCTTGTAATACAGTTTTTGCTTCCTTATGAGTGATTGATTTCCATGCTTAATGCTTGTTGTGGCGTGATCCCCCATGACTTGATTATTGTTTTGGTATGCAATTGGAAAATTCGTATTAGAACTAGAACTGAAATCAACCACCTAGTAAACCTTGTATCTAGGAATGGATTTAGGTTTATTAGCAATCGTGTAATCCCTAATCATCATGCAAATTCATTAATCTATGCCACCTAAGGAATTAGGGTCTATTAGTGGATTTAGGCTCTTGTCATCTGAGGAATCAGGGCTTGAGTAATCTAGTGGATTGATTGTCATATTTGAAGTAGAAACTGTTTATTAGTCATTTCATTGCATGGGGATGAAGTTTAGTGAACCTAATCCCAACATCTTTTATATATTTGAAGAATCCTTTTCTCTGCCTTCCAAGTGTTTGATAGAAATTCTCAAAGAACTTTTCCTTTGATTTTGTTTATTTTAGGTTTTAAATCTGAATGGGATTGGTATTTACTATTGAGCTCCCTTTGATCCAAATATCCGCTTAGATAGTAATTGATTCGGTACGTGCTAGTAATTGTCACAGTCCTCGTGGGAACGATAAACGGTCTCACCACCGTATTACTTGTACGACTAGGTATACTTGCCTAGATCCGTCAACAAGTTTTTGGCGCCGTTGCCGTGGATTGTGTTTCAATATTAGCATATCCATTTCGGTTAATAATTTAAGCAAAAAAAAAAAAAATTCTTTTCTGTTATCTGTTTCTGTTTTGCTGTCATATTTTTTGTTTTGTTTTGCTGTCACGTTTTTTTTCTGGTTTATTTGTTGTTTCTGTTTGTTGTCATTTAAGTGCTAACATTCTTGGTGCCTAGACTTTTGTGTATGCGGGGTACTATCCCAGCTGACCAACTCCTCTACGATCCTGAAATAGAAAGAACAGCTAGGGAGAATCAGAGGCAAGCAAGACAGCAGAAACTGTTAGAACAACAAGAAGAAGAACAAGAGACCTCCACTTCACAAGTTCATCAAGAATCACCTAAGATGGCAGGCAATGGTGAAGGTGATTCACCACGGAGGACATTTGGGGACTATGCCAATACAAATGTCAATAGGCATGTCACTAGCATAGTGAGGCCTCCAGTGAACTGCACAAATTTTGAAATCAAGCCATCTTTCATCAATATGGTTTCACAAAATCAATTTGCCGGGTTGGATAAGTAGGATCCTAATAATCATGTCTCCCACTTCCTGGAGTTATGTGATATGGTGAAGATGAATGGTGCTTCCGATGATGCACTTCGCCTAAGGTTATTTCCTTTCTCTCTAAGAGATAGAGCCAAGTCTTGGCTCCGATCTCAACCAAGGGGGAGCATCACTACATGGGATGACTTAGAGGCAAAATTTCTTGCAAGGTTCTTTCCCACCTCAAGATTTGTGAAGACAAGGGGTGATATCATAAGCTTTGCTCAACAAGAGGGTGAGACACTTCATGACACACGGGAAAGGTTCAAAGACTTGCTCCAAAGATGTCCAAATCATGGGTTTGATGATCATACCCAATTGCAAACATTTTTCAATGGATTGAGGCCGTCAACCAGGTATATGTTGGATGCCTCAGCTGGAGGTTCCATGAACACAAAGACGCGGAGGAAGCATTGATTTTGATAGAAGCGATGGCATCTAATGACTATTTGATGCATCATGATCGAGGTCCCACATCAAGAAGGGGAGTGTTGGAGTTAGATTCACAAACTGCACTTCTGGCTCAAAATAAGCTCATGACACAACAACTGGAGTCCATCACCAAGCAACTAGCTCAACTCCCACAACAACTCCAAACTGTTCAAGGGACAACCATGCCACATCAACAGGTAATGAGATGTGATTTTTGTGGAGGAGATCATGATAATGGAAATTGTGAGGCCCCACCTAATTCCCATGAGGAAGCTAATTATATGGGGAACTATGGGCGGCAAGGCAACAACCAATACCCTAATAACTACAACCAAGGGTGGAGGAATCAAAAAAATTTTGGTTGGAAACAAGATGCCGGACAAGCAATCAAGACTCATCCCACACAACAGCCTCTTTCTACACAACCGCCTCAAGACCAGATTTCTATCTTGGAGAACACCCTCAATCAATTCATGCAAATGTCCATGTCAAACCAGAAAAACACCGATGCTTCTATAAAAAACTTGGAGGTTCAAGTTGGACAAATTGCAAAGCATCTAGCGGAACAATCTAGCGACAGTTTTTCAGGTAATACTCAAATAAATCCTAAAGACCATTGCAATGTTGTTGTTTTGAGGAGTGGTAAAAGTCTTGAGAATGTGAGCGGTGAGCCTTTGTTGAAAAATGAGAGAGTTGCTGAAAAAACAGAGGTGATTACTGAAAAAACAGTTTTGAATAAAGAAAAAGGCAAAGAGGTTATAATAGAGGAAGAAGACAAGAGGGAAAAGTTAGTGGATGAAGATTCAATTTTGAGGAAGAGTAGAAGTCAGATTTTGAAAGATGGAGATAAGCCTCAAGTGATCCCCTCTTATGTGAAGTTGCCATATCCTCATTTGAGCAAGAAGAAGGAGAAGGAAGAGCAGTTTACCAAATTTCTTGACATCTTCAAGAGGTTACAGATCAACATACCCTTTGCTGAAGCACTAGAACAAATGCCAACCTATGCAAAGTTCATGAAGGAGTTGTTCATGAAGAAAAGAAAGTTTAAAGAAGGTGAGAATGTTGCCTTGACTGAAGAGTGTATGTAGTGCGATACTTCAAAGGAAGCTACCTCCAAAGCTTAAGGATCCTTGTGTGACTTGGGGGCGAGTATCAATTTGACGCCGCTTTCAATCTTGAACAAGCTTAGAGGTGGTGAAGTGAAACCAACAAGGATGGCATTGCAACTAGCTGATAGATCAATCAAGCGTCCTTATGGTATTTTGGAAGATGTTCTGGTAAAAGTGGATAAGTTTATCTTCCCAGCGGATTTTATGATATTAGACATGGAGGAGGATGCAGAAGTTCCACTTATACAGGGGAGACCTTTTCTAGCGACTGGTCGTGCTTTGATAGATGTACAAAAAGGCCAACTTCGATTCAGAGTGCAAGATGAAGAGGTTATTTTCAATGTATTTGAAGCTATGCATCGCCCAAGTGATGAAGAGAATTGTTTCCGCATGGACATTGTGGATGTAGTGGCTAAAGAAGTCTTTTCACATCAGCACCACTCCTCTACTCTTGAGAAGGTAATTATGAATTCTATTGAAAATCTTGATGGGAAAGAGGAAAAGAAAAAAGAGGAGTGTTTGTGTGATTTGGAAGCTCAACCCAATCAACTTGCTGTCAATACTAAGAAGGAAGAGCTCAACATGAAAGTAACTCCGAAGCTCTGCAAGACAAATGATGCATCAAATGGTGATGAAGTTGGATTTGCTTATCATGTGGAAACAGAACTTCCGCCGGGAGGGAGTAAGGATAAGGCCACGAGGCTCAGAGTGAAAAGGGCAAAGCGGAAGCGCAATTATTGGCCTTATAAGCAAAATCAGCTCTTTGAAGGAGTTCCATGGAAGAGAAGTGTTCTTGCACTTCTATGCCCAGCCGACCCCGGTTAATTGAAAGAAGCACGTCAAGCTAGTGACGTTAAAGAAGCGCTTATTGGGAGGCAACCCAAGTTCTCTTTCCCTTTTCTTTTCGTTTTTGAACTTGACTCTTGAATAATTTGAGAAGATCAAGAGGAAAAATATCATAGATTAATTGGTTTGTTAAGTGTTTTTTCAGGGTAAGAAGGAAGGAGATGCAAAAAGGGCAAGGACAAGCACAGTCAGCAGCCATCACGCCCAGGCCGTGACACTGGTCACGGCCGTGATGAGCTTAATGTGAAGACCAGAAAGGATCACGTCCCAGCCGTGATACCCATCACGGGCGTGATGAGAGGACCCTGAAGATCAGAGAGCATCACAGCCTAGCCGTGATGGAGGTCACGGCCGTGACAAGCCAGCCATGAGGACCAGAATTGATCACGACCTGCCCGTGAGGAGCATCACGGCCGTGACCCAATTTTCACACAATTTCCAACAAGCTTTGCCTAGGCATGTGATCCAGCACCCGCTGCCGCCTTGGTAAGTCGTTCCATTTTTCTCCTCTCTCCGACTTGATTATTTACATTGGGGACAATGTAAATATTTAAGCTTGGGATAGGGGTACTTTTGCATACTTGTGCATTTTGCATGTTGCATTCATATAGGCATAGCTTTGCATGATCACATGATTTGATTGCCCCTTGCTTAGATTTTGCATCCAATTGTGAGAACTGAGTGCCAAATAAATTGTGATAGTGAATTTTTTAACCCAATTTTTTTTATTCTTGTGATAAGGCTCCAAATAAAAATTTTTGAGATGATCTTTTGATAGTTGATAATTAGCATGTGGTTCCGTAGATTTGTGTTTCTCATTGATTCTTGAACTACAAAATGTGAGATTTTTGAGCCAAAGGGGTACTCACTAAATTTACCCCATTCTTTGTGATAGAGTGTTATATTCCTCTTGGATGGTATTCTCTAGAACTTGACTTGAAACCATTTTGAAGCTTAAAAACTTTTGAAAACATTTTTGAAAATGATTGAGGCACTAGGTATTTTTCCGGCCTTCTCAGCTTTGATTGACTAAATGCTACCCCTTAGTTTCCCAATTTTGAGCCTGAAAAAAATAAAATACTTTTCTTGGTACCTTGAATTACTTTGATGAATGATGCTTGATAAGGGCACCTTTTAAAGTATTGCACAAAAAAGGTAAAAAGGTAGTTGAAAAAGCATGGGATGAGAAAATCAGAAAAATATTTCTCTTGAGTTGAAAATCTCCCCTTCTCCAAATAAAAGAAAAATAAAATAAAGAAACATATATAGAGAAGGGGATGACAAAAGAAAGTGAGGAATGAAATAAAAAGAAAGAAAGAAAGGTGGAAAGATGAATCAAAAACCCAAAAAGGTATTTTAGAAGGTGTCATGCTTTGCAATGCCTGATATTTTGTGTGGCCTTTTGAAATTTCCTTTTCTTGATTTCCCCACCTAACGATTAATCCCATGGCCCCGTTACAACCAAAGTAAAAGACCTCTTGATTCTTAATTGTTTTCATTAATAAAGTAGCGATTTGGTTGATAGTCAAGCCTAAGGTAGAATTCATTCCTTGAGGAAAATGGAGCGAATTGTCATATATCCCTAAACACTTGAGTGAGGTGAGAAAGAGTGCCCGAATCAGTGAGAATATGAGTCTAGGAAACCTAAGCTTCTAATTGAACTTGAAATTGATTGTCTCTTGCTGAATTATTTGAAATGCCTGTTACTTGGATTAGTCACTCGGGTTCTTGGTTCACTATCCATGTTCTGATCAATTATCTCTTCTGGCCTTAGTAATTGCTTGAGGACAAGCAAATGAATAAGCTTGGGGTGATTTGATAGTGTGATTTCACATCATAATTCTTGTACATTTCTGCATGCATTTTCATATAGTTTAGGCATATTTAAATTGATTTTTATTAGTTTTTACCTTGGAACGGGTGAGGCGGTTTCTTGGTGTTGTTTTGCAGGAATTTAAGGAAAAATGCTCAAGATTGACCATGATGGAGCTGGGATGAAGATGGAGCTTGAAAGGTGAAGAAAATGAGCCAAAATGGGTGGGGTCGCAGAAAATATAGCCCGAAAGGCTATCTCAATAGCAGCATCAAAAATGCCTATACGAACTCAATTCATTATTTCGGGATAAAAATGAGAACCAAAGGAAAGAGAAGAGGTCTTTAGGATGCAAAAAAAAATGGCAATTGTAGATTTCTTTTTTGTAACACAGAATAATTTTTTTACTTCAACCTTTGGGACTGAAAGAACAGATAAAATAAATGATATGATTCAACCTCAAACCCATTTGAATGTAGACGATAACAGATGAGACAGCGAATTGATGTTTATTCGAATCATAGGAGCTAGTAATCGACGATATGCTTATATTGGTGACATTGTTGTTGCTGTAATAAAGGAAGCTGTACCAAATACGCCTTTAGAAAGATCAGAAGTGATCCGAGCTGTAATTGTACGTACTTGTAAAGAACTCAAACGTAGCAACGGGATGATAATACACTATAATGATAATGCTGCGGTCGTCATTGATCAGGAAGGAAATCCAAAAGGAACTCGAATTTTTGGCGCAATCGCCAGGGAATTGAGACAGTTAAATTTCACTAAAATAGTTTCCTTAGCGCCCGAGGTATTATAAAGCGACACCCTGACATAGATATATTATTTGTGAATGAAATAGATTCATTAATAGATTATATCTCACGCATATATCTTTTGTAGTAATTTAATTATTATTTGTAGTAATTATTAAATTATTATATATATACCATAGAGTTGTAATTATTATTTATTATATATATATAATTTAAATATATATATATAATTTAAATATATAATTTAATATTTCATAAAGATTTCATAACCTCACAAAAAGATATCAATAAAAGATATCAATATTAGATATTTTATTGAATAAAAAATAGAAAAAAAGTAGCATGTTGATTATATCAAAAATCAGGGGCAACAATCATTTTTGTTTATCATGAGTAAGGACACCATCGCTGACATAATAACTTCTATACGAAATGCTGACATGAATCGAAAAGGAATGGTTCAAATACCATCTACTAACATCAACGAAAACATTGTTAAAATACTTTTACGAGAGGGTTTTATTGAAAACATGAGAAAACATAGAGAAGGCGACAAATATTTTTTAGTTTTAACTCTACGGTATAGAAGAAATAGGAAAGGATCATATAAAACTGTTTTAATTTTAAAACGGATCAGTACACCTGGTCTACGAATTTATTCTAATTATCAACGAATTCCTAGAATTTTAGGAGGAATGGGAATTGTAATTCTTTCTACTTCTAGAGGTATAATGACAGATCGAGAGGCTCGATTAGAAAGAATCGGTGGAGAAGTTTTATGTTATATATGGTAATTTTTTGGATATCCGAATTATATGAGAAACTTCTATCCATTTTTGCGAAAAAAAGAGAGAAAACACAGGTTTCTAATAGCACTCTTCATACAGTAGTGAATATACAGTAGTCAATGCACGAAAGGATTTTAACTGGAATAAGACGACTAAAAGAAAAAATAAAATGGATTGATTCATGCAGGTTTAATTGTTGAATCACTTCCCAAGGGTCTGTTCCAGATTCCTTTATATTATAGAATCATATTTTGTTTGATTCGAAGCTATGTTTCCGAAAGGATTCGACTCGACGTACTCTTATTTTATTTTATTTTATTTATATAATAATAATAATAATAATAATATATAGTATAATTAATATAATGACCACGAAAGTCAAAATGAAAATGGAAGTATAAAGCATTTTTTAATTAGACCTTTTTTTCAACTTGAACATTTTTTTTGGGGGGGGGGTGCAATTAGAAGTTAAAAATTTTAGGAAACCTTATTTTCTTCCAATAAAGAGATTAGGAATTAAGTTAAGGAATAACAAATATGAAAATAAGAGCCTCTGTTCGTAAAATTTGTGAAAAATGTCGATTGATCCGTAGGCGGGGGCAAATTATAGTAATTTGTTCCAACCCAAGACATAAACAAAGACAAGGATAATATTTCCACAAAGAAGGGCTTTCTATTCTAAAGGACTGGATTGGATGCACAAATGAAATAAATTAATAGTAAATATAATAGTATATAAAAAAAATTATTATATATTCTAAGTAGTCTAGTATTATAAGAAATTAAGTAGTATTATAAATAGTATAAAAAAATATTATTTATAAAAAAATTATTGATATTTCAAATCAAATTATATTTAAAAAATGATATTCTATATTAATTCTATTTATTATTATAGAATTAATATAAATAGTACAATTAATATAAAAAACGAGAATCTTAATTCTAGTTAGAAAATAGTAAAGGATCTATTTTTGACATAAAATGGATATATCCATAAATCTTGGACTTCGATTTATCAATATTTATAGATAAATAATAATAATATAATAAAGTATGGCAAAACCTATACCAAAACCAAAAATTGGTTCGCGTAAAAATGGACGTATTGGTTCGCGTAAGCATGCTCGTAAAATACCAAAGGGGGTTATTCATGTTCAAGCTAGTTTCAACAATACCATTGTGACTGTTACGGATGTACGGGGTCGGGTGATCTCTTGGTCCTCTGCCGGTACTTGCGGATTCAAGGGTACACGAAGGGGGACACCATTCACCGCTCAAACCGCAGCAGGAAATGCTATTCGAACAGTAGCGGATCAAGGCATGCAACGAGCGGAAGTCATGATAAAAGGTCCCGGTCTCGGAAGAGATGCGGCATTAAGAGCTATTCGTAGAAGTGGTATATTATTAAAATTTATACGGGATGTAACCCCTATGCCACATAATGGATGTAGGTCCCCTAAAAAAAGACGTCTGTAGTGGAAAACAAAAAATAAACATTGACGAGATTTCAAGAGAAATAAACAATTCAAGGATTTGATAAAAAATATAAAATATTTTACTATGGTTCGAGAGAAAGTAAGAGTATCTACTCGGACACTACAGTGGAAGTGTGTTGAATCAAGAGTAGACAGTAAGCGTCTTTATTATGGACGCTTTATTCTGTCTCCACTTATGAAAGGCCAAGCCGATACAATAGGCATTGCGATGCGAAGAGTTTTGCTCGGAGAAATAGAGGGAACATGTATTACACGTGCAAAATCTGAGAAAATACCACATGAATATTCTACCATAGTAGGTATTCAAGAATCAGTACATGAAATTTTAATGAATTTGAAAGAAATTGTATTGAGAAGTAATCTATATGGAACTCGGGACGCGTCCATTTGTGTCAAGGGTCCTGGATATGTAAATGCTAGAGACATCATTTTACCACCTTCTGTGGAAATCGTTGATAATACACAACATATAGCAAACCTAACAGAACCTATTAATTTATGTATTAGATTACAAATCGAAAGGAATCACGGATATCATATAAAAACACTAAATAACTTTCAAGACAGAAGTTATCCTATAGATGCTGTATTCATGCCTGTTCGAAATGCAAATCATAGTATTTATTCTTATGTGAATGAGAATGAAAAACAAGAAATACTTTTTCTCGAAATATGGACAAATGGAAGTTTAACTCCTAAAGAAGCACTTTATGAAGCCTCCCAGAATTTGATTGATTTATTTATTCCTTTTTTGCATTCGGAAGAAGAAAACTTAAATTTAGAAAACAATCAACACAAAGCTACTTTACCACCCCCTTTTATTTTTCATGACATATTTGAGAAACTAAGGAAAAATAAAAAAGAAATAGCATTGAAATCCATTTTTATTGACCAATTAGAATTGCCTCCCAGGATCTATAATTGTCTCAAAAGGTCCAACATACATACATTATTGGACCTTTTGAATAATAGTCAAGAAGAACTTATGAAAATTGAACATTTTCACATCGAAGATGTAAAACATATATTGGACATTTTAGAAATAGAAAAACATTTTGCATAAATTTGAAATCCGTTGAATTTTTTTATCTTTATTTATAAGAAAAGATAAAGATAAAAAATAGAGTTTAAATCTTTAACACAAATCCATATACTCAGAATAGGTCAAAAAAGCCCTAGATGTATCTAGGGGGAATTCACTTTGAGACGAATTCTCCCTAGATACACAATCTACACCACATGGCATGATATTTTATTTCACAATTGAATCAATTTAAAAAGACCTAAAGTTAGGGATTTTTCAATAGGTAATGTTGCTCCAATACCCAACCATAGGGCCACCTGCGGTACCAATCAAAAAGACGGTTGTTGCTTCTTGGACGACGAAATGGGTTTTGAATTTAATTAACATTCTCTTAAAAAGGTACTGTTAATAATCCCATGAGCAACCGAAACCATTAAGAGAACGCCCAATAACTTATTTGGTACTGTACGAAGTATTTGAAATACGGGAAAGAAATACCATTCGGGTAATATTTCCAAAGGAGTTGCAAATAGATCCGCGGGTTCCCCAATCATTGATGGTTCTAGAACCGCTAAGACTACGTTACTGGCAATAGTACCTAGAATTACTACTGGAAAAATATATAAAAGATCATTGGGCCACGCGGGTTCTCCATAATAATTATGACCCATTCCTTTAGCTAATTTAGCTCTTAATACAGGATCACTCAAGTCAGGTTTTTTTGTCATTGGGATAGGTGAATCCTTATAGATCCATCCTCCAAAAGAACCGGACATGATAATTTTTCATCATACGGCTCGAGCACGAATCAAATGAACCAAATGTATCCATAGAAAAAAGTTTCTATGTTATCCACACATATATGAGCATTCTATGGAAGAAAATGGACCCGATTCTCTTTTCCGAAGTTACAACTATCCATTGCAAAAAATTTAGTTCTTATTAAGTAAATGCTCAATACCCAAGTAGGCTTTAAAAAGTTGATAGTGCTTTCTGGGTCATCTCAGACCTTGCGATTGTTATCCCCCCCCCCAAAAAAAAGAATCTCGGGTCTTTTTACATACAAAAAAGGATTTACTTGTTACTAATATAATCTAACCCCTCTTCTTCTTTAGATCTACTTCTTTCACTCCGATAGTATCATAAATCAAGTCAATGCATAGGAAATGAATGCATTTCCATACTATTAAGTTAAGTGAAAGAGATAAGACATAATTCGGATTATACTACATCACTTATTTTTCTGGATCGTACGGAGCCTGTTCTTGCGCCTGACAGGAGGGTCGAGTTTGATCATAGAAAAGATTCTCTTCAAGCGAACCGGCCTATCCTGTTAGGGGGCTTGCGCGGTGGTTGGAACAAAGACACATTTTATTGTAAATTCAAATGTGGCAGATAAGATACAATTTCATATATCTGCGTGGTCCAATCACTAATAGTTCAAGTCACACACTCCCATAATCCATTTTTTTGTTAAGTTGAAGGGAAATATCCAACCAAATATATGTCTTATTAAAAAAATAAAAATAATAAGACATATTGGTAGCAATGAAATACTATTGTCCCTCCCCCAAGTGATAAATGATTCATTACAAATATAGACGATCCATACTCTTTATAACTCTTTATAAAGGACCGGAAATGCCCTGTTTACGTATCATTGGAAAGTGCATTAACATAAATACGGCAGTAAGAAGAGGTAATACAAAAGTATGTAAACTATAAAAACGAGTCAAGGTAGATTGTCCGACACTCGCACTTCCACGTAATAACTCTACCACAGACGATCCTATTACAGGAATAGCTTCAGGTACACTGTTACAATTTTGACTGCCCAATAACCAATTTTGTCGCAAGGTAATGAATAACCAGTTACACCAAAAGATGATGTCAATACAGCCAAAACTACAGCCTTAACCCAAGTCATTTCACGATTTTTTTTAAAACCACCGGTGAGATACACCGAAATACGTGCGGGATCATCATTAAGACCATCATACTTGCGACCATCGATGAACTGATCGGATTAACCAACCAAAATTAGCCTCGGTCATTATATATTGAACAGAAGCAAAAGCCTCGAGTAACGGTCGGACGATAATAAAAAGTCATAGCAAATCCTGTCGCTACTTGGACTAAAAAACAAGTAAGTGTAATTCCCCTAAACAATAAAATATGTTAACATGAGGAGGAACGTATTTACTAGTTATATACGTCGGCAATCGCTTGAATCTCAAGACGTTCTTGAACCAATCATAGACTTTATTGAGATAGGTAAACCAAGGGAACCCCCCTGAGAGCCGTATATGAGAATTTCATCTCGTACGGCTCAAACAGAAATAACCAAATACTGGTTGTAGCGGAAACGGATATGTGTCTAATAGAAAGGTTAAAACTTCTGAACTTAATCCTATGATTCCAATCTTCTCTGAAGATAAGAAAAAATAGAAATCCGAAAGCTATTCTTTTCTTTGTGGTTATAATGCCAAAATCTCAAGTCAGCTCACTCGGATTTATTTCGATTGTTACAGGCCTCTTGAATATTCTATTTATTACTACTTTACTTTACTAAATTTTTTTGTGTTATTTTTGATTTGTGTGTGTAATGCGACTTTACTGCTGTCTTCTTTATTATTCATTCTTATTGATAGGAATTCTCTTGTTAAGACCCTATGAATCAATTAAAAAAAACTTCAGATTCATACCAGAACCACGATGATTGAAAAAACTTTTAATCTAAGTCCAAAAATTCCCTGAGTAAGAACTGCTGGATTATCACATAGTCAATGACTATATAATGAAAAAAAATATCCAAAGAAACATTTGTCCTTTGATCAAAATATAAGCGGCGGCGGTTTAAAAGAATCAAATTTTTTCGATTTATTATAACTTAACTGCTAACTTTTTGAAAATTTTTTTTAGTCCAGTCCGGGAAAAGGATCAAGGAGGTAGTACTCTTTGTAGTAGTGGTTCTTATATATCGTATTAACAATCGAAAGATGGTCGAAAGAAAAAATCTCTATTTGACAGGGCTTCTTCCTATACCTATGAATTCCATTGGACCCAGAAATGATACATTGGAAGAATCTTTTGAGTCTTCCAATATCAATAGGTTGATTGTTCCGCTCTTGTATCTTCCAAAAGGAAAAAAGATCTCTGAGAGCTCTTTCCTGGATCCGAAAGAGAGTACTCGGGTTCTCCCAATAACTAAAAAGTGTATCATGCCTGAATCTAACTGGGGTTCGCGGTGGTGGAGGAACTGGATCGGAAAAAAGAGGGATTCTAGTTGTAAGATATCTAATGAAACCGTCGCTGGAATTGAGATCTCATTCAAAGAGAAAGATATCAAATATCTGGAGTTTCTTTTTGTATATTATATGGATATGGATGATCCAATCCGCAAGGACCATGATTGGGAATTTTTTGATCGTCTTTCTCCGAGGAAGAGGCGAAACATAATCAACTTTTATTCGGGACAGCTATTCGAAATCTTAGTGAAAGACTGGATTTATTATCTCATGTTTGATTTTCATGAAAAAATACCAATTGAAGTGGAGGTTTTCTTCAAACAACAAGGGGCTGGGTCAACTATTCAATCAAATGATATTGAGCATGTTTCCCATCTCTTCTTGAGAAACAAGCGGGCTATTTCTTTGCAAAATTGTGCTCAATTTCATATGTGGCAATTCCGCCAAGATCTCTTCGTTAGTTTTAGTTGGGGGAAGAATCCGCACGAATCGAATTTTTTGAGGAACATATCGAGAGAGAATTGGATTTGGTTAGACAATGTGTGGTTGGTAAACAAAGATCGGTTTTTTAGCAAGGTACGGAATGTATCATCAAATATTCAATATGATTCCACGAGATCTAGTTTCATTCAAGTAACGGATTCTAGCCAATTGAAAGGATCTTCTGATCAATCCAGGGATCAATTCGATTCCATTAGGAATGAGGATTCGGAATATCACACATTGATCAATCAAAGAGAGATTCAACAACTAAAAGAAAGATCGATTCTTTGTTGGTATCCTTCCTTTCTTCAAACGGAACGAACAGAGATAGAATCAGAACCTAGCCGTGATGACCGTCACGGCCATGATCGAGCAAAACTGAAGAAGAAAGAAGGCAAAAGTCAGAAGCTGTCACGGCCTAGCCGTGATGCCCATCACGGCCGTGACAGACCAATTGGTGAAGGCAGAAGCTATCACGACCAAGACGCGATGAGTGTCACGGCCGTGACAAACATATTTTGAAAGCACGCCCAAGGCAGAACCCATCACGACCTGGCCGTGATGGCCATCACAGCCGTGACGCGCATCTGATTTATAAAAAGGCACGGGCAGAACAGAACAAGACAGTTTTTGAAACCCTAAGACACTCTCTCTGAACCAGGGGCTGTTGAACAAGAATTCCATGGAGTTTCTTCTCATCTTCATCTCTATTTCTTTGATTTTGGCTACGATCATGAGTAGCTAAACTCCCATTGTTGGGATTAGATGTAGCTATTTCTGAATCCTCCATGTATTTGACTTGACCTTGTAATACAGTTTTTGCTTCCTTATGAGTGATTGATTTCCATGCTTAATGCTTGTTGTGGCGTGATCCCCCATGACTTGATTATTGTTTTGGTATGCAATTGGAAAATTCGTATTAGAACTAGAACTGAAATCAACCACCTAGTAAACCTTGTATCTAGGAATGGATTTAGGTTTATTAGCAATCGTGTAATCCCTAATCATCATGCAAATTCATTAATCTAGGCCACCTAAGGAATTATGGTCTATTAGTGGATTTAGGCTCTTGTCATCTGATGAATCAGGGCTTGAGTAATCTAGTGGATTGATTGTCATATTTGAAATAGAAATTGTTTATTAGTCATTTCATTGCATGGGGATGAAGTTTAGTGAACCTAATCCCAACATTTTTTATATATTTGAAGAATCCTTTTCTCTGCCTTCCAAGTGTTTGATAGAAATTCTCGAAGAACTTTTCCTTTGATTTTGTTTATTTTAGGTTTTAAATCTGAATGGGATTGGTATTTACTATTGAGCTCCCTTTGATCCAAATATCCGCTTAGATAGTAATTGATTCGGTACGTGCTAGTACTTGTCACAGTCCTCGTGGGAACGATAAACGGTCTCACCACCGTATTACTTGTACGACTAGGTATACTTGCCTAGATCCGTCAAGCTTCCGCTAATAATCGGCGATACTTGGCAGCTTCTTTCCATCCTCGATCAGAGTAAAGTTCGGTTTGGGCCAAGGATTCTTGTAGAGATTCAACTCTCTCCTTTAGTATCTGTATTGTTTCGTCATGAATCCCCATGTCCCACTCAAGCTCTTCTTTCTTCTTCAGAATTTTGACTAGCATGTTTTCTTAACATTCCACCTTTGCTTGCAACTCTTGAATCTCTGCTTCTTTTTCCTTTCTTTCCCTTTTCATGCGACTTGGGGCTTCATAGGAACCAGCACATTCATCTCTCAAATTCTCGATTTGTAAATTCAGTTTTTTCACCTGACTTCGGAGTTTGACAATAGTTACTTCTGCAACTTGGTTCTTTTCATCCAAAACCCCCATTTGAGCTTTTAGAACTTCAATTTTTTTCAGCATTTGATCTTCTGTAAGAGGATTGATTTCAGCACTGGGTGGGGGTTCCATTTTTGAAGGACAACCCCTTCTTGCCTCTCTCCATGCTTCATATCTTTTTGTTCGAGCTATGATCCACCTTCCTAACTCATCATGCCCTATTATGTGAATATTGTCCCATGCTGACCTTATTGCCAGTGTCTGACTCTTGATGCTTTCACGTTCTTGATATAGGAAATATGCTCCTCCAAGCAGCTCTTTTGGGGGTTCATCTTGTGTCCACCTGAGTTGGCACATTACTAGAGCGGGTGAATATGACACACATCCTCTCGGTCCCATCAATGGGACATTCGGGAAACTTCCACAACTGAATATAACCGAATCTCCATTGTACCATGGGCACATCCATCTAAATGAATGTGAGTCGACCTGATCAAACTCTTGTTTCCATTCATATCACTTGCGTGACTTTAGCGGCATGCGAATGAATCCTTTTAATGGATCATCTGTTCTATCAATTTTGTTACCAGCATACAAGTGAGTCATAATCCAAACATATAACATTGGTGCATAACATCGCAACTTTCCTTGTTGATTCTGATGACAAACTTGTAGTGAGAAAAAAGTTTCAGCTAAGATAGCAGGGACTAAATTCACCCCATATTCCTCAAATCTGTAGAAGACGTCCACAGTTGATCGATCAATCACATCCGGAATAAAGGGAAAAAGCACCAGTCCGTAGATAAGGAGAGCCAACAACCTATTATAAGTAACCCATCGTTGTTGATGAGTCAACTCTCTAAGGTAACCTTCCAAGAATCGCCTCTTCAAGCCCGTAGTGTTTCCTTTTTCCACTTTATCCAATTGTTCCGGTTTAAGTTCCAACAGACTTGCTATCTTTCCATCTGCCACATATTGTCCATAATACAAATAGACACGTGATTCCTTTTGGATAGGCAATCTCAGCATGTAAGCATACTCCTCTATGGTCGGAGTTATATCTAGGTCAGGCAATTCAAAACATCTCAAAGTTGAGTTCCAATACTGAGCGAATGCACTCAGAGCAGAGGCATCCACTGGAATACTTAAGAGATCTAGTATCCTCCCGTGCTTGTTGTTAAAGTTTGAACGTGCCTTTTCTGACATTTGTTGACTAATTTCCCATAAGCTTTGAACATCATTGAGTGTCACGTCGATCTTGATGCTCTTCTTGGAACTGCTTGCATTGCTAGTACTCTTTCCGATGCTAGGTCCTTCCATTCTTTGCTATAAGATTAATACTAAGGTCTTCCTGTCAAGAAACACAAATAAAGAAAAAATTAGAAATGAAACAAAAAAATAATGCCCTACATGCTTCATTTTTCATGAGCCCCAGTAGGGTTGGGAACCCTATGTCGGGTATGCTGTCAATGCACTACCTTCACTATGACATGCCGCTTATTAGAAGTGCAATAATATTCGAACATGTCATTCGGGCTTGGAGCGACGATGTGTCGCCCCTTTTTTTCCTTTTTTTAGAAAACTTCATAGTAAATATGTATGTGCATGGCAATTTATGTTTATGATGCCAGGAAAAAATGGAGAGAGCGAAAGAGTATGCTCCATTTGTCCTAAATTAGGTAAAACTTAGGGTAGGAGAAACCTGAGGTAATGACTCTAAACAGGTTGGCTACTAAGTTTGCTTTATCAGTGAAAATCAGGTAGGGTCTAGACTTCTAAAAGCCATGGCTCCTAGATTACCCCTATCCCGAAAGATAAGGATCCAATTCATGAATCTAGTCACAAGTAGGGACAAACCCTCTCAATATGACCTTCCCATGATATCGGGTACAACCTGAGTGGTGAATCAACAAATATCAGGGAGGTACAAGACCTCTTCAATGACAATGTCGAGACACCGCCTAATCCTTGAGTTTTGAGCAAGCTCGGGTATAGAGCCAAAAGTGTGTGCAATATGTGATAGTGATGTGTGTGATGGGAGCACACAAACCTTCACCAAAACCTACTAAAATAAAACTACCCCAAACCTGCAAAAGGAACAAACAACACAAACACAATAGTTATCTACCCTAAGGTTGCAAGGATATACAAAAGCAGTTATGAAAGCATAAGAAAAAGAAATAAAACAAAAAAAAGGGTAAAACAAAAATTATCAAAGCTGTAAAAAAAACAAATTGCACAACCCACTATGATAGGCCTGACTCTCAAAATGTCCCCAGTGGAGTCGCCAGTTGTCGCGACCTTCCCGTCCGGGAGCCGTGAAAAGATAAAATAAAAACAGAGGAGTCGCCACTAAAATTTGTTATTGGGAAAATCTTAGAAAACCCGATTATTTAAAGGTAAACTGATCTAAAAAGAGAGAGAGAGAGAGAGAGATGAGTCCAGGAGTCGGTTACGAGTAGGGAAGGTGTTAGCACCCAACATCGTCCGTTTAAAAAACGGTACCTCAAGTTAATTGTGCAAAAAAATTAACGATTTTTAAATATTTATTTTACCCAAAAATATTTAAAGAAAGAATTATTTTTAATTTTTAATATTTTAAATTTTTATTAATTTTTGCATTTTTAAATTTATTGTTTATAGAAACTAAATGAGGTTGAACATGGCACATGAGTCCACAGAGCAACCTCGAATCTAAGGGACTGAACATGACACCATGTCCATAGAGCATCCCTAAAAATAGACAAGTTTAATTATTTTGATTAATTATTTTAACATAAAAAGAGACACTAAAAAAAAATGGAAAATTTAATTTTGGCTTGACAAGATGATTTATCTTGCTCCTACGTATTCCCGGGTGCGATGGGAAACTCAAAGCCACGTAGTTCTTTTAGATAACAGTTCGATTGATTGGTTGATTTTAATTTTTTTGAGTAAAGATTTGATTTTATAAAAAGAATTATTTTTATTTGATTTGATTTTTTATTTGTATTGGCTAAATTCTAAATATCGAAAACTTCTAAGCGAGATAGAACATGGCACATGCGTCCATAGAGCGATCCCGAATCTAAGGAATTGATTGTGATGCATTTCACAAAGCAATCCTAAAATTATTTATGAGTAGTTATTCTATATTTTATTTATTTTAACTTATGAACTTTGTTGAAACCCATTGGGTTTGACCCAAGTAACTAACCCATAAATACCCTGATTAGTTAAATTTAATTTCTAGAAGAAAACGAATAAAATAAAAAGATTAATTATTAAAATAGATACATTGCATCAGGAAAACAAAACTGATGAAAGACTAAACCTTTGGTGTTCCTTTCCTTCACACCTCTGCAAAAACGTGAAACATGTAGCGGAGCAGAGGGCTGCGCGTTTGACAGAGGTGGCCGGACGGTAGACTTGGGCGGACAATGTGTTTGAGGCAGAGGCGGCGCACCAGGATCGACGGTTCGTGACTGGAGTGGATGACACGGCGACGGAGAAGGCAGAAGTAGGAAGCGAGGTGGGAGGACCGATGGTAGGCTCGGTATGGTCTCGGTACGGCTGGACAGCGGCAGAGGTTGCGCGTTTGGGTGATGAAGCTACCGCGACGGAGGATCTGTTTGAGATCAGTGGTGGCTTGCTGGGCGTATGGTTGCTCGCGACGGAGAGGCAGCAGCGGCTAAGGAGAAGCAACAACGATATTTGGCGAAGATGGCGGAGGTAGCGTGGAAATGGCTCTGGTTCAACAAGGGACAAGTTTTCTTCTCTGTTTCTCAGTGGAGGCAAAGTGAAAATGAGGTTCTGATTGTTTTGTGGGTTATGGTTGGTTCAAGTTAGAGGGAGGAGGAGCTTGAATATGTAAAATGAAGAAGATGGAAGGTGAGGGTGGTTCTGATTTTGGCTTGTGGGTTAAGGGTGGTTCAAATACGAAAAGAGGATAAATATGGTCTGCAAGAAAAATGAAGAAGAATGCGGGAATGTGGCAGAAAGATGAAGGGAAAATGGTGTCTCTCAATGTGCTCCATGTTACTGATCCCCCCCTCTCTCTTACTGTTCAATGTAATATATAGTGGAGCAAAAGGGAAGAAAAATGTTGGCTTTGCTGAGGGTGAAGACAAAAATATGCAGAGGGTGGTACATTGTGTGGGGAGCAAATCAGCTCTGCTGGCTGGTGCAAGGGCAGAGATAGTGTTCCCTTTTTTTGGAAAAAAAGTGAACGAAAACAAAAGAAGGGAAATAAAATATAAAATTGATTTTCTTGAAGTGGAAGATGACAAATCAAGGATGGCAGAAGTGTACCAGAAGGCAAAAAATCAAACATCCCTCTTCTTATTTTTTATCATTTTCTTTTTAACATTCTCGTATTATTATTTATTGTTTATATATATTTTTTCCTTTTTTGCATTTGGATTTGGATCATGGACCTAAAAGATATCTTGCAACAAAAAAACTAAAAAGGGGCTCCACTTGATCATGTAATGGGCCCAGGACAAAAATGATTTTTTTTGGTATTTTTATATAGTTTCTTTTCTTTTAAAAAATATTAATTAAAAGAAGGAAAACTTGGACAAAATTAGGTGTCCATACCCAAATACTACCTAGTAGCTACAGTGAACACCTCATCTGTAGTCTACACATATACCCTTCTCTCACTTTACTAGTCTATCTTATTAATATATAAATAGATCACAGTATATCGAATAATTTTACATTAAAATTAGATTGAAAATATTTGTTTATTCATTGCCTAAGAACTTATTTAAATTTGTTGTTTGCCTCTATTGTTGATTTTATATAGTGCTTGCTAGTCATATTTTATAATACTTTCTATATTTTATCTTACTAGAGTTTAATTTTTTTAGTATAATTCTTTATACACTATTAATCAAGGTTTACAAAATCGGACCGGTAAAGGCAGCGGTTCAATAGTCCAATCGAGGTTGAACCATGGTTGAATCGATTATAGTTAAATAATATTATTTTAATTTTTAATATAATATTTGTAACAATATTAAACAAAAAAACAACATAACAACTAAAATTATTAAGCACAATTTTTTTTTATTTTGAAATTGAACTAAATAAATGTAAATATATATATATTAAAATCATTTTCATAAGGAAAGCCAACCCAAAATCTACAACCAGCCCACATATATTAGAAAAAAAAAAGAATTGAATTTTGGCTTAGGATGTCCCAAATCCTTTTATACTAATTTTTTTTTAAATTTTTTTTTTAGGAAACCGGTCTAGACCGATCCACAACTGATTTTTCCGGTTTTGAACCGGTTCAACGGTTCCGAGACCGGTTTCAAGCAAAGTCGGTTTTGGGGGCCAACCGAACCGGCCTAGGTCCTGAATTCCGGTTAAACCGGTTGGACCAGCCGGTCCGGTCCGGTTTTGTAAACCTTGCTATTAATTAATTATAAATCACTATATCTATAATTTTTAAAACAATTATTATAGGAATCAAATACATTTTAATGAAATGATAATATATGATTGATTGTAAAATATAAAAATTTTACGTAAATAGTACATCACAATTAAATCCATTTTAATAATTATTAAAATTTTATATCCTGGTCTCGTAAGAAAAAGTTTCAAACTCAGCCTCTAAATTTCGCGTTAGTATTCATATTTTGGACAAATCATAGCCATTAAGGGTCAAATCATGGAACAAATATAGTCCCATTAGGCCATTATCAACAAAAATGAAAAATTCTTGCTTCTCAGACAGAGGAACCAGTGTTACTAAAGTAAATTATCATACTTGTAAATTTTTTTAAATAATTTCTCTAAAAATTAACTATTTTTAATAATTTAACAACACTACACAATTAAATATTTAATTCCTTTTATTCATTAAAATTTATCACCCTTTTTGACTATTCTATCTCCCCCACCTATAACACACGGGCGTACAGGCATAGGCATAGACACACATGTGCGCGCACACATACTGCAAACACCGTGTGTGTCTTGTTGAGTGGGGGCTATTGGCATTGCTTTGTTGGAAGTTGGAAGTTGGAACCTCTCTGGGCTAGTTGGGTATGCTTAGGGAATATATATATATATATCATGGACACAACATGACACTACTCTCTGCACCACAGCACATGCTCAACTGATATCTAGTAGCTACTGTGTTTGCTTCATCTGCAGTCTACACATATACCCTTCCCCCACTTTACTAGTCTATCCTAATAATATATAAATAGATCATAGTATATCTAATAATTTTACATTAAATTATATTTAAAAATATTTATTTATTCATTGCTTGAGAGCTTATTAAATTTGTTTTGGCTCTAATGTTGATTTTATATAGTACTTGTTAGTTTGTTTGAAATTTCTTTTCAAGAATCATAAGAATTAGGGTTGGACAACTAACCGAGACCCCTAGCTCGAACCCAAAGAAAACGAAAAAAAAAAATTAAGTGTATGGGTGGGTTGGGTCAAGTCTATGGGTCAACGGGTGATCAAAATCAATTTCATGTGAGTGTATGCGATCGGGTGCGGGTCTTGGATTTTTTTTCCCGTCGATATCCGAACCAACCGAATACATATCCGATACATAAACTTTTTTCAAGCATTTCGTTGGGCCTAAGGCTGGTCAGTCCATTAATTTAATGAGACAAGCACACTGCACAAGAATACATAGTAACACACAACACGAAACCCCACATACTTCTTTTGCGTACACACCTACACTACACAAGAAAGATCACACACTAGAGTCTCGACACTACACAAACACAAGAAAGAAAAAACACTTTATTCTTCTCCTCTTCTTAATCTCAGTCTCATAATCAGACTTTGACTCTCAGGATGATCCTCACCGAAACATTCGAGTCTCCGGCAAGTAGGGATGGCACGATGGGTAGGGTAAATACCCACGATCCATTTCCACACTATCACTCGGCCCATCAACTAACATGTTGTCCTCATGATTTATGCGTAAGAGATTCAGAGGCTTTTGCCCAATTTCCACCTCCAATTGGGCTTCATTCACAATGGGCCTCGGGAAATCCAAATCCTTATTATCCTCCACTATTTTCCCTCATTTACACCACAAGTAACAATCTTGTCTTGACTGTCCCGACAAGCCTCCTGCTTCTTCAAATCGTACTCATTATTAATTATCTTTTTAGATTTCATCGATTTTAGCTCTAGAAGCCTCCAAATCAGGTTTCTCCTAATTGTTTTCAACAAAATTCCAGTTGTTCCAATATCCAAGGGATTGAATTTACCACCCTTTCTCTCCTTATCTAATTCCCTTTAATGAACTCCTTAATTTTTGTGCACCCAATCCTTAGAGATTCTGCCTCATCCAAACGATTATGCTCTCCACTAATTTCGGAATCGATATAATCAGTTCCATTAAGGATATCAAATCGCGAAGAATGCACTTGAAAATCTGGGGTTGTTTATGAGAGATATCCTCCGCCTCTTTCTCCATATTCACCACTCTATCATCTGAATTCACTTGACCTTGATCATTCGGACTAGCAGAGGAGGTTGGAACAGATTCGTCTGAGTAATGGTCAATATCATGACCATATTTGCCACCTCTACATGTTTGTTTGGTTGTTCATCATCATACCCCGTCATCCAGTCCTCCTCTCTAGGAACAAGAGACTTTGTTCCCGACAAACTCCCCTCTACCTTTCAAACTTTTTTCTTTATTCTATTCAAAATATTAGCCTCCTCCGTCACCGCTAAGGTCATGCTCGATCTCATGAACTCTTTGTCATGTTTCTGATAAATTTTTTTTACTCCATTGAATTCATCTTGATGTTTTTTATTTAAACGAGCAGTTTTCCTTAACATCATCATCTCCTTCTTCCCGACTTCCCTCATATCATCAATCCTTTATAATAAAAAGGAACTGCTATTAATTTACAGAGGATCGAAGACATCTCCCTCTACCCTTGGCATGAAAGTTTCGGGGGAAAAAACAAAAATATTTGAAATGTTTAATTAACAATTGCTATTCAATTTGTGATGTTGTAGAAGGTAATTTATACATCTCCCCCAACCCAAGCTCCGCTAGGGTTTAGTGGCGGTCCCTCCTCCAGGTCATTTTGGTCCTATCCCAACACGTGTCTGCTCTTCCTAGGTCTTCATCCTAGTTTCTCATCCCGGCTTATCCCGGTTCCTTGTCTCTTTGTCGTTTAGTTTTTTTGGTGTTGTAACATGGACCAGTGGAAGGATGTCAATCTATCAAAGGAGGAAGAAGAGGGCATCACAATGGAAGAAAACAAAGGCTATGGAGAGGAGGTTTTCCATTTTTCAAAAGCACAATCTTCTAAGCCTGGCGTCTCAAAAACCCAGTTGAGATTCAAGATCTGAGCAAAAATCTCTATCCGTTTCGTTTCTCATCGAAGAAGAATGTTGATAACGTCCTTAAAGAGGGACCGTGGAGCTTTGATAGGAACCTCCTCATTCTCTAGAGGGTATCAGGGGAAGAGTAACCTTTCGATTTGGAAATACACTATGGAACTTTCTGGGTCCGGATCTATGACCTCCCTTTGAAGTTGAGGTCGGATTCCATGGCGAAAAAATTAGGGGATATCATTGGATCCCATGAAGAAACTGATCCCAAGGAAGGAAACCGGCTGGGTCGCTTTCTTAGAGTCAAGGTCTCCATCGACTTAAGGAAGCCCCTCAAACGGGGCACTGTCATCAGGTTCCAGGGTAGGAGTTTGAGGGTTTACTTCAAATACGAAAGACTCCCTACTTTCTGTTTTGTGTGCGGGAGAATAGGGCACCAACTCAAAGATTGGGAAGAAATAGAGAATAATGATGAAGGAGGGTACGAAGAACTGGATGAGAAAGAACTGGCCTTTGGGCCCTGGTTAAGGACATCTCCATTACCAAAATTTGTTGGGGAACAAAGGAAGGAAAACAGTTTGGGGTCTTGCAGTAAAAGTCTATTTGCCAACTCTAGCCACAGTAAGTGTGAATCCTCGACAAAGGGGAAAGAGGTGGAGTCTGAAGTAGAGCAGAGGAAAGTAGCAGTTACTGAGGGAAGAACTGTAAACCCACAAAAGGAGATCAATATGGAAGTGGGTAAGAATAATGAAGATATTGAGAGTGTGGCTGAACCCCTGGAAGCTATGGTTCTTTCAAAACTGGTTGAGTTAGAGAAAGGGAGGAAAGAAAAGGAGTCTAGCAGGAAGAAGAAGAAATGTGTTAGGCAAAAAAATGCCAGAAAGACAAAGGTCCCTAAAACCCCAACTCTTGAAAAGGAATTGGGGAAAAGACAGCTTATAGATGTGGTCATTTCAGAAGGTAGAACCGAAGACTTCTTGGGAGGGGAGAAGAAAAGAAGACAGGATGTTGTGATGGCGGATGTTAATGAATCAAACCCAGAGTTGGTGTTGGAAAACCAACACCGCCTAGATCAATGAAGATCCTTAGCTGGAATTGCAGGGGGTTAGGGAATCCCTGTGCAATTCGAGCCTTGTCAAGGCTCATCCGGTTGGAAAACCCCCAAATAGTCTTCCTGATGGAGACTAGATTAAAGGAGTCTGAGATGGAAAGAATCAGAATCAAGTGTGGCTTCAATTCATGCCTCACTATGGAGTGTAGAGGAAATGGTCGGGAAAGAGCGGGTGGCATCTCTTTATTGTGGAAGGAACGGATGAAGGTAAATGTGTTAGGCTTTTCTCTTAATCACATCATGGGTTCTTATGAGGATGATCAAGAGGGAGAGCAATGCTACTTTTCTGGAATCTATGGCCATCCAGAGGAACAAAAGAAATGGAAGACTTGGCAACTCATTCAACAAATTGCTTCCCAAGTGGGAGAGAAGTGGGTGTGTTTTGGGGATCTTAATGACATTACATCCGCAAATGATAAGATGGGAGGCCTTTCTAGGAGTTTTTCACAACTTTCAATTGGTAGACAAGCTTTGGAACTTTGTGGACTGATTGATCTTGGCTTTATAGGTCACCCCTACACTTGGACAAATGGTAGGCAAGGAGCTGAGAACATCCAATGCAGGTTGGACAAAGGTGTGAGCTCTTAATCTTTTATAAATAGATTCTCCCCTATAAATGTGCTTCACCTGCCAAGATTTGGCTCTGATCATGCACCCATTCTGATTGAGCTAGAAGCTATTCCCAATGGCGTGAGGTCGAAAAAAGACAGAATATTCAGGTTTGAAGACTGCTGGTCCCGTGATGAGAGGTGTGAAGATGTGGTCCGAAGTAAATGGATTAGTGGGGGGTCACAGTGTCCTGAAAAATTGGGTGCTATGAAATCTCTGGACAGGGTTTCTGCTGAATATAGAGGAGGGGAAATCAAAAAGGAGATTAGAAGAATTGAGAAGCTGTTGAAGGATAATAGTATGTGGTCCAGCTCAAGGGAGAATGTGGAAATGTATAAGGACCTGGAAATACAATATGCCGAGCTTCTCAAAACAGATGAAATCATTTGAAGTCAAAGGAGCAGGGCTACTTGGCTGAAAGAGGGGGACAAAAATACCAAGTTCTTTCATGGTAAGGCAAGCCAAAGGAGACAAACAAATGTGATTAAAAAGCTAAAGGACTCTGATGGTGTGTGGTGGCATGGAGAGGAAAATATTGAGAGGCTCCTCACTAATTACTTTTCTAAGCTTTTCTCTACTTCATTCTCGAATGATATTGAGATGACTTGTGAGGTGGTTAAAGGGAAACTCTCGGATGACCATAGAAGTTGGTGTGCAAGGGTAGTCGCAGAGGGAGAAATTATTGAAGCGAACCAGATGCACCCTCTGAAGTCTCCGGGCCTTGATGGCCTACCAGCCCTTTTCTTTCAGAAATATTGGCATATAGTGGGGGAAGATGTCAAATAGCTGGTTCTTGGAATTTTGAATAAGGAGAAAGCTCCGGATGAGATAAACAGAACCTTCATTGTTTTAATCCCAAAAAATAAGAATCCAGCTTCCCCAAAGGATTTTAGGCCAATTAGCTTATGCAATATGGTGATGAAGATTGTAACCAAGGTGATAGCTAATAAGGTTAAAGTCATCCTTCCAGATATCATTGATGAAGAACAAAGTGCTTTTGTTAAGGGGTGGTTGATTACGGACAATGCTCTGATAGCCATGGAATGCTTTCATTGGATGAAGAAAAATAAGAAGGGGAAAAAGGGAATGATGGCTCTGAAGCTGGACATGGCTAAGGCTTATGATAGGATTGAATGGGATTTTGTCAAAGGTGTCCTCAGTGCAATGAGTTTCCCAAGGAAGTTCACTTGCCTAATTATGAGATGTATATCTTCTGTCTCCTACCAGATTCTTATCAATGGAAAGCCTACCAAATGTTTCTCTCCCGAAAGAGGATTAAGGCAAGGGGATCCCATATCCCCCTACCTGTTCATTCTCTGTGCAGATGTGCTATCAGGTCTGCTGTCTCAAGAATCTAAGAAGAATATGATACATGTTATTAAGGTTGCAAGGAGAGCCCTTGAGATTTCACATCTGCTTTTTGCAGATGATAGCCTATTGTTCTCTCGGGCAAATCTGACTGAAGCAGCAAGTATAATGAGAGTCCTTTCTACCTACCAGACAGCTTCTGGACAATTGGTCAATTTGGACAAGTTAGAGGCATCTTTTAGTCGAAATGTGCGTGATATGGATAAAGAAATGATCTGTGGTCAGATGGGAATAAAGACTGTTATGTCTCATACCAAATATCTGGGACTCCCAGTTGTTTTTGGTAGGTCCAAGAAGGAGATTTTCTCCTTTGTCATTGATCGTGTCTGGAAGAAACTAAAAGGGTGGAAGGAAAAATGCTTGTCAAGAGCCAGGAAGGAGATTCTAATTAAAGCTGTAGCCCAGGCCATTCCCAACTACATCATGAGCTGTTACAAGCTTCCCGAAGGATGTTGTAGAGAGATAGAAGCCATGCTAGCAAAATTCTGGTGGGGATCAAAGGAAGGAGAGAGGAAGCTTCTCTGGATGAGTTGGGGGTGATTATCTAAGGCAAAAAAGAAGGGAGGTATGGGATTTCGAGGTTTCAATGAATTCAACAAAGCCCTTTTAGGAAAACATTGTTGGAGACTCCTTGTGGGGGAAGATTCTTTGGTAGGGAGAGTTTTCAAGAGCCGGTACCATCCAAGATGTTCTTTCATGGAAGCAACTGAAGGCCACTTACCCAGTTATGCTTGGAGGAGTATTATGAGTGCAAGGAATGTGCTTGGGAAGGGGGTCAGGTGGGTGATTGGTAATGGTGGGAAGACAAAAATCTGGCATGATAATTGGATACCATCACAAGCTAGTTTCAAGGCTATAAGCCCGGTGAGAAACTTGAGCCCTGATGCTCTAGTTAGTGATCTAATTGATAGTTAGACAAAGCAATGGAAGAGGGAAACAATCCTATCTTGTTTCAACCTGTTTAAAGCAAAGCAAATCATGAGTATCCCTATTTCCTATAGGCTGCCGGAGGATAAACTTGTTTGGCATTGGGAGAAAGATGGCGTTTACTCTGTGAGGTCAGCATACCACCTGTTATGTGATGATCAAAAAAGACTCCTTCCTGCCCCTTCAAATGACCCGATTGATCCACTTTGGAAGGAGATTTGGCACTCCCCTGTCCCTAAGAGTATCAGGAATATCTTGTGAAGATTGGCTAAACTCATCATCCCCACTCGCAGCAATTTATGAAAGAAAGGTATGAATATTGATAACTATTGTCCCTTGTGTAATGATTCTGTTGAAACAAATGACCATCTATTCATGCATTGCCAATTTGCAAAACTGGTCTGGTTCTCATGCTCTCTTGGAATCCATGCTCCAAACCATATGGACTTAAACATGTGGCTGCTGAAATGGTTGACTTGCAAGGTCACTCTAGGCTCCCAATTATTCAGTAGAATCCTCTGGAAAATTCGGCAGGCTCGCAACCAAGTAATTTTCAAGCAAAAAGACACTAGGCCGGAGATGGTGTCCGAGGAAGCCAGGTATTTTGTCTGAGTCCAATCAAGCCAACCCGAGACTTTCCAACCAAGACCACCAGATTATCATGCAAAGTCAGCAAGCCTCTAACCCAGATTGCTGCACCAAACAAGTGGATGCTGGTTGTTTTCCTGATGCAATACCGGGTGGGGCTGTGTTACAAAGGACAGGGAGGGCAGTGTCATCCTTGCAGCCAGTAGAAAAGAAGCTATAGCAACTGATCCTCTGCTAGCTGAAGCTCTGGGTATTAGATGGTGTCTCCAAATGGCTATGGACCAACAAATGAAACAGGTTATTATTTTAACTGATGCACTGATGGTGGTAAATTGTATTAATGGAAAGTCCTTTATAGCGGCAATTGACTTAGTTATTGAAGACTGTAAAGTGCTGACGAACATAATAGGTTCTGTTACAGTTTCTCACATAGGTAGGCAATCTAATGTGGAAGCTCATAACATGGTAGGCGTAGCAAAAGCTGTTGGCTCAAAGTCCTGGTTGGGGCATGTCCCATCTCTAGACTCTGGTACAAGTTGTAATCCTTCTGTTTTCTTTCAATGATTAGTATGTATGCATTTCAAAAAAAAAAAAAGTAGAAGGTAAATCTCCTTTCTTTTTGTTTTTAATTATGATTATGATTATGATTATACTTATATCATTATATTTACAGCCACCTCTGAGCACGTTTTAAAATATACTGTCATGAATTGTGGTTGTCTTAATTGAAGACATGGTTTGTTTGTTTGTTTTTTTGATAAAGAAGACATGGTTAGTATTCCTTATTTTTATGCAGAAAAGTTGGATATATGGATATGATCATGAAATGACTTTCAGTCATTTTCTCTTTTATAAGAAATAAGGGAATGGATTGTATCACGTAGGGAAATAGGCCATCCTATGCATGATTTCTCTTTTAAAAACTTATACTTTTAATGTGTGTAAATTTTAATTAGTTTATTGTTCAAATGAATAAAATTATGCTTAAAACGTGAGTGTTTAACAGCTTGAAAAAAAATATATACTTCAAGTAAACAGAAATATACACAGTTCAAATATTTAAATGCATAAAAGAAACAGTATAACACATCAAAAAAGAAAACTATATATCCATGCAAAATATATTTTCCACTCCACTTAAAATTGGAGCCCACGATGTATATTTACATATTATCAAGGCTCAACTTAAACATATATATATATATATATATATATATATATATATATATATATATATATATATATATATATATATATATCTTTTAGGACTTGTCCTGAAGGATCAAGACAAACTAATTCAAACATTTCCTGAAGAATATTCAATGGGTATATTCATTACAGAAGGTTTTGGCTCTTCGATAGAATCTCTTGTAAATTCCATTCTAGATTTCTCGAGACTTCATTATGATTAAGTACTTAAAGGTGTTACAGCATTTGATTTTTCTAAATTTACTTGCAAAAGAAGGGTGTCTTCTTTTGATGAAATATTCAAAGCTTTTGGAGAAATATTTGTTTTCATGGCTTTGTAATATATTTTATATATTACAGCCATCGGATAAGAATTTGGATTCCAAATTCCTTCCTTTATTTTAATATCCAATTTTATATTATGTTTGTTTTTACCAAGGCTTTCCAAAGACATGGTATAATTTGGAAAATTATTAAAGAAAGTGGGACCATCATGAAGATTGGTCTCAATTATTGATAAAATTTGATCCTCGAACTTTGCAGGACGAGTATCTCTTAGGCATACACACACAGGTGTATCTATGCCTAATCTATATAATGGTTTAATTGCAACTTGGATCAAACCAATAGGTTAAAATTCATATATTTGTCATAGGTACTAGAGCTTTAGGGTTTAGATCACTATGTCTAGCCTTCTTAAGATGATATATATATATATATTATATACTAGAATTCATGACAAAAGATATGTAAAAGGAGAAAAACAACATAATAGAAATAAAAAACATTTAAATAATAACAATAAAAAAAACAAGAAAGGCAAAGTTTGAGATTTTTCCACTGGATGCAAATTTGGCACTAAGTTATGGCAACCGATTTGGTATATCACATTATTCCACGTGATTTTTCTTGTCATGTTATTATTATATAAAGTTGAGAGATAAATATAAAAACTACAAAAATATAATTTTGTCTAAATCTATTAACAAAATTTATTGAATAATGTTAATTATACAGTGTTTTACATATTTATTTTTAATCTGAGTTTGGTATATATATTCCCCTAACAATCTTTCTGATAATCCTCCCAATAGTAAATATATAAATTATAATTAAATGAAAAATAAACTTATTTAATATTTTTAAAATATAAAAGCATTCAATGTTTTCTTTATTTAACGATTAGAAGGATTTGTAGGAAGAAATTTTATAAGGATATAAATAGAAGATTTTTATTTTAACACATTTCTTTTTATTAGATCCCATTTTCATACTTTTTCTTATTTTTAAATCATATTTAAAGAAAGTTTGGTATATCCATCATATCATGTGAGGAGAGTACGTTAGTGTGAGAGATGTAATGAATAAATCTTAATATTTTTATTATGTATGAATTGTAAAGATTAAAATATCAAGTCATCTAACTTTAAATTATCGCGTACTTAATCATTGATTAACTTTTAATTTTCAATATTCATAAAAAATTTAATAAATAAAAGTAATTCCTTTTACTTCCACCATAAACAACCCAGTGCTGTTACTAACAATATTGTTTAGTAGTATCATTGGAGGAGGAAATTACCAATAAATAAATAAATAAATAAATAACCGAAGGAGAGGATCAATTTTGCTTTAGTAATAAAGTATGTAGTAGGATCATGAGAAAATTTGTAGATACTCGATGCATGCACCCACAACATTTATTGTTCTAAACAAATTATTAAGGTTTCATGCTTACATTTTGGGTCAAAAATTTTATTTGACCTGAAATTTGTACTTAAATTTACTAACCAAAAGAACAAAAATAATATATTATCCCTACCGCTGCAAAACCAGAGGCCTAGAGGCCCCTCGCCTCTCCTTGTCTTGGCCCCCATTCTGCACAATTGGATCTCCACTGCATTGCTCCTTCTCTCATGTTTTGTTCTAACCCTTCCAAATCCAATTCCTCTCCTTACTCGTTTGATTTGTGTAACTGTAACCTAATCTTGTCCATTTTATTTTTTGTTTAACACCATTTTTATGCAAATCACATGTAACTAAAGTGGGGATGATATAGGAGTGATTACTACTTTTATAACTGAATAGTTGTTCTTGTGTTGGTAAATTGTGAGCAATAATGCATGATTCTAACAAGAATTTGAGCAATTGGAATTAATTGTTGTTATACTAAAATGAATTGTTTTGATATTGAAAATGCTATTTAAAAAGAGTTTTTAAGTGTGAGCAGGAATTCATTGCTAAGATGAAGGAAGCCGAAGGGAATTGCCCTGGAATGCTGCAGTTGAAGAAGGAAACACTAGAGGACAAAAGACTTGTCAGCTCACCACACTTTCCACAAAGGAAAGAGGCCTACTGCGCGTCCCAAAAGCGGAAGGAAGAGTGGAAGACTTCAGCGGAGTGTACTTGGGAAATGGGTCAAGGAATATTTTAATATTTGAATTTTGTAAAAAGCCCAAAAAGTGAGACAAGAGAGAGAGTGTAGAAAACCCTATTTTGGGGATATAGGCTAGTACAAATAGTAAGAGTCGGCCTCCTTTTAGGGTACACAGTGGTACAGGGTACAACAGCCGTCACTGTTCCTTCTCTCCTCTCTGTAATTTCTGAATTTACGTTACCATGACTTTCATTTCCTATTTTATTTCTTCTTTTGTTTTTAAGGTCATTATGAGCTAAACATCTTTAGCTAGGAGCTATGAACTTGTAATAAAAACTTATGGGTGATTTATGTTAATGAATGTTTGCACATTTTTCTCTATTATGCGCTTCAATTATATTTTGGTTGAGATTGATCAACTTAGCTAAGATAATAGCTTCCTAAACTTGGAAGAGTTTAGTTAGTGGATTTACTTAGAGGATAAAGTTAAAATTAATTAATTGAAAAATTAATTGCTATTGAATGAGTTAGGAATAGCCTGCTTTAAGTAGCTGGATGTGCTTAACCCATAGCTGAGCGAATTTAATTTGAGATTAGGAATAAGGAACATTTAATGTATCTCAGTTTATTGTGGTACAACAAACATTCTTTCCTAGACTAAATGCTGTAGCATTCTGAAACATAAATTACCCTGCAGTTGATATTACCAGGGATTAGTTTTCTTAGCTATTTAACCCGTTCTGTAACAACTCATTTTATTGCAATTACTGTTACCTCGCAACCATTAAATTTTGCATTTAATTATATGTCCTTTTTATTACATTGTTTACCTACTCTTTTTATTAAACTAAATAGTAAAGTTTATTCTGAAATTTGTATTTAACTCATTCAAATCCTCGTGGGAACGATCTCTACTTACACTTTATTACTTGTCACGATTGTGTTCACTTGCACACCTTACACGTTACACTTTTTAGTGCAACAAGATTTTGGCGCCATTACCGGGGATTAGGAATGGTGTTAAATATTAATTTTTCGGTTTAAATTTTCCTGTTTAGTAAGTTGTAAAAATCTCGTGTATAATGTGCTGCAGGTATTAAACTTTGTATGCGCAGCAAGGGTGCACCTGAATTCCAAATTGATTTGGAGATGGAGAAAACTGCCAAAAGGCTAAGAAAGATAACCAAAGCACAAAGAACTCAAGCTCAACAATCTGATCTAGGCTTCATGGCTGAAATGTTCTTGGATGATGAGGAGAAGCCTTGTATAATTGAAATGGCAAATGATAAGGAGAGGTCCATCAAGGACTATACTGTCTTTGATCCTTAAACCATGAACACTGGGATAGTGAGACCGGAAATAACTACCCAGCAGTTTGAATTCAAGCCAATGATGTTCCAAATGCTTCAAACTGTTGGGCAGTTCAGTGGAGCACCTACTGAAGATCCACACCTATATTTGAGGCAATTTTTGGAGGTGGCCAGCAACTTCAAGATCCCTGGAGTGAGTGATGATGCCTTTAAATTAAGGCTCTTTCCTTATTCTCTGAGGGACAGAGCCAAGGCTTGGTTGAACTCTTTGGAATCCAATTACATTACTTCTTGGAATGGCATATATGAAAAGTTCTTGACTAAGTACTTTCCTCCCACTAAAAATGCAAGAATGAGGAGTGATATAACTTCCTTCAGGTAAAATGATGATGAATCATTGTATGAATCATGGGAGAGGTTCAAGGAGCTGTTGAGAAAGTGTCGCCATCATGGCATTCCTGTTTGCATCCAAATGGAGACCTTCTATAATGGATTACTGCCTCCCTCAAGGTTGATGCTAGATGCTCCATCTGGAGGCACATTTTTGACAAAATCTTACAATGAGGCTTATGAGTTGATTGAGAGCATAACTGCTAATAGCTATAAATGGCCAACTGTGAGGGTCAATTCTGCTAAAAATCTTGCTGGAGTGCTTGAGGTGAAGGAAACAAATGCCTTATCTGCTCAGCTTGCTGCCATCACTAATATGCTGAAGAATTTGACTACTGCCAACACAAGTAAGGAACCTGTTGTGGCTGAACCTGTGGTAGCTCAAGTGAGTTATGTGGCCTGTGTTTTCTGTGGAGGGGGGGCACCTGTTTGAAGAGTGTCCCAATAATCCTGTATCAGTGAATTATGTGGGGGAATAGAGGGAACAATGCATACTCCAACACTTACAATCCTGGTTGGAAGCAACACCCAAAATTCAACTACAGCAATTACAACAATAAGCTGGAAATAACTCACAACAATACCAACAACAGGGGCAGAACAGTCAGCAGTAGAAAAACCAAACCCCTGCAAAGGAATCCTTTTTGGAAGCTATGTTGAAAGCTTTCATGACTGAAACTAATGCTTAAATCCGGAATCAAGGAGCTGTTGTAAGAAACTTGGAGAATCAAGTAGGTCAGTTGGAAACTGCACTAACTAGCAGACCTGCTGTTACCTTACCTGCATCCACAGAATCTCCATCTTCCTCAAATAATAAAGGGAAGGAGCAGGTCAATGCCATAAATCTGAGAAGTGGGAAAGAGCTGCCAGATGCTGTAGCATCTAAGCAGCAAGGAACAAAGGTAACTGAAACAGCTGAAACAGAAAAGACTAAGCTTGACTCAGTTCCACTAGCTAAAGACACGGTGCAAGTTACTCCCAAGTGGACTGAGCCTAAGATGATTTCAGAGAGGCCTCCTCCTCAGTTTCCACAAAGGTTGAAGAAGGCAGGTCAAGAGAAGCAATTCAACAAATTTCTGGAAATTCTGAAGCAATTGCACATCAACATACCCTTGGTTGAAGCCCTGCAACAAATGCCCAACTACACCAAGTTCATGAAGGACATTCTCACAAAGAAGAAGATGTTGAGAGAATTTGAAACAGCTGCTATGACAAACGAATGTAGCTTATTGCTGCAGAACAAGGTCCCCCAAAAAATGAAGGATCCTGACAGTTTTGCAATCCTTTGTTCAATTGGAAATACCTACTGTGGAAAGGTGTTGCGTGATTTTTAGAGATAAATAAAGGCAAATGCACCTCGTCGCAATCAAGTAATACGGTGGTAAGACCGGTTATCGTATCCACAGGGATCGGATGTCAATTACCAATTCACAAACTTAACAACTATCTAGACTAAACTATGGTATGAGATATCAAAACAGAAAACAAAGCAATACAATATTTTTGGTCTTTTTGGACTTTTAACAAACACTTGGAGTGCAGAATTTACAAGTGGATAGAATTGTCAGGTTTAGACTACACTAATCCTCCCTTGATTGCAATGAAATGGCTAACAACACAAGTCCTAATTCAATTATGCCAATCAAGCCTTTTCTAAAATACTCAAGCCTAATGTCTTAGGTGCATTGAGCCTAAAACCCCAAATCAAACCCTAATGTCTTAGGTGGATTAATCTGTGATTTTGCATTAAGTCAAGACTTATAAGATTGCAAGCATCCAACACCTATGTCTAGATTCTTGGACTACTTGGCATATGATTCATGAGCATGCCTTAACACCAACCTTTCAGTCATCTATCAAAGCAACATATCATTCCTATGGGTAGCTACTTCAAGGAAAGCATTAAGCACAGAATCACATACTCATAAAGAAATAGAAACTTGTATTGAAATCAAATCAATTAACAATCAAGTTCAGAAAAGCTACATCTAAACCCATCAATGGGGGAATTAGCTATACATGATAAATTCTACAAAAGAGAAAGAGAGAAGAGAGGAAGAAAACTTCATGACGAATCCTTCAATCTCCTTCCAATCCAAGAGCAGAGAGATGTCATCTTTAAGGTCCCAGCCTTCCCCCAGCCATCAGCCCTCTTTAGGGTTTCCAAGCCTCTGTAAAAGTCCCCTTTTTCTGTCTGCTGTGCTGTTATTTATAGATCCGTCGCGTGTCACGGCCGTGATGTCTATCACGGCCAGGCCGTGACGCTTTCTGTCCAAGGCGTGTCTTCAGGTTTTTAACTCTCGCGAGGCGAGAGAAGTGTTCGCGACGCGAGCCCTCATTTTCTGGTCGGTCACGGCCGTGATGTCTGTCACGGCCAGGCCGTGACGATCTCGACTTTTGCCTTCTTCTCTGCTTGATCACGGCGTGATGGTCATCACGCCAGTCAGTGATGGTCATCACGGCCAGGCCGTGATAGGCTCTGTTTGGCTCATATTCTTCTCTTTTTAAGCTCCAAAATCATCCAAGCTTCATTATAGCCAAATATGCACAGTTTTCCTTCAATTTCTGCAAAACAACACACAGAAACCACCTCATCCGTTCCAAAGGAAAAACTATACAAAATCAACACTAAATTGGCCTAACTATATGCAAACGCTTGCAGAAATGTACATGGAAAATGAGGTGAAATCACACTCATCAAAAGGCTTTATGTGATCTTGGAGCTAGTATCAATTTGATGCATATGTCCATATTCAGACAACTTGGCCTTGGAGAAGCAAGGTCTACTACAGTAACTTTACAGTTAGCTGACAAATCCATTGCTCATCCTGAAGGAAAATTGATGATGTGTTGATCCGAGTGGACAAGTTTGTCTTCCCATTGGACTTTATTATTCTTGACTTTGAGGCTGATAAGGAAGTCCCCAATATCCTGGGAAGACCCTTTCTAGCAACAGGCAGAACTTTAATTGATGTTCAGAAGGGAGAGCTTACCATGAGAGTTAATGACCAACATGCGACTTTCAATGTATTCAACGCTCTGCAGTACCCTGATGAAGAGATAGAAAACTGCCCTTTTATTGGTAGCATGGAATCTTTGGTGCCAGAGCAATTCCTAGCAGCAGGGCAAAATTGTGATACAGATTTTGAGTTGGAGAGTGAAGTTGAAGCCTCTAAAGCAGAACTGAAAGTGTTGGCTGAAGAAAGAATAATGCAAAGATCTTGGATAAGGAATTATGAATCTCTTGAAGTGACTGATGATACCTTCAAGGAGAATGTCCCCTCCATTATTAAACCTCCTATTCTAGAATTGAAGCAACTGCCTGCACATTTAAAATATGCATATCTTGGGGATGAGGAAACCCTCCCCATTATCATATCTTCATTTCTGACATGTGACCAAGAAAATAATCTTCTGCCTACTCTAAAGAAGCATAAGAAGGCTATTGGGTGGCATATGGCAGACATCAGAGGAATCAGTCCTAGTCTATGTATGCACAGAATCTTGTTGGAGGAAATTGCCAAGAACAATGTTGAAGGTCAGAGAAGATTGAATCCAATAATGAAGGAAGTAGTGAAGATAGAAATTATCAAATGGCTTGATGCAGGAATCATTTACCCCATTTCTGACAGTGTATGGGTGAGTCCAGTATAGTGTGTCCCCAAGAAAGGAGGAGTCATTGTGGTGAAGAATAAAAAGAATGAACTTATTCCCACAAGAACAGTTTCAGGATGGAGGATATGCATGGATTACAGAAGCTTAACAAGGCTACAAGGAAGGATCATTTTCCATTGTCATTCATTGATCAGATGTTAGACAGATTATCTGGGAGAGAGTTCTATTGCTTTCTGGATGGCTATTCAGGGTACAATCAGATAGTAGTGACACCAGAAGATCAGCAGAAGACTACCTTGACTTGCCCTTATGGTACATTCGCTTTCAGAAGAATGCCCTTTGGGCTCTGCAATGCTCCAGCAACGTTTTAGAGGTGTATGATGGCTATTTTCTCCGATTTCATTGAGAAGTCTATGGAGATCTTCATGGATGATTTTTCAGTCTTTGGAGACTCATTCATGGGATGTCTAGACAACCTGGAACAAGTGTTTGATAGATATGAAGAAACCAATTTAGTTTTGAATTGGGAAAAGTGTCACTTCATGGTCAAAGAAGGCATTGTATTAGGCCACAAGTTGTCAAAGAAGGGATTGGAGGTGGATAAGGCAAAAATTGAGGTGATTGAAAAACTTCATCCTCTTACCTCTGTAAAAGGCATCAGAAGTTTTCTAGGGCATGTGGGATTATATGGGAGATTTATCAAAGATTTCTCTAAAATATCCAAGTCCATGTGCAAGTTGCTAGATCATGATAGTGCATTTGTATTCACGACTGAGTGTTTGGCAGCTTTTGAAACCTTGAAGAAAGCCTTGATTACAGCACCAGTAATTGTAGCCCCAGACTGGGAGAAACCATTTGAACTCATGTGTGATGCCAGTGACTTTGCAATGGGAGTTGTTCTGGGTCAAAGGCATAATAAGGTCTTTCATACCATCTATTATGCTAGTAAGACCCTCATTGATGCTCAGATAAATTACACTACCACAGAGTGTTTGCCTTTGATAAATTCAGACCTTATCTGGTGGGAGCCAAGGTTGTAGTTTACACTGATCATGCAGTAATCAAGTATCTCATTGACAAAAAGGATGCAAAACAAAGGCTAATTAGATGGGTGCTTTTGCTTCAAGAGTTTGATTTGGAGATCAAGGATAAGAAGGGCATTGAGAACCAGGTAGCTGATCACTTGTCTAGAATTGTTGAAGAAGGGACAAGACCTCACAAAGATATCAATGAGTGTTTTCCTAATGAAAATTTGCTAATGGTGGAAAATGCTACAGCACCCTGGTATGCTGATATGGTTAATTTCTTGGTAAGTGGAGTAATCCCAGTAGAAATGAATTCTCAGCAGAAAATGAGATTCATGCATCAGGTAAAACATTTCTTCTGGGATGAACCTTATTTATACAAGAAATGCCAAGATCAAATCATGAGGAGGTGTGTTGCAGAAGAGGAATTCCAAGACATATTGAATGACTGCCATGCTGCCCTTTATGTAGGTCACTTTGGAGGAAAAAGAACTGTTGCAAAGGTACTGCAGATTGGGTACTTCTGGCCCATTTTATTCAGAGATGCCCAAGAGTTTGTCAAGAAGTGTGATAGATGCCAAGGATTTGGAAATATTTCCAACAAATAGGAAATGCCACTTAACACTATCTTGGAGATTGAGCAATTTGATGTTTGGGGCATAAACTTCATGGGCCTCTTTCCTGTCTCATATGGGACTGCCAACATTCTAGTTGCAGTGGACTATGTCTCCAAATGGGTGGAAGCAGTAGCATTACCATCAAATGATGCTAAGGTGGATACCAAGTTCCTAGACAAGAACATTTTCACCTGATTTGGCACTCCAACAGCCATAATCAGTGATGAAGGCTCACACTTTTTCAATAAGTTGTTTGCTATTCTGCTGGCAAAGTATGGGTTGAAACACAAGGTAGATACTGCATATCATCCTCATACCAGTGGCCAAGCTAAAGTTTCAAACAGAGAGATCAAAAGGAACCTTGAAAAAATGGTAAAACCTTCAAGGAAGGATTGGTCCTTACACTTGGATGATGCTCTCTGGGCTTACAAAACTGCCTTTAAGACTCCAATTGGCATGTCTCCTTATAGATTGGTTTATGGCAAGGCTTGTCATTTACCAATTGAGCTTAAGCATAAGGCATTATGGGCATTAAGAAGTTGAATTTTGATGCTAAAGCAGCCGGGGCAGCAAGACTTATGCAGTTGAATGAACTGGAGGAATTCAGGCTCTTTACTTATGAAAATGTTGAAGCATACAAGAGCAGGACCAAGGCTTGGCATGATCAGAAGATCCAACCCAGGGAACTTGTGGAGGGCATGAAAGTGCTCTTGTTCAATTCTAGGCTGAAGTTATCCCCTGGAAAACTGAAATCAAGGTGGTCTGGACCATTCAAATTGGTCAAGAGCTACCCTCTTGGAGCTGTAGATTTGCTTGATGAAAGCTATGGCAGGGAGTTTAAGGTCAATGGACAAAGGGCAAAACAATATTGGGGTGAGCCTTGTTCAAGAATGAAGGCCACCATCCACCTTTCAGATCCTTAATCCACATGTGTGGAGTCAGACTGAGGACGTTAAACCAAGCGCTAATGGGAAGCAGCCCAGCTTCCTATCCCTTGTCTTGTCAATTAATTTCAGTTAGTTAGTTTAATTAGTTTTTATTTAAATAAACAAATGCCGTTAACCAACTATGTGCAGGCTTAAGCAAGTCAGGCCCAAGTGTTGAGTTGGAAAAGGTGGATCAGTGTGAACAAAATGAACCCATTTAGCAAGGACCTCCGGTGGTGTTGGTCTGGACAGCGCATGAACCGAGTTTGGACCAGAGTTAATTTGAATTTTAAATTCAAAAATCTGAAAGGTTTTTGTGTGTGTGTGTGTGTGTGGGGGGGGGGGGGGGGGGGGTACAACTGTTGCAAAATGTGGGAAATGATTCCAACCTCCCATTAATGACCACCCTTCCCTCCACTATTCACGTCTGCCCCTTACCCTTCACCTCAACCCTCTCTCCTCTATTAAAGCAACCTCTACCATCTCCATTACCCCACACTCATCCCTACTGACCTAAATCCTTCTGCGCTCACTTTTCCCATTCACCTCCTATCAACACCACTTGCAACTTTTCAACTCAAAGATACAATGGGGAAGACCAAAACCCAAGTCGCAAGAAACCAAGCTACTCTCCCCACCTTTGAATCTTTTGAGGACCATACCAACACCTTTGTTGATGAGGAGAGAAGAGTGAATTATGAGAAGGAAATCGTCAAGCGAAGGTTCCATTTGGAGAAGGGCTTCTTTGTAACATCCCTATTTTTACATATATGTTTAATTACTTTATTAATACTGATTAATTTTTCTAGAAGTTTATTTTTGTTTATCTTAATGTTGCTTGACTTGAGTAATTTTAATTACTCATTTAAAAAATATTTTACTGAGTGTGTTAACACTGTGTTGTTACAGGGTGTGCACACTTGCTAGACAATAGCATTAAGCTATTATTCTTTGTTTAGAAAAATACAATCTAAACTTATTTTGGTTGAAGAAAATTTATTTTCATTGTCTTTAAAAGAAATTTTTTAGCACCAGAAAAATAAAAAGGGATCAATTTTAAGGTTTTTCTTCACTTGGCTGTGCTTGGTCCACGTGAACTCTCTTTATTCCACTCCTTTCATTTACGTTCTTTTTTACCTTCTCTCTTTCTTCATTTTTTTTTCATTTCTTCTTCTACTTTCTTTCTTCATCAGGACCTCACGCCCCTCACTCTCCCAAAACTCAAATTCTCTCTTTTCTTTCTCTATTGCTCAGTCCAACCGCACCGCCACCTAGGGAGATCCGACCGTCGCTCGGACCACCACGCAAGGAGGAGACGACTGCACTCGATCCCTGCATTTGCCGCTGGCTGCGATGAACCGCCACCCTCCGTCACAGTGAGCGCCTCTCGCCGCTGTTCATGGTGGTTCTACCACCCTTAAGTCTTAAATCTCCTTCTTCTCCTTTTATGTTTTCCTTCATCTCTTTTTGTCCATGGTTGTTGTAGAACCGCGGTCCGCGGCCGTTCAGCCGCCGCACCGGAGTACACAACACCACCATGCTCTCTTCTTCTTCCTTGGGTGAGTGAAATCTCACCTATTGTGTTCATATTCAAAAAGTCTCAAACTGATTTTGAAACCCTAACCCTAGTCTTTTGATTTCAGTTATTAAATATGAAATTATTTATGTTTTTATGCAATTAGGGTTGTGAATTAATGTTTCCCTAAACTGTTTTTATTATTCTTTGGGTAGATTATTTTTCCCTAAATTGGATTATGAACCCTAAAAGCCCCAAATCTATTTTCTCTTGAAAGTGAACCTATTTTGTGAAATTAAGTATTTTAGTGAGATAAATATATAGTGTTGAAGATGAGTAATTAATTTTGTGAATTGTCTGATTGTTTCATTGCTTGGGACGTCTCTCTGTGATGTTGTTCATGTTCGTGCTTGCTTTGGGGAAGCGGGAATTGCTTTGTGGGAACTCATTGGAGCTGACTGCATGGCTGTGAAGTTCCAGAAAAACCTCTGAATGCCTTAAAAGGTGGGGAAGATAATACATTCGGTGTAGTATGAGTTTTAAATCCGGGTTTAGTATATTTGCTTAGGAAATTACATGGGGTTATTGATATAAACTGCTTAATTATAATTGCATGAATTATCTGTATAGATTGTGTGATTAGTATCTTATATGATGCTATGTGTTGACCATTTTAAATGGTAATAGCTTGATGCTATATTTTGAACTGTGAATATTTGGCTAAGGTTGGAATTCGAGAACCTTACATATTCTTGAATTTCTGGATGTTGAGCGTCAATTTGACCTCATTGTAGTTAGGCTCTAGGTATGTCCTATCTGTTATAATCGTCAAGTCGCTAAGGGACTTTTTGTGATTAGCAATTGATGTTCGAACTTGTATTGTGAAAGACATTGGATTTAGGCCCAGAGATATCCAAATAATATGTCTTATGATAGACTTTGGATTTAGGCCCAGAGATATCCAAATAATATGTCTAGTATTGTGAAAGACATTGGATTTTGGTCCAGAGATATCCAAAGAATATGTCTTATGATAAACTTTGGATTTAGACCCAGAGATATCCATATAATATGTCTTGTATTGGGGAAGACTTTGGATTTAGGCCCAAAGATATCCAAATAATATGTCTTGTATGGTAAGAGCCAGAGATATCCAAATAATATATCTTATGATAGACATTGGATTTATGCTCAGTTATATCCAAATAATATATCTTATGATCGATATTGGATTTATGCCCAGTTATATCCTCCAGAGATATCCAAAATAATACGTCTTATAATAGACCTTGAATTTTGGCTGAGATATTGATATAATTAGACTCGACCCACGAGGAGTTACTTGACTTGATCGCTAATTAGCAATGGAATGTTTGACACCAATAGTCTACTTGGAGCAAAGTTAGATGTAGTCCTATCATATATTTGAGTCTTAGTTTTTTTTCAGAATATGTATATTTATTTTGTATGTATATATATATATATATCCACTTGAATGCTTGTTATTTTTTCTTGCATCCCCATATCTACATTACTAACTTATTATAGAATCTTACCTCCTCAGTTTATATTCTTTTTCTCGTTCGTTTCTTGTTGGGAACAATTAGTTTGATTCAAAAAGCGTAAAAGAGACGAGGAAGGGTTGGGTGATGCTGAGAAGGTGACATAAAAGAATCAAGAAGATGTCAGTGTTTAGATGTCATGTGTAATTTACTAATGTATGTTTAGAATTGTTGATTGTCTAAAGTATTTTTAAAATGTTATTTCAGTTCTGATAGTCTTGAGAAATTCATGAGCAAGTTTTGATTTGAGAAAGATTTTATATTAATAATTGTTTATCAGGCATTATTTTGACTTCATGCAAAGTTACAATTTAAAAAGAGGTCATTTGGATAATGTTTCCGAAAATTATCTTTTTATCAAATTAATTAGTCTTATTTAAAACTAGGCGTTACATTATGGTATCAAAGCAGTCGAGCCTAACTGGATCTGGGGTTATGACCCGACTGTGTCTTCTCTGTGTGATCTCTATGTTTGTGTGAATTGTTTTAGAAAATAAAGTTTGATCTAAGATCTCGTGAGAAATTTATCTTATGGTGTTAGATTTACTGGCTACTCTTATGGATTAAAGTTAGCTTTAGTGATTCGCAATATTTATTTTATATCTGGATTAAAGTTAAGTGATGATAACTTTGATCAGTATTAGTGTTTAATTTTCAAATTTATATTGCTTGGATTGCTTTGGTGCATCCCTATCTTCGTTTTGATGTGTTTAGGATTTCAATTAAAAGCTTCATGGATGTTGTTGTTGGAATACTAACAGATTTGAGGACTATAGTTGATGTTAGTGTGAGATTGATTTCTAAATAAGTATTTTGATTTTGGTTTATGAGTTACAATCAAATTAGGTTTGATTTGTGGATTCTAAATAGTATTTTGAAGCTCTTGACAATTAGATTATAATTCCTCGATTTTAATGTTACTTTTGGATTTGAGTTGATCTCTAAGATTTTAGTATGAGTTTGAGAAAGTTCTAGCGTTTAATTGATCCTTTCCAAGGGTTATCTTTTAGGTTTATAGGTAGAGAGCAAATTTGAAGTTGTAACGATTGTATTAATGTTATGAACCGCGTCATTGAGATTATGAATGATCCTAAGTATTTGATGGATTAGTGGAATGATAACGTTGAATCGGTGTTATGAGTTTTAAGTTGTTAGAGATGATTTATCATGGAATTGGTTCTCTTAAGTGTGCTTGAATATTTTAATGAGGATAAATATGTTTAGGCTATGATTTTGCTAAAATTCGAATTTGGTGTCTAAGATTACAAGTTATGGTGGATGGACTTTAGAGCTAGCGTATTGAGATGAAATGAATGAGTTCAATTGTGCGGTGTATGAGTAAGAGTTTTTGATTATTTGAGGACTATGGAAGTGTCAAAAGTCATGTTATAAGGGGTAATATGAGTTGGAGATGGTTGGTGATGATAAATTAGTATTTTGAAATATTTTGTTGATGGTATATAATTTCTAGCTATTATTTTGATTGTGCTAATCAAATATTTTATGCTATTTTACATTTCTTGTTGTGTCGTTTATCTTTCTAAATTGATTATAGTTTTGCACTTTGCGTGCGATGCAAAACGCGTTACTTTGTATCGCGTTTCAACATCATTTCTGTGTTTCTCTATATCGTTCTTGCTTCCCATTATCACCTTTGAGGAAACTGTAGATTTACCAAGGAGTGATGGAAGTTAAATTCTCCTTCAAATATCTTACTTGGAAAGGTTGTCGAAATCCAATTCAGTGAGGCTTTTCACCCAAAAATTGGTATTGTCTCCATTAGTTGCTCATCAATTAGTCATGCTAGTTTTGTTCTAACTAAATTTCAAATGTCCCTTATACTCGATATTTTCTTTCTCATTACTTTTAGTACTCATGGTCGTATTAGACAATTGAGTTAACCGTATTCGTCATCACATATTGACCTCATTGCCCCACTCTTATTTCAGATTTCATTATGACTTCTTTTCAATGAGTCGTCAGGTAAATGGATTTATGGGAACATGGATTTCTTAGTCAAATTACTCAAAGCAACTATGTCTAATAGATAGAAGTGATTTTGTCTGATCTTCAAGTCAGACTTACTTTCTCCAAAATATGATTTAAATGATGTTCCATTTTATAACTTCAATTTCTTGGAATCTCAAGCACTCATTATTGATTTATCGATTCAATGGAAGTTCTCGTGGAGAGAGAAACTTTAGTAGACTCGTGATTGTAAATATGTGTTTGTACAATGCATTTTTACTCTCAGGAACCTATTGAAGATTCTTTTTGCATATTGAATATTCATTTATCCTTCTACTCGGTAAATTCTTCTTGGTGTTTTCTTGTGAAAGTAAAGAATAGAAATTCTTTGTGAAAGTCAAACATTGTCTCATCATTCGTCTGATAATATTTGTCACTTGATGACCAGTTTCAAACTTCTTCTTTTTAAATGTTAGCTACGTTTGATCTTTCTCATATTATTAGAAATATTTTATCGAACCTTTTATAATACAAAACTTTTGAAGTACCTTCCAGTATCGTTTCGAATCGAGATTCAAGGTTTATATCTTGATTTTGAGCAACGTCTGCATGAAGCCTTAGAGATAAAGTTGAGAATGAGTTAAGTTTATAATCCTTAGAGTGATGTCCAGTCTGAGCAGACCATTCAATCATTGGAAGACCCGCTGAGTGTCTGTGTTGAAACAATCTTAGAACTGAGATTAATGCGGGTCTTAGGGAATATGCTTAGGAAGATGCATGAGATATGTTGTATGAAGTTTGTTATTATTATGAATTGCTCATAATTGTTTTACTTTGCCTGTGTGAATTGGATGAATTGTTTAGTTGGAATTTTGGTGAATTATGTGGTTTATTTAAATAAACTCTATTTAATGATGGGGTGCTAAATGATTTTCATGCCTGTGTTTGTCTCTTTCATGTTTACTCTATGCCGGCGAAAAAGATGTGTTTGAGTTAATTTATACATTTGGTTGGTAATATCCTTTTCTACTTGTGGAGCTGACTGTGCCTTAGCCTATACTGAAAGAGTAGCAGACAATGTCAATCTTAGAGAAATACCTGGATGGATTAATTATGATAGTTGTTTAATGATGGTTAAAATCATGTCACCATGGAAGAATGGATTTTATGGATATAGGAGTTGAATTATAGTGGGTGAATTCTATCCATAGGAATCAAAGTATAGTTATTAAGTGATGAGTTAAGTTTCAATATATTGTAGGGTACGTATAATACTCCAAATTGTGGTGACTTGTAACGTATAATAAATGTTGAATGTTGATTCGATGTTAAAGACACCACTCGGATAAGTTTAGGTATGACCTTAAGCAATGATTGATGACTGATGGAGATAGGACATAGCTCTGATTTTATGATGTCAAAATCCGAGATTTAGAAGGACCTTAAGTTTGAAATTAATTTGCATAAATCGTAGATCGAATTATAGTAATTCTATTTTAAGGGATTTGGAGATATATGAGAAATTAGGGAGATGAGTGATTTAGTTTTTAGTTGTTGATGTTGCTTAAGTTGGAATCAATTGGATCAATAATAGGATTGGATGTCAGTTATGTTAAATTCAGATTTAAATGGATACTGGTCTTATGAGTGCTTCTTTGTTAAGATAAAAGATGAAACGATGAAAGAACTTCGAGTGAAGCAGATTACTTCAATTAAGATATCTTGGATCATCACCGCTAGAGTTACTACATGGGATATACAAGTGTAGACATAAGAATAGTAAACATATCTCTTTTGAGATATATCAAATTTCGGGGACGAAATTTCTATAAGAGGGGTAGTGTTGTAACATCCTTGTTTTTACATATATGTTTAATTACTTTATTAAGACTGATTAATTTTTCTATATGTTTATTATTGTTTATTTTAATGTTGCTTGACTTGAGTAATTTTAATTACTCATTTAAAAAATATTTTACTGAGTGTGTTAACATTGTGTTGTTACAGGGTGTGCACACTTTCTAGACAATAGCATTAAGCTATTATTCTTTGTTTAGAAAAATACAATCTAAAATTATTTTGGTTGAAGAAAAATTATTTTCATAGTCTCTAAAAGAAATTTTTAGCACCAGAAAAATAAAAAGGGATCAATTTTAAGGTTTTTCTTCACTTGGCTGTGCTTCATCCACTAGAACTCTCTTTTGTGACTCCGGCAAGTGTACCGGGTCGTCGCAAGTAATAAAAACACGGTAAGATTCTACCGAGGTCGAACACAAGGATTGGGTTACCAATTCGACTAAATTGTCAAGAAATCCGATACGTTGGTTAAGCAATAGAAGGTGGTTGAGAGAAAGAGATAGAGATCGCGAATTCAAGAATCGATTCAAATAACGCTACGGTGATTAAATTCAGAAATAAAAGCATCTAAGGTTTCGAATTCACCTACCCAATCATGCAAAGTACCCAAGTGATGATATTCTCCTCCCTAAGTTCAATTTTAATGTCAACCGGGACCCCTAAATTCTCCTAAATCCACTTCCGTGCTCATTAGGACGTATTCGATGATTTGAGTTAATTACTTGCTAGGTCTCTTAACCCTAATCTCGAATTCTATTAATTCTTGTTCCCTATAGGTTGCATCGATCTCCTACTCACTCTCGTGCAATACTCGACCGATGTTCCCAATTCCAAGTTCTAAAACGCGGTGCCGCTAGGCCTCAACACGCTTAACTAGTCGATCACGCTAGCATATAATCGACACAATGAAAACAGAATTGGAAAATCATAATTGAATTAAAGGAGAGAGAGTTACATTACATGAACACTATGCCGCCATGGGTGGCTTCATCGATCCCCTAGACAAGAGGATTAGTTCCTCATGTCCGTAACAACAACGCACGTACAATAGGAATTCATCCTAAGCCTAAGAATTAAGAGAGGAGAAAAGGAGAAGAAATCCCAGAATAAGGATTACAAAAGGTCTCTGAAAATTCTGATCCCAAAAGTCCTCTTTTTCTGTTCTGATCTGCTCTATTTATAAGGAGGCCACGCGTCACGGCCGTGATGGCCATCACGGCCAGGCCGTGACGGCGGCCCTCGCTTGGCGCGCACTGAATTCGAACTCTCGCGACGCGAAGGATGTCTCGCGACGCGAGTCCTCTTGTCACGGCCCGTGATATGAATCACGGCCAAGCCGTGATGTTCTCTGTCTTGTGTGGATTTTGGGTCACGGCCGTGATACATATCACGGCTAGGCCGTGATGGTCTCTGACTTGTGTGGCATTTAGGTCACGGCCGTGATACACATCACGGCTAGGCCGTGATGGTCTCTGTCTCTGGTGCTTTTCTGGAGTTCACACACTCGCGACGCGACGGACGTCTCGCGACGCGAACATTCCCTTCACGGCCCGTGATGTGAATCACGGCTAGGCCGTGATGGTCTCTGTCTTCCCGGGTCTTCAAACTCTCGCGGGGCGAGCTTCCTCTCGCGGGGCGAGAATCTCCAGAATGGCAATCTCCACTATTTCTTGACTTTCCTTAATTCTTAGAGCTTCACTTATGGACCTGAAAACAACACAAGCAACCACAAGCGTAATTCTATCCAAAAGAAGCTAAAAACTACACAAAAGACGCAAAACGAGTCAAAGTCCAACTTAGGAACAAAACAAGGCAAATTTGGGCGAAAACGAGAGTGAACTCGAATAAATTGGCACATAAACCCTAGTTCATCTAGTCATAAAACTAGATAAGCCAGAGGCTTATCAGGTGTGCACACTTTCTAGACAATAGCATTAAGCTATTATTCTTTGTTTAGAAAAATACAATCTAAAATTATTTTGGTTGAAGAAAAATTATTTTCATAGTCTCTAAAAGAAATTTTTAGCACCAGAAAAATAAAAAGGGATCAATTTTAAGGTTTTTCTTCACTTGGCTGTGCTTCATCCACTAGAACTCTCTTTCTTCCACTCCTTTCATTTACGTTCTCTTCTACCTTCTCTCTTTCTTTATTTTTTTTTATTTCTTCTTCTACTTTCTTTCTTCATCAGGACCTCACGCCCATCACCCTCCCAAAAGTCAAATTCTCTCCTTTCTTTCTCTATTACTCAGTCCAACCACGCCGCAACCTAGGGAGATCCGGCCGCCGCTCCAACCACCACGCGAGGAGGAGACAACCGCATTCGGTCCCTGCACTGCGTGCCGGCTGGCTGCGTCAAACCGCTGCCCTCCATCACGGTGAGCGCCTCTCGCCGCAGTTCATGGTGGTTCTACCACCCTTAAGTGTTAAATCTCCTTCTTCTCCTTTTATGTTTTCCTTCATCTTTTTTTGTCCATGGTTGTTGTAGAACCGCTGTCCGTCGCCGTTCAGCCGCCGCACCTGAGTACGCAGCACCACCATGCTCTCTTCTTCTTCCTTGGGTGAGTGAAATGTCACCTATTGTGTTCATATTCAAAAAGCCCCAAACTGATTTTGAAACCCTAACCCTAGCCTTTTGATTTCAGTTATTAAATATGATTTTTTTTTATGCAAATGGGGTTGAGAATTAATGTTTCCCTAAACCGGTTTTATCATTCTTTGGGTAGATTATTTTCCCCTAAATTGGATTATGAACCCTAAAATCCCCAAATCTATTTTTTCTTGAAAGTGAACCTATTTTGTGAAATTAAGTATATTAGTGAGATAAATATATAGTGTTGAAGATGAGTAATTAATTTTGTGAATTGTCTGATTGTTTCATTGCTTGGGACATCTCTCTGTGATGTTATTCATGTTCGTGCTTGCTTTGGGGAAGCATGAATTGCTTTGTGGGAACTCATTGGAGCTGACTGCATTGTTGTTAAGTTCCAGAAAAACCTTCTAACGCCTTAAAAGGTGGGGGAAGATAATACATTAGGTGTAGTATGGGTTTTTAACACGGGTTTAGTATATTTGCTTAGGAAATTGCATGGGGTTATTGCCATAAACTGCTTAATTATAATTGCATGAATTATCTATATAGATTATGTGATTAGTATCTTATATGATGCTATGTGTTGACCATTTTAAATGGTAATAGCTTGATGCTATATTTTGAACTGTTAATATTTGGCTAAGGTTTGAATTCGAGAACCTTACATATTCTTGAATTTCTGGATGTTGAGCATCAATTTGACCTCATTGTAGTTAGGCTCTAGGTATGTCCTATCTGTTATAATCGTCAAGTCGCTAAGGGACTTTTTGTGATTAGCAATTGATGTTCGAACTTGTATTGTGAAAGACATTGGATTTAGGCCCAGAGATATCCAAATAATATGTCTTATGATAGACTTTGGATTTAGGCCCAGAGATATCCAAATAATATGTCTAGTATTGTGAAAGACATTGGATTTTGGTCCAGAGATATCCAAATAATATGTCTTGTCATAGACTTTGGATTTAAACTCAGAGATATCCATATAATATGTCTTGTGTTGGGGAAGACTTTGGATTTAGGCCCAGAGATATCCAAATAATATGTCTTGTATGGTAAGAGCTAGAGATATCCAAATAATATATCTTATGATAGACATTGGATTTATGCTCATTTATATCCAAATAATTTATATCCAAATAATATATCTTATGATAGACATTGGATTTATGCCCAGAGATACCCAAAATAATACGTCTTATAATAGACATTGGATTTTGGCTGAGATATTGATATAGTTAGACTCGACCCACGAGGAGTTACTTGACTTGATCGCTAATTAGCAATGGAATGTTTGACACCAATAGTCTGCTTGGAGCAAAGTTAGATGCAGTCCTATCATATATTTGAGTCTTAGTTTTTTTTCTTCAGAATATGTATATTTATTTTGTAAATATATATACATATATATATATATATATATATATCCACTTGAATGCTTGTTTGTTTTTCTTGCATGCACATATCTATATTACTAGCCTATTGTAGAATCTTACCTCCTCTGTTTGTATTCTTTTTCTCCTCCGTTCCTTGTTAGGAACAATTAGTTTGGTTTGAAGAGCGTAAAAGATACGAGGAAGGGTTGAGTGATGCTGAGAAGGCGACAGAAGAGAATCAATAAGATGTCGGTGTTTAGATGTCATGTGTAATTTACTAATGTATGTTTATAATTGTTGATTGCCTAAAGTATTTTTAAAATCTTATTTGAGTTCTGATAGTCTTGAGAAATTCATGAGCAAGTTTTGATTTGAGAAAGATTTTATATTAATAATTGTTTATCAAGCATTATTTTGACTTCATGCAAAGTTACAATTTAAAAAGAGGTCATTTGGAAAATGTTTCCGAAAATTCTCTTTTTATCCAATTAATTAGTCTTATTTAAAACTAGGTGTTACATTCTTCCTCCTCGATGATGACCACTATGGTCTCACTGAGGTGGTGGCTAAGGTGATTGACACTCACAACTGGAAGAAGTTTGTTGCTCATCCCAGGGACCCCATAGCCCCATTTGTGTGGGAATTTTATGCCAACCTCACCTCACCCCAACAGAAGCATGTCATGGTGAGGGGATCCAAGGTCTCATTCTCTGCTCCTACTTTGAGCAGACGTTGGGGGTTGAAAGAAATGGGAGATGAGTACAACATTGAGGTGGCAGGAATCGAGGAAACCACTCTGAATGATATGATGAAGGAAGTCACCGTAGATGGAACTGAATGGATTAAACAGGATGACAACTGGAAGATTGCAAGGCCTGACCTCACTCCCTTGGCCAAGGTTTGGTATCACATCATCAGGCACGAGATGCTCCCCACTACACATCTGGAAACAGTTAATAAGGAGAGGCTAGTTCTCCTCTACTGCATCCTCAAAGGAAAGAACATCAATTTGGGAAAGATGATCGAGAAGGAAATTATTTCCTGTGCATTCAAGCTGAAAGGGCTTCTATTTTTCCCTTCACTGATCACTGTCCTGTGTCTGAGAAGTACGAAGAAAGGCACACCGGAGAGAAGAGGTAATTGCCAACAAGGGAGTTGTGGATTTTCTGGCAATAAAGCGCTTTGCGGGGTCAAGTTCGAAGGTAGCTGGACAAGACCTTCCTTCTGGGCAGCAGGATCACCCAGAAGGTTTGGAGAAGAAAGTGGACATCTGCTCAGAGATGTTGCAGCATCACATGAAGCAGCAGTAGCTTTTCTGGAATTTTTCCAAGGAACATTACATGTGACAGAGGAGAGCATTTGAGCTGAACAAGTTTCAACTAGCTTCACCCTTGCCCCAATTCCCAGATAGCATCCTTAACCCTATTAAGCATGTCATCCGAGAACCAAGTGAAACAACCTGAACTAGAGAAACACCCTGATGCAGAGAAACACCCTGAACCTGCTAAGCCCCCTGAAAAATAAAACCTCATTGAGCACTCTATCAACAACAATGAGGTCAGTTCTGATTGGTTGCCACCACCACCACCCAGAGATCCAACACCACCACCTTCGGCTCAACCAAGTGGCTCAAAGAGAGGAAATGAGAAGATGGCTAAAGAAGACCTGGAAGGCCCCCTCCACAGAAGAAAGGCATAATTAAACACAGGGCTCCTCCTATGATCCAAAAGAAGAAGAAACTTAATGAGGAGGTCCAAAAGACTCCTTATGCAACAAATGAGGACCCTAAGGATTCTGAAGACATTGAACACAATCTGCCTATTCAGGGCAAAGTTGGGCCATTCAAAGCTTTCAAAGCCGCTAAGGCTAAGGCAAAAACTGGTGGAGGGGAGGTTGTGGATGTGGCAGGAAATGTAAGCCATGAGGTGGTCGTTACCAAGGAGGTGGAAGCAACAAGCAAACCAACAATGAAGTAGCTGGCCAAGTCTGGTGGAAAAAGGAGCAGTTCTCGTCTGGATCAGCCTTGAGCAAAAGTTTCACCCAAGGTGCTGCAGCTTGCTGCAACATCAGATGACCAGGATTCCCCCTATCTCTCTCAGTAGTTTAAATTTCTGTTTTGATAATGGTTGTAGTGAAGTAGGATTGTTTGTTTTTAATTTTGTTGTGAATGATGTCGTGTACTGCCCCCATTATGTCAACCTGATTAATGATTAATGATGCGAGTTGGGGCCATTTTGAAAAGAAACGTTTAAATGAATGAATGAAATGGTAGTTTGGTTTCCATGTGCACTAAATGGGGACTGAATTTGTGTCTGATTAATTGTTTGCTCAATGAATTATCACTTTTGATTAAACCCTATCTTAACACGAACTCCCTAACCTAAAATTGTGCCTAAAAGGATGACTGAAATAGAGGAAAAACAAATCAACACGGGTACTGGGTTGCAATGACCCCTATTCACGGATTTGGGGGTGAACAAGGCACTAGGTTTCAACCTAAGTTTGGGGGAGTGTGTGAGCATAAGATATATGTTGAAGCATTCTGCAGCATAAAAACCTGAGATCTATTGAAACTCAACATTCTTTTCATGTAAATTCTCCATTCATTTGTTAACTCTGAAGAATTTGACTTGTTTCTCTGTCATTTGCACATATCAATGCTGCACACTACAAAGCTTGAGGCAATTTTGTTGTTTTGCTACTATGAAACCAAAAGGCCAACCCAAACCAAATTACCATTGTTTGTAGCCCTTTTGATCCTAGGCCCTTCTTTCTGTGTTAAACCTCATTATAAGCCCTGCACCTCGGAAAACAATGTTTTACCTTCTTAGGTTGAATTTGGGACTGTACTTAGTGGATATGACCTAAATTTTGAATTTGAAGGGTAAGTTGAGGACAACTACCAAAATATGTTTTTGTGGGTACCATGTACCAAGAGAAACATGGAAAGGTTATGAGAAATAAAAATGAATACTATAAAGAATGTGTTCAGTTTGTTTAAAAAAAATAGGGAAACAGAAAACCAAGTAGATAGAATAAAGACCCCTCCCCTGCTTGGTAAAAGTGAAAATTTGGAATTTTGGGAACAACCAAAGTGGAAATCTAAAGGGAAGAAAAATCTCAAACTCCACCTAAGGTTGGCTACTGTCCATAAAAATATCACACCATTACAACCCAATTAAGCCCTCTTGCTGTGTGAAGTTTTGATTGTGTGTTTTGGATCTTAATTAGAAACTTGTCAAGCTTATGATAGGATAGCATGTGAATGATAATTGAGTAAACCCCAAAAGTGTGATCGTGACTCAGAGTGCAAGGAGTGATATGACATAGTGCAAATCTTCTCAAAGAATCCCCTTTTCTTAGGAAGACAATCTAGTGTGTCTTGACCTCTAAATCCAAGGACTAAGAGGAAATTTCTATCAAGTCCCTCTTGAGAGAATAGACCGATAAGAGTCTTCTTGATAAAGTCAGATTGAGGGCAAAGGGAAGTCACACACACACATTTGGATAAGGGGTTAAGAAAAAGTGTTTTGTGTTTAGCATGTTTTTGAGAGTTTTTCTGAAGGTTGCCATGGAACTTGCATAAACTGGTTGATTTCATTCATGTGTTGACATGTTTTCCAAATGCCATTAATTGAGGACAAACAATGATTTGAGTTTGGGGGTGTGATAACTCTAAGAAATAAGAGTTGTTACTACTTTTATAACAAAATTGTTATTATTGTGTTGGTAAATTAGGAGTAATAATGCATGATTCTGACAAGAATTTGAGCAATTGGAATTAATTGTTGTTATACTGAAATGAATTGTTTTGATATTGAAAATACTATTTAAAAAGAGTTTTTAAGTGTGAGCAGGAATCAATTGTTAAGATGAAGGAAACTGGAGGGAATTGCTCTGGAATGTTGCAACTTCGGAAGAAGGAAACACTAGAGGACAAAAGACTTGCCAGCTCAGCACACTTTCTACAAAGGACAAGAGGCCTGCTGCGCGTCCCAAAAGCGAAAGGAAGAGTGGAAGACCTCAGCTGAGTGTACTTGGGAAATGGGCCAAGGAATATTTTAATATTTGAATTTTGTACAAAGCCCAAAAAGTGAGGCAAGAGAGAGAGTGTAGAAAACCCTATTTTGGGGACACAGGCTAGTACAAATAGTAAGAGTCGGTCTCCTTTTAGGGTACACAGTGGTATGGGGTACAACGGCCGTCTCTGTTCCTTCTCTCCTCTTTTTAATTTCTGAATTTACGTTACCATGCCTTTCATTTCCTATTTTATTTCTTCTTTTGTTTTTAAGTTCATTATGAGATAAACATCTTTAGCTAGGAGCTATGAACTTGTAATGAAAACTTATGGGTGATTTATGTTAATGAATGTTTGCACATTTTCCTCTATTATGTGCTTCAATTATTTTGGGTTAGATTGATCAACTTAGCTAAGATAATAGCTTGCTAAACTTGGAAGAGTTTAGTTAGTGGATTTTCTTAGAGGATAAAGTTAAAAGTAATTAATTAGAAAATTAATTGCTATAGAATGAGCTAGGAATAACCTTCAAGACTTTAAGTAGCTGGATGTGCTTAACCCATAGCCGAGTGAATTTAATTTGAGCTTAAGAATCAGGAACATTTAATGCATCTCAGTTTATTGTTGGAAAACAAACATTATTTCCTGGACTAAATGTTGTAGCATTCTGAAGCATAAATTACCCTACAGTTGCTATTACAAGGGATTAGTTTCCCTAGATATTTAACCCGTTCTGTAACAACTCGTTTTATTGCAATTAATGTTACCTCGCAACCATTAAGTTTTGCAATTAATTATATGTCCTTTTTATTACATTGTTACCTACTATTTTTATTAAATTAAATATCCAAGTTTATTCTGAAATTTGTATTTAACTCATTCAAATCCTCGCGGGAACGATCTCTACTTACACTTTATTACGATCTCTACTTGAAATTTGGGTCCATTTCTGTTAGTTCTAGGAGTTTGTGAAGACTTTCTTCTCTTCTTATGGATACACTTAGGCATAACATGTCCAGTTTTTCCATAGAAGTTACATACAGGTATGGATTTAATTATTGTTTACTTAACATATACATTTGAAGTTTTAGTTGATACTTTATTATGTGTCTGATGGACATATCCAATACCTTTTTTGCCAAGGGAGTGTCTCTGACAGCCAAGCAGCTTTGTCAGATTATCTCTGCTATTAACAAATTTGGCAAGATCATAAGTGGGCTCTTCCACTTTCTGTTGAAGTTTTTCAACTTCTTCAAATTGTGATGTTTCACTTAAGATCATAGCTTCATCAGACTTTTCAGTCTTCAACTCACTGTTTTCCTTGGTCAGCTTATCACACTCTTGAGATTTCTGCTTATGCTCACTGATGAGCTTTACATACTCTCTCTTGAGGGAATTGAAGGCCTTAGATAAGCAGTTAGATTCCTCCCGCAACTCCTCATAGGCATCAATTAATTCCTCATAGTCAGAATGTACCTCATTATCTGAATCTGAGTCAGTGTTGGCCATCAGACAGAGATTAGCTTCTTCCTTTGTCTCTTCATCTGAAGATGTTGATTCCAGATCTTCCCAAGTAGCCATCATCCATTTCTTCTTCTTTTTGAAGAACTTCTTAAAAGGGGCTTTCTTGAGTTGAGGACATTCGGCTTTGATGTGGCCAGGCTTTTTGCACTCATAGCAGACAATTGAACTCTTGTCCGTTGAAGTGGGTTCTTTAAAGTTCTTGTCCTTGTTGAACCTTATGAATGGCTTGTCCTTTATGAACTTCGTTTTCTATAAGAGAAGCTTAATCTTCCTGGATAGGAGAGACAATTCTTCATCACTTGCAAAATCCTCGAGTTCAGACAGGTCAGCATCACTGGATGACTCGTCTGCCTTCGGAACCATGGAAGGTTTTGCTGACTTTAGATCAGCCTTCAGAGCAATTGACTTTCCCTTCTTTGTTGCAATTTCATCTTCAAGTTTTTTCTCATGAACAGTGAGTGTTCCAAGAAGTTCATCCATAGTCAAGGTAGTGAGATCCTTGGCTTGAGAGATAGCAGTGACCAAAGGTCTCCACTGCTTAGGTAGACTTCTCAGAATCTTTCCAACCTTCTCAGCATTAGTGTAAATTGTGCCAAGAGATTTTAGACCATTGATGATAGTTTGGAATCTTCCTATCATCTGAGCAACAGATTCTCCTTCCTCCATGACAAACAGTTCATACTTTCTGACAAGTATAGCAATTTTTGATTCTTTAACTTTGGTTGTTCCTTCATGAGTAACAGCTAAAGTATCTCATATTTCTTTAGCAGAATCACATGCACAAACCTTTTCAAATTCTTCGGGGCTGAGAGCACAAATGATGTTGTATCTGGCTTTGTGGTTCAACTCCCATTTTGTCTTTTTTGCAGGGGTCCACTAAGCTTTTGGCTTGTCAGTGTTGTCATCATTCTTAGGAACGAATGGACCATCAGTGATGACATCCCAGAGATCAGAGTTTGTAGATAGAATGAACAATTGAAATCTATCTTTCCAATAATTATAGTTTTCTCCATTGAAGAATGGAGGTCTGGTTAGGGAAGCTCCTTCAATATGGTGACTTCCACTTGAACTAGCTCCAACAGTCATGTCTATTCTTCAGGACCTTTACCTTTACACTATTAGATGCTCAACCCAAAGGCTGAGCTCTGATACCAACTGAAATAGACAACTATAAACACGAGACGGGGGTTGAATTGTGTTTATCAGAATTTAAAACAAAGTTGAAAACTTTTTGCACACAGAAGCTAAGTTCAGACAAGTGGGAAAGTACAGTACAGACAGGTGACCTGTATGGTTAGATTTCAACAGTATAAACACGCAAGCACACAACTTGAAAACAGATTCAATGTTAACAATTTAACCCCTTGGTTAGAAAGCAGATATAACAATCAAAGCAACTAAAGAGTTTAAGGAAAGAGAGATTAACACGGTTGTTGCAAGTAATAAAACGGTAAGACCGGTTATCGTCCTCAGGGATCATGGACAATTACCACTTCGCAAATCGAACTACTATCTAGGCGATCAAGTTTGGAGTGAAGGTAGCTCTATCATCTAACAAAGCAAATAAGAATAAAATGTTTTTGTTCTTTTTGGAATTTTATCAAACAGTTAATATGCAAACAGAAATGTGAATAACAGTTAGATAGAATTGTTAGGGTTAGACTAAGCTAATCCTCCCTTGATTGTTATGAAATGACAAGTAACACAGTTCCTAATTCAATTATGACAATCAAGTCTTTTCTGAAATACTCAAGCCTAATGTCTTAGGTGCATTGAGCCTAAAACCCCAAATTAAACCCTAATGCCTTAGGTGGATTAACCTGAGATTTTGCATTAAGTCAAGACTTATAAGATTGCAAGCACCTCAAGACCTATGTCTAGGCTCATGAACTACTTGGCATTTGATTCATGAGCAAGCTCTAACACCAACCTTCCAGTTATCTATTAAAGCAACTAATCATTCCTAGGATGATCAAGCCTAAGAAAGCATTAAGCATGGAATCAAACGCTCATAAAGAACAAGGAAACTGCATTACAATCAAGTCATTTTACAATCAAGTTCAGAAGAGCAATCATCTAACCCCAACAAAGGGGAGTTTAGCTACACATAACTAAAGATAGAATCAAAGAAAGAGTTACAGAAATGAACAAGGGAAGGGGTTCCATAGAAGGTTGCACAGCAGCCACAGCAGCAAAGGTCTTATTTTTAGGTTTTTCTGGATGTCCTTCTGTTCTGCTAAGAGACCCTTTTATAAATCGCGGCCCGTCAAGGCCGTGACAGCCATCACGGCCAGGCCGTGATGGTTTCTGACTTGGGCGCCTCTTCATTTACTGATTCATCACGGTCGTGATAGACGTCACGGCTAGGCCGTGATCGTTTCTGACTTTTCCAACTAGCAGGTCACGGCCGTGATAGCCATCACGGCTAGGCCGTGATCGTTTCTGACTTTTGGAGATCTGGCACAGCTGACACGTCACGGCCGTGATAGCCATCACGGCTAGGCCGTGACAGCTTCTGACTTTTGGCTCAATTCTTTCTTCAGCTACTGCTCCCTCACGGCCGTGAGGTCCATCACGGCTAGGCCGTGATACTCTCTGCTTGGCTCAATTTCTTCTCTTTTAAAGCTCTAAGTCATCCAAGCTTCATACTTGCTAATTCTTGGGCATTTAATCATGAATATCTGCAAAACAACACACAATACCACCTTATCCGTTCCAAAGGAAAAACTAAACAAAATAAACACTAAAATGGCCTAACTATATGCAAATGCATGCAGAAATGTACATGGAGAATGAGGTGAAATCACACTCATCAAATCACCCCAAGCTTAAGACTTTGCTTGTCCTCAAGCAAACACCAAGGCCATAAGATCAAAATAAACAAAGCATGGATAGTGAATCAAGAACCCGAGTAAAATGATCCAAGTAACAGGCATTCAATTATTTCAGCAAGAGACAATCAATTCAAGTCCAATTAGGGGCTTAGGTTTCCTAGACTCACATTCTCACTGATTCGGGCACTCTATCTCACTTGAAGCTCACCCCAAGCTTGTTCATTTGCTTGGCTCTCTTTCGTGCCTCACTCACTCAAGTGTTCAAGTAATTATGACAATTCGCTCCATTTTCCTCAAGGAATGATTCTTACCATATGCTTGACTATCAACCAAATCTTTACTTTATTAATGAAAACATCTAAGAATCAAGAGGTCTTATTCTTTGGTTGCAATGGGGCCATGGGATCAATTTTTTTAGGTGGGGAAATCAAAAAAAAAGGGAAATTTCAAAAGGCTAAACCAAGTATCAAACAATTCAACACAAGACACCTTCTAAAATACCTTCTTGGATTTTCAATAATTCAATACATTCTTCCACCTCTCTTTTCTTTCTTTTCTGTTATTTCTCACTTCTCTTGTTTTTGTCATCCCCTTCTCTATATATCTTTCTTTTTCTATTTTTCTTTTCATTTTTCTTTGCTTGGAGAAGGGGAGATTATTTTCTTTTCAACTCAAGAGAAATATATTTTTCTTTCTTTTTCATCCCAACTTTCAACTACATTTTTCACCCCTTTTTTCAATACTTTAGAAGGTCCCTCATAAGCATATTTAACAAAACATTTCAGGGTACCAAGAAGAGCATGTTATCCATTCAGGATCAAAATGGGGCAACTAAGGGTAGCATGATTCATTCAAAGCTCAGAAGGCCAGAAAAAATACATATTGCCTCAATCCTTTTCAAAAATGTTTTCAAAAATTTTCAAGCTTTGAAATGGTTTCAAGTCAAGTTCTAGAGAAAAACAAACCAAGAGGAACAACACTCTACACAAAGAATGGGGTAAAATTTTGTGAGTACCCCTTTGGCTCAAAAGCTCACATTTATCAGTTCAAAAACCAGTGAGAAACACAAGTCTGAAGAAACACATGCTAATCATCAACTATCCAAGACCATCTCAAGAATATTTATTGAAGCCATATCACAAGAATAGACAATTCAGGGTCCAAAAATTCACTAACACAGATAAATTGGCACTCAGTTCTCACAATCATAAGCTCAATCTAAGCAGGGGGCAATCAATTCATGTGACCATGCAAGACTAAACCTATATGAATGCAAAATGCAAGAATTCAAAAATTTACACAAAATTACCCCTACCCCAAGCTTAAAAACTTACATTGTCCTCAATGTAAATAATTAAGTTAGAGAGGGGAGAAAACTGGAATAACTCACCAAGGTGGTAGCGGGTGCTGGTTCACATGCTTTCTGGCTTTGCTTTCCCCTGCCCTTTTTCTCCTTCTTTCATTCAAAATCTGAAAGCACTTAACAAAACTATTAACAAACCTCTTGAGCTTCTCAAATTATTCAAGAGCAATAAATCAAAAACAAAGGAGAAAAGGAAAAGAAAACTTGGGTTGCCTCCCAAGAAGCGCTTCTTTAACATCACTAGCTTGACGTGTAGACAACTTCTTTCAATTAACCGGGGTCTGCTGGACATAGAATTGCAAGAGCACTTTTCTTCCATGAAACTCCTGTAAAGAGCTGATTTTGCTTAGAAGGCCAACAATTGTGCTTCTGCTTTGCCTTTTTCGCTCTGGGCCTCTTGCCCTTTTTCTTACTCCTTCCCGGTGGAGGTTCTGTTTTCACAAGATGAGCAGAGCCAACTTCCTCACCAACTGATACATCATTTTTCTTGCATAGCTTTAGATTTGCTTTCATGTTAGGCTTTTCCTTCTTCTCTGGAGTAGAGGGGTGGTGTTGATGTGCAATGACTTCCTTATCTACTGTATCCACCATATCCATGCGGAAACACTCCTCTTCCTTGCTCGTGCGATGCATAGCTTCCAATACATTGAAAGTTACTTCTTCTTCTTGCACTCTGAATTTCAACTGGCCTTTTTCTACATCTATCAAAGCCCGACCAGTTGCCAGAAAAGGTCTCCCCAGTATGAGCGGAACTTCAGCATCCTCCTCCATGTCTAAAACCACAAAGTCTGCTGGGAAGATAAACTTATCCACCTTTACCAGAACATCTTCCAAGATACCATAAGGATGCTTGATTGATCTGTCAGCTAACTGCAATGCCATCCTGGTTGGTTTTACCTCTCCAATTCCTAGCTTCTTCAACATGGAGAGCGGCATAAGATTAATACTTGCCCCTAGATCGCACAATGCTCTCCCTATGTTCAGATGACCTGTAACACCCTACTTTTTATTTTCCGATTTTTATTTTTTTCAGTAAAAATATTTTCACTGTATTAACCGGTATAAATGTATTTATTTATATTTTTATCCGAGTTCATGGAGATTGATTTTTATGAAATAAAAATCATATTCATACTCTATCTTAGGGTAGAAGCTTACGATAAAAATTTGGGTTGAAAATTCAGACGGAACCCGGTCTGCGTTTTCACTGACAGTATAATTTTACTGAGCAGAAAACCTAATTTTGACTCGTGAACGAAATGGTTTATATTTAAATCATATTTCCAACGAGTTTGGTTAGTTTGAAAATTTTCAGTAGAAAACGAAATATTACGCTTTTACGCAGGCGTAAAACCCTAATCGGGAAACCGACGGAGTCAAGAAGGGAAGTTCAGAGACCCGTCAAGAGATCGGGACAACGAGTCATATATGATGACTCATGGAGGATGAGTCACCAAGCATTTATGAGCATTAAATGCAAGTAATCATGACATTTAGGTAAAAAGACCAAAATACCCCCAAGCTTTCGCGGGTATTAACAAGACGCATCTACGCACTCTTAACCACTCATTTTACGTGGTTGAAAACCTCCCACATCTCTCCAATTTCGTGCCTCCACCTCCAATAAATCTTACCTATTTTATTTTACTTTCGTTTCATTATTTTCCTCTCAAAAACCGAAATCGGGTAAACGACGGAGCTGCGTACGGAATTTCCAGGAACCGCTATGGATAAGATCGATGACTCATTGGTGAGTCATTTTGTGTGGACCAAAATCAGCCACACCTCCATCAAATGCGAGCCACATATTATTAACCATGGTTAGCCAAAATAACCTTAGTTAAGTTAATTATAACCTTAGTTAAGTTAATTATAACCTTAGTTAAGCTTATATTAATTTAATAATCACAAAACCCATTAAACCAATTCCTTTTAACCAAACAAGGCATAAGATTACTCCTATAAATACCCCAAAACCGTGGCCTCCCTCACCATTTCACTCATCTTCTTCATTCTCTTCATCTTCCCCACCAACTAAGTTACAAAACCCTAAGAACACCGAATTTCCACCAAACATATGACCCTCTTACTTTCTGAAACTAGAAAAACACTCAACATAAAAGTTGTTCCTCTTTCTCTCTTATTTCCAACAAGCTAAATATAATCAAAAACGGATAAGTATATTGGGAGAAAGGCTCAAAATACAGAAACTGCCAGAATTCCCAGCAACCCACGAAACATCATAAAGAAGGCCCTTTTCACCCATGTTATGATCCGAAACAAATGAAACCTTAAACACCAAAGTTGTTCCTTTTCTTCTTATCTTTCTATCAAGCCAAAGTTCGTAATTTTTGGATGAGTATATTGTGAGATACACTCACAATACCATCACACCCTCAAGCTGTCCAGTTTTCAACATAGTGAAGGTTGATCATTTTCTTCATTTCTTCAATCTTCAAGAGGTAAAAGCTCATCTCCTTGATCATATAAGCTTTCATATTCATGTATTTATCATGTTTATGCCATGAATCATATTTTTCCATTCCTAGATCTAGAACTTCAAATAATTCTAGAAAATTGTAGAAAAATCCTTTTAACGTGAAACCAATTTCTATGATCTTGTGATGTCTTCCACTTTCATTATCCAAGAGCTTGAATCCAACTAAATTTCCTAGCCTATTTTCCTAATATGGGCCGAAACCCTAACCCTAAAGGTTAGAGGATTTTGTTTCAAATTTTAGTCTTGTAATAAGTAATCTATGTTAGTTAAGACTCTAGTAACTAGGATCCAAAAGATGGCATTAAGAAAATAATCCTAAACCTATTTTCTAAGTCTTGGCCGAACCTAGCCCTAAAGTGTCATAGATGGTTGTTAGTTGATTATAGTTATGTTGTTTGAATGAAGGTGGTTGTGTTAACTCGTGGCGGGATAACTAGGATCGTCGTGTACGTGTTTCCGGTGCTAACTCAGGTGGGGAAAAGAATCAACCTATCGTCGGAATCGATAAGTAGTAGATTATATGATAATTGTGTAGGGCGACCTAAACCCTACTAGTAGTCGAGTAATCGACAAGACCAAAATCCTATTGGAAACCTTTTCTGTAAAACCAATGGTGATTCGGGGATTGTAGGTTTATCGACATTAAGTTGATTTTAAGTATTTGAGGATGTTTGATTTTATGTTATCAAATTTACTGTGATACGCTGGTTGAGGTATTCCATCTGCATGTGACGTATTATTTCGGTGTTTGAATATTTATATGATATTGAGATATCTGAATATTTTCTGATGTTATATTATGCATGATCTGCCTGTTTTTAAATATTGTGCTTAGATGATTTTTAAGTAAGGATATGTGTTGTTCGGGAGATGATTGTTTGGGTGAGAGAATGAATTGACTTAGAGGTGCTTAGCTAAATTAAATTATCTAAATGAGGAGATGTGACATAGAATGCAAGTGGAGGTTGTGAGGAAGAGTTTGAGGTACTAGGTTGCTATTGATAAAAGACAGTGAGAATCATATTGTGCTTATGCACTATTTCCTATGAGAGATTAGGGAATAGGGCGCACCGAGTTATTATTTATTATATGCTTATGTGCTATTTCCAATGGGGGCAATAGTGACGCATATCGTGCTTATGCACTATTTCCTATAAGAGATTAGGGAATAGGGCGCTCCTAGTTATTATTTATTATATGCTTATGTGCTATTTCCAATGGGGGCAATAGTGACGCATATCGTGCTTATGCACTATTTCCTATGAGAGATTAGGGAATAGGGGCGCACCGAGTTATTATTTATTATATGCTTATGTGCTATTTTCAATGGGGGAAATAGTGACGCATACTGTGCTTATGCACTATTGCCTGTGAAAGATACGGGAATAGGGGCGCACCGAGTTTTGACCCTAAATAGTTCTCGGACTCTGACTAATGTGACAGGAGTGAAGATGACCACATCAAGTATTAAGTTTTAGTTGCATGGGCTGAGGGTAGAGGATGATATAGTGAATTGAGGATGATTGCTGATTTTGATTGATGCGTGTTCGTGACAATTCTTGTATAATTTACTATTACTCTTTTCCGCTTTTTGATGATAGAACTGTTTCTTATTCCCTATATCTTTCTGTGTGTTGTGTTTTATTTCGATGTGATCGCACGAGAAGACCCGATGGAGGAACCAATTGCTTGAGGGTTAGATGGAACTCCTTACGAACCAGATCTTGGAGGTCGAGCTGTGATTCAAGGCGATTAGAGTATAGACAGTATGACCCGTGTGTCTAAAGAGTATTTATATTTCCGCTGAGTATGTCTGTAGTGAAGTTTATGCCTGTGAGGGATCCTACTGAGAGGGTACCCTTAACAGTGCTTTTGGAATGTAATAAATAACATGTGTGTATTTATGTAATATAGTTTTGGTATGTTTTATATATGCATAAGTTATATAATTATTAATTAAGTTTTAATTTTTACGTATTTTCAATGATAAGCGAGCGATTAAGTAAATAAATATTAAGGTTTTAATGTAATAATACGATGGGGCACAACGGGGTGTCTCATTTGGTGGTATCAGAGCAGTTCGATTCTAATCGGACTGTGAGGTCTAGGATGTTATTACTGGCCGTGTCTAGTTGAGTCCACATCGGATTTTAACTATGCTTAGAAGTTGGGTAGTGAGTCCCGACATGATAGTTAACAGTTATATGGCATATATATACCAGTTTTATGTATCATTATATGTTGTATACTAGTGTTCAGAGAGGTGGAGCTGGAAAAGGATTTCCAGCAGCAGGACAGTAGATGGTCAGACCTCAGGTCACTGAAAGAGTTTTTACCGTGAGGGGAGCAGAATGCTCAATCCGGGATCTTATACAAGGTATGTATTTGATATCTGGTAGACTTTGTTTGTTTTTCTAAGTAGCATGATGGACAAGGAAGTGATGAGAGTTTTGTTGAGGTATAGTTGTGACTGGTAGGATGTGAACCCTTAAGATTAATATCAGTGAGTAAGACAATTACTATAAGTCAAATGTTGATGGAGATTATGGAATCTAGGGCAATGATTAAGGATCGTAGTTAAGATGGATTGTATGAGTTTGGGAAGAGTAAACGAAAGTGTATATAGTAATGTCACCTAAGTTGAATATGAGCAGAAAAGATGATTTTTGATGTAAATTGAGGTTACTAGAGAAATTCAAATTTGTTAAGTTAGAAAATCCTAACAGGTGTTGTTCTTTGGATTGCAATTTATCTTACGGAGTGTTGAGATGTTTAGTTGGAGACTTGAAAGGTGTGATTTTGATATAATCTAGAATAGTGAAATATATTCTAAGGAACTAAGACTGTGATTGGATACATGAAGTAGGAAGTTAGGGTAGTTTTGATTGTGGTGTTAATTACGGGTGTTAGATGTTGAAATAAGGTTCTTTAGTGGATCAGTAGTAAGAAGAGGATGGAATTAAGTTTTGATCATGTCCTTTAAGGATGTTAGATCAAGTTGGAAAGGTTAAGAACAATGACTGGAATATAGTGATGGATAAGTTCGAGGATAAATAGAATGATATAAGAATGAATTATGTTATGAAGTTACCGCTGTTACCTAGGGGAAAAACAGCGATGAGAAATATAATGTTGGATCTTTAGATTAAGATACGATTACAATATGATGTCTAGTATTGAGTTAAGAAATTCCGAGGACGGAATTTTTTTCTAAGAGGGGTAGTAATGTAACACCCTACTTTTTATTTTCCGATTTTTATTTTTTTCAGTAAAAATATTTTCACTGTATTAACCGGTATAAATGTATTTATTTATATTTTTATCCGAGTTCATGGAGATTGATTTTTATGAAATAAAAATCATATTCATACTCTATCTTAGGGTAGAAGCTTACGATAAAAATTTGGGTTGAAAATTGAGACGTTTAACCCTATCATGCGTTTTCACTGACAGTATAATTTTACTGAGCAGAAAACCTAATTGTGACTCGTGAACGAAATGGTTTATATTTAAATCATATTTCCAACGAGTTTGAGTAGTTTGAAAATTTTCCGTAGAACACGAAATATTACGCTTTACGCAGCGTAAAACCCTAATCGGGAAAACCGAGACGAGTCAAGAAGGGAAGTTCAGAGACCCGTCAAGAGATCGGGACAACGAGTCATATATGATGACTCATGGAGGATGAGTCACCAAGCATATATGAGCATTAAATGCAAGTAATCATGACATTTAGGTAAAAAGACCAAAATACCCCCAAGCTTTCGCGGGTATTAACAAGACGCATCTACGCACTCTTAACCACTCATTTTACGTGGTTGAAAACCTCCCACATCTCTCGAATTTCGTGCCTCCACCTCCAATAAATCTTACCTATTTTATTTTACTTTCGTTTCATTATTTTCCTCTCAAAACCGAAATCGGGTAAACGATTGAGAGCTGCAGACGGAATTTCCAGAACCGCTATGGATAAGATCGATGACTCATTGGTGAGTCATTTTGTGTGGACCAAAATCAGCCACACCTCCATCAAATGCGAGCCACATATTATTAACCATGGTTAGCCAAAATAACCTTAGTTAAGTTAATTATAACCTTAGTTAAGTTAATTATAACCTTAGTTAAGCTTATATTAATTTAATAATCACAAAACCCATTAAACCAATTCCTTTTAACCAAACAAGGCATAAGATTACTCCTATAAATACCCCAAAACCGTGGCCTCCCTCACCATTTCACTCATCTTCTTCATTCTCTTCATCTTCCCCACCAACTAAGTTACAAAACCCTAAGAACACCGAATTTCCACCAAACATATGACCCTCTTACTTTCTGAAACTAGAAAAACACTCAACATAAAAGTTGTTCCTCTTTCTCTCTTATTTCCAACAAGCTAAATATAATCAAAAACGGATAAGTGTATTGGGAGAAAGGCTCAAAATACAGAAACTGCCCAGAATTCCCAGCAACCCACGAAACAGCATAAAGAAGGCCCTTTTCACCCATGTTATGATCCGAACCAAATGAAACCTTAAACACCAAAGTTGTTCCTTTTCTTCTTATCTTTCTATCAAGCCAAAGTTCGTAATTTTTGGATGAGTATATTGTGAGATACACTCACAATACCATCACACCCTCAAGCTGTCCAGTTTTCAACATAGTGAAGGTTGATCATTTTCTTCATTTCTTCAATCTTCAAGAGGTAAAAGCTCATCTCCTTGATCATATAAGCTTTCATATTCATGTATTTATCATGTTTATGCCATGAATCATATTTTTCCATTCCTAGATCTAGAACTTCAAATAATTCTAGAAAATTGTAGAAAAATCCTTTTAATGTGAAACCAATTTCTATGATCTTGTGATGTCTTCCACTTTCATTATCCAAGAGCTTGAATCCAACTAAATTTCCTAGCCTATTTTCCTAATATGGGCCGAAACCCTAACCCTAAAGGTTAGAGGATTTTGTTTCAAATTTTAGTCTTGTAATAAGTAATCTATGTTAGTTAAGACTCTAGTAACTAGGATCCAAAAGATGGCATTAAGAAAATAATCCTAAACCTATTTTCTAAGTCTTGGCCGAACCTAGCCCTAAAGTGTCATAGATGGTTGTTAGTTGATTATAGTTATGTTGTTTGAATGAAGGTGGTTGTGTTAACTCGTGGCGGGATAACTAGGATCGTCGTGTACGTGTTTCCGGTGCTAACTCAGGTGGGGAAAAGAATCAACCTATCGTCGGAATCGATAAGTAGTAGATTATATGATAATTGTGTAGGGCGACCTAAACCCTACTAGTAGTCGAGTAATCGACAAGACCAAAATCCTATTGGAAACCTTTTTTCGAAAAACCAATGGTGATTCGGGGATTGTAGGTTTATCGACATTAAGTTGATTTTAAGTATTTGAGGATGTTTGATTTTATGTTATCAAATTTACTGTGATATGCTGGTTGAGGTATTCCATCTGCATGTGACGTATTATTTCGATGTTTGAATATTTATATGATATTGAGATATCTGAATATTTTCTGATGTTATATTATGCATGATCTGCCTGTTTTTAAATATTGTGCTTAGATGATTTTTAAGTAAGGATATGTGTTGTTCGGGAGATGATTGTTTGGGTGAGAGAATGAATTGACTTAGAGGTGCTTAGCTAAATTAAATTATCTAAATGAGGAGATGTGACATAGAATGCAAGTGGAGGTTGTGAGGAAGAGTTTGAGGTACTAGGTTGCTATTGATAAAAGACAGTGAGAATCATATCGAACTTAAGCACTATTACCAATGAGAGATTAGGGAATAGGGGCGCACCGAGTTATTATTTATTATATGCTTATGTGCTATTTCCAATGGGGGCAATAGTGACGCATATCGTGCTTATGCACTATTTCCTATAAGAGATTAGGGAATAGGGGCGCACCTAGTTATTATTTATTATATGCTTATGTGCTATTTCCAATGGGGGCAATAGTGACGCATATCGTGCTTATGCACTATTTCCTATGAGAGATTAGGGAATAGGGGCGCAGGAGTTATTATTTATTATATGCTTATGTGCTATTTTCAATGGGGGAAATAGTGACGCGCATCGTGCTTATGCACTATTGCCTCGTGAGAGATACGGGAATAGGGCGCACTGAGTTTTGACCCTAAATAGTTCTGGACTACTGACTAATGTGACAGGAGTGAAGATGACCACATCAGTATTAAGTTTTAGTTGCATGGGCTGAGGGTAGAGGATGATATAGTGAATTGAGGATGATTGCTGATTTTGATTGATGCGTGTCTGTGACAATTACTGTATAATTTACTATTACTCTTTTCCGCTTTTTGATGATAGAACTGTTTCTTATTCCCTATATCTTTCTGTGTGTTGTGTTTTATTTCTGATGTGATCGTACGAGAAGACCCGATGGAGGAACCAATTGCTGAGGGGTTAGATGGAACTCCTTACGAACCAGATCGTTGGAGGTCGAAGTTGTGATTCAAGGCGATTAGAGTATAGACAGTATGGCCAGTGTGTCTAAAGAGTATTTATATTTCCGCCGAGTATGTCTCAGTAGTGAAGTTTATGCCTGTGAGGGATCCCCACGAGAGGTACCCTTAATGATGCTTTTGGAATGTAATAAATAACATGTGTGTATTTATGTAATATAGTTTTGGTATGTTTTATATATGCATAAGTTATATAATTATTAATTAAGTTTTAATTTTTACGTATTTTCAATGATAAGCGAGCGATTAAGTAAATAAATATTAAGGTTTTAATGTAATAATACGATGGGGCACAACGGGGTGTCTCATGACCGATAGTGCATGGGATAGTGAAACTGCCCGGGTCCTTCATCTTTACTGGTAGCTTCTTTTGAAGTATAGCGCTGCACTCTTCAGTAAGCATAACTGTCTCCTCCTTCCACCTCCTCTTGTTTGTAAGAATCTCTTTCATGAACTTTGCGTAGGAAGGCATCTGCTGTAGAGCTTCAGCAAACGGGATGTTGATTTGTAGCTTTTTGAATACATCCAGAAACTTAGAAAACTGCTGATCTTTTGCCTCCTTCTTCAACCGTTGGGGGTACGGGATTCTGAAATATGGGGGCAGCTCTTTGGGATTATCAACCTCTTCCAGAATCTGTCTTTTAGTCTTCTTCTTCGCAAATTCTTCATCAACCAATTTCTCCCTCTACGGTTTTTCAGCTTCTACACCAGTTGGAATAGAGGTAGTACCTTGGGAAGTTCCGGGGTCTTCATTGTTTACCTCTTCAAACTGCACCTTATCAATCTCAGTTCCTCTTGCCTTTTCTTCTCTTTATTTTTCATGTGGGGTCAACACTCTCCCACTTCTTGTGGTAATTGCCTTGCACTCTTCCTTTGGGTTCTTCTCAGTATCCCCAGGCAATTGTCCTTGAGGTCTCTCTGCCATCTGCCTTGCCAGTTGGCCTATTTGATGCTCCAAGTTCTTGATTGAGGCATTTTGATTCTTCATAGTCTCTTGAGTCGCTTGCATGAACTGGCCTAGAATGTTCTCCAATTTGCTTGAACTCTCTTGAGGAGGCTTTGCTTGAGAACTTGAACTTTGCCCTTGTCTCCAACCAAAGTTAGGATGGCTGCGCCACCCCGGGTTGTAGGTGTTGGAGTAAGGATCATTTCTAGGCCCTTGGTTGCCCATATAATTTACCTCTTCTTGTCCCGAACTTCCAACCACAATGATCTCACAATTTCCATTTGCATGGTTGCCTCCACAGAAATCACACACTGAGGTACCTTGAACTTGGACAGCTTGTAGTTGAGAATTCTGCAGTTGAACCGACCCCAATTGCTTGGTAAGAATAGCCATTTGTGCCTTGAGAGCGCCAATTTCATCCAGCTCTAGAACACCCCTCTTGACCATTGATCGAGAACTAGGCATTTGATAGTCATTGTTAGCCATGTTCTCAATCAAGTCCTTTGCTTCTTCGGGCGTCTTCTGACTCAATGTCCCTCCTGCAGCCGCTTCAATCATACTTCTTGAATTCCGGTTGAGCCCATTAACAAATGTTGCAACCTGCTGCCATGTTTCTAGTTCGTGATTTGGACAAGCTGTGAGTAAGGACTTGAACCTCTCCCAGGCTTCATAGAGTGACTCACCATCCCTCTGTGCAAAGGCATTAATCTCTGATCTTAACTTAATCATTCTTGACGGAGGGAAGAAGCGAGATAAAAACTTGCTGACCAAATCATTCCAGGTGATGATGCTTCCATGAGGATGAGATTGAAGCCATGACTTAGCTCTATCCCTCAAAGAGAAAGGGAAAAGCCTTAACCGAATGGCCTCATCAGAAGCTCCATTTAGCTTGATGGTGTCACACAGCTCAATAAAAGTACCAATGTGAGCATGAGGGTCTTCACTCTCCAAACCTCCAAACTGATTTTGCTGCACAAGATGGAGAAGTGATGCCTTGATTTCGAAATTATTGCAAGCCGCTAATTTTCCAAAATAATATATATAAAATATAATACTTTTAATATTAATAATAATCTCATCTCAATACATCACATTCCATATACCAGATAAATTCTAGTTTAATCCAAGCGGTCCGAAGACCTCCTAATTAAATTGGCCTCTTGTCGGCATGCCATATATTCACACATCACAAGACAATGGCGTCCCATTGCCCACCCCTACTCACGAGGAGTGTTTCGATGTCACCCTCCTGTCGGGGACATTTCCATTTCGATACCTCCTATGTGCACATGGTGGTATTTCTCCTTTTTCGACACCCCAACCTGTGGCGGTGTTACTTTCGATACTCCTTTTTAGGTAGTATTACTTATTTTCGACATCCCAATTATATGGGGATGTTACTTTCGATACCCCATTATGGTGGTATTACTTTTCGATACCCCTATCATAGGTGGTATTACGGCAAACATCATACAATTCATCATAAGGCACAATTTCATGTCTCATACGTGTAACAATTTATTTACCAACAATTAAATATTTGATCTTATCATGCATGTTAAATAAACTCACAAGGCATATCATACACCAATAAGCACGTCATTCAACTAATTCAAATACCAATCATGTATTTCATGCCATCAGTAACAAGAATGAATACCCAATTTAATAATCTCTTTTTATTTTAATTCAAAACCCCTAAAAAAATTAGTTTATTAATAACATGCATCATTCAATTAAAATCTCTCAAACCATAGGTAAATCGCTCAACACAACAAACACATGTACCATGGAAAGGGTTCTTAAAAGGTATTGTTGCTCACCTCTCGAAGACCTCCAATGTGGCCTAAAAATTCTTCTCCTGTTTGGTGGCGTTCTTGGATCTGTGTTGTTACAATCGCACTGGCAAGGAAGAAAAGAATGCCTGAAATCGCTACACTGTGCGGCGCAGTGACTAGTGTATTAGCACAGTAACCTAGTGCATAGTAACCTACATATATTTTGGTTTTATGATTCCTTTCCCCTTGTTTTTTCTTTTTCTTTTTCCTCTTTTTTTTTGGTAAAATCCGAAAGCGAATAAAAGGACCCTGCGCCACTTTCATAAATATATATACACACACACACACTGCACCTTAGGCAGCGTAATAGGCTTTAGGTTTTCTTTTCTTTTTTTAGTTTATTTTCTTTTCCTTTTTTTTTTCTTTATTGTTTATTTCTTTTCTCTTTTTTATAGAATAACTAGGCCCACTTGACTTATGAGCTACCCCTATGCCCCTACGTGAAAAGTATGTACTTATGTTTACATTCATATATATATATATATATATATATATATATATATATATATATATATATATATATAAATTCATTATTACCCTTGCAATTCCTAACCAGCTCTAATAAATTTTATGCTAACAAATCCTTTACACTAAACCTCTTAATTATATCTTATTTTTATTATATCATTATTATTTATTTTTATTTTTATTTTTTTTATATATTAATCTATTTTTTTCAAATTAATTATATTAGATTTTTAGGATGTTACATTCAGGCTCACTCAGGTTTGTTTGAGAAGTTTGTTTGTAATAAATAGAATCAGACAGACAGTTCTTTCACTAACACTCAGAGTGAATTAAATGTAAGCTTAGGAAAGACTGCGTAATAACTTTAGATGATTGAATAATACAGATTGAAAGAATGAATAAATAAATGCACTGAATAATGGCTCTTTTAATGTTGTGCATTCTCTGTGTATATTCATCTTCAATGACTTCTGTATTTATAGCCTTCAAAAATTTAAGATCCGTTAGAGACATTCCTTCAAGTCACTACAAGAATTTTCGCTGTTTCCCACGGCCTATGGCCCCGGTAATCCATAAAATCCATGGGAAAATACACATTTCCCAGGGATGACCCACGGATTCAGATCCCTCGGTTTTCAGTTGGTCGGAAACGTGTCCCACGGGTATGCCCTGGGAAATACCCTGCGGTTACAGTCTTGGGAAATTTCCCAGGGATATTTCCCAGGGATATATCCCTGGGAAATTTCCCAGGGTTCTAACCCTGGGAAATATATGTTTTGTTTAAATTATAAAACCTTATAACTTAACATTAATTTATATTAAAGTGGATAAATAAATAATTATTATTTTTATATGAATGCATCAACAAAGAAATTAACATCATAATTCAAGCAAACAATTTGTTCAACACAAAATGTTATTCAAGTCATATTTGTTCAACGAAAAAATTATTTCAAACCATAATAAACATGATAAGTAAAATAAACATATAAATTCATTCAAAAGTCTAAGAATCCCCATTATAAGGATCCTCAACAAAATGGTCAAGAGAGTCGTTGTCCTCCCCGAGCACGCCGGGTCGCCCCGACTAGGCTGTCGTTCTTTGTGGGGGGATCTTTTGCTGCAATCGCCGCAATCGCCTTGTCTCCATCACCGTCGCATCGTATCCATCATCGACGATGCTCCTCATCCCTCCGCCGCTCCCTCTCCGGGAAGCGACCAACATCCGCCTCAATCGAGCAATCTCCTAGACTCCTGAGGGTAACGTCTACATGTGGTGGACGCTCCAACCCTAATCTCTAACTTGCGCGAGGCCCCTTTCCGATAGTTGCCGGCAAGGTCTCCAGCACCGTACAAATGACCCTTATACTTGCCGCCGACGACTTCTGCCCAAACATTCCGCGCAAGCTGCTCGTCCTCCTGTGGGTTAGCTGGGGTGGATGGTGAAGAGGCTGATGATTGAGACCTATGTTGACTCATCCTCTCATGAAACTCCTCCTGTTACAATACATCAGACTATCAAAATTTGAACAATATGTTACAAGATAAATTATGCAGAAAAATGGACAGAGTTTCCCCTAAAACTACAACATCCCAATGTTTACAAACAGAACACCGCAATTTAAATCCATAAATCATCATCAAAAGCTCAATAGGATGCACACAAATTATCATGTCCAAACTAGTTATAACATTTCCAATGTCAGGCAGTATCAATAGGTCCAAATATAAAGTGACTCTACAGACTCAGTAATCAAAACATGAATAGTATGTTACACAATTAATTATGCAGAAAATTGGACAGAGTTTTCCCTAAACCTCAAACTTTACAAATTGAACACCACAATTTAAAACTGCAAGCCATCAAAAGCTTAATAAGATTCACACAAAGCAATATATTCAAACTGGCTTGAGAACCAAAGCAACAACCACATACTTACATCATTTGTCTTTGTCCAATGAAATTGATTAACAACACTAAAATTAGAATGTGAAAGTTGAAAAAGATACTCACTTCAGTAAAGAATATGTGAAATACAATCTTACTTTCTTATTAAACTCCCTAAAATCCAATGCTCAAACTAGTCATAACATTTGAGGCTCTCTGCCTCTCAAGTCCAGTAAAGTATGAGTGTTACAATATCTATTAAAGTCAATAGCTTCTTCAAAAATCAAAAGGGCATATTACCTGAGTGCGCTTGGAGCGCTCTGTTGAGTCACCGGCAAGTGTATCGAGTCGTCGCAAGTAATAAAATAAACACGGTAAGTATTTACCGAGGTCGAACACAAGGATTGGGCTACCAATTCGACTAATCCGCGAGAAATTCGATAAGTTGGTCAAGTAACAGCAAATGGTTGAGAGAGAAAATATGATTGCAAATTAAATTAACAAATATAATAGAACTAAGGTATTAAGATCTGAAATTAAAATATCTAAGGTCTCAAATCCACCTACCCAATCATGCATAGTACCCAAGTGATGATGATTCTTTCCTAAGTTCAATTACAATGTCACCCAGGACCCCCAAATTCTCCTATATCCACTGTCGTGCTCAATAGGACGTATTCAACGATTGGATTAATTACTTACTAGGTCTCATAACCCTAATCATCAAACTCTATTAAACCTGGTTCCTATAAGGTTGTACCGATCTCCTACTCACTCTCGTGCAATATTCGATCGATGATCCCAATTCAAGCTCTAAAACGCGAATTGCCTCCTAAGCCTCATCACGTTTAACTAGTCAATCACGCATGCATATGATCAACGCAATCAAATCAGAATTGGAAAACATTAATTGAAAGAAGGGAGAAAAACATACATCACATCGAATTCTACACCGTCATGGGTGGTTTCATTGATCCCTCAGACGAGGGGATTAGTTCCTCATGCTCGTAAAGACAGACAAGCAATCAGACATAACCACCATAGTAAAATAAGAAAAGTAAAAGAGGAGACGCAGCTCCAGAAACACAAGGATTCGTCCATAAACGCTACAAAACAGTGGTAACCAAAAGCTCCTCAATTCTGCCCTAAAACAGCAATATATAGGATTCAGGATCTGCGCGATCTCGCAAGGCGAGTAGCCTCTCGCGAGGAGAATATTAAAAATGGCGTGCTTTCAAATTGGACTCTCGCGAGGCTAGAGTATGTTTCGCGTGGCGAGTCTTCAAATCCTAGTCTGTCACAGCCGTGACCTTCATCACGGCTAGACCGTGATGGTCTCTGTCCTCCAGGGTCTTCATGATTCGTGAGGCGAGCAGCCTCTAGCGAGGCGAGACAGAAAGGATGACCGTTGTTGCTTAGCTGATCTTCAGGCTCGCGAGGCGAGCATCCACTCGCGGGACGAGTATCTCCAGAATGACAATTTTCACTGTTTCTTGACTTTCCTTGACTCTCAGAGCTTCACTTCTAACCTAAAACAATAAAAAGAAACAAAAAGCGTAATTCTATTCAAAATGGACTAAAAACTACTAAAATCGCCTAGAACGAGTCAAAGTCTAACTTAGGAACAAAACAAGGCCAATTTGGGCGAAAACGAGATTGTACTCGAATAATTAGCACAAAAGTCATGGTCTTACTAGTTATAAAACTAGATAAGCCAGAGGCTTATCAAAACACCCCAAACTTAAACCTTGCTTGTCCCCAAGCAAGCTAAAACTCAAAAAGGACTCAAGACTTGGCAAGCCTAAAGGATCTAATCAATTTCGCACAAATTTCATGCGATCTTAACAAAGCAGTTTTTCTTCAATGAATTCCCCTCTTGCATCGATGTAATCCCCACATTCATTTACTTTAAACAGTTGAGAACTTATCATTCATGCAAGTATTAATCTAAGTTGAGGATCAAAGTTACAACAAAAGGGAGATCACCAATTTCAAACAATTGCCTTCCTCACAAGGGCATTTAGTATTTCACTCATTCGCTCAATTGTGTCTAGGCTATCAACTTTTCACTCAGATTCACATTTCAAGAGCACTTCCCATGAATTTGATGTTCATCTCAAAAATAGTTCCCACGAAAACATGTATGCAACATTAGAAGGTCTTTTAAAGGTTGAAATGGGGCCTGGCTAAGGGTAGGATATTCAAGGATACTAGGCTTAAGTCCCTAGGAACTAAGAGAGCGTGAGCATTTGACACATATTCCACTCAAATTCCTTTTTCCATTTTTCTTTTTGCCTCGGGTGACTACAACCTTTTCCTTGCTAATCTTTTTGTTTTGCCCCTTTTCTTTTGGCAATTTTTTCTTTTTTTTCTTTTTTTTTTCTTTTTCTTTTTGCCTTGGGTTTCAACCTTTATTTTTCTTTTTCTCAACCCAAAATGACATATCACCTTATAGCTGTTGGTGTAAGCCCTAGAGGCCAGTGTATTTCTTAGACTTACATTTGTATCTTGCCATTATATATATATATGATATGAGGCATTCCAATTTATTGTGTTACTTGTTTAAACATAATAAAGTCCTTAGAATAGAAATTTCAGTTCAATAGAATATCAAGTACATGACTTGATCGTGAGACACTATTGAATAATGAAATCCTATTCTTAAATATCCGTAGTCAAGTATTTTATTAATAAGGACAATAATAATACATTGAGACTATTATGTGTGCAGACTGATGACCATATCTCACGGGTCATGGATATGAGATATCGAGTCGCCACATAGGTACACATTAGAGTAATGATGTACTGGATTGACCCACCATGAGAACACTACATGGAGTGTAATGTGAGTGTCATAAGTAGTTCTCATAGTACAATGGTGTATGCAATCCTTCGACCTGAAATCGCTACAATCCCTACATGAGGAGTCGTGTGCTTTAATATCGTCAAATGTCATCTGTAATAGGATGATTATAAAGATGGTCATTGGGCATACCATGAGCCATGCAGAGGGATGTGAGTGACCTAGATGGAATTTGTCCCTCCTACATAACAGGAGTAGTATCTGTGGGTCCCCTGATAGAGTGAGACTATAAAATGCATGGCCGTGCTGAAATGAGTCAATATGAGATATTGACCTCATTTGTTGTTAAGTCTACTTGGGTATCAGGGAACATGATATTGAACCATACAAGGGTGACACATTCTATGTCTTGTGTTCAATATAGATATATGGACAAAGGGATAATAATGCACATGAATATTTGTCACAGAAAGGTTTCGTCAAATCACTGACTTTCTCACTACTTAGGTGGCAGTGATGTATTGCTAGATACCGCTCACTGTTTGTAATATTAAATGGGATTTAATATTACTACTAACGTTTTGGGAACCTATTGGGTCACACACATAAGAGTGGATCAAAAGAAGCATTAAAAGGAGAGTTGGACTCTTCTATTGGGCCTAGCGCATAGTACATGGGGCTTAGGTCAAACGCTGCTCACTAACTCACTTAAGGAGGTGCTACTATAAGTAGACCACTTAAGCTATTGTGCCTACACAGTTTTTACCCTAGCCGCACATAGAGAGTGACAGTGAGCAGCAGGTCTCGGTTTTCGAAGCTAGCACTGTGAGGCAGAGACGCTTCGTGTTCGTGACGTTGGACGTTCACGGGATCTGCTCGTGTGGATACCTTAGAGACATCGTTCGTGCAGTGTTCGTGATAGACGATTTCAATCAATTCTCATCGCTTCAAGAGGTAAATCTTCTAACCATGAATCATGACCATTCGCAAGGATCCTTCGATGGGAATTTTTTTTCCGCTGCGTTATTTTGTTTTATATGCAAATTCCCAACAGTGGTATCAGAGCCGCTTGCGAAACCATGATTATGTTGCATGGTTTACCTGTTATGTATGATAACATGTTAATAATGTGAATCGTTTTTCTGAAAATTGTTTTCTGAAAATCGTTTGCATCCGTTTTTGCGAAACCTTGTTTCTGTAATTTTCGTATGTATATGATATATGCGTCTATAGCATATTTATGTATATATATGCGATATGTACATTGGTTCTGGAATCCTTATTATGTTCTGCGATGGCGTCAAGTGTTGATGTTAAACATGATCGGTTTCAGTTCTCTGTTGGCGGCGTTAAAGGGTGTCAGACATGAAAAGTTCATGTTCTTGTGGCTAAGGTTCCAAGGGTTGAAACCCTAGCCACCGTTCCTTGCAGCGTGAAGTGTTCACGGGCCTTGCGGTTTTAGGGTTGAGAGGTTGAAGCCCTAGCCGCCAAGGAAGCGGGAACCCCGTGCTACCTCTGCGTAGTGTGTTATTTCGAAATTCAATTTTTGAAATCTTTTATGTCACCATTTAATAACAACATCAATTACAATAAATGTGATTTATAGTAACATCAATTACAATAAATGTGATTTATAGTAACATCAATTACAATAAATGTGATTTATTATATATATGTTATGTTTTCAAAATTCAGATTTTGAAATCTCTAATTAAAAAAAACAAATAATAATAATAATAATAATAATAATTGTGTGTTATTATTGGTTGTTACTATTTATTTGGTAATGTATGGTGAATGGTTATGGCCTTAGTCCTTTAATCTTTTGGTTTATATTTTGAAATACGGCCTGCGTGCCGTGCCTTTCTCTTATATTCCATATGTATATTCTTTTCTCATCTCACTTCCCTCATATGTAAAATGAGGTTTCTGTTTATGTAATGTAATGATGGAGACAAGAAGACGTTATCCTATGGGAGATCATGCTTGGAGAAGCCTGGACGCTCCTAGGTTTCAGTTTAGATTCTCTCATTGGCTTGGGAGAATCAATGCGTTAGGGGCCATAACCATATCACATTTATTTGCCTTATATATGTATGAGATGCATGTATATATATAGTATGTTAAAAGGGGTTTAACTAATATATGTATGAGATGCATGTATGTAAATAGTAAGTTAAAGAGTTTAACAAATGATGAGATCAAATTTTAATCAAATCCCTCAAAAGGAAATATTAAGTCACATTTAAAAGGCCTTCCAATGCATGGCACTCGTCAAGACTATGATCGATTAAGTGTGGGTCCGCCAAAGCGAGGTACCTTTATCTATACTAGTAAAACGCGATGGGACAAATGTAATGTTCAACTGCTATCCATTGGGTCTGACTTAACTAAGCCAACTTCAATAGGATTGAAAGGCTTAGAGACTTAAAAGTTGGGCTTTAGTCCATGTGATGGATTAGAATAAGATTTATTCACCCAACTGTCCAAGATTTGCATGAGATGCAATCGGAAAGTGTTTCCTACCTATATAATCGAATTTTGAGTGATCGACCAAAGTCGACTTAAAGCTAGGTGAAATATGGATCTTGGCCCACTAGAAAATCTTCCAACAGGATTTTCCGAATCAATGATGAGGGTCATTGTTTTGAGTAAAATAGTGGGAGGCGTATTTAATTAAAGACCTTATTAAATAACTTCATGGCATGATACTTATATTTTGCATATTTATCTCTGTAGATTACCATGGCATCAAACACATCAAGTAACCTGTCATTGCGATCCGTACTTGAGAAGGACAAACTATCCGGAACAAATTTTCTGGACTGGTACAGAAACTTGAGGATTGTCCTCAAACATGAGAAAAAGTTGTATGTTCTTGAGGAGCCTATTCCTGAGGAGCCACCGGCTTCAAGTGCTCCTAGGGCTGACAGGGATGCTTATAAGAAGCATCAGGATGACGCCTTAGACGTCGGCTGTCTTATGCTTGCTACCATGACCTCTGAGCTGCAAAAGCAACATGAGACCATGGAGGCGTACGATATGATCGTGCACCTCAAGCTGCTCTACCAAGAGCAAGCAAGGCATGAGCGGTTCGAAGTTTCCAGAGCCCTTTTCCAGTGTAAATTGGCAGAAGGAAGCCCTGTGAGTCCTCATGTACTCCAGATGATCGGGTACATTGAGAATCTCGAGAGACTGGGATTTCCTTTAGGCCAAGAGTTGGCCACCGACTTAGTTCTGCAATCGTTGCCTGAGAGCTATAGTCAGTTTGTCATGAACTATAATATGAATGATCTTGACAAACCTTTGCCAGAATTGTTGAGCATGTTGAGAACTGATGAACAAAATATTAACAAAGGAAAGGGGAAGGCCATTTTGATGGTTCAGGCTGGAAATAGCAAGAAGCAGCCCAAGAAGCCCACGCACAAACAAAAGGGCAAGGGCAAGGGCAAGGGCAAAGCCATCAACAAGATCAAGCCCAGTGCTTCTGCCTTGAAGCCTGTGGGTGGTGTGGCTAAGGAAGGAAATTGCTTCCATTGTGGTTGGACCGGACATTGGAAGAGGAACAGCCCAAAATACCTGGAAGAAATCAAGAAGAAGAAGGGAAGTGAGACTTCCACTTCAGGTGTGTTTGTTATAGAAGTCAATTTATCTACTTCTGCATCATGGGTATTAGATACTGGATGTGCTTCTCACATTTGTACAAATGTGCAGGATCTAAACAAGAGTAGACCATTGGCAAAGGGCAAAGTCGACCTACGAGTTGGAAATGGAGCAAAGGTTGCTGCTTTAGCTGTAGGGACTTATGTATTGACTTTGCCCACTGGGATTACTATTCAGTTAGAGAACTGTTATTTTGTGCCTGCAATTAGCAGGAATATCATTTCCGTTTCTTGTTTGGACAAGATTGGTTTTTCTTTTATAATAAAGAACAAAAGTTGTTCTATTTATTTGGATGATATTTTCTATGCTAGTGCACACATGAGTAATGGGCTTTATGTCCTTGATCTTGAAATGCCCATCTATAACATAAATACTAAGAGGTTCAAACCAAATGAGTTGAACCCGTCTTATCTTTGGCATTGTTGTTTAGGCCATATAAATGAGAAGCGCATTTCGAAGCTCCATAAAGATGGACTCTTTGACTCATTTGATTATGAATCATATGAGATATGTGAGTCTTGTTTATTGGAAAAGTTGACTAAAGCTCCATTCACCGGAAAAGGTAAAAGAGCTAACGATCTTTTGGGTCTTATACATAGCGATGTATGCGGACCCCCCTAAACACATTAGCTAGAGGTGGTTTTCAGTACTTCATCACATTCACTGATGATTTCAGTAGATATGGATTTGTGTATCTTATGAAACATAAATCTGAATCCTTTGAAAAGTTCAAGGAATTCAAAAATGAGGTACAAAACCAACTTGGTAAAAATATTAAAACTCTTCGATCAGATCGAGGTGGTGAATATTTGAGCCTAGAGTTTGATGATCATCTGAGAGAGTGTGAAATTTTATCTCAACTCACTCCACCTGGAACACCACAATGGAATGGTGTTTCTGAGAGGAGAAATCGAACCTTGTTGGACATGGTTCGGTCTATGATGAGTCATGCAAACCTTCCAAACTCTTTCTGGGGACATGCTCTATTAACAGCAGCTTTTACACTTAACCGTGTTCCATCCAAAGTAGTAGAAAAGACACCATATGAGATATGGACCGGTAGACGACCCAGCATGTCTTTTATGAAGATTTGGGGTTGTGAAGCATATGTAAAACATCAAGTTTCTAATAAGCTTGATCCCAAATCTGATAAATGCTTCTTTGTGCGGTATCCCAAAGAAACCAAGGGGTACTATTTCTATAATCCTTCCGAAGGCAAGGTGTTTGTCGCACGGACTGGTGTATTCCTATAAAAGGAGTTTATCTCCATAGGAACCAGTGGGAGGAAGATAGAACTTGAAGAAATTCAAGAATCTCAGAGTAGTGACCTACCATTTGGGGAACATGAGCAACCTTCACAAAATGCTGTGGAGGAACAACCTGCTCCAGTAGCACAAGACCAGCGTAGGTCTAACAGGATACGTCACCAGCCTGAGAGATATGGATTTCTCATGACTCCACAAGGTGATGTATTGCTCATGGATCAAGATGAGCCTGTGACTTACCAGGAGGCATCACTGGCCCAGAATCTGAGAAGTGGCTTGAGGCCATGAAATCTGAGATGGATTCCATGTACACCAACCAGGTATGGACCTTGGTAGAGCCACCTGAAGGGGTGAAACCCATAGGGTGCAAGTGGGTTTTCAAAAAGAAAACTGACATGGATGGTAAGGTACACACCTTTAAGGCGCGATTGGTCGCTAAGGGTTTCAAGCAAATTCATGGTGTCGACTATGATGAGACCTTTTCTCCTGTTGCGATGCTTAAATCCGTCCGGATCTTACTTGCTATCGCTGCATACCATGATTATGAGATATGGCAGATGGATGTCAAAACTGTTTTCCTTAATGGAAAGCTTCTTGAGGATGTGTACATGACACAACCTGAAGGCTTTGGCATTTCAGAGGATGCCGGAAAGGTATGTAAATTGCAGCGATCAATCTATGGATTGAAGCAAGCTTCCAGAAGTTGGAACCTTCGTTTTGATGATGCTGTAAGACAGTACGGATTCATCAAAAATGAAGATGAACCTTGTGTCTACAAGAAGGTTAGTGGGAGCATTGTTGTTTTTCTGGTGTTATGTAGATGACATATTACTCATTGGAAATGACATCCCTACACTACAAAATGTAAAGACTTGGTTAGGGAATTGCTTCTCTATGAAAGATTTGGGTGAAGCTACCTATGTATTGGGAATCAGGATCTATAGGGATAGATCACTGAAATTGCTTGGCCTAAGTCAGAGTACATACATAGACAAAGTGTTGAGACGCTTTAACATGCATGAATCCAAGAAAGGACTCTTGCCTATGTCACATGGTATATGCCTATCAAAGGCACAATCCCCTTCCACTCAAGAAGAAAGGGATCGCATGAGTAAGATTCCATATGCATCCGCAATTGGATCTATCATGTATGCCATGTTATGTACTCAACCATATGTATCGTATGCTTTAAGCATAACGAGGTGTACCGATCGATCCGGTGAAAGTCATGGTCTCTTTGTCAAGAACATCCTTAAGTACTTGAGAAGAACTAAGGATTCGTTCTTGGTATATGGAGGCGAGGAAAAGCTTGCTGTAAAAGGTTACACCGATGCTAGCTTCCAAACCGATAAGGATGATTCCAGATCGCAATCTGGTTATGTGTTCTGCCTGAATGGCGAGGCGGTGAGCTGGAAGAGTTCAAAGCAAGAGACAGTCGCCGATTCTACTACAGAGGCTGAGTATATTGCCGCCTCCAATGCAGCAAAGAAGGCTGTTTGGATCAGGAAGTTCATTGTTGAGCTTGGTACAGTTCCTAGTATTGTGGACCCCATTGATCTCTATTGTGATAACAATGGGGCCATTGCACAAGCTAAGGAACCTAGATCTCATCAGCGATCCAAACATATACTTAGGCGCTTCCATCTCATTCGAGAGATTATCGATAGAGGAGATGTGAAAATATGCAGAGTACCAACACTTGATAACGTTGCTGACCCACTTACGAAACCTCTTGCTCAACAGAAGCACGAAGGTCACACTAGATCGATGGGCATTAGATTTATGCCTGATTGGCTCTAGTGCTAGTGGGAGATTGTTGGTGTAAGCCCTAAAGGCCAGTGTATTTCTTAGACTTACATTTGTATCTTGCCATTATATATCTATATGATATGAGGCATTCCAGTTTATTGTGTTACTTGTTTAAACATAATAAAGTCCTTAGAATAGAAATTTCAGTTTAATAGAATATCAAGTACATGACTTGATCGTGAGACACTATTGAACAATGAAATCCTATTCTTAAATATCCGTAGTCAAGTATTTTATTAATAAGGACAATAATAATACATTGAGACTATTATGTGTGCAGACTGATGACCATATCTCACGGGTCATGGATATGAGATATCGAGTCGCCACATAGGTACACATTAGAGTAATGATGTACTGGATTGACCCACCATTAGAACATTACATGGAGCGTTATGTGAGTGTCATAAGTAGTTCTCATAGTGACAATGGTGTATGCAATCCTTCGACCTGAAATCGCTACGATCCCTACATGAGGAGTTGTGTGCTTTAATATCGTCAAACGTCATCTGTAATAGGATGATTATAAAGACGGTCATTGGGCATACCACGAGCCATGCAGAGGGATGTGAGTGACCTAGATGGAATTTGTCCCTCCTACATAACAGGAGTAGTATCTGTGGGTCCCCCTGATAGAGTGAGACTGTAAAATGCATGGCCGTGCTGAAATGAGTCAATATGAGATATTGACCTCATTTGTTGTTAAGTCTACTCGGGTATCAGGGAACATGATATTGAACCATACAAGGGTGACACATTCTATGTCTTGTGTTCAATATAGATATATGGACAAAGGGATAATAATGCACATGAATATTTGTCACAGAAAGGTTTCGTCAAATCACTGACTTTCTCACTACTTAGGTGGCAGTGATGTATTGCTAGATACCGCTCACTGTTTGTAATATTAAATGGGATTTAATATTACTACTAACGTTTTGGAAACCTATTGGGTCACACACATAAGAGCGGATCAAAAGAAGCATTAAAAGGAGAGTTGGACTCTTCTATTAGGCCTAGCGCATAGTACATGGGGCTTAGGTCAAACGCTGCTCACTAACTCACTTAAGGAGGTGCTACTATAAGTAGACCACTTAAGCTATTGTGCCTACACGGTTTTTACCCTAGCCGCACATAGAGAGTGACAGTGAGCAGCAGGTCTCGGTTTTCGAAGCTAGCACTGTGAGGCAGAGACGCTTTGTGTTCGTGACGTTGGACGTTCACGGGATCTGCTCGTGTGGATACCTTAGAGACATCGTTCGTGCGGTGTTCGTAATAGACGATTTCAATCAATTCTCATCGCTTCAAGAGGTAAATCTTCTAACCATGAATCATGACCATTCGCAAGGATCCTTCGATGGGAATTTTTTTTTCCGCTGCGTTATTTTGTATTATACGCAAATTCCCAACAGTAGCCACCCCAAACTTAGTTTCTCGAAACCCTTCTCTTGCTAAGCTTCCATGCTCTCCTAATCCTAAGATTGGCTTAACATGGTTTTTCAGATTTTTGGCTTATAATATAGGGTCATCAAGAAACAATAGGCTAATTAGGCTCAATGTGGCTAACTAGGGAACATGCATTAGGGATGGTTCTTTTTAGGTCAAGTAGCTATTTCAAAGAAAATTGCCTAAATCATTTGATGCAACATATAAACATGCAAACCATGAAGAGATTCAAGCAAATTTGGGAAAGTGCAACTTGAAAGTGATCCACACAATCAAAAACAAAGTTGGAGGCTCAAATCCTCACCTGGACATTTTTCAAATTGTTTGACCGAGATACAATTCCTAGTGTGTGCACCCCTTCACCCCAAACTTGTCATAAATCAAGAAATCACAATAAAGTTTCTCAAAGTTCAATTTTCAATTTTTCCCATGGGGATCAACTTTTCTATTTTCAGAACCTAGAGGGAATTCATCAATGGTCAAAATAATTCATGCAATCAATCTATGCTAAATTTAATTAAAATCCAACAAGCTTGCCGACACACATTCATACACATACTCTTGATCTTCTCAAATTATTCAAGAGCGACAAACAAAAACAAAAACACAAACAAAAACAAAAAAACAAGGCAATTGGTTCCCTCCCCCACACTTAAAGCATACATTGTCCTCAATGAAAGAACACAGATATAAAGTAAGAGTGAGGAAAGGAAAGGGTGCTCCCTGATCAAGTTGTAATGGCCGCTTCCACGCAAAGCTCTTCTATGGTTGCATCCTCATCCAATTGGTCTCTCGGGCACCCCTCTACTGGGCCAATGGCCTCTCCTGGAAGAAATCCTGCAAATCAAAAACTTAATTGCAGATTCGCGAGGCGAGATATCACTCGCGAGGCGAATCTGGAATTCCAACAGCTGATGGTGCCCAGAATCACGAGGCGAAAGTATCCCTCGCGCCGCGAGACAGAAGCGTGAGCAAGCCTCTGAGATTCAGGGATTCTGTCTCGCGTGGCCACTGTGGATTCGCGTGGCGAATCAGGCTTTTTTTTATTTTTATTTTTTTTTATTTTTTTAAAGGAAAATGACAGAAAAATAAAGGATACCTAGCTTGGGTTGCCTCCCAAGTAGCGCTTGTTTAACGTCCCGAGCCTGACTCAATTCACCCCTAAGGGTTAATCCGGAGGAAGAAACTGCTTGTAATTTGGGACTGAATCCCCATGGTAATGTTTTATCCCTTGCCCATTCACCTTGAAGTTACCAGAGGCCCCTTCTAACTCTACTGTTCCGTGTGGACAAACTTGGAGGACCTTGAATGGTCCCGACCACCTTGATCTTAGCTTTCCCGGAAAGAGTTTCAACCTTGAATTGTCAAGAAGTACCGCTTGTCCGGGCTCAAACTTCCTAGGCAAGATGTGCTTGTCATGCCTTTCCTTAGTCCACTTTTTGTAGATTGCTTGCTTGCGGATCCCGGAAAACTCATTTTAATCCAAAAGCCCTCTATAATCGGTACATACTCTCCACTCTGTGATGGTCCTTTTTGGGATCAACTCATTGTTTTCATTGACCACCATGGTTGTGCCACCTTTCAACTCCGATGCTTTATCATTTTTTTCCATGGCTTTGTTGTTAAGCTCTTCCTTTGCACATTCATCCCTTGGGAGACTCGGTAAGGCTTCCATGTCTCTTAACCACTCAAGATAGACCTCATCCCCCAAAGGGTCTTTTTCCTCACTATCATCATCATGGGATTTTACCAACACTTGTGCAAGTGAAGAACCATGGACTTCTCTAGTTGCCTTTGCCTTGACCATTGATTCCACCATATCCACTCGATACACATCCGACTTCTCAGTAGGGTGCTTCATTGCTTCAAAGACATTGAAGACTACCTCATCATCTTGCACCCTTAGAGTGAGTTTCCCTTGTCGCACATCTATCAAGGCACCCCCAGTGACAAAGAAGGGCCTACCCAATATGAGAGGGATCTCGACGTCTTCATCCATATCAAGCACTACAAAGTCCGCCGGAAATATGAGCTTGTCCACCTTCACTAACAAGTCTTCGACCACTCCATAAGGATGTTTTATAGAACGATCGGTCAGTTGGAGTGACATCCGTGTATCTTTGACTTCTTTGATCCCCAACCTCTTCATCGTAGAGAGGGGCATCAAGTTGATGCTTGCCCCTAGATCACACAACGCCTTCCCTAGAGTCATCCCCCCAATGGTGCATGGTATCGAAAAAGAACCGGGATCCTTCAACTTTGGAGGTAGTTTTCTTTGAAGAATGGTGCTACACTCCTCGGTCAAAGCAACCGTTTCCTCATCCACTATTCTCCGCTTCTTGGAGAGAAGCTCCTTCATAAACCGGGCATAAGAAGGCATTTGTTCCAAGGCTTCCGCAAATAGAATGTTAATTTGAAGTTTGCGGAAGACATCAAGGAATTTGTTGAACTGATTATCTTGTTGAGGCTTCTTCAATCTTTCCGGATACGGTACCTTCATGTAGGGCAGGAGGTCTTGGGGTTCAACCCACTTCTTTTTTCGGAACTCTTCATCCACAAGTTTCAGCCTTCCCCTTGCTCCGGTGCCTTGTCACCTGCCAACTCCTCTTTCTTAGGTTGCTATGCCTTGTCCCCGGTAACGGCGCCAAAAACTTTTTGAGTCACCGGCAAGTGTACCGGGTCGTCGCAAGTAATAAAATAAACACGGTAAGTAATTACCGAGGTCGAACACAAGGATTGGACTACCAATTCGACTAATCCGCGAGAAATTCGATAAGTTGGTCAAGTAACAACAAATGGTTGAGAGAGAAAATATGATTGCAAATTAAATTAACAAATCTAATAGAACTAAGGTATTAAGATCTGAAATTAAAATATCTAAGGTCTCAAATCCACCTACCCAATCATGCATAGTACCCAAGTGATGATGATTCTTTCCTAAGTTCAATTACAATGTCAACCAGGACCCCCAAATTCTCCTATATCCACTGTCGTGCTCAATAGGACGTATTCAACGATTGGATTAATTACTTACTAGGTCTCATAACCCTAATCATCAAACTCTATTAAACCTGGTTCCTATAAGGTTGCATCAATCTCCTACTCACTCTCGTGCAATATTCGATCGATGATCCCAATTCAAGTTCTAAAACGCGAATTGCCTCCTAAGCCTCATCACGTTTAACTAGTCAATCATGCATGCATATGATCAACGCAATCAAATCAGAATTGGAAAACATTAATTGAAAGAAGGGAGAAAAACATACATCACATCGAATTCTACACCGTCATGGGTGGTTTCATTGATCCCTCAGACGAGGGGATTAGTTCCTCATGCTCGTAAAGACAAACAAGCAATCGGACATAACCACCATAGTAAAATAAAAAAAGGAAAAGAGGAGACGCAACTCCAGAAACACAAGGATTCATCCCTAAACGCTACAAAACAGTGGTAACCAAAAGCTCCTCAATTCTGCCCTAAAACAGCAATATATAGGATTCAGGATCTGCGCGATCTCGCGAGGCGAGTAGCCTCTCGCGAGGCGAATATTAAAAATGGTGCGCTTTCAAATTGGACTCTCGCGAGGCGAGAGTATGTTTCGTGTGGCGAGTCTTCAAATCCTAGTCTGTCACAGCCGTGACCTTCATCACGGCTAGGTCGTGATGGTCTCTGTCCTCTAGGGTCTTCATGATTCGCGAGGCGAGCAGCCTCTAGAGAGGCGAGACGGAAAGGATGACCGTTGCTGCTTAGCTGATCTTTAGGCTCACAAGGCGAGCATCCACTCGCGGGGCGAGTATCTCCAGAATGGCAATTTCCACCGTTTCTTGACTTTCCTTGACTCTCAGAGCTTCACTTCTAACCTGAAACAATAAAAAGAAACAAAAAGCGTAATTCTATTCAAAATAGACTAAAAACTACTAAAATTGCCTAGAACGAGTCAAAGTCTAACTTAGGAACAAAACAAGGCCAATTTGGGCGAAAACGAGATTGAACTCGAATAATTAGCACAAAAGTCATGGTCTTACTAGTTATAAAACTAGATAAGCCAGAGGCTTATCACGCTCATCTATGTACTCGCCGGTATCCTTCCTAGTATGGGTGCGTTTGTGAACCTCATGAATTTGTACTCCTCGATTATACCGGCGAGCCTATAACACAAGCATAGATGATTAAGATAACAATTAATGAACTATGATGTTGGAATAAATACATTTAATGCATAAAGAATGACAAGATGAGCATACCATACGATCTGCCCACTGCGACTGGGAAATGCTTCCTCCCGTGTGCAGGCTCCCACCCTTTTCTGATGCTCTATTTTTCTTTGCCTGAGCAGAAACTTTTTTAAATTGATCAGAAGCCCAATAACGACGCAACTCCTCCCAAATACCATCTCCAATCCAGGATCGCTGTATGCCACTCTCACGAGCCTCCCTAAGCATATCAGAAAGGCGTTCGGAGGCTTTATGGTGAAAGATCCTCTGGATCTCTGACTCATCTTCGTTCCTCCATGCCGCCTGACCCTGTTTTAAGATAAATAACAATTGTTATACTAATAGTTTCAGAAATAATAAAAAACACATTAAGTAAATTGAAATTTGCTACTTACTCTAAACGCATCAAACATACTAATCCGCTCATTGTCAGTGAGTTTTCCCCATGATGTAAATGCCCTATGATACCTTTGCTGGATAACAAACGTGATGGCACTCGCTGCTCTCTTACAAGGAAGGAACCTTAACAGTAAAGACGCATGAACCAATCAAACACATGGTAATAAATTATGATAAAATGCATGAATCAACCAAACACATAGAAATTTTATTAATTCTTACCCGTTACCACTAGGCCTATTAATAGGTCGACCATCGGGCATGAGCTCAACTACCTCTGACCCATCTAGCTCCTCTAGCTCCACCGGCTCCTCTGGCTGCTCATGCACATCTGCAATTGAAGGTGAGCGTGAATAGCCTGGACTATATTGTTGCTCCTCATCCACACATGCTGAAGGAGATGCTCTAGAGTGTGCATGTGTCGTGACCCCCGGGGTGGGAATCATATCGAAATGAGGCGATGTAGGTGCAACACATGGAGGCAGTGAAGGTTCTTCTTTGTGGTGGGCGCGATGTAGGTACATGTGGGCGTGGTGTCCGACGCTCGCCGAGGTAAGCGTTGAAGGCATACGTGAGTATCCGTCAGTAGACTCACGAATCACTAAATTTGTGGAAGGTCTGTTCGACGACGACGGGGATTTGGACGGGGTCAGTATCAACCATAATACCCTTACCCTTATTGATGGGTGGAGGTGGGTCACGTCCCCCGGAGACATGTCTACAGAGCAATTTAATGTTAAAACAAAAGTTATCAGATATAGCAATAATATAAGTTATCTAAGTCATAAAGTCAACAAATATAACTAACTAATAATCCAACAGCCAAAAATAAGTTATCTAAGTCATAAAGTCAACAAGTATAACTAACTAATAATCCAACAAACCAAAAATAACTTAATCATCCAAATCATAAAGTCTTGTAAGATCTAATACAAATTAACTACGATTTATTAAGAATTTGAGTCATCGTCTTGACTCCTGTTGAGTCATTATCTTCTTCCTCATCATCTTCAGATCCTGTCTCTTCATGTTCTTCAGTGGAATTATCGTCTTCTTCATCCAAATGCTCCTGGATGGATGACAAATTGGAGATATTCACTTCTTCACCAGCGACTTGCAAGTCCCCTAAGCCATCAATAGGGTCAACTTCAATGACTTCAGCTACATGTGACATTACATCCACTTGATAAGGCACCTCTCCCCCTGAATCATCCACTTCGATGCTACCCCTTGGTGTTGTCTTGATGGCGACGGACCAACCTCGTTTGTCCTTACGAGTTGTTGGATAAGGTACATAATACACCTGTCTCACATTTTGTGCTATGATAAACGGATCATCCCTTTGATATCTTCTACTCATTCGGATGTCCACGGTATTACATTTCGGGTTAAATTTTGTGCCTCTACCGGACGGATCGAACCAGTTACAATAAAATAGAACTATTCTTTTAGTATAGTCTAAAGAAGGGTACACCAGTTCATATATATGTTGGATCACGCCGTAGAAGTCATCTTCAATTCCTTCTGTGAGACCCTTTACATGGACCCCGCTGTTGATGGTTTTTTTGCCCTCCGTCCATGATTGGGTATGAAATTCGTACCCGTTCACGAAGTAAGTGTGCCATTCTTTGACTTCTGTATTAGGACCATCGACTAAGTTCCTTAAGTGTTTGTTGATGGGAGTTCGTTTCTCACGATAAACCTACATATGTCAGTTCTAAAAAATCATGTCTACATTTTACTCACAATGGATAATTCAAAGATTTTTAAGATACTAACTTGTTGCTTAAACCAGATTGGAAATTCAGCATGTATACGAGTGGACTGTTCTTGCTCGCTGTTTGCAGATATCAAGAAGGCACTGTAAAGTTGGACAATATATATTATAAGCAGAAAAATATATACTATTAGGTATTAGAAAGAAAAAGATACAAAATGCATACTCAAGGTATGGTTTAACTTCGGTACAATTGATCAACACATGAACATGAGCCGACTTCCTCTCTTTGTCCGATAACTAGTGAGAGGTCTCCTTCCTGGAAGCACGACCAGGCTGGCAAAAGACTGACAAGGTTAACGGATGTCTTTCACTTTCGCTTTCCATTTCATTCCTACTATTTTTTGGTGACAACATGAAGTTCTTGAAATAATGGGAACAAAAATGGGTTGTCTCGCGGTGTAAGTAAGACGCACAGATTGATCCTTCAACCTTAGCCTTATTTTTCACCAATCGTTTCAAATCACCCATGAATCTATAAAACAACAAGAAGTTCATAGTCATATCCTTTCACATCGAATGGAAAAAAGTCTAATTAAAATTCTATGATGGTTATATTACCTTTCAAATGGATACATCCACCTATATTGAACCGGTCCACCAAGCCCCGCTTCATACGCGAGATGTACTGGGAGATGCTCCATAGAATCAAAGAAACCAGGGGGGAATATTTTCTCCAACTTGCATAGAATGATGGGAATATTTTGCTCCATCCTAATCAGGTCATTCTCCCTCAACGTTGCAGAGCACAAATCCTTGAAGAATTGACTCAATTCAGTAAGCGGATTCAAGACATGCACGGGCAATGAACTAAAAGCAATAGGAAGTAAACATTCCATGAATACATGACAATCATGGCTTTTCATCCCATGCATCCTTCCTTTGTTAACATCGGCACATATTGCTAAGTTGGAAGAATAATCGTCTGGCATCCTAAGTTCTGTTATCCAGCGACAAACGGTCTTTGCTTCATCGACAGTTAAAGTGTAACTAGCTTTCGGTTTTAACATCTTACCATTAGCCTGCGACTTTAGCTCCAACTCCGGTCGTCTACAGTACAAAGCTAAGTCCATTCTTGCCTTCTCATTGTCCTTGTTTTTCCCACTGACATTCATGACAGTGTTTACTATGTTATCAAAAAAGTTCTTCTCTATGTGCATAACATCGAGATTGTGTCTCAACAAATTATCTTTCCAATACGGGAAGTCCCAAAAAGTACTTCTTTTTGTCCAGTTATGGCCTTCCCCGTATCCTTTTAATTTGGACACACGACCGTTGCCAGTGACTTTTGGTAGTTCTCTTACTCTACTCCAAATCTCTTCCGGTTTGAACCTAGGCGGCGGTGCATCTCTTTCAACTTCCCCCTTTTTGAAGGCATTCTTATTCCGTCTAAATGAATGATCCATTTCCAAGAACATACGATGCGAGTCAAACCAAGAACTTTTCCCCCCGTGTTTCAAGGTAAAGGCCTTTGTATACTCCATGCAATGTGGACATGCCAATTTACCATGAGTCCCCCAACCAGACAACATACCATAAGCAGGGAAGTCATTAATGGTCCACATCAAAGCTACCTTCATTATAAAATTTTCCTTCCTTGCGATATCGTACGTCAACACGCCGCTCCACAACCTCTTCAAATCATCAATCAAAGGCTGTAAATAAACATCAATACCAGCCTTCGGATTGGATGGTCCCGAGATGAGACACGTCAAAAACATATAAGGTTTCGACATGCACATATTAGGAGGAAGATTGTATGGAGTAACAATTACGGGCCAACAAGAATATGGTGAAGCCGACGCTTGGATATACGGGGTAAAACCATCGGAGCTTAAACCAAGTCGTACATTACGTGGATCCGAAGCAAAATCAGTATGTACCCGGTCAAAGTGCTTCCATGCTTCGCCATCGGATGGATGCCGTAAGACGTCTGAAGTTCTTTTGTTCTAAAAGTGCCATGTCATTTTTCCTGCAGTTTGCATTGATGCGAAAATTCTCTGTAGCCTTGGAACTATTGACAAATAGAACATCGCCTTTACGGGAATTGGTTTGTTATTACTTGTCCCAGACTTGGGAGGGCAATACCTCGGTGCTTGACAAAATTTGCATTTGACCAAAGCTCCATCATTTATGTCGAATTCATTGTCGTAATACAACATGCATCCATTAATGCAACAATCAATCCTCTTGACTTCCAATCCCAGCTTCGACACTAACCTCTTTGCACCATAATAATTCTTTGGTACAACTCCTTTTATAGGTGTCACGTCCTGAAGCATTTTCATAAAAAAATCCAAAAACTTTTGATGAATATTCCAATTGGACTTGCAAGCTAAAAGCCTCACACACAGCGATAATTTAGAGTCTGAGGCCCCTTCAAACAATGGCATTTTTGCTGTCTCAGTTAAAAGATTATAAAATCTTTGTGCTTCCTCATTCGGAAGATCTTCAGTATTATCGTAATCATGCGCCTCGTTTACCCCGAGAGCATCAACCACCATCTCCTGCATTGACACAAATTGTTCCCCACATCCCATATCTGCACGAGTGCTTGAGGCACCCGTGTAATTCTCGTCAACCCCTAAATCAACATGTGGCACTTCTTCACCATGGAGAGTCCAAATCCAGTAATTTTCCTGGAACCCATTCATATACAAGTCAGTCTTCACAAGGTCTTCACTCTTAATCTTTCGACATCGACATTTAGCACACAGACATCTAATTCGGTTTCCATCATCGATGAAACACTTTTGTCGCTTTGCTTGGGTAACAAACTCTTCAACCCATCTACGAAAGTTAGTTTCAAACCCCTTCTTTTCGGATATAGCCTATCATACACCCAACTACGATTCGAAGGATAACAATCCATCTTCTGCATATTAATAAAAAATCCAGATAAATTTTAACATTAAATTTCAACATGTCCACTTAGAGATAGTATTAGCATCGTGAATAGGGAGGTACAACTACAAGCAATGAGCTAAAATGACTATACCAGATTTTTTATTCACGATAAATGTGCTTCACTTGAATGGGACATTCATAATTCTCTCAAATTTCAATATTGAATCTGAGATTCTTAGCATTACTGCTCTAGTCTTCATGATATATGTCATGAATTCAAGCAAAATGTCTGGCCAACATGGCGAAGAATTCTATATATGATGAAAGCAAGACCACTCTTCAAAACTAATCTAAACAATAATCTTCAACTTTATGTAACATAGAAAATGGACTTCAGTTATTAAAGTATACACAAAAAAATATATAAGTAATGATGACAAGTCAAAGTGCCAAAATTAGTCCAATTCAATTCATCAAATCATCCACCAGTAATTAGCTTAGCTAATCAAGAGGAAATCCTAGGTAACAAATATTCCATAAAGCATTTTACCTTTCATTCTATCTCTCTTATCTATGTGAAAGGGATGGTAAATTTGACCAACTTAAATAATTGTTGGACTTGTCATGTGTAGGCTAAAAAATGAGGAATTTGGAGGGCCAGGTGAACCTTAAAGTGATGTCTAGGTCACTAAGATGCCATGATTTAAACAACTTTGCTGATTCAAAAGTAAAACATTAAATCAAGAAGGGTAAATAGTTATAAGAGGCAAATGATTGTAATAATGGAAGAAAATTTAATGCTTCATAGTCTATAAATGAATGTCTCATGCAAAAGCAGAAACAAGGCAATTGACACACAAGCAGATAGGAACTACTTCCTTTCTGTCTATAATTTGCATTTGCAAGGGTGTCTAATGATGTCAATGCTTGAACCTAGTTCCATATAACACTAACAATTACAAGATGATTGATGTGCATATCAAATGAGCATAAACTGTTTAGTGAAACAACTATAAGAATTGAATTAACACAATGTGGTACTGATACATAATAATGGTAACAAAAACAGTATTAGTAGCTAAAATGACTAATACATAGTTATTTATTGGATCTTGGCATCATAGACTTAAAGTTACATAGTTAATATAATATTGTGACTATTCCAATGATACCAACAACAGAACTTCAGCATTTTTTATCCTCTTCTACCTTATCTCTCAACACCCTAATTTAACTATTCATCATTTGCCAAGATTTTTTTACTATTATTGAAATATCATGATCTGGGGATGTGGGTAGGTATTAACAACTAAACAAACCAAAAATAAGCTTGAATCATTGCTAATTAGTATTAATCTGAATTTCAAGGCGTGTTATTTTTCTTCTTCATAAGCAATTTTCCTATTATCATCATTTATCATTTATACAAAAACAAAAAACAAATAAGAGAGGAATTGGTAAGAACCTTTTCTTTTCTAGTTCGTCTTTTCTGAGTTTAAGGTTATTGGAGACAAGGCTAGGACTGCGTGATTTAGGGGGAGGGGAGAGGGATGAACTACTCCTGCTTCTGTGCCTTCTGCTTCTCCGTTTCGGAGTTCTGCTTCGGCGGCGCTTGTGGCTCGGAGAGCGGCTTCGACTTCTGCTTCTGCTTCTGCGCCTGAAATCAAAAGAGAGGAAAGGGTGTGAGCTTGGTGAATATTAAAACTGGAATCATGAGAATAGAAAACGTACACTTGTGGTTCGGTCTCTTCGAGTTCGAGAGTGATGAATAGCAGAGGAAGAATGGAGGAGAAAGAGGAAACCCGTGGAGAGATAAGACGAGCAGGCGCGGAGGTGGGACTGGACGAGGGCGGCACGGCCGGAGCGGACCGGAAAGGAGCTGGAGGCGCGAAGGAGGGTTGGGCGGCACTGTTAATGGCTGGAGACGCGAATAGACGGAGTGAAGAGAAGGAAGGCGCATAGTATGTTAACATCATTTTCCCACGGGCTTGGCCGTGGGAAACACCGCCTATTTTTGCGACCGTCATAGCCGTGGGAAACTGCTGGATTTTGCGACGGACCCATCCATGGGAAACTCCGTGTTAACTAGACACGGTCAAGTCCGTGGGAAAACTGAGCCATTTCCCAAGGCTCGGTCCTTGGGAAACAGTGCTTTCTGTTACCTACGGCCCAGCCCGTGGAAAATAAAGCGGGAATGTTTGGCGCCTTTTTTTCCTAGGGACCAAGCCGTGGGAAATCAAGCGAGACGTTTCCGAGGGTATTGGCCGTGGGAAATGTAAAAATTTCCTAGGGATTTTTTTCCCTGGGAAATAGCTTAATTTCTTGTAGTGAGTGTTGGCTTCGAGCAGAACTTCATTAAATGCAATATAGTCGTTCTGGGCAGCCATTAATACAATATGAACGTTGGTTGTACTCTAACATGAAGGATCATGGCTTTATCCATCGTGTAGTAGCTATATCAGAGTTGTGCAGAGAGCTTTTGTACTTTGCAGAGTATATTTCCCTTTTCATGTAATAACCAAGAGAACTAGGGAATAAGGTCTGTTGGAAACATTCTTTAACGGGACTTCATATCTGATTTCCTAGGTTGCTTGTGAAATTGCCTCTGACTTTTCTTGATAATCGCGAGATTAAGAAATAGAGAACTTCGGAGTCTTTGTATGAAGGGACATCTTCCAAAAGCTATTGTACTTGAGTTCTCCATCGAGGAACCATAGATAAGTATATGAACTTATCAGAAGATACATTGAAACATCAATGTATAAAGTCAATAATCTTAGTCAGCAGACAAGTTCACTTTTGCTTCTTCAGACAAGTGAACATTTATGTAGGCAGATAGGTGGGTCTTATTATTTTGATCTGCACACTACATACACTGGTTAGCAACCAATACGAAGGTTAATTAAATCATTAACCAAATGTTTAGTTTTCATCAAAACTTAGGGAAATGCACATCAGACATTTTAAAGACTTAACATATTTCCTGCGAATTTTGCTGCAATTTTTCCAGAAATAAGGTTTTTCCCTATAGATTTAAATTCATAGAAAATTTTGTATGAAATTTTGATATTTCCTGCGAATTTTCCTGTGCATTTAATTTTTCGTAAGAAAATCTACAGGAAATTTCCTACGGATTTTAAAATTCGCAGGAAAAAATTACCCACGAAGGTATTACCTATAAGGAGAGGTTCATAGGAAAATTTGTATGAAACCTGTTTCCTACATATTTTAGAGCAAAATCTGCAAGTAATCAAAAAATTTCTAGTAGTGATCTTAACATCTTTGTTCAATTATATTTCTTAATGTTACTTAACAATCAAAGACATTGCTACTATATTTACCGCAATCAATGTCATTTTTGTTAGAGAAAAACAATTTATAATTAATATTATTATTTGTTAATCGACTCTTACTCAAAGTGGAAGGGAATTATGAGTTGAGGTTAAAAACTTAAACTACATATTTTGTTTGCTTTGTTTCTATTTTTCTATTTTCATTTTGTTTTTAGAAATAATAACAAAACTGTCATTTTATTTTTATTCTGTTTCATGTTATCAGAAATTTGTACCGGAAAACATCGAAAACAACTTTACAAATCTTTAAAAACAGAAAACAGAATGAAAACAAGATGATAATTTTATAATTATTTCGAAAAATAAAAACTGAAAACAGAAAAACAAAACAAATATAACCCTTATAATGTAAACCAAATCACTTAACCACAGATTCGAAAACCCAAATGTAGAATTTCACATTAATCCTTCTCATACATTTATTATTACATTTACAACCTCCGACTCTGACTCGCTTCAAGACATATTCCTCAAACTCTCTTAACTCAAATCTATTCTGTCTCTGTTTCCCCTTTCACGCCGTTCTTCTTTCTCTTCTTTTTAAACTCCAGCAACACACACACATACACATTTTTGAGTAATAACTAGTTCTTGTTATTCCAACTCCAAAAAACCAAAACAACAAAAACACAGACAGAGAGAGAAAATGAAAACACAACACAAAATGTCCAAGTCTATGCAACAACATGGTTCTGATTCTCTGTTTTTCGACCACATTAACAAGCCTGATTCCAAACACTTCGATCTACAACCTTCTCAATTCAAACACCCCATCACCACCACCGTTAACACTTCCACCACCACCTCCTCCTCCTCCACCGTCGCCGCAACAGTAGAAACAACAACCCGTAATCCCAAACCGGGTCACCGGAGATCGGTCTCCGCCAGAGCCCCATTAATCTATTCCGACAGAAGCTTCGCCGTTGCAGCCCCAACTCCCAACACTGGCACTAAAACACTCAAACCGAGTCTACCCTATCGCGGGTCAACCTGACCCGATATGCTGGGTTCGGGTACCGTGAACTACGGGCGTGGCAACATCATGCGCGGTGGTAGCACAAGCAAGTTGAGCAATGGTGGTGGTGGTGATGATGGTTTGGGTGCGAATCCTGTGGGTGCGGGTGTATCAGTATCAGCAGGATTGATGATGGTGAAGCGTGCAATGGGAGGTTCTGATCCTGAAGAGGTGAAGAGGGTTGGGAATGAGTTGTATAAAAATGGAAATTTTTCAGAGGCTTTGGCATTGTATGATCGTGCTGTTGCAATGTCGTCGGGAAATGCCGCTTATCGGAGTAACCGGGCGGGACGCTCGTGGAGTTGGGGAGGCTGGGAAAGGAGGTGAGGGAGTGTGATAAGGCGACCCTTCTTGTGCCGGAGCTCGTAAGGTGGCGTTTGGTATCTAAACATTTTATTCCTAGGGCAAACTACCTTTCTTGGAACGTGATTCCCGATAATAAAGTTTTCTCATTTTCTCAAGTTTATAACTATCATTCACTACTTTTATTCCCGGGAATCTTGTATGCCTGGGAATAAAATTTTAAAACTTGTAACAAATATGAAAAAACTTTATCCCCATACCAACATTCCTGAAAATACTTTTTTAAAACTTGTATCAAACACTATACAGAGGCTTTCTTCTCTTTATCCATCATATCCTGTGAGGAGATCATTACGTTAGTGTGAGAGATGTGATGAATAAATCTTAACCATTTAATTATGTATGAATGGTAAATATAAAGTCATATATATAACTCTAAATTATCGCGTACTTAACCATTGATTAACTTTTAAGTCTGAAGATTCATATAAAATTTAATAAATAAAATTAATTCCTTTTACCTCCACGATAAACAACCCATTGTTGTTACTAACAATATTGCTTAGTGCATGTTTGGAATTGAAGTGGGAAAGGCTAGAAGCACTTTTGTAACTCATAAGCTCCAATGGGTAGCTTCATGTTGAAAGTGCTTTTGAGAAGGTTAGACTCTATTCTAAACATGCTATTAGTAGTATCACCAGAGGAGGAAATTACCAAAAAAACAAATAACCGAAGGAGAAGGATCAATTTGGCTTTAGTAATAAAGTACGTAGTAGGATCATGAGAAAATCTGTAGATACTCGATGCACGCACCCACGACATTTATTAAGGTTTCACGCTTACATTTTGAGTAAAAAAAAATAGTTTGACCTGAAATTTGTACTTAAATTTACTAACCAAGAGAAGAAAAATAATATAACATCCCTATCGCCTCTTCCTGTCGTACGTTCTGCACTGCTTGCTCCTCCTCTCATGTCCAAATCCAATCCCTCTCCTTACTCGTTTGATTTCTGTAACAGTTACCTAATCTTGTCCATTTATTTATTTTTTGTTTAACACCATTTTTATGCAAATCACATGAAATGATTTGAAGCTGATTTCCCTATCACTCTCACAGCGTCATGCTTCTTCTATCGGCGCCCCTGTCTCTGTCTGTAACAACGTCAAGCTCCTAATCTTATCAGATACATACCTACTCAGGCTCTGAACTGTGCTTTCGACGATTACTACAAGAGGCTTTTCAACTTGAATAAAGATGGCTTGCTGGGAATTTTGCATCTGGTGGGGCTGCAGGGGCCGGCTTCCTCCACCTTATTTGTCTATCCTTTGGACCATGCCCGGACACGTTTACCAACTGTACTGGTCGAGGACTAAAACCCGATCACCGAGCTTCCAATAAAGATGGGAAGGATAAGATATTGATATTATCTTTAATGATCATGACATTATCTCAAATAACCTTATCCTTATCCGGTTATAAGACATAAATCCGCCAAATTATGGTGGGAAAGATAAGATATTATCTTTAATGATCCTGATATTATCTCAAATAACATTATCCGATTAGAAGAGATAAATCCCTCAAATTAAGGAAATCATATCTCAAAGAAGATTTAAGAGATAAAAGGAGATAAATCCAGATCTCTTAAAGATATGGGGATCCTATTATAAAAAGAGGAGAACCCAAGAGAGAGACTCACATTTGAACAGAGCTAGGTAAATTTCCCTTAAGCGTATTAGAGGAACCAGCTTGACCAAGAGACTATTGAAGAGTCCTTGCTCGCTGGTATTCATCGGATACAAAATTAAGGGATTGAGATCACCATATGGCCAAGGGTTGAACCTAGAACTACGTCTGGTTTTGATTCTCATTGGGACACGTAGGACCGGAAAACAATATTATGTCAAGCCATAATCTAAAACAACCCCTGTTCTTCACTCTCGATTAAACGTTCTCCGTCTCGATTCCGGTAAGTCGGATCTTGGCAGGAACATTTCGCGCCCACCGTGGGGCCGAGGTGAAACTTTCCCCGGCCGCACCTCCAAACATCATTCTCTGTGTGAACCACCCAACGCCATACTTGATGATCCACCTTCTCCAGCAAATACAATGTTGTCGGCATCGAAGGCACACTCTATTATAATGATGCCTTTCTCTAGAGTTGGTTCTGTGATTCGGATTTTGGGCGTCACATGCCCCGAGTTTCCACAACACCGACCTTTGTCTCGTTTTTGTTTAGACGCCCTCAAACTCTGATCTAAGGTATGACGCCGACGAACACCAACCTGTGCTAGCCTCTGTGCTCCCAGAACTAGCACCATTGAGAAGTCCGCACCAGATCGTGCACTCGATCGGCGAGAGGATCATCGCCGCCGTCCTGAGCTCGACCATCACGGTACATCACCAAGGAGACCGAGTCGTGACCTTCAAGTTTATTAGTGCGGAGAGTACTGCGTCTAAACCATCCTCGGATCCAGGGGAAAAATCACCCTCTAATTATCCAAAGGGTTCAACTCACAGCTGTTGGCATCCATGAATGCTCTGGAAAAGAAGTATAGAGGAAAAAAAAAGCTCCACTGCCTTGTTAGCGTGAAGCACACCCAGTGTTCGTTGAAATGATTCTCATAAGTATATGATATACGCTTGTGGAGATTATAACCCAAGGCTTGTAGTAGTTGTGGCGGCCACCACAGCTCGACCTCGGAGAGCTGAAGAAAGTATCTTAGAGAGCTCGGCCACAACAGCTCGGCCTCAGAGGTAAGAAGATATCTTAGAGAGCTCGGCCATCACAGCTCGGCCTCGGAGCAGAAGAAGGTATCTTAGAGAGCTCGACCTCAGAGGGAAGAAGGTATCTTAGAGAGCTCGACCACCTCGGAGAGCTGAAGAAGATGTCTTAGAGCGCTCGGCCCCCACAACTCGGCCTCGGAGAGCTGAAGAAGGTATCTTAGAGAGCTCGGCCACCACAGCTCGGCCTCGGAGCAGAAGAAGGTATCTTAGAGAGCTCGGCCATCACAACACAGCTCGGTCTAGGAGAGCTCAGTCATAGTAGCTTGAGGGAATGCCTAAATCAGAGGTCGCGAAATGCTCAGGTGATATTGTTCTTTAAATTTAGTTTAAATCTAATATGATTTGATATGTTTTGCTCCACGCTTTTGATGTTGTGTTATGTAGCATCATATCATATTATTTACATATTTGAGCAAAGTGATGCTCGGGTGATGCCACTCCCAGAGTCACAAAATTTGCAACTACAAAGTGCTCGATCAAATGCCCACTGCTGCCATTGATAGAGAGTGTAGGCTACAATTGATTGGGTAGATGCATATTAAAGCACACCAAGTGTTCGACAAAACTCTCAGGGTAGAAAAATTCATGTTTCTTATTGATATTATTAGAATAATTATTGTCATCTAGTAGTATAACTATTAGATTCTTGACTAACATTGAAAAACTAGTTCCCACTAACTGTAATTCATTGATTTGACGTGATTGGTCAGTTTGAATTCACGATGAAATCAATCCAAGTAGTGGAGAAGACCTTAGTGGTCGAGTTTCTCGCTCTCGGGCTAACAAGGAGAGGCCAAGTCTGAGTTCATCAAGTCTATAATGGTCGAGCTTCTACATACTCGACATTCCATGGTCGAGTTTGTCCGAAACCGAGTTTATCAGTTTTAGAAAATGGAAAAGTCCATTAAATGGGAGGTGTTGGAGGAATGTCAGAGACTCATGACACCATTCATAGTCTTAGCCCAGAAAGGAATGAGTAGACCACGGGAAAAGAAAAGTGAAAGTTCTTTCTATAAAGGTTCCCAAAGGTGACATCTCAAGGTCCAGGTGATATTGTTCTCTATCTTCCTCTCTTGATTAATGATGATGGAACATACGTGTGGCATAAAACCAATAATCAATAGGTCATATTTAACAAAGTACCTAAGCTATTGGAATGATAGTATGCTAAAAACGAAGATTTTGGAATTCCCTTAAGGAAGTTTCTTCCACTTTAATGATATTAGAGGAGCCAGATTTATGCCATATATCATTGCACAATATGTTAAAGGAAAAAATAGAAAAATGCATGGGTAGATGACGTACACCGCTCCAACCTCAAAAACCAAATGAATGAGAAATGGTTTGCTTTGGAAAAAGGTCAAATCTGATTGAAAAAACCTTATAGCTTAGTAGCATGGTTATTTATAGTAAGTAGAAAAAAGGCCAAACTCTACTGGAATTTTGTGAAGATTTTTATAATTGACCTCTCTTCCAATTGTCATAGTGATGGCCATGTGCTTAATTACTTGTTTATTTCTTGTCTTCTTTCATTGCTACTAAGAAATTTGAAGTGACTATCATCTCAATGCTTGGAAGTTTCTTTGCATTTAAACAAGGACTAAAGCTTATAAATCATACTTAAATTTCTACGTTGAGCACTTCCTATTCCCAAGTACATAGCTTGATAAATCATGCTCAATAATGTTTCATGCATAACACCAAAGAATTTGGTAATTGAAGCATTGGAAATATTTGTGCACTTTATGAGCACCAAGGAGCATGATCAAATAATATAGCATGTCCTTTGAGATGAGTATTCTGTCGACTATGCTTAAAGATAAATGAAGACATCAGGTCGAGCTCCGGCTCCCTTGAAAATAACAGGTCGAAGCTCCGTTCTTTCCTTTCTACAAGGTCGAGCTTTGGCTTCCTCAAAGCTCACAGGTTGAGCTTTGCTCCCTTAAAAACTCACAGTTCAACTCCAGCTCCCGAAAAAAAAATATCGGGGTCGAGCCAAAAATCACTCTCAAAATTTGACTAAGAGGAAGACGAGTCGGAGCTCCTCAAATTAAAACCATAGAGGCCGAGTTAGACTCCCTCTATAAAAATCATAGAGATCGAGCTTAAGCTCCATTTAAATGGAATAGTGTGGGGGAGACCATCTCCCTTGGAAAATAAAGTTCCATCAGCTCGAGCACTCAAACACCATACTAACTCACAAAAAACAAAGCCTAAAAAGGCAAAGCCTGAAAAGGTAAACAAAGAACCTAAAAAGGTTGATCGAGCTAAAATCGACCAAGCTGTTGTCAAAATGTCGAGCCTAAAAAGCAAAAGCCTAAAAAGGTTGACTGAGCTGAACATCGACCAAGCTCAAAGTCGAAATGCCGGACCTAAAAAGGTAAACAAAGAACCTAAAAAGGTTGATCGAGCTAAAATCGACCAAGCTGTTGTCGAAATGCCAGATCTAAAAAGGCAAAAGTCCTAAAGAGGTTGACTGGGCTGAAAATCGATCAAGCTCAAAGTTGAAATGCCGGACCTAAAAAGGCCAAAGTCCTAAAGAGGTTGACCACGCTTAAATCGACCGAGCTAAAGTCGAAATGTCGGACCTAAAAAGGTAAACAAAGAACCTAAAAAGGTTGATCGAGCTAAAATCGACCGAGCTAAAGTTGAAATTCCTGACCGAAGTGGCCGACCAAGCTAAAATCGAATGGCCAAACCTATAAAGGTAAGCAAGAAAAACATGAAATAGTTAACTACGATAGGGCCGAGCTCAAAAAGCTCACGAGGCCAAATTAAAACGCCAAGCACAAAAGGCAAGTAAAAACTTTGGAAAGTTAACCCAGTAAATCCAAATGCTGGGTTAAATACCATAAGTATGAAGTCTTTATCATTCATAAAGTAAAAGTACACAGGGCATAGCCAAGAGTACAAAATATCTTAAAAATTTGCTAAGTCACTCATGGGCACTCCTATAGCCAAGAGTACAAAATATCTTACTTCAACTCGAACTGAAGCTTGCAATTAGCCTTTTTCTCAATAGCAAGAAACTGCTGAAGATTGTCAAGGGAAAGCTTTAAAGCCTTGGCAGCCCTCTGAAAGTCAAGCCTTTCATTTTAGAGAGCTCAGATTGAGGAGAGGAGTTGGTCTTCTCAATCTTGACTTTTAGAGTTTCCAATTACCCAATTAATCGAGCCTGCTCTTCACACTTTGCCACGGCTTTTCCAAGCTCATCCCCAGTACACAAAGTTTGGGCAGCTTCGGCCTTCATGCTTTTCATCTTCTTCACATTATTATAAAGCCCATGGCTCGAAAAACGGGTAATGGAGGAGACTCGGAGAGCATAAGCAGTCGCGGCTTTCATGCTTGCGTCAGGGCGCTATTCTAGTAAAAGCTGAGCATATGCTGGCTTAATAATTTGAGAATCCACTAAAGGGCCCGAGTTAAAATTGCCTAGCCAAAACAAAGGTCAGAAGCCCAAAAAGCCGAGGTCGAGCATTGCTCCCTCGCAGCAAAAAGTCGAGGTCGAGCTATGCTCCCTCGCATTACACACTGAAAAAAGTCGAGGTGGAGCAATGCTTCCTCCCTCGCACTAAAAATCCTAGGCCGAACACAACACCTTCTCACCAAGATAATGTCTACAGCAGATCATGCATGTTAGAGACCCAAGATTTGAAGGAAATCCTGGTAGTGTTCGACCAAATAAGTCGGAATCCCAAGTAAGACTTGGCTCCGCACAAAAATCCGAGCAGTGCTCGGCCAAGTAAGTCGATAACCCAAGAAAGACTTGGTTATACAAAAACCAGATTTCCGAGCAATGCTCCCGCGAATCATAGTCCAAAGTCCTCGGCACCAAAAAGCGTGTTAAGATATACGGGTTGACATTTAAGCTCTTTCGCTTATTTCAAGCTCGGAGCTTGGGGGGCTTATGGGGATAAAGGAAGGATATTCTCGGAAATCACAGAGAAAGGATATCTCTTAGCCTACAGCTCGATTGTTATTATGAAGAACTTGTATGAAAACTATTTTCTCATACAAATTGGAAAATGACGGAAACAGCCATGAATCTGTCCAGATTCATTGGTCAAATCTGTTTCAAATCAGTTTGTATTTTTAGGAGGAATAAATCTAATCAAATCAGATCAGATTTGATTAGATATTAGTCTTATCTTTCTGTTTTTTATCCTCTCCTGATTTTCAGGAGATTTGATTCAAATTAGGATCCTTATTGTAGCAGAATTGGTTACTCAATTCTGCATAAATACCGCTGTACTTCTATTTCATTTCACAAGAGGAATAAAAATATTTTTTTCCTAAAACCTAGATGGTATCAGAGCTGCGGCTCTGACCTCTTTCAATCATGGTGAAGACGGCAATGACCGGTGCTTCCACAAGAGCATCTACCAACTCAGCAGGTGATCCGAAGGATGGATCCAGAACCTCACCAGAGGCTCGCCCGGCGCTGCTGCATCGGGGGCTCGGCAAGTCTGTTGCATCGGGATCTTCCATAGCCCCATATGATGGTTTCTCCACGGAACCCAAGCCTACAACTCATTGTGCATCGACTCAATGGAAAAAACTACATTGAGTGGACTCGATCTGTGAAGTTGGCTATTGATGGGAAAGGAAAAATGGGGTATCTCAATGGAGAGATTCAGCTGACCCTCCGGGGATGATCCTTCCTTTCAAAAATGGAAGTCGAGAAAATTCCCTTATCATTGCCTGGTTAATCAACTCCATGGAACCAGCAATAGGAAAGCCCTATCTATTTCTACCTACAAAGAAAAGATGTTTGGGATGCAGCGCGTGAGTGTTACTCAGATTTGGAGAACTCTTCTCAGATTTTTGACTTAAAGACACAACTTTGGCAACTCAAACAAGGTGATCAAGATGTCACCGCATATTACAACTTGATGATGACTCTTTGGCAGGAGCTAGACCAGTGCTATGAAGATGACTGGGAAAATCCCAGAGATGCTACTCGATTTAAGAAGAGGGAGGAGAATGATCGTGTGTACATGTTCCTTGCTGGACTGAATCGAAATATGGATGAAGTAAGGGGAAGAATTCTGGGCAGAAAGCCCTTACCTTCTATTAGGGAGGACTTTTCTGAAGTTCGAAGGGAAGAATCAAGGAGGAGGATAATGTTAAGCACTCATGAATCAGCACCAACACAGGAACAGGACAGCTCTGCTCTTGTGACTAAAGGAATTCCCTCAGAAGAAAATAAAGGAAAAAAACCTTGGTGTGATCATTGCAAAAAACCTTGGCACACTAGGGAGACTTGCTGGCTAATTCATGGAAAGCCACCTAATTGGAAGAAGAAATCCAACAAAGGTGGTCGTGCCTTCCAATCCACTACTGAGGAGATTCAAGAGCCTCCACCTACTTCAGAGACAACTCCATTCACAAAGGAACAACTAGAGCATCTGTACAAATTCTTTTCCTCAAAAATGACAACCAATCCTTCTTGTTCTTTGGCCCAAAAAGGTACTCACCTTACTACTGCTTTTTTCACCCAAAAACCACAAAATCCTTGGGTGATTGATTCCGGAGCAACTGATCATATGACAGATTGCTCAAAACTGTTTTCATCCTATAATCCTAGTGCAGGGAATAAAAAAATCAGAATTGCTGATGGAACTCTCTCTGCCATAGCCGGAATTGGGTCTATCACTCTCTCACCTTTAATAACACTCCACAATGTTCTTCATGTTCCTAATTTATCTTGCAACCTACTGTCCATTAGCAAGCTAACCCTTGACTTGAATTGTCGTGTCATATTTAACTCTTCTGGTTGTAATTTTCAGGAATTGACTTCGGGGAGGATGATTGGCAGTGCTAAGGAAGTTGATGGTCTCTACATCTTTGAAGATGGATCTAATTTAAGTAGGCACTCTAAAAATGCTTGTTTCAATTCTGTTTCTGAATTCCAGCAAAATGAAATAATGCTATGGCACTATAGGTTAGGCCATCCTAGTTTCTATTATTTACAACACTTGTTCCCTGAACTTTTTAGAAATAAAAATCCATCTTTCTTTACTTGTGAGACTTGTCAATTGGCTAAACATCATCGTACTGTTTACCCTGCTCAAGCTTATAAACCATCTAATCCATTCACAATCATTCACATTGATGTTTGGGGACCGAGTCGTGTAAGTACTCCTACTGGCAAACGATGGTTTGTAAGCTTTATTGATGACCACACTAGGTTATCATGGGTGTATCTAATGAAAGAAAAATCTGAAGTTGAACACATTTTTAAAACTTTTTCTAATATGATTCAAACTCAATTTCAAGAAACAATTCAGATTTTTAGAAGTGATAATGGAAGAGAATACTTCAACAAGTATCTCAACCAATTTTTTGAAGAAAAGGGCATTGTACATCAAAGTTCATGTGTAGACACCCCTCAACAGAATGGGGTAGCTGAAAGGAAAAATAAACATTTTCTTGGAAGTAGCTAGAGCCTTGTTATTTCAGACTATGGTTCCTACATACCTTTGGGGAGAAGCTGTCTTAACAGCATCCTATTTGATTAATAGGATGCCTAGTAAAGTTTTAAAATTTGATACTCCCCTGGGAAAGTTTCTGAACCATTTTCCTACAAACAGATTGCTCTCTAACTTACCTCTAAAAACATTTGGCTGCACAGCTTTCATCCATGTTAATACACCAAATCTAAGTAAACTGGACCATCGGGCAAAAAAGTGTGTATTTGTTGGGTATGCTCCCTCTCAAAAGGGTTATAAATGTTTTGATCCACTCACTAAGAAGATTTTTGTGACTATGGATGTCACTTTCTTTGAGTCAAAACCTTTTTTCATCTCTCCTCTTCAGGGGGGGAGAACTATAGAAGACTCGACCAAATACCTTACTATTGATGAGTCAAATATATCAATTGATAAGTCAAACATGTTAAATAATGGGACAAGTCCTGTGAATAATGAAATTTTTGGAAATCCTACTAGTCATGACATGGTTCTTGGCTGTGAAAACACTAGTGCTGAATGTGAAAATACTAGTGACCCTTCTCAGCCAGAAGGCAATGATGCTTGAACCCGAGAAAGGGAATTGAAACTAAGGAAAAACATTTTGAGCACTTCTATACAAGGAGGAAACATGTTCAAAGAGTAGAGAATCGTGATCCTTTGCTCCACCATGAATCCGAGGACCCTCCAGGTAATCCTAATCCTGAATTCTCTCAACCATTCTCTCAACCGATTGAAAATGATTGTGATCTTCCTATAGCTATTAGGAAAGGTGTCAGATCATGTACCCAACACCCCCTTTCCAACTTTGTCTCTTATGATAAACTTTCACCAAACTTTCGTGCTTTTACCTCTCAATTGTCATGCATGGAAATTCCAAAAAATGTACAGGATGCATTAGAAATTCCAGAGTGGAAGGAAGTCACATCTTGGAAGAGATGAAGGCTCTTGAAAAAAATCAGACGTGGAAAATGGTAGAGCTGCCCAAAGGGAAAAATACAGTGGGATGTAAATGGATATTCACTATAAAATACAGATCTGATGGCTCAATCGAAAGGTACAAAGCTAGGCTGGTTGCAAAAGGCTTCACTCAAACTTATGGAATTGATTATTCCGAGACCTTTGCTCCAGTTGCAAAATTGAACACCGTGAGAGTCCTTTTATCCCTTGCAACTAATCTAGATTGGCCATTGCAGCAACTAGATGTAAAAAACGCATTTCTAAATGGGGATTTGGAGGAAGAAGTGTATATGGATGCACCCCCTGGATTTGAAAAGAGATTCAATTCAAAAGTCTGCAAACTAGAGAAGTCCCTATATGGATTGAAGCAATCACCTCGAGCTTGGTTTGAAAGATTTACACAGTTTGTAAAGGGACAAAGGTATATCCAAAGTCAAGCCGATCACACTATGTTTATAAGGAAGTCAGGAAATGGAAGCATTGCTATTCTAATTGTATATGTGGATGACATAATTGTCACAGGAGATGACTTGGCAGAAATAAAAAGGTTGAAAGAGGCACTTGCATCAGAATTTGAAATTAAGGATCTTGGATCCTTAAGATACTTCCTGGGAATGGAAGTAGCACGCTTAGGAATTATCCTCTCACAAAGAAAGTATGTCCTTGACCTTCTTAAAGAAACAGGTATGAGTGGATGTAGACCAGCAGATACTCCAATTGATCCAAATCAGAAACTTGGAGACAGCAAGCAGGGCACTCCAGTTGACACTACCCGATATCAAAGGCTAGTGGGAAAATTGATTTATCTATCACATACACGGCCAGACATTGCTTTTGCAGTTAGTCTTGTCAGCCAATTCATGCATGCACCCTATGAGGAACATCTGGAAGCTGTCTACAGAATCCTAAGATACTTGAAGAGTGCTCCTGGTAAAGGATTATTCTTTAAGAAGACTACGCAACAGACTATAGAGGCCTATACTGATGCTGACTGGGCAGGATCAATCATGGACAGAAGATCTACATCAGGCTATTGCACATTCGTTTGGGGGAACTTAGTCACATGGCGTAGCAAGAAACAAAATGTTGTGGCAAGAAGCAGCGCTGAAGCCGAATATAGAGCCATGGCACAAGGAGTTTGTGAAATGCTATGGCTGAAAAGAATTCTTGAAGAGTTGGGAACACCTATTAGTTTACCATTGAAGCTATACTGTGATAACAAGGCAGCTATAAGCATAGCACAAAATCCGGTACAGCATGACCGCACCAAGCATGTGGAAATTGATAGGCACTTCATTAAAGAAAAGGTTGATGAGAAAGTTATTTGTATGCCATTTGTTCCAACTACACAACAAGTGGCTGATATTCTCACTAAAGGAATCTCTCGACCCAAGTATGAACTTCTTGTGAGCAAGTTGGGCATGATAGATATCTATGCACCAACTTGAGGGGGGTGACGGAAACAGCCATGAATCTGTCCAGATTCATTGGTCAAATCTGTTTCAAATTAGTTTGTATTTTTAGGAGGAATAAATCTAATCAAATCATATCAGATTTGATTAGATATTAGTCTTATCTTTCTGTTTTTTATCCTCTCCTGATTTTCAGGAGATTTGATTCAAATTAGGATCCTTATTGTAGCAGAATTGGTTACTCAATTCTGCATAAATACCGCTGTACTTCTATTTCATTTCACAAGAGGAATAAAAATATTTTTTTCCTAAAACCTAGAGAAAACATATTAGGAAAGTTTATTCTGAGATACACCTTCAAGATCGGTAAAAATAATGACATTCAAGGTCAAGTGTCAAGTTAGTGGGTATTTCAAAATCCACCAGATGAAAGGGTTAAGAGCTACTCGAAGAAAATGTTAAGAGCTCTCAAAAGCTTCAAAGACCGAGCTACATTCGGAAAATGGCAAGTCAAGTTCAGACTCTCAAGATAAGCATCTTGAAAGCATCAAAAATTTCAGCTGAAATACAAGCCTGAGGTAAATTCCTAATGACCGAGTTTGAGCTTGACTTTCCAAAAGATCGGTTCGAGCCTGAATCATTGATAAGTTGAATCTCAGCTACCAGCTTCTAAGTCTTAATAAAGGTAAGATTGAAGTATCTTCTGTTCAGAACATGTTACTGGCCGAGATGTGAAGCTCGACCACTAAACTTGAGTACTGCCCGAGATGTGAAACTCAGCCACCGAGCTTGATTAGTCAAAGTAAGAGGATCTATGCAAATCATGGACTTTATCGACACTAAGGACAAGCTCGGCTTCTTTCATAAAGCTTTTGCGCTCTTCAAAGCTCATAGCTTGGGGGGGCTTGTGTATGGGCCGAGGTGTCAAGGTCGGGCACCGAACATACCGAGAAATCAATTGAGGCCGAGGTATCAAGCTCGGCCACCGGGAAATCAAAAGAAAGGATTGTTAGTCCCACTTTCCAAAGCCGCTAAACTCGAATGTTAGCCAATGTATGAAGATTGGCCATCGAACTGTGGCAAAAAGGGGAGAAGTCTTACTCAATAAATCCTGAACTCAGATAATTTTAAAGCCAAGCTCGGCACCTGTCATGAAAACTTCTACGCTCCGTTGAGCTCAAAGCTTGGGGGGCTTGTGTACTGGCCGAGGAGTAAAACCCGGCCACTGAGTTTGGATACCCGATCCAATAAAGGTGGGAATGATAAGATATTGATATTATCTTTAATGACCCTGATATTATCTCAAATAACCTTATCCGGTTAGAAGAGATAGATCCCTCAAATTATGGTGGGAAAGATAAGATATTATTTTTAATGATCATGATATTATCTCAAATAACCTTATCCGGTGAGAAGAGATAAATCCCTTAAATTAAGGAAATCATATCTCAAAGAAGATTTAAGAGATAAAAGGAGATAAATCAAGATCTCTTAAATATATGAGGATCCTATTATAAAAAGAGGAGAACCCAAGAGAAAGACTCACTTTTGAACAGAGCTAGGTGAATTTCCCATAAGCGTATTAGAGGAACCAGTTTGACCAAGAGACTATTGAAGAGTCATTGCTCGCTGGTATTCATCGGATACAAAATTAAGGAATTGAGATCATCGTATGGCCAATGGTTGAACCTAGAACTATGTCTGGCTTTGATTCCCATTGAGATACGTAAGACCGAAAAACAATATTCTGTCAAGCCATAATCTAAAACAACCCCTATTCTTCACTCTCGATTAAACGTTCTTCGTCTCGATTCCGGTAAGTCGAATCTTGGCAGGAACACCAACTGATGTAATGGCTGAAAACAAGGGTGGTAAGAGGCAGTTCAGTGCCTCGATTGATGTTTACAACAAGAAAACCATGCTGTTGCTGGTCTTTATCGCGGATTCAACATCTCGTTTGTTGGAACCATACTGTATCGTACGTGGTCTGTACTTTGGAATATATGATTCTCTGAAACCATTGTTTTTAGATGGTAAATTGAAGGTACATAAAAAACTTAGCCAGATGTCTATTTACAATCATTGATCATGATGTTATGGCACCTGAATATTTATTGCAAATCACATGAAACTAAAGTGGGGATGATATAGGAGCCGGACCCGGACCCGGATTCGCTCCTACTGCAGGAGGGTCCAGTCTTATTTTTTTTCTCACTATCGGGCCCGGTAATCATTCTTTTACACACATCACAGTTGTCGATCTTGGTTGGAGGGACGCTGGATGGGGGGACCGACAGGAGCGAATCCGGACTCGATATGAGCCTTGTAAGATGCAAACTGGGAGCCAAATAGGTCAGAGTTACTAATTGGACTGAAGATGAGCCGATGGACTTGATTGTAACAATGGAGTAAGGGACTCGACCAGTGCAATTGAAATTTGGGGAACAAAAATTGCGTAATCTCCATAGTCCATACCTTAAGACCAAATGTAAATTTAAGTCTACTATTATTTAATTATGGGTTGGTATCATTAAAATAATTTTATTATAATGATAATTAATTTCAAGTTTCAAATTTCAAATATTTTAAGGGTCTTGCTAACTACTGTCTAAAGGCTTTGGTTAAGAAAACTAAAAGAAACAATGTTTTATTGGAAAACTAATCAATGCACCAAATGATACATTACCTCTATCATTTTCTCATAAAACCTTATTATTTTAATTCTTTAACCATACTCTTAAAATATTAAAAAATAAATATTTCATTTTTTCAAATATTAAATACACAATTTCCTATATATTCATTTTTTCAAATATTAAATACACAGTTTCCTATATATAATTTCTTTTCTTGGTTCCTTAACGAGTGTTCTTAGGACACTCATTATCATTTTCTTTATTATTATCGAGGAAGAAGATAAAAAAAATGAAAAAGTGATTTCATCGGTAACAAGTAACAAGAGAATGAAAGAGTTGTTATTTTTATTTTTATTTTTTAATTTTTTTTAATGATTTATCACACTATTATTGGCTGTGCTCAATAATGTGTTGGGAATGTGTCCAGTATTTCTCGGGGTAATGGTGAAGGAAAACTCTTACTAAAATAGCGATTTCAATATTCAAATCATTGTTATTACAGATAAAGTTCGTATAAAAATATACTCCACTCCTTCTCTCAATCACCTCTGGGTAGGTTATATACATCTAGACAAACAACATGAGTTTTATCTAGAATAAACTCTGCTTACATGGAATTTATCATTGTGTATATTCGAAATGTATCTTTTTGTTTTTTGGTAAACTTATCCGAAATATATCTGATTTGGAAACACGTTTAATTAAATAGCAAAATGCAGAGAACAAAAAATAGCAAGACACTAATCATTTTACCATCGATCTAGAGTTTTTATCTTTCACTTCAAATCTTAACATCTTTGTTCAATTATATATTTCTTAACGCTACTTAACCATCAAAGACATTGCTACTATATTTACCACAATCAATGTCATTTTTGTTAGAGGAAAACAATTAATAATTAATAGGCTAAATCTTCGTTTTGGTCCCTTATTTTTATTTTACTTTTCATTTTGGTCTCTTTTTTTTTTAGTGTTTTGGTCCTCTATCTTTCAACCGTTAGACTATTTTGGTCCCTATCTTTCAACCGTTAGTTTATTTTGGTCTATTCCATCAATTCACCATCGCCGATGGCAGGAAACTGCTGCGGTCGGTCGCCGGAACCGCCATTGTGCCGGAATCTGGGTTTTAGAGAGAGAAAATCTCGTTTCTCTCTCTCTTCCTCCTCCTTCTTCCTCCCCTTCCTTCTTCCTTCTTCCTTCTTCCTCTCCATTCTTTGTGTTTTGGTCCCTTCTTTCCTCGCCGTTGTCACTGTTTCGATTGGAAAGAGGCCGCTGGCGGCGTGATTGATGGCAAGCTTGAGCGGTGGCGGCGGTTTAGGGAGGTGGTGGTGGTGGTGGAGGAAGAAGGAAGAAGGAGTAAAAACAAAGAGAGAGAGAAAAATGAAATTTTCTCTCTCTAAAACGCAGATTCCAGTGCAGTTTCCGGCAACTCACGGCGGATACCTAATGTCGTCAATGGAAAACTGACGGAAATGACCAAAATGAAAACTAAAAAAAAGATAAGGGACCAAAACGTCAAAAAAAAAGATAGGGGACCAAAATGAAAACTAAAATAAAGATAAGGGACCAAAATAGGGATTTAGCTATACTATTATTTGTTAATCGGCTTTTACTCAAAGTGGAAGAGAATTGTGAACTGAAATTAAAAACTTAAAATTGAGACCTTCTTTGCTTTATTTCTAGTTTTCTATTTACATTTCCTGTTTTTAAAAATAATTTTAAAACTATCACATTATTTTCATTATGTTTCATGTTATCAAGAATTTATATAGAAAACATCGAAAATAAATTTTTTCTGATTTCATTATTTCCCATACAAATTTTCAAAAAAAAAAAATTGAAAATAAGATAATAATTTTATAATTATTTATAAAAATAACAAATGAGGATAGAAAACTGAAAATAAATCAAAACAGCCTCAGTAATGTGACTCAAGTCACTTAACCACATATTATTATTATCACATTAATCCTTCTCATACATTTGTTATTACATTTACAACCTCTGACTCAGACCCGCTTCAAGACATGTTCCTCAAACTCTCTTAACTCAAATCTGTTCTGTCTCTGTTTTCCCTTTCGCGCTGTTCTTCTTTCTCTTCTTTTTAAACTCCAGCAAAACACACACACATTTGAGTACTAATAACTAGTTCTTTTTTTTCCAACTCCCAAAAACCAAAACAACAAAAACACAGACAGAGAGAGAGAGAATGAAGACACAACACAGAATGTCCAAGTCTATGCAACAACAGGGTTTTGATTCTCTGTTTTTCGACCACAGTAACAACAAGCCTGATTCCAAACACTTCGATCTACAACCTTCTCAATTCAAACACCCCATCACCACCACCGTCAACACTTCCACCATCACCACCACCACCACCACCTCCTCCTCCTCCTCCGGTTCCCCCACCGCTACAGCAGCAGTAACAACAACAACCCTATATCCCAAACCAGGACACCGGAGATCGGTCTCCGCCGGAGCCCCATTAATCTACTCCGGCGGAAGCTTCGCCGTTGCAACTACAACCCCCAACACGGGCAGCAAAACACTCAAACCGGGTTTGCCCTCTCGCGGGTCAACCCGACCCGATGTGTTGGGTTCTGGCACGGTGAACTACGGGCGTGGCAGCATCATGCGCGGTGGTAGCAAGTTGAGCAATGGTGGTGGTGATGATGGTTTGGGTGGGAATCCTGTGGGTGCGGGTGTAGCAACAGGGTTGAAGCGTGCAATGGGGGGTTCTGATCCTGAAGAGGTGAAGAGGGTTGGGAATGAGTTGTATAAACATGGAAACTTTGTTGAGGCTTTGGCATTGTATGATCGTGCTGTTGCAATATCGCCGGGAAATGCTGCTTACCGGAGTAACCGGGCGGCAGCGCTCACGGCATTGGGGAGGTTGGGAGAGGCGGCGAGGGAGTGTGATGAGGCTGTTAGGTTGGACCCTTCTTATGCCAGGGCTCATAAGAGGCTTGCTTCTCTTTATCTACGGTAAAAAATAAATATCTTTTTTTTCTTTCATCTCAAGGTCTTTGTGATGATGATGAATGAGATGCATTGAAATGGGTTTTGATTTGTTTGATCAGTGATAATATGTTTGTAATTGGATTTGTTTTGACTTTTGATGAATGACATTGATGGTTAATGGTTTGATTCTCTATTAGCTTTGAATTATGTGTTTTAAATAATTGATTGTGTGGGAATTTATCATATGATTTTGGTATAGGATTATACTGTTTGTTGACCTTTACTTGTTATGTACATTGGTGAATCAATTTTAGCCTTTTTTGAAGACTTGGGTTTATGATTGGAACACAATTGTGTTTTTTGATTCATGCAGTTGACTCCACCTGATGCGAAAAACTTTTGTTCTTGTAATGTAACTTGAATTTATAATTTTTCTGTGATTGGAATTTCTCATTTTGATTGATCTGGTGCCTGTTGACATTAGAATTCAGAGCATGGAATCTTGTTAGCTCATTCTAGACTGTTTATTTGGAATTTCTGTAGCTTTGGACAGGTTGAAAACTCCCGGCGACATCTCTCTCTCTCAGGGCTGCAGGACGATCAATCTGAAGAGCAGAAGCTGCGGTTATTGGAGAAGCATCTGAACCGATGTACAGATGCGCGCAAGATTGGTGATTGGAAGAGAGCACTAAGGGAATCAGAAGCAGCCATTGCAGTTGGAGCAGATTTCTCACCCCAGGTAGGCCCTTGACTAATGAGCCTAATTTATCGGATTTCCTAATGGTGTACACAGTTTCCATTGCCTAACTTGTTAGACTGGTACTTACAGCTTGTTGCTTGTAAAGCGGAAGCTTATTTAAAACTCCGTCAATTTGAGGATGCTGAATCAGCTCTCTCAAACATTCCCAGGTTGGAAGGTTGTCCTCCAGCCTGCTCTCAAACCAAGTTCTTTGGTATGGTCGGTGAAGCCTATGTGCCTTTTGTCATCGCGCAGGTTGAGATGGCCTTGGGGAGGTAAACACCTTAGACTCCAAATTGAAAACCTTATAAGTTTGAGTGAGAAACAAATAATGGGTTCTTGCAGGTTTGAGAATGCTGTCACATCAGCAGTAAAAGCTAGCATGTCAGATTACAGTTGTGTTGAAGTTGCTAAGATTGTAAATATTGTGAAAATGGTGGCAAGAGCTCGTTCTAGGGGCAATGATCTTTTCGGCTCTGGCAAATTTTCTGAAGCTTGTTCTGCTTATGGAGAAGGCCTAAAATATGACAATTCCAACTATGTTCTATATTGCAATAGAGCTATTTGTTGGTCTAAACTTGGACTATGGGAACAATCTGTTCAAGATTGCAGCCAAGCTCTCAACATTCAACCAAATTACACCAAGGCCCTATTCCGCAGGGCTGCTTCAAATGCAAAGGTGATCCAGCTTGTAATGTGCCTATGTGGATGTGTTCATTGTTTTTTAATTCTCTGATGTTTCATTGCCATGATTTAAGATGCATAATCTTGTTTCAGCTTGAAAGATGGGCAGAAGTTGTTAAAGATTATGAGGTTTTAAAATGTGAACTCCCTCACGACAATGACGTAGCCGAATCTCTTCGTCAGGCTCAACTTGCATTGGAAAAATGTCGTGTAGTGGTATATGATACCAAGTCTGGAGTTGAAGTTGAAGAAATCTCTGCATTAGATAAATTTAAAGCTGCTATTACTTCTGCTGGTAATTTCAATACTTTTTGTTAATATCAACTATGTTGGCTCAGCATTTTCTTGCTTCATTTGTTTATTTATTTGAATGAAAAATATGAATTTTCAGGTGTTTCGGTAGTTCATTTCAAAGAGGCATCAAATGAACTATGTGAAGAAATATCTCCATTCATAAATACATTGTGCGTTAGATATCCTTCTGTTAAATTTATCAAGGTACGCAATGTTAGTAGCTTTTGTAAACCTTGTATTGTGATTTTCCTATAGCATATCCAATAGAGAACCCTATTAGAAGTTCTTAACTCTTTTTCGATGGGTCCTACTATGCCAAATCAGTTTTAAGAACTTTAGCAAATTTTTACTCCAATGGTGCAACTCTTTATGAACATAAAATGAGTCTCACAAGTTATTTCACATCTTTATATATATTTTTTAAATAGGTCCCACAAGTTACCTCAAATTTTTTAATGGTTAAGAACCGGTTCTTATATAAAAACGGTTCTTACGCTGGCATCTTGTCAATTATTGGAGAACCCAATTAAGAACTGTTGGAGATGGTATAATATTCTTTAAAATTGAATTGCAGGTGGATGTGGAGGAGTGTCTAGCAATAGCAAAAGCTGAAAGCATAAGAAGTGTGCCAACTTTTAAAATTTATAAAAATGGAGACAAGGTGAAGGAGATGATTCGCCCAACCCATCAGTTCTTAGAGGACTCAGTGAGGAAAAGTATAGTCTCTAGCTTTTAGAATCCATACTCATTATTTGCTTTGACATGCAACTAAAATCATAGCAATTGAAGGTGCTCCAAGAATTTGCACCAAACCCTCTTTTGTTCAAATTAGGAATTTCAGCTTTCCATGTGATACATACATATGGATACCAATTTTTGAGTGCTTTTAGAGAGGTAAACCTCTGAGAGATACATGTTAGTTCACATTTTGAAGTCATATATGTAAATCTTTTTCCCAGCAGTTTTGCTTCGTAATTCCTTTTTTTTTTTTTTAATAAAAATGCTAGAAGTCAACCCATTTGTTGATATTGCACTTATGACGATAACGACTTTGCAGGCCTCGTTAATTAAAAAAAAAAACTCCCACTGAAGTGGATCCGCCAGTGAGCGTGGATGCGAGCTTCCCTCTTGTATATATTATATATTATATATATACACTTTTATATAATTGCCGTTATTTTTATGTTTTTTAGGATATGTACCTGCAAGCATTGCTATGAAAATAATTATTAGAGTACCACCAACTCTGTTAATTCCATCAGCAGCATTTTATTACATCTTGGCTACCCATTTGTTACCCAAAAAATAAAAATAAAAAATCTCGGTTATCAGATTCATTTAAATTCTTAAATGAACCAGAGGAAAAAAACAACAAAATTTCCCTTGCAATTTGTTTTTAAAAAAAAAAAAATTTGGGATGAGAGCAATAATTGTGTTAATCTTGATAAGTATGGACTAGGTAAAAAGCCTAGTAAAACATCTTGGCATATAAGCATAGTTGTATGGGTTGGATTAACTAAATTCACATACCAGTTCTTGAACTAGTGGGTTAACCTCCAATCCGACTGATGAAACTATGTTATAAAATATATCCTTTAAAAACTTATTACTTATATACCAACCATTTGGGGATAGAAAGCTTGAAAATATAGATCAACAAAAACGGTAGATACATATTGTAACCTTGATATAAAGCTGAATTAAATCCTATCACACGAAAAACAGTAGAGAAATCATTATATTATTGTTTTTTATTTCTATGCCAAGCATGTGGCTTGATGGCTTCTCTTGACATTGATTCATGTGGATAGAAATCGAATCTCCCATTTTGATATACCACACCTTGTCCCAACTAATAATATATTGTCACATAAGTTAAAATTTTATATAATATTAAAAAAAGTAGAATATGTGACAAAATATTATTGATGAGAATAGGATGTGGTATACCAAAATAGGACAGGTGATCCGTGTATCCAATTCATGAATGTAATAGTTAAGTAATTACTGGCCAGCAGCAAAGGCCTCAACTGGGAAAGTCTTGGTGATACCAGCAAGACTCTTGAAATGAATCTTCCCAGTTGGAGTGTCATCAACAGTGATCTCACTCACTGGTGGCCATAGCACAAGCTCTTTAGCCTTCACACCTTTGAGCTTCTTGATCCTTTTCTTTGAGATGAAACCTGTGATCTCAGTGTCATAGCTCACAAGCTTGCTCACCAACTTGAACATATGCTCCACCTTCTTCTTCTGCACTATCCACATGTACCCTGTGGCCTTCACAAACCCAACTTCCACCACATCAACCAGTGGGAGAAGCCCCAATGGAAGTTCAAACTCTTGGAGCAAAGAGAGAGCCATTTTCAGACCTTCCTCATGCCCTTTCTTCACTATCCCTCCTTCCTTTTCAGCCATTGGAAGAAAGTGTTTTGTTGCTTAAGGGTGTTGGTTGGTTGATTTGAGAGCTTTTCTACATGTGTGTGTGTATATATAGGTTCTACACTTCAGGTGGTAGAGATAATGAGGGACAACGTTTGTGCTTGGTGGAGATCGAAGTATATAAGTTTCTTTGTATGTGCCGTCCAATATTGTTTCAATTCATTTGGCTTCTCCTCACCATCTTGTCAACAAGCATTTTATCATGGACGGTTTGAAGAACATTGTTATGGTGGAAATTACACAAATTTTGTAAGACATAGGTGTGGCTTTGTATAAATAATTAAATAACCAATCCAAAGAGATGGCAAGATGACAAAAAACCAATCTGAACAATCAATGCATACTTAGTGTTAGAATATCTCAAAATATTGTATCTTCAAATATTTTAGAATGGGTGGGGATCTACTTACAGGAGTAACTCTTGTGAGAGTTACTCCGCTTAATAACTCATCCGAGACATTTAATTTCAACAATCCAACCGTCGAGTATTGTCATATTATCCTAACAATCATACATACCAAATTTTAGAAAAATTAGATATTTATAGCTATGTAATCTTATAATCGACATTTATTCATATTTTTAGAAAACGTATTATACGTTCGATCGAAGTTATTCGATGAAGTATCAAATATTTTTGAAATTTTATGAAACTTTGAGAAGCTGATCTACTAAATAGGAAGTTTTAATACGACGCTCGGATTGTTGAAATTCAATTTCTCCAGTGAGTTATTAAGCGGGGTAACTCTGACAAGAGTTACTCCTGGAGTAAGTGGAGCCCCACCCTTTTAGAATACCTTAAAAGATTTTTTTCATAAGTTTTTAAGCAAGGTGATTCAATGTCACCATAAATTTATTGATAAAAAAAAAAACAAAGAAAACCAAATCATGGGGGGACATATACCAAAACACAGGCAAAAAAACAAGAATCAAGTGAATCTAGAATTAAGTCTTCTATTTTTCCTCATATTATACTTCTGAAATTTAGACATAACCCTTGTGAAATTAGAATCATTCTCGACAGCAATATCATTATTCTGCACTGCTGAAAGAGAGTCATTTACTAGATCTTCCTCATCCCATTTCCCAAAAACTTGGCAATAGCTTTCATTTGTAATTAATTTATTATTTTCTGAATTAACTAGGATTAAGATTCTACTATTAGTATAAATAGGAATCTTGAGCTTGTCTTCTATAAACACATTATCATCACATTTTATCAATTTATTCAGCAATCATACTTTTTTTTATCTTCTTAATCCATAACCCTAAACCTAATTGCCAATAGGGTATTAGAACCATGGTACCCACCTCGAGGAGATCTAGTTTCACCTTTTTGCTCTATAGAGTACATAGAACTCATTATAATCATTACTCACCGGTGCAATCTAAATCAAGTTTTATCATTTTCCTCACCTATCCTATCAATTTTACCTGATCTCGTTTCTCCGATCGATTCCGCCTGATCTCGTGTTTACGATTGGTTCCACCTGATCCCCGTGCCTCTGATTAGCTCCACATGATCTCTTGTCTCCGATCATTTTAGCCCAATCCTCATGTCTCCTATCGATTATGCCTAATTCAGCATGAACGATTAGCTTTGTGGTTTCAGTCCAAATGTAGTATGATTTCATCTCAGATACAATGTGGTCCTTCCATCGTGCTTGTCCAAATGTAGTGTGGTTCCATCACCCGCATGCAGTTTGATTTTTCTGATGTTCTCTCTTACAATGGCACTTCTTCTGTTGTGATTTTCTAAGACATTTGAAGTTATTTTTAGTTTATTTTTATTTTTGTTACCTTTTATTGTAACAATCTAAAATTGTCACATCCTAAAGTAAACAACTATTTGAACTTAATTTTGGTATGAAATGAGCTTAAAAACAGAAGCAAACACTAAAAGCAAGGAAATAATTTTTTTTTTCTTTAAGTAAACACTAAAGAGGGAAAAAAAGGGAAAAACGTTGAGACTCTAATTTCATCCAATTATGAATTTGTGTTCTTCATAGATAAAAAAACCATTTGAATTATCGAAAACCTAATTATCCTTAGTCCAGTCACTTGTTGAAGGTTAAACTCCCTTAAGTGGTTCTAACCCAAATTTCTTTAGTGAGAAAAACACAATCAAACCCTGCCAAGTGCCAACTAGCCTAACTCCTTAGGTCAAGCCAACGAAGCTTGATGATTAAGCTCGAATATCTAAGCACAACCATAATAAGCAAATTATATATTCCTAGATTAACCAATCAATACCAACATTTAGTTGGTTCAAGTGATAAGGGACTTAGGCACTTTAAATAAGTGTCAGGGGTTCGAATCATGGCTCTTGTGTATATAAAAAACCTGGTTTGGAGTGGAGAACCCACCTTATGTGCCCAACAGGTTCCCCGACAGAGATTAGTCACTGCTAACGGTGGTGGATACTTCGTATCTATATCATGATTACCAAAAAAAAATATGAACCAATCAATGAATTTGCCTTCTCTAAAGTGATGATAAAGTCTCTAAAGTGAGAAAGTAAGGATGTATTTACCCTTTGATCATTTTTAGTGGGTTAAAATATTTACATATTTATCAAATCAATGGTTTATATCCTTATTTTATCACTTTAGAGACTTTCTCACTTTAGATGAGCCAAATCATCGGTCAATGATATCAATTGCAAATGACAAATCCACAACTCAACATTCCTAACATTGATGTGGATCAACAAAACACATGAATGGATGGTGATCAAACATTCAATAACATTAAGAATAACAATACATCGACATTAATTTCTAGCATTTATTTGGACCCACAAAACACATGAATGGAAATTCTTTTACTTTTTCAACCAAGGTTTGAACTCCACACCCAATTATAACTAACTGACTTCTAAAAATGCCGAACATGTTAAAAAAATAATAATTAAGTTTGAACTCTCCAAACTCAATGTTAAAATTCCCCGACGAGATGCCTAACACGCATGAAAATATGTCCTTCCTTTAAAAAGAGCATCACAAAGGAAGTCGGGGTCCGATCCAGTCCAGGCACATCCGTTCTGTAAGGAGTAGCCTGAGATGAGAGTAACACGTGCATCTCACAGAAAGATTGAGTTTTCCTACTTCATCATGCAACATTCAAAAATTATTTCAAAACATTTGGTCAAGGCAAAGTGATAATGGTGTTTTCAGAACTTCCAATCTGGTGTGCTTTTATTATATAATTTGTGAAGAGTAAATATCCAATTTGATACTTGAAATTGTGAAGTAGTATCAACTTGGTCCTTGAAATTATCGAAATTCCAAAAACATCCCCGAATGATAAGTTAATATCAATTTAATCCCACATTTTACTCACTTGATATCAATTAAGTTCCTGTAAATAAAGCAGAAAAGAGGGAGAGAGAGAGAGAGATAGGAAGTTATGAACTGAATCTTGAAGATTATGTTTTTCAATTTCTTGATTCGGTTGAATACAATTGTGGCTATTTATAGCCTGTGCAGTGTGTTAATTGCCACACTTGCAATGTGCTAACTGCCAAGCTGACCATAACTGAATTAGTGCTGACTCAGCATATTCAGTTATGGGTTTTGGCTTACAATAGTCTGCTATATACTCTATTAGCCCCCCTTCAAACTCAAGGTGGTTGTTGAGAAGCAACCAAATTGAGTTTGGTCCTTAGAGATACAAATTGAGTGGAGGAAAGAGGCTTAGTGAGTGAATCTGCAAGTTGTTCTGTACTTGGCACATGATGAACAGATAGAGCTTTGGCAAGGACTTTTTCTCTCACAAAATGTATGTCCAGCTCAATGTGCTTGGTCCGGGCGTGGAGGACTGGATTGTGTGCCACAGAGACTGCACTTAGGTTATCACAAAGGACTTTTGGAGCAGCAAAGGGAATGGCCAGCTCGGTCAGTAAGGACTGTATCCAAGTAAGTTATGCAACAGTGTTGGCCATGCTCCTGTATTCAGCTTCTGTGTTGGAACGGGCAACTAATGGTTGCTTCTTGGAGCACCATGATACCAGGTTGGGACCAAAGAAGATGCAGGATCCAGAAGTTGATCTTCTATCATCTGGGTCACTTGCCCAGTCTGCATCATAGTATGCAATTAGAGTGGATAGCCGATTTATAGGAGCTGGTCTCAGTAGCAAACCATAGTTGATGGAGCCTTTGAGATACCTCAGTATTCTTTTTACTGCCTGCCAGTGGGAGTCCAGAGGATTAGCCATGAATTGGCATACTTTGTTGACACTAAAGGCTATATTTGGTCTGGTTAGAGTGGCATACTGCAGGGCCCCTACTACTGACCTGTATAGGTGTGGATTCGAGAGTGTATCAGTCCCAAATTTTGAGAGTTTGCAGTTGCTGACCATTGGTGAAGAAATGCCTTTTGCTTCCAGCATATTGCCCTTGTCTAGTAGGTCTCTGACATATTTGGACTGTGTTAAAAGAAGGCCACCCGAGGGGAGGTGTTTAACCTCAATACCCAGAAAATAATCAAAAGGGCCAAGCTCTTTTAAGGCAAACTGAACATTCATTTTCTTGATCAACTCATTGATGAAGGTGGTGGAGGAGCCAGTTAGGATGATATCATCCACATAAACCAGGACATAGACAACCACACTGTTCTGGGAGTATATAAATAGGGAGGGATCACATTTGCTGGTGGAGAACCCATATTGAACTAGGGCTTTTGCCAATCTTTCATACCATGCCCGTGGGGCCTGTTTTAGCCCATATAGGGCCCTGTTCAGTCTACAAACCAGTGACTTATCTGCTGATTCAAAGCCCGGTGGCTGCAACATATAGACTTCTTCACTTAAGTGCCCATTTAGGAAGGCATTATTCACATCGATTTGTTGAATCTGCCATTTGTGTGTGAGAGCCAAAGTGAGCACAATTCTGATGGTGACTGGCTTTACAACTGGTGAGAAAGTCTCATGGAAATCAAATCCATGCTGCTGATGGAAGCCTTTGGACACTAGCCTAGATTTGTATTTGTTAATGCTGCCATCAGGATTTTCTTTAACTCTGAAGACCCATTTGCACCCTATAGCTTTCCTATCGGGGGGGAGAGTGACCAGGGTCCATGTATTATTGTTGAGGAGAGCATTGTGCTCATCCTTCATGGCTGCAAGCCATTGTGGACTGGCAAGGGCAGCTTTGACAGTAGATGGTTCAAGATGAGTTAGATAAACACTTGGAGGTAGGCAACCAGTCTTGGACCTGGTCAGCATTGGATGAGAGTTTCTGGGAGGAGTGGGAACAGAAGTAGTAGAAGAGGATGATGATGCTTCAGTTTCAGTCACAGAGGTGGGGGATGCTGAAACTGAAGACAAAGGGTTAGAGGCGGCATTTCCTGGAATGGGAGATGTGGGAGAGACTGGAATGACTGGAGACTCAGGAATAGGTGGGGTGGGTGACTGAGAAACTGAGTTTTGTGAAGTTGAGGGAGGGGTGTCATGAATAGGTGAGTTGATGTGGGAGTTGATGTGGGTAGGGCTCAGAGATGGAGAGTGGTATTGATTCAGAGGGGCTGGGGACAGTAGTGGATATTGGGGAATAGGAATAGAACCTGTGTAGGGTATGTCAGGAAAGGGAGAGGAATTGGTTGATGGAAATAGGCTTGGATAAGGAAAACTGGTTTCATTGAAGAGGACATCCTTTGAAATATAAATTCTGCCACTTGGAGCAAGGCATATGTTGAGGAGAGAGGCCAAGGTAGATACACTCAGTTGACCTAAATTGGATTTTGTGTTTGTTGTATGGCCTTAGAAAAGGGAAGCATGCACATCCAAAGATTCTAAGGACAGTGTAGTCAGGTGGAGAACCATGCAAGGCATGGAAAGGAGAGGAAAATTCTTTTAAAGCAACTGTAGGTAATCTGTTTATGAGGTACACAGCTTGAGTGAAGCTGTGATCCCAGTATGTCAGAGGGATAGAGGCATGGGAGAGAAGGCTTAAACCCATTTCAACAATTTGCCTATGCTTCCTCTCTACTGTCCCATTTTGATGGGAAGTGTGGGGGCAGGTTATCCTGTGAGTGATACCAAGTTCACTTAGAAACTTGGTGAAGGGGCGAAATTCTCCACCCAAATCAGATTGAACAGCTTTGATTTTGGCAGAGAATTGAGTTTGGATGAGATTAAAGAAGAGTTTAAAGGCAGTTATTGCATCTGACTTTTGTTTTAGAAAATATATCCAAGTGAATCTGGTTTTAGCATCAACAAAGGTAATATAATAGGTATATCCACCAGAAGAAACAAAGGGTGCAGGACCCCAAAGATCAGTGTGTATTAGCTCAAAGGCAGTATCATGAGCAGTAAGAGAGGGAGGGGCACAGAGTCTATGAGCTTTACCCAAGCAACAAGCATTGCAGAAGTCAAGATCACTTTTATTAGATAATGGAAGATTACAAATCTGTAAGACTATTTTTACAGCATTATGATGGGCATGGCCTAGCCTACAATGCCAAGTATTGAGAGAATTAGAAACAACAGACAAAGTATTTGTATTTACAGTAGGAAAACAACTAAGAGACTCGGAAGTGGATCTTGGTGACAGTGATCTTGAGGATGAGATGTCCTTAAGAATGTTGAGGTTCCTGAAGGAGTAGAGGCCATCACTCCCCAATGAGCCTTCAAGCAAGACTTGATTAGAGTCCTGTGATTTTACACAACATGAATAAGGGTGAAACTCAAAATACACATTATTATCAAGAGCAAATTTGGAAACTGAGACTAAATTATTTGTGATAGTGGGCACAAGTAATAGATTGTGAAGTGAAAAGATAATGTGAGGGTTCTTAGGGGAATAAAGATTAGAATAACCTATGGAGTTTATGTTTAGACCATGCCTATTTCCCATGAGCACCTGGTCATTGCCCTCGAAAGGTGTGCTTTGATTCAGGTTTTGAGCATCAGCAGTGAGATGATGTGATGCACCAGAGTCAGGGTACCAAGTCTGTGACTCAAATTGTTGTTCATTGTGAGCTTTGAACTGAGGAGTTTGTGAACACTGAGGTGTTTGAGAGGCCATGTAAGCCTGTGGTTGCTGGTAGTTCACATTATGAGGAACTGATGGTCTAGGCAAGAGACCTTGAGCTGGATTAGCTGGATAATTTCCTTGCACTGTATAATTGTTCTGATTAGTTGGATCAGGATTGGGAGGAGGCATTGGTGGTGGCACAAACGTTTCATCGAACCTGTACCAACAGTTGAAGGACTCGTGACCATACTTGCGACTAAGGGTGGCAAATGGACGGATCGGATAAATTTTTATTCGGATCTTAACGGATGGATTAAAAACAATCCATTAATCCATTATAATCCATTAAAAATTCATTAAAAAAAATACAATCCATCCATGATCCATTAAATAAAATCCATCCGATCCATCCATTAACAACTTTTCATGGATGGATATCCAATCCATCCACTAAAATTTATTTTAAGAAATTAAATAATTTTATATCTCTTTTATCCATCCATAAAATATTTTTAAAAATAAAATAATTTGTAAAAAAATTAAAATATCATCTCTATCTCACCATCGGTCTCCTCTTTCTTTCTTTCTCTCTCCCTTTTTTCCTACTCTCTCTATATTTACTCTCCCTCCACTGTATCTCACGACCATTTTGTATCACGGCCATTTTTCTATTATTATATGGGAGTTATTGATTATGTGCATCTACAGAGGTTGTTTTGCCACAACGTTCCATGACATTGTTTTACGAAACTTGTTACAACTTTCTGTGCTTTCAATTAGTTAATACTTTTTTTTAAAGTTTCTCGGCAAAAAAAAAGGCAATGAAAAAAGAAAACGTACATGATAACGTGGACTACAACGGGTGCTTGAGAACAATTAATTAGTTAATACTTAATGTAACAAAAAAAGAAAAAAAATGCAGATAAATAAAATAAAAAAATAGTGAAGAAAAAATAATAGGGAACGGAAGAGAAAATAAGATGGAGTGTTTTTTTTTTTTGTTACAAATGGATGTTTTTTTCATTTGGTGAAAAATAATATGAAAAAAATAAATTGGTTTTGTAATGGATAAAAGTTTATCCATTACATTTTTGATTGTTGGTCCAATGGATTTTAAAAAATATTGGATGGATCATAAACCATCCACTAAAAAAATAATCCAATCCATCCAATCCATTTATATTATTTTTTTACAAATGGATGGATTGGATGGATTTTCTCATGGATGGAGTGGATGGATGGTGGACAAATGGATCAATTTGCCACCCCTACTTGCGACATAGCTGATATGTAGGTCTCGATCCTGCTCGGCCACGACCCCGGGCACTACCGCGACCACGATTACGGCCTCCTCTACCACGATAGGAGCCTTGGTATCCATCGCGCTGCAAGTTAGACTGTGTATTTTCCGAATTAGGGTTTCCATTCGACAGATTTGGGGCTTGAGCGATATTGACCGAAATTGATGCAGAGGAGTTCAATTCTTGACGGAACTTGTCGAATTGAGCATCCTGAATAAGAAGAAGAGCCTCAATGTCATCGATTGAGGGCGAATCACTGCGTCCATATATCATCATCACGAAGGTGTTAAACTCTTCGGGGAGACCGTCCAACACTGCATCAATATGATCTTGTTATGAAATAGGATCTCCCATAGCTTGAAGAGAGTCCACAATTGCTCGAATTCTGAGAAGATACTCTGAAATTGATCTTGAACCTTTCTTAGTGTTCTTTAATTCTGATCGGAATTGACATACCTTTGCCTTGAGATGTGAGTAGAAGAATTTGTGGATCTTGTCTCATACTTGCCATGACTGCTTACACCCTAGGAATCGAGGAAGAATTGACGGAGAGAGCGAACCGAGGAGCCAGGTGAACAACATCTGGTCCTGGACGATCCATAATTTATATGCTTCTGACTCGATTCCAAGCTCGCGATTCGCCTCAGAGGTGAATTGAGGAGGAATTGTAGGATTGTTGACGAATCGATGCAGCTTGTGAGAAATGATCACTGCTTCCACTTGCTGCTTCCAGAGCAAGAAGTTTTGGTCATCCAGCTTCACCGAGAGAGAGGGGTTGAAATTCGCACCTGTCGTGGACGACGTTGTTGGAGAAGAAGCTGGTTCATTGAAGGGATTGCTAGCACCGGGAATGGATTGTGATGCGGCCATGAGAGTCGAGGCCCAGTTTCAAGCTCTAGATACCATAAAGAAAGCAGAAAAGAGAGAGAGAAAGAGAGAGAGAGATAGGAAGTTATGAACTGAATCTTGAAGATTATGTTTTTCAATTTCTTGATTCGGTTGAATACAATTGTGGCTATTTATAGCCTCTGCAGTGTGCTAACTGCCACACTTGCAATGTGCTAACTGCCAAGCTGTCCATAACTGAATTAGTGCTTACTCAACACATTCAGTTATGGGTTTTGGCTTACAATGGTCTGCTATACTCTATTATCCTGACACTGCTAACTTAAAATCAACTTAGTCCATACGATTTTCAACGGAGGGACTAAGTTGATTACCGTTTTACAATTTCAGGGACTAATTTGAAATTTCGATAATTTCAGGGACCACCAAGTTGATACTACTTCACAATTTCAGGGATCAAATTGGGTATTTACTCAATTTGTCAAATATGCAACCAAAGGCTGTATAAGTAGTGATGTATTAATTAACAAAGAACATACAAGATTCCAAAATTTAGACTAATAATACAAATCATGTATTTTTGTCTTTGATCGGGTATCCCACAAGCATAAATGTAAGACTAACCCTTGGGCAAAAAATGGTGATTATTTTTTTTTTTTTTTTTTGGTAATTATATTATTTGTTAATCATTACAAGCATGTCCTAATAAATCATTTCATGCATATGTTACTTTATACAATTAAAGTTACTATTATTAAAGCTGCAACAAGTTACACAATTATCACTCCCGTCTTCTCCAACTATATAATAAGGTCACTTTGACTGTCTTCTCCATGTGAAGCTTTTCTAAAAATAACAACTGAATGATGGCAAATCCAGTGAAGCTCTCACAATGGACTTGTATTCTTCGAGTTTCTCAAATTCCATTGACGAGATTTCCTGTTCATCCACCCAAATTTTGACTTAAAAGTAGAGGGTACAAATAAAATGATAGGAGAAGGATGATGAGAGGGTAATAAATATAATTTTCCAAATGAATAACGCTCACTCACATCTTTCACATTTACTAGTTGGCAGAATTAAAGTATAAGTATGCAACGAGGTGGAGCTAATTGTAATTAAATGGTAAATATAATGTATATATGAGGTGATATGTGTATAAGTGTATTTTAACATTACTCTTGGCAAATGATGATAAAACTTCCCTACGATGCAAATAAATAATAACTATTTAATGAATCTTCTTTTTTTTTTCTTTTTTTTTTGGTTGAGACTGTTTAATGAATCTTTACTCCTTACATTTGCTATTGGTTGCAAAAGGATAGCATCCTAGTTAGATTAAGCCATCAAAAGATCATCATTACCTTGTTATCCAACGCTCTTATGTAGCCTACAATATGGATTTGCATCTTCTGCTCAGATTTATTGTCACTGTTTGCATCAATAAGGCATACATGCTGCAAAATGAACCCCAATAATCTCCATTAATAAATGTTGTACAATCATCACCGAGGTCAAAAGGATATAATACATCATGGGAGAATCAAAGAAGGGATCAAACCAAAGCACAGAATTATTAGCCCATAAATATTTCTATGATAGCAGAAAAACAGTGTAATTGTCCTATCTATGAGCTTCCCTTCAAGTAAATACTCCACAATAACAATATGTTGCATACTAGGATAAATGTGCAATCCGCTCGTACTAATAAGAATTTGGCAAACACAATGACCCAAAAGTACTCAAGGTACCAACTAGAAGTTGCTGATGTACTAAATAAAACTAAAACAGAAACAGAAATTATAGTTTTAGAAAATTGGCTACTCACTACTTTTTTGTTGGCAACATGGGGTAAGTGGTCCAAATTAATGCTAACCAATATCTTAAAGTTCCTATCAGTGTCAACCTTGGCCCAACCAAAGTATAGTCCAACAACTTGATCAGGAAAAGCAAATGTTGCATTCCCTGGATAAAGGAATTATATAGTTTATCAGATTGATAAAAAAAAACATGTTAAAGTAATAAAACTAAAATTGAAGGGACCAGTGGTTATGTCAGGTGCTTTGAATATGCAAGACTAATCACATTCCTACTCAGTTTGAAGAGTATGATTTTGGGAGATCGTTACTTCTTACTTCAATGTCATTACAGCATCTAATTAGGAACACAAAAGAGGCATGAAATTTGTTGTTCATGTTACCATTTTTATGAAATCACAAAGTTAGGGGGGCTTTTCGGTTTGTTTCCGGTCCATGAGAATTAAGAAATAATGAAAACAATTTTTTCTTGTTTTCACCATTTTCTTCACAAGACTTTCAAAATGGATCATAAAGTGAAAACAATGTAATATTTTTGTAAATATTAGTGAAAACTGAAAATGACAAACCAAATGCCTCCTTAGAGTTTCACATACCTGTGGTTTCATGTAAAGATCCGGCAGCATACGAACCAGTCACATGAATTGGCTCGATAGGCAATGTGTTATCTACCCCTTCCAATATTAGTTTGAAAGATTACTCTAATCAGAGAACACAGTATTTGCAGAAACCAATTAACACATGTAAGAACTAAGAAGTAAGTGCATTACAGTCATCAAAAGGTGGAAGACCCCATAGCTGAGGTTGAAACTCCAAAAGTGAATGAAGCACAACATCTGCTAGCACATGACAATCAGCTTCCCTTCGTGATGGTACAGCCACTACCTTCATTTTTGCAGCATTGGCTGCCTGGACACCAACACTGTTTTGCAGAACATGAATTAAATGTAGCAAATATTATTATTACAAGAAAGAAATTCGAGTGGCTGTTCCAAAGCTGCAGAAAAAACTTTGCAGCAGATGCTGTGACACCTCCAAATGGCATATGATGTCAAATCTATAAAAGTGATATATGCTCAATATCCAGAGATGAATTCCTAGTAGTAGCTATCAACTCTGCTCAACATATACAGATATCTCAAGAACCACCTATACTGTTTTTAAAACCATCAAAACTATATGAGAGCATTATTTTGGGAATAGGTAAATTACTTGACAAAGACTAAATTTGATTTACAGCAGAAAGTACTAGAAACATTATGCATTATGGTTTATGAGTATTTTTTTAAATAATGTAGTTAAGAATTTGTAGACAATATCTCCTCTAAACCATGCTTGTATGGATATATGTTGGTGATCCCAAATTCTCAATGAACTGACAAAAGTGATTTCAATAAACTAACAAATTAACTCATTTATAATGTTCTTTTCTGCAGAAAGAGGTTCATCCAATTGCCAAGTGTTACATACACTCAACAACCATCTACACATCAGTGAAGGCCTTTCAAGAATTGGATATGGGCAAAGGGTAGGTGGGTGGAATACTTCATTTTATGGTCCATCACTGGTGGTATATAGTGGCCTCTACATGAGGGATCATTATCTATTTATCTTGTTTGAATTCTCTTGCCAACTTTAGATGGTGCTCAGCAATCTTACCCCAGAAATACAAAACCATCCTTGGCCAAGATTAGGATTTACTACCAGTTTGTAATGTAATCAAGATCATGAAAAGCCATAATGTACTCCAAGGCAATTCATTCTAAAAAGTCCAATAGCAAATGAATCATTCACAATCTTGCAGAAAATCTGGGAGACTTACTAGGAATCCTCAATCACCAGGCAGTGAACAGCATCTACAGCCATTTTCTTGGCAGCTTCTTCAAATCTGCAACAACTAGACCTTCTTACTACTGCGATCAACTCGGAAAACAAAGAGTAATTGACTCAAAAGTTGAAATCTCAACTAAACAAAAGATGGTAAAATTGAGAAGATGTTGGGAGATCTGAAGGAAAAGTTAGGCATGTCATGGCAAAGCATTGAGACAATTGTTATTCAATTATTAACGTTTTGTCATTAGAACTTCTGCTAAAACTTGGGATGGGGGTGGGGGGATTATTTGCTACTGGAAAAATGTTACAGTTGCTCATTACCATGTAAGGGTATAGGTCCAATTCTCATGATCCCAAAAAGATATTTGAGAGGTCAATGTAAAATTCCATCTATAATTTGTAATCAAGGCATTATCTATAGCAGAGAATCTTACAAATATGGAGAAGGCTTCCCAGATTTAACCTGGTCACTTCCTAGAATAACAGAAAAGCTTTCTTTCCAACCTACAAAAACCAATTCTAATAAGCATAGATGCAGAAGTTTAAGCAGGAAACTATATGTCAATAAGGCAAAGCAAAAGGCATTCAAGAACCAAAAGAAAGCATAGAAAGAAAAAATTAAAAGAATGATTGGATAATTTAAATGGCTTATAAGGGAGTCTTTCCAAGGCAGATCTTCAGCCAGGAATTACTTAAGCATTTGACATTTTCTTAGTTAGTAATCAGCTATGCTGACAAGTTTAACGACTTTAAATTTGCCCTATAAGTAAATTTGGTCGAAGTTTGGATGTTCATTTCAATTTAAAAAGCACATCCAAGGAATAAAATATAAGTATTTATCAGTTGGAGACCATGTTTTCTTAATTCTATATAACTGTCAAACATTCCTCCAAATTCTATCTCCATGAGGGTTATGGCTGATTAATATTAAAGAACACATACATATAGTTTAACTTTTGAGTGATCGATTTAGAAGTAATAACTAGAATGGCAAGCTTAATGGTTATTCCCCTTGAAATAGAAAGACATAAAAATAGAAAGGCAATAATGAACAACAAGAAGCTAGTCAACAGAAAACAACCTTTATGATGAGAAATTTTTACTTCTATGTATTCTTGCAAGGAGTTTGAAGCAAGAGCCATTGGCACTCCATTTTTCTTGAGATGTTTGATAAGGCGATTTGCACCAGGCAATGCTTTGGCATCTTCCCACCTAATTCAATTTATGATTGAGAATAAGAACCAGTGAATGTGTATGTTAGCAATTTAAATATGACAGAGCTTCCTACCATTTTGACTTCAGTTATTGCAAATTGTGAAACCACATCAAAAAATGCATTTGCATTAAAAACATGTTTATTATATGGAATGCCTTGCTGTGCTCTACCAGGTTATAGTTATAATGTATAATCCCCAAACCAATTGATCTGTTTAATTGACACAAATGTTAAAATTTATATGGTATGGGACACTTTATTCTGATATTATTTGTTCTGCACTCACAGGTTAAGTGTACTCCAAAACATCTATTGTATAGTAATCTATGTCCTGAGCAGAAAATCTTAAAAGAAATCATATTTCTATTCAAAATAAAATAAATCACATTTCTTACGAATTTCTATTAACAAATTAACAACCTATCATGTACCAAATTGTCCTTATAACAACATGAACCTCTTACCAAGCCAGCAATTTAGAACCATTCAACCAAATTAGAAAAGATGACACACACACACACACCAAATTTCCTATACCATTTACACCGGTGACAATCCTCATAGCTCTATGTTGCATTTATTATGTGTGATGTGAATTTTACCTTTCCCTATAGAGAGGCGTGATTTCTTTGATAAATTGGTCAGGTGTCAAAGGGAGTTCATAGTCCTTAACGATTATAGCTGCTGACTCTTTCTGTGTCATCCCCAACCTCTTCTTCTCTTCCTTCTCCAAGTCTAATTCTTTCCCATACTTTGCCAAAAATTCATTCAGTACCCCCCTTGTTGCCCTTTCTGCACAAAAAAAATCATCAATACACATAAGTTTATGAAGAACACAAAAGAAACAAAGTTTCACCAACAACATGGGTAGGGGAGAATACCAGTGTCTAGAAGTGTGCCATCCAAGTCAAATATGACAGCCAAAATCTTAGGTCCATTATTGCAACCTTTGAAGTCACAGCAGCAGCTCATGGTTGGAATGGAGACAAAGTGGGGTGGGGAAGTGGCGGTGCTATAAATACATGGAAGGCACTGCATTGAATTCCAATCCATATCTTAGTTAATTTTAGACTAAAGGCCCAATTTAGTCCCTGAGAAAAACAATCGGGTCTGAAATAGTCCCTATCCAAAAAAAACTATCCATTTAGTCCTTAAGAATGTGTTTACCGGGACAGATTAGTCCATTTGTGAGTTGACCACCTTTGACCGCAGGTTACTTGCTGACATGTCAATATCCATTTCTCAGAAACCAAAACGCATGTCGTTTCTCCTCCAGCGGAACTGAATTTCCTACTTCTTCCTCCAGCTTCGACGTTCCTTCTTCTTCCTCCCAACCCTAGGACTTGTTCTCCCTCGCCATTATAAACATTCTTCTTCTCCTTCCCCTATCCGATCGCTACCTCTAAGATCACAGACCCTTTCCCTCATCAATTCTTACTGAATCCCTAATTTCTATTTCGCCCCCCTTCCATTGTTGGACCAGCATTAAAATGAGTTGGGCGTCTAACAATGTGTCCAGCCGTGACTATAGTTGGAGTGCTTCCGCAATCATTGTAACCCCAAAGTTCCCTCCTCCATGTTGCATTTGTAAGAGACGCTGTGTCATCAGCACTTCAAGAACACTGAAGAACCCAAACAGACCCTTCTATGGCTGCCCTTTATATAAGGTAATGAATCCCTTACTTTAGTTCCATATTGGCTGGCCTGTCATCTTTACATTCTTGCTGGTTTTGGTTGCAGGAGAAGAAACCACATTGTGGCACATTTGTGTGGGTGGATATATATGAGGCGCAAATGGAACAAGAGAGACTTAAGGAGATGGAGATGGAGATGGAGATGGAGATGGGAGATGGGAGATGGGAGAATTCCTCAGGTGGAGACGGAAATAACCGAGATGAAAGCAAAGATGAATGAAATGCAAGTCAAGATGTTGCTTATATCCAAAGATGTTGTTTATCTCCAAAGATCATTTGGAGCTGTGATAGGGGTTGTCTTGGTTTTTGTTGTTATGGTTATGATATTTTATGTATGGAAGTAGTGTAAATGTCACGGAAAGTTAGGTTAGTATGTGCTTGTAATATTTGGGTGAAAATGTTATGTAATCCATGCCTTTTGGCTTTTATAATGAAATGGAAATTTCTGTTTTTGTAATCAAAGTTGTAAAAGAGGTGAAAGGTAAATAATACCAACAAAATAACTCCAAAATGTACTTTTCATTCATATGCATTGTCAATTCATTACAAATATATCCTATCATTGTCAAAATAACCTTATAATGTACCAAACAACAAGATAAAACACAAAACATTGTCAGTCCCTAACTAGAACATGTAACCTAGTAAACTACTGAAAACTCAAAAAAAGGACCAAATGTCCAAATGTATTCAATCTGTTGCTCAATTCCTTCTGTATTGTCACTTCACTCTTCATTTTTTCTTCTTGCCATTATCTTGCAGTGGTGGTGGTGGTCTGTATCCAGGTGTTGGAATGAACTTGAATAGCCTCTCTGCAGTCCCACTACTTGCTGCTGCCAATGTCTCATTTGACACAGTTCCCTCACCCTAAGCATATGTTGGAGCTCTGTATGGCCTAACTGGAGGTGGTGGTGGTCGTATTGATTGTATTCCCACTGCTGATGAAGGACTTGGGGTGAAAGGGGTAGAGTTAAACATGGTCTAACTGTCCCACGTGGCCTGATAGGTGTCGGCCTTATAGCTGGTGGCAGCGGTGGTGTACTCTGATCACTCATTTCCTGAAATCAGACAGATCAAACCAGTGAGGAATTTTGAACATGTAAATATCGTGGGCCAAAATGGTCCCTTACAAAATGTTTAGTGGGCCAAAATGGTCCCTTACAAAATTCATATGAGACAGATTAGTCTCTTGTGGAATTGCAGAGTCTGTAGTATGCGTTCCTTGAATGGGTTGTTGGTTTCCTTCAACTGGTTCCTGAGTCTGAAACAAAATAAATGTCATAAGAAAATTACACATGAATACAACCCAAAACTTTGTACACCTAATTACCTGTGTTGCATTTTCTTCCTGAGGCTGTGATTGTGTCGATGGCACCTCTTCTTGTGCTGCATTTTCTATAGGCTTCTTTGGACGCCTTTTCCTAGCAACTTCAGGTCTAGCTGGTCCCTTGCAAGTCTTCTCATAATGTCCAGCTTCTCCACACTTAAAGCACCTGACTTCATACCTCTTTCTAACGTTGTTTTGTTGGCTGCCTGGAGCTTCTTCAGATGCAACATCCTTTCTTCTGTGCTTCTTTGGCCTACCAATATGCCTCTTCAGTTTTGGTGGTTCGGGTTTTGGGTTGTCAGTTTCTGACCAAAATTCTTTGTTGGGAATTGGGTGGATACATTTCTGATATGTATCATTAAATGCTTCCATTGTCAGCCATTGATGCACATAATACTAAGGACACTCATTCTTGTAGGCTATAGCTGCTATGGCATGAGCACAAGGCATGCCGATTAGGGGCGGTGATTGCATGTGCATGTCTGCTGACTCAAGCTCACTCCAACCTTTGACCCATATCTCTGAACTTCAAACTTCTCATTGTCTGGGTCACCTGTCCTGGTAGGTGTCCACTTATTGCTCTTAAGCTTCAGTTTTTCTAGCTTCTTCTGCTGTACTGGTGGTATTTTTCCTTTATATGACCCCAACACCCTCATGTGGCCACTATGCCTCCTCATCAAATAACATCGCAACTCCTCCAGCATGGTCAAAATTGGTTTCTCTCTGTACTTGAGTATCTTACTATTCCAGACCTCACACATGTTATTAGTTATGTTATCTACTTTGGGCCAATGGCTATAATAGGCCTTCACCCATGCACTTGGCTCAATAGCATTCAGGTAGTCGTATACCCTTTCATTCAGGCCTCTTAGTCTTTGCATAGTTGTCTTAAACTCTGCCTCAGTTGTGCTCTTTGCACATTCCCAAACAACCCCACACAGATCCTTGTCCTTCCAGTGCTTGATAAAGTTTTTCCAAATGTGAAGCACACAGTTTCTGTGATGTGCACCTGCCATAACCTCCTTAAGAGCAGGTACTAAACCCTGCAGCAATGAATATGTTGGAACAGTTATAATAGGCATAATTCAATATTCTATACATTATTCGTGGGGCAAATTAGTCCCTAACAATTTTTTAGTGATATCAGTAAAGTCCCTAAGAAACATGATCGTGAGCCAAATTAGTCCCTATTAACATGCACTACACATGATAGAAACACACTACAAATTAGTCCAATATTGTAGTCTTTCACAGCATTCTTAAACTCCTCCAAGTTTTTAAACTCCATACCAGCCTGTAGCCTAACCTGTCCAAATGAGATATCTGAGTTGAACACTGGGAATGTGGGCCTTGAGTTGCCCTCGTCGTCAGTAGAGTCTGGGGTTTTTATCTGCTCAGAGTAAGTTTGGTAACCATTCTTCTCAAATGAGTTGATGTCACAATTTTCAGCCCTCTCACTATCTAAAGATGAGACAGTGGGGGCTGCCCTCTTCCCCTTCACTTTTCTTTTTTGCTTCCTCATGTAACCTTCATCACTATCACCGCATCGATCCTGGAGGAGGCCTATAAGGAGAATCTTACTCACTGTCATAGTCATCATCAGTCACCAAGTCTTCGAATGAAGCTTCAATTGGTGTAGAACCATTTGCCTGAACATTCTCCTCCACCTCATCTGGATCAACAAAGACTGCATCTTGCACACCTAGAACCGAATGCTCAAAATACAAGTGCACTGTGTAATACTCTCCAGCCTTGTACTCCATAGCAACCTCACACATGTGATTGATGTCATTGTCTCCCTCAACTGGTCTTAAACCAGTCACAAAATCCTTACGACCCGGATGCATCCACCACATAGCCTTGAAGTCATAGTACCCCAAGTTCTTGAACATCACCACCAAATCAAAATAGTTGACTAAGTCAACATCTATTGGTGGCATGGTGTTGACCCTCCCATCAATGTATTTCAAGATTCCCATCCTGCCTTACCAGCTTTCCTCCATGGTGAAAGAAGAAGCGAATCTGTGTAATCATCTGCAAACAAGAAACAAACAAACAACTCAGCAGAAGTTAAAGGGACACCCAACACATGGGCCCACACAAACGACACCCAAAGACACACACCCAACACATTGACAAAGGGACCACATTTGTATGTAAAATAAGCATTCAACAATCCAAAAATGGATAAACAATGAAGAAGGGACCACAGAAACATCAGACCCACCCATGCATGAGAAAGCCAAAATCAGCAATAACACAAACCCTAAACCCTAACACTCGATTCTCCACATTTCAAACACGAAAAACCCAAAAGCATAAAGATTAGGGGAAAATAAGAAACATTACCTTCAGAAATCGGATTGATTCACACGATTCTTCACCCTTGAGCTAGTTGGAAGACGCGAACCCCTTCACTTCTTCTCCTTCGTGTGGTCTTTCTTTGCAGAGCAAATGTGAACGAAGCTGGAGGGAGAAGAAGGAAATTCAGTTCCCCTGGGAGGAGAAACGTCGAAGCTGGAGGAAGAAGAAGGAAATTCAGTTCCCCTGGAGGAGAAACGGCATGCGTTTTGGTTTCTGAGAAATGGATACTGACACGTCAGCAAGTAACCTGCGGTCAAAGATGGTCAACTCACAAATGGACTAATCTGTCCCGGTAAACACATTCTTAAAGACTAAATGGATGATTTTTTTTGGATAGGGACTGTTTCAGACCCGATTGTTTTTCTCATTGACTAAATTGGGCCTTTAGTCTTAATTTTATTATTGATAATATTAAAGCAATATATAATAATTCTACTACTTACACCCACTTATAAACACGTCTCTTCGTCACACCATTAGATTGTAACTTGTCCTAACAAAATTTTTCTCTCACCCCCTCAAGCTTCTCCGCCAAGCATAGATTCTTAGTGCAGTTGGTAACGTGACCAGCATGATCCCGTGGATATTCCAATCCACTCTTTTAACGGAACGCTTCAGAGAATCGTATGGCACAAGAGTGTTTATCTCTTACACGTGAAAACGACCTCAAGCAATAGCTGCACGTGCCTTTCTGGTAGCCTAAAATTTATTAATGCTTGCAAATGGCATAACATCTAGAGATTGTAATGTAAGCATTCAAATAACAAAAATCATAACCAAATTTGGGTTGGATGTGATTAACATATTTATACTTTGTACCTATGATAAGCACAGACATTGTAGCATTGAGAAATTAGGATACTTATATTACAAAATAGAGTCAGAATCATTTTCCTTGGTAAAAAATTACAAATAGTTCATCAGTTAACCAATCTCAATTCACCATTCCTTCATTGTACCAAATAATTTCATTGCATTGTCTCAAATACTAGGCACGCACGAATTATTAAGGGTGTTTCCTGATCTCATATATATATATATATATATATATATATATATATATATATATATATATATATATATATATCATCAAGTGTTCAGCACAGCCGTCCATACCACTACCAGAATCCCTCACAGGCCATTTGTTTGCTTATTCCACAATTTCAAGTCAAAATACTATGAAGTATAATCTAAGAATCAATTTCCAATATAGCAGCATCTCCATATAAAGTTGTAGCATTTCATTGGAACAGGAAATACACCATAAGCAATCCTCATCAATCAATCCCCCACAGACATGAGGAAAAAAGCTTAGGAATGAAACAGGCCATTTCCAGACACCACATAAATAAAAACAGACCATAATATATAGCACAAATGGAGTTTCTTTTTCCCCTGTCAGGGAGTGTGGCCAATCAACAAGAAACAACGAGAAAGAAGAAACAATGGAACCCTATCTCTAGCTAATACACAGATGGGTAATCAGCCCTCCTGTTTCATTCCCAAACACATGCATCAAATCTTAAGGAAGGTGCCACCAGCAATCAGTGTCACTGCAAAAAAATAATGAGATGAATAAGTTGAAGCAATCAAACAGAAATAAAATTATAGCTACCAGCTACGAAAGAATCACTCACCTCTGCATCCTCACCTCCGCCAAGCTTGGCAGTGCCATTCGCTTTCTGGGCATCTTCTGTAACAGCAGGCAAGAAAAATGCAGTCAACATTTATAGAGAAGAAGCTTCAAAAAGGAAATAATTAATTATCATAATAAATCACCATAAATAATTAGTGACTTCACAAATTAATAGTTACATTTTTATAAGAATCACATGTTGAGTATCAAGTCTCACTATCTCAATGACTTCATATATAACTTAGCATCTTATAATATTAGTGCCAGCAGTTATTATCCCCATTGTACAAGAACATGACAGGTTTCCCAAGTCACATCTTCCAGAACTATCCTATCACTCATTACACATCTTAATAGACTTGTAGAAATATTCTATATCAAAAAAAAAAAAAAATACACCTATGGAAATAATGACCAAAGTTTCCTATAAAACTTCAGGTAATAATTACCTCCATCTTCTGGGATGTCGGAAGTCCACAAGGTAAGGTTGTCCCTGAGAAGTTGCATGATCAAGGTGCTATCTTTGTATGACTCCTCATTTAAGGTGTCAAGCTCTGAAATAGCTTCATCAAAAGCTTGCTTTGCAAGATGACAAGCCCTGGAAAAAGGAAAATAAAATCTCCCACATTACGCACCAAAATACCGATCTACAATCATGATTCAAGATGCAAATCAAAACCACAAACCTCTCTGGTGAATTCAAGATCTCATAATAAAAAACTGAGAAATTTAATGCCAGGCCCAATCGGATGGGATGCGTGGGGGGTAATTCAGCCTCAGCTGCAGTGGTAGCAGACTGCAATGAACAAAACATACAAGTTTATAGGAGATAAAAGGGAGGTAAATGATAAAGCATTCTGAAGAGGAAACTCCTTTGAGCAACAGCTCTTCCACAATGTACATGTCATTATTAAATATTAAATATTAAATATATGCCATAGGAAAATAAACAAAAAGCATATAATAGAACAGAAGAAGCTAATAAAAAATTGATTCAATGCTAAGAAAGGAACGATTACAAATTTATTTTCCAATCACTATAAACTTAATCGAGAGAAAAGGAGCAAACCAATACAGCAGGAATCAAGTACCAATGGTTTGGTTGCAAACTCAATATGCCTTGACAAGAAAGAATGCCTAAAGTAAATTCACCAAATCCTGATGAGCTGCGTGTTGCAAGTAACTTTTGTTTTGACTATACACAAATTTTCTCAATCAAACTATTATTGTCAAATGACAAAAATAAAGTGAGGTTGAGGACAGGCAAAATACATATTTTTAATAAACCCTGCAAATAACCATCTATAAGATAGAACCGGGGTAAATATCATATACACTGCAAAATCAAGATATAAGAATATATAATTGCACCTCATATGCTTTCATTGACTGATCAGCAGCCTCCTTCTTCTCATTGCCTGACTTAAATTCAGCAAGATAACGATAGTAATCTCCTTTCCTGCAATAAGAAAATTTGAACATCTCATAATCATCTTGCACAAAACAAAAACATTAAACCAAAATATGTAGTGGAAAATGAGACGCAAATGCTCACATCTTATAGTAAAACACAGTTGATTCACCAGCTGTTGCTGAAGGTATAAGGTGTTCATCGATCACTCTCATAACATCGTTACAGATGTTTGAAAGCTCGGATTCAACCTTGTGCCTGTACTCCTTAATCCGTTTCGCATTTACCTCATTTCCTTTTGCTTCTTCCTTTTGCTCTATGGAAGACAGGATTCTCCATGAGGCTCTGCGAGCACCAATCACATTCTTATAACCAACAGAAAGTAAATTCCTCTCTTCAACTGTCAGCTCAACGTCTAGATTTGCAACGTTCTTCATTGAATCCACCATCTCTGTCACAAATAGGCACAACAATAAAACATCATAAATCAAGCTTCACTTTGATTTGACAATACCGTAGGATCAAAGAAAAAATTCAAATACTTTCAAGTAACATGCCACAACTTGAACATGCAGCAACAGAATTTGAAGAACCCACATACTCACACTGAAAGCCACTTTTCAAGATTTTTCTAATAAAATAAAAACAAAAAATTGGGAATTAGAGAGAGATGAAAAACATAAAATGCAAACTATATTCCTCTCAAAGGGGTCCTAACCCCTAAGTTTCTAACCCTGACAGATCCCTATTCTCTAGTCTCCTTGCAAAGAAAGTGACAGTGAACAGTAAAAAGTAAACAATAAACTAAATTTGGTGGGAAAAAATAAATTTTTACACTTAAGATTATCTAAAATCGATGAAAATTACATAAATTCACTCAAAATAAGTTGAAAGAAGCCATCGCAAAAATCAAATGTCAGCAAAATGAAGCAAATCGATGTGCCGTGAAAGCAGTGATACGATGAAGAAAAATTAACCTTCGTATCGCTCGGCCTGCTCGGCGAGCTTGGCGGTGTAGACGAAGGTCTCGCGTTCCTTGGAGGAAGCCATCACCGATCTTCTCTTCCAAATTAGGGTTTACGAAATCTCAATTTCTCTTTCTTTCTCACTCTCGGATTCTTCTTGCTCGAGGTTCTGTACAAAAGAGGGTGGGAACTGAATCGTCTAGTATGCCCCTGGCAGTTCCTTATTTTATCTTTTTGGTCCCTATCGAGAGGTGGGAACGGGCCACACTTGTCTATTATATAGGTTTTTTTTTTTTAAAAAAAAAAGAATGCTTAAATTCGTCCCTAAAAAATTTCGGATACCCACTTTTGGTTTCTGAAAAAAATAAATTAATCATTTGGTCTTTCAAAATTTCAAACACACACACATTAGTTCCTGGATTTAGTTCACACGTCCATTTACTTGCCTACGAGTCCGATTCACCATCCTTCTAGGCCTGTTAGTGGTCCGCGTGGCATATAATGAATTTCCTCGATGAAAATTTAATAAAAAGTGAAAAATGCTTATTTTTCAAGTATTTAAATTTTAAAATTATGTACGTTTTTTACTTTTTATTCGTTCTTCACGTAGGAAATTCGTCATAGGTCACGCAGGACCAGTAATGACCAGGATCAGTAATGACCAAGTAGGATGGTTAATGAGACATGTAAGCAAATAAATTGACGTTATAACTAAATTTAGGAACTAATATATCCTGCGTTTGAAAATTTGAGGAATTAATAGATTAATTTATTTTTTGGAGACAAATTTAGATATTCCCTCTTTTTTTCTTCCTTTTTTCCACAACGTAAAACTATTTTACGTCTGAAAAAGTTAAAAAAAAAGTTTATACGATTTATTGTAGGAATGGTATTGTCCATCAATAATGATTAATTCTCATTCTCTCTCATCTTGAGAGACTTGTCATGGTCTCTCATCCTAGAAGTAGCCTTTATACAGGTTAGGAACAATAACTTCTTAGACTAGTATAAAATATTTTTTCAATCATGTTTGTTTTTTTTTTAAAAAAAGTTCACCTAGATATTAATATTCATTTAAAAGAAATTTTATTTTAAAAATAAATACTTTTTCTACAAAAATTCATCCAAATGTGATATCTATTTGTGAAAACAAGAAAATATGGCTCGACTTAAAAACTTATTCAAATGCATATATTATAAGAAGTTTTTCATGTGAGCCAAAAAACTTATCCTTTCTATCTTTTTAATTATATATAATCTTTAATAAAACTATTATTTTTGTAATATATATATATATATATATTATTTGGTAAATTATGTAAATATCTCAAATTTATAATTATATAAATAAACATTAAATAAATAAAATGACCTAATAGACTTTTTAAAAAACTCAAACATCACCTAGTCTAATAAAATAGAACTTTTAAAAAAAAAAAAAACTGGTACACCAATGTTAGCTGATAGCGATAAACTACTCTTTTTCAAGATTCCAGTCGGTAAGAATTGAACCCTTAATAACATATTTAAGTGAGTTATCTATCCACATCATTGGACCTTGACAGTATATCTTAAAAAGGTTTAAATAAGTTTTTGGTCCCTACAAATTTATCAATTTTAGTTTTAGTCCTTATAATTTTTTCTTAGGATTTCGTCCAAGTAATGTCAATTTTTTTGTAAATAGTCCCTACCGTTGTCTTTTTCCATTATCTAGTACACATGAGTATCGAGATAATTTTATTTGCTATAAAATTTGGCCAGAAAATAAAAACAAAATCATACACTTCAGACCACATAGTTAAAATTGTTAAATTCATTCATTTTGTATGATCTATAGTACTCAGGGTATCGATGTAATTTCTTGCTGCTATCCGACTTGCTCCCAAATATGGTTAGAAAATAGAAGAAAAAAATAATCATATATTAGGACCACGCGGTTAAAATTGACAATTTTTTTTCATCTGGTATGATTTCTAGTACTCAAGAGTAATAGTAGGGACTAATTATAATTTTTTTAAAATTATAGGGATAAAATCTTAAGGAAATTTGTTACAGAGACTAAAACCAAAATCACTAAAATTTGAAGGGACTAAAAACTTATTTAAACATTTAAAAAAATGTAACTTATGTATTAAACAAATTTAACCTTTACATGTACTCCCTTCGGTCCATATTATAAGAAAAAAAATTCCAGATCTTTTGGCACAATATATAAGCAATTTTTGTTTTTCAATAACTCATTTAATGACTTTATTCTTAAAATACTCTTTATTTAATATAAATTTTGATTTTCAATGACTTATTCTATTCCCAATAATACAAGCAACTTCTCATTAACATAAAGGATAATTTAGATAAAAACTTAATTTTTTAATTAAATTAAATAAAATTAACTAATCACCTTAATATATATTGTATTAATTTTTTGTTTACGGTATAAAGCGGAGGGAGTGTATAAATACAGAAAAAAAAAAAAAAAGGGGTAGGGTGTGGGGTCCGAAGAACTGCCCGGTAATTCCCACTGAGCGTTGAATGTGGATGCTCGATAAGGACTCCACGGATATGCTTGCGTGTATGAAAGCAGAAACTAACTGGATTTCTAGCCAGTAACTGAGACCCACGTTTCCTAACGAATCTTCTAGAACTTCTTTGGGCCAATTACAATATGCCACGTCATACTCAATGGCCAATGAAGATTTTACGTTTCTTCTTGTTTCTGATTTTTCTTTTCTCGAATTAATGTATATTGGTGTGTGTGTGTGAACTGATATGTACATGAAACTAGTATTTCTTGTCTCTGTTCGAGGGGTGGGTGGTGTTGTCTTTCCATTTAGATAGATGATGCTTTCTTCCCTTTGAGTGGCCTGTTTTTCTTTCAAAGGCTCATTGAAAATGATGCACCTATCTACTGTTTTACATTACCAACTACTCTTTTATTCCGTTTTTCTTTTTAAAGAACAATTTTTTTTTATTCTTGTTGCAATTATGTTGATTAAGACTTTTTCCAATTAAACTTAAAAATTAGTTGTTATAATTTTTCCTCAATTGAGTTTTTTTTCAAAAAAAAATGCTTGGGGGTATGGTCCTTATGTTTTCTTATCATTAAAGTACTGAATTTTAATGAGTATGCTATAAGAATTAATCACTAGTAGAAAATAATGGACAAAAAACGTGATTAGGACACAAAGCAAGTCAGCAATCACTGTGTACGTTAATGGTACTATGATTAAAACTTTGAAGAATTTATAATAATATACTAATTAGGGGATCCAGATTTTACTGTAGATCCCCTAAATGCCGACACATGTTCTTTTTTTAAATAATTTTTTGGTAACAAAATATTTTGTAAAAATATTTTTTTTAACATTTTTATAATTAGATATTTTTAAAAAAATTATTTTAAAAACACTTAAATAAAAAACATTTATTTAAAAAAAATTAATTAATAAAAAGGTTTCATTAAAAAAATATTTTTTTATTAATTTTTTTAATTAATTCTATTTTAATTAAACTATTTTTATAAAATATTTAAATAAAAACATTTATTTTATTTTTAAATTTTAAAAAATTGTTTATTTAAAAAAATTAAATATTTTTAAATATTTCTAGAATATATTTTTTTATTAAAAAAATCGCCGTTTTAAAAATTTCACATTTGATTAAAAAATACTTTTTAAATTACCAATTTTTTTAAATTAAAAAAGTATATATTTTTAATATTTTTAAAACGTTTTTTTTAATTAAAATTTTTTTTATTAAAAAACTATTAAAAACATTTTATTTAAAAATTGTTAAATTAAAAACATTTTATTTAAAAAATATTAACAACATTGTTAAATTAAAAACAATTATTTTATTTAAAAAAATATAAAAAACATTATTGATTTCAAAACATTGTTAAATTAAAAATATTTTTTATTTAAAAACATTGTTAAATAAAAACATTTTTTTAATCAAAAAATTATTTTTTTAATTAAATTTTATTTTTTTTATTTAAAAAATATTTAAAAAAAACCTTTACTTTTATGTAATAAAATTTTTTCTTTTGTCTACTTTTAATTTAACTTTTGTCTTGAATTGCAAACATTTATTATTTATTACTATTTATGATCATTATTTGAAGAATGTGTTGCAGCTTTGGAGCCATATGATGAGAAATGCAAGAATGACCAGTGACACGTGTCTCAATCGGGTCCTGCCTAAAATTTCCTTCTCTGTTTCGACTAATTTAACAAATTAATATTATTTTTTATTGATATCAATTAAACTACCAAATTTTTTTAATTAAAAAAATTAAATTTTTGTAATATTTTTTTAAACATTTTTTTAATAAACAAAACTTTTTTTATTAAAAAATTATTAAAACATTTTTAAAAAAAATATTTAAAACATTTTTTTTCAAAGCATTGTCAAATTAAAAACATTTATTTTATTTTTAAAAATATTAAAACATTTTTTATTTTAAAACATTGTTAAATTAAAAACATTTATTTTATTTTTATAAAAATAAAAACAATATTGATTTCAAAACATTGTTAAATTAAAAACATTTTTTTATTTAAAAACATTGTTAAATAAAAATATTTTTTTAATTAAAAAAATATTTTTTAAATTAAAAAAAAACTTTACTTTTATGTAATAAAATTTTTTCTTTTGTCATCTTTTAATTTATCTTTTGTCTTTTATTGCAAACATTTATTATTTATTATTATTTGGTATCATTATTTGGGGAACATGTTGCAGTTTTGGAGCCATATGATATTGTAGCCGAATGACGAAGTGACACGTGTCTCGGTTGGATCCCGCCTAAAATTTCCTCCACCTGTTTCAACTAATTTAACACATTAATATTATTTTATTAATATTAATTAATCTGGTCCAAACAATGGAAAGCATGAGTTTACCAACTTGGTAGTCACACGTGTCACTAGCAGTGCCCATAAATATTTTTGAATTTCGTCTTTTTTTCTAAAGTTCAATGTACTGTGCACTAATGAAATTTTGACACATGTCACCTGTGGGTCTCACACATATTTTTTGTTATTATTTATTTTTTTAATATTAAATATACTAAATATTTTATTAATTTTTGTATCATTTATTCTAGAGTCTTCTCCTTTTTGTACCATTGTTGTAACTAATTGGTTAAACTATACCTTTTTAATGTTTCATATTTATTCTTTATTTTTTTATTTTTAATTCCTTCTTGAGACGTGGTGTAGCTTGGGAATCGCCCCAACTTTTGACCATCTTGTTACTGTAGAAGAATTGGATGACGACATGTGTTCGTGGCGGGTCCTAACTCTAATTTTGTGGTTTTGGTTTTGCTGTGTTTAACAATTTAAATATTAATTTTTAAAAGAAATATATAATTTGTTTAAATTATATTGTGTCATGCTTTTACTGTGGACGAATAGGCGGGTGCCACGTGTCATGGACCCCTTCCATTAGAATTTTTTGGCCTCTTATTTTTTATAATAAAAAATATTTGCATAATTATTTTAATTATTGTATTATTGTTTATTATATGGCCTTCTCTTTTTAATTTTTTTTTTAATTTTCAACGTTGCATTTACTGTGGATGAATAAACCGACGACATGTGTCATGGGCGGGGCCAACATATATTTCTGTCCTCTGACATTTTTTTAATAATAGTTGCTTAATTAATTATTTTAATTATTGTATTATTTATTCTAGGGCCTTCTCTTAAATACATTTCTATCATGCTTATGCTGTAGACGAATAAACCGACGAGCCGAGTCACGGGTGGATCCACGTATTATTTTAGCCTGATGATTTTTTTTAATAATAAATATTTAATTAATTGTTTTAATTATAATAACATTTATTCTGGGGTCTTCTCTTAAAATAAATTTCTACCATGATTTTGCTGTGGACGAAGAAACCGACGACACGTGTCACGGTTGGATCCACATATAATTTCAGCCTAACGAAATTTTCGTCCTCTAGAATTTTGTTAAAAAATAATTATTTAATTAATTATTTTAATTATTGTATTATTTATTCTAGCCCTTTTTCTTAAAATAAATTTCTAGCATGATTTTACTTTGGAAGATTAAACGGGCGACTCGTGTCACGGGTGGGGCCCATATATATTTTCATTATGAGTTTTTTTAATAATAATTGTTTAATTAATTATTTTAATCATTGTATTATTTATTCTAGGGTTTTTTGTTACAATAAATTTGTAACATGATTTTACCGTGGACGAATAAACGAGCGACACTTGTCATGGGCGGGGTCCACATAAAATTTCAGCCTCTACCTTCTTTTTAATAATAAATATTTAATTGATTATATTAGTTATTGTATTATTTATTCTAGGGACTCATTTTTTTTATTGATTTTTTTATTTGGGTTGTTGTTCTCTAATGCAGTTTTGAGTATTTGGTCACTGTATAGCGACACGTGTCAATAGCGGATCTGTGGACTATGTTCGACTGTCTTTTTTTAAAATTGTAATTAATTATTTCATTATTATTAATTGATTAGTTAAGTAATCTATTAATTATTGTTTTCATTCTTGGTTCTTCTCCTTTTCAGCTAACTATTAAATATACGAATCCAACTGTTGCACATAATAGTATTATTTTATATATTTAAAAAAATGTACATTTAATATTGTTATGTTGAAATTATTTATAAAAAAAACTATTATGAAAATAATCATCTAACGAATGCTCGAGCGTCTCACACGAGCAACTACACTGGTATTATTATAAGAGAGATGATAACTATGTCATGGTGGTGGTTGCATAATGACGAAGATTATATAGTGCCTATGTTGTTTTATAGCTGGGAGGCACCAAAACTCTGTTTGGGCTCGCAAACCCAGTTGTTAACTTCATGTGTTTGGATACGAAATTCAGTTGAAAATAATTGATTTCTGGTGGATCAAAACTGAGTTTTATGAAAGCAAAAATTTCTAGTTTTTCTATTGAAAACAATTAATTCTAGATGTAGGACCCACAAAAGTCTACATATTTACATCTCAAAAGTGATTTTACTTTATCATCTAAACAAAATCAATTCTTCTAAACCTACTTTTAAAATATTGTTACCAAACACAAATCAATTTTTTTAACCTTAATTTTTCCAAAATCAATTCTTCCAAAATCAATTCTATCAAAATTTAAAATAAACGGACCTATAATTATTAAGGTAGCGTTTGGAAGAGCTTATTTAAGTTCCTTTTGACTTATCTGATGACATAAGCTCTTATGCAGTTTGTTTGATAGAGCTTATAAAATAACTTATGTCATCCCATAAGGAGTTTGACTTATTTCATAAGTCACTGGGAGAAGCTTATGGAATTATCATAAGAGCTTATGTACTAAACACCCTCTCCATGTTTTTCACTATTCGAATCCTCTCATACCCCTTTCTTTCTTTTTCTTTCTTTAAGCATTTATGGCATAAACTCTCATGCGATAAGATCTTATGTGATAAACTCTTAATTAAGTTGTTTACCCAAACGCACCCTAATTACAATTAGCAAGAGACAAGATTAATTGCGGTGTAGACGTAGAGGTAGAGGCAAATTGTATTATTGATTGATAGAAGCAAAGGGAAGCTTCGAAGAAAAAAAAATATTTATTAAAATAAGTATGAATGATCCAATCACGCAACAACAGCGTGAAAGATAGAACCTGTTTTTTTTTTTTTTTTACAAAAAAAGATAGAACCTGTTGAACTGGGAAAAAACAATTAATAAATAATGAACTTGGCAATTGCATGACTAAATTTTATAGGTGTTGGGCTTTCTACAAATTTTTGGGTTACTTTTATAGTCATAACAAAGGCCAAAGCAAATGAAAAATTATCATAACTTTTAGAGTTAAATAAATTTTTTTTGACAAAAAATAGTTAAATAATTATAGCATCTATAAAGTAATAATGACGTGGAAGTAAACTTGATAAATTAATAAAATATCCGTAAAAAACTATGACAAAATAAATGAAGCAACTGATTAGGGGTGTTTATTGGTTTGAATCGACCCAACGAACTTGAAAATATGAATTGAACCATTTAAATTGGTTTTGAGCTTTTTTGTGTTCGGGTCCGAACTAAATCAAACCCAAACCCGATGGTGATTAGTTCGTTTCTTAGGTTTAAGGATTTTAGAACGAGGCGGTTATTATATTTTAATATTATAGGGGTGGCCATGGGTCAGGGCTGACCCGCGAACCTGACCATGCCGAACTGAACCAACTAGAATATCCGGGTTGGCTCGAGTTGTCAGGTATGTTCGGTTTGTGGGAGGAAGAACCCGATGAGTTCGGTTCAGGCGTCGGGTTGGGAAAAATGTAACCCGAGCAACCCGAACCAACCCGAAGAAGAAGAAAGATTATTTGTCATTGTCCCGGCCACGACCACTCGACCAGACTAGAACGTGTTTGCACCATCGGTGAAGGTGAGGAAGAAGACCTGTCTCACATATCGGAACCACCAAATCTCTCACAGTTGTCAGTGGCGGAAGAAAACCTGTCTCTCAGAGATGAGAACAACCAAATCTCTCATAGTTTGTGCGTGACACCCGGGATTGACGAGGGCGGGGAGTGGTCGCCGGTGCAAGAAGGCACGAACAAGGAGCTGCTCCTGGCAGACTTCTAGGCGGAGGGACACGTGAATGAACCGATTACACACTGGAATGAGAGGGATCCTGATATGGGACTATACAGTCGAGGATGGCTTATATGAATTGATTGATACTACCTATACTAACAATATGCATCTTCTTTTCAGGAGCCCATCACTTAAGAACTTCACAGTTAAGCGTGCTTGACTTGGAGCGATTTTGGGATGGGTGACCTCTGATGGGACTTCGGTAAGTGTACCGGATCGAAGCAAGTAATAAAAACACGGTAAGTAAATACCGAGGTCGAACACAAGGATTGGGTGGCCAATTTGTCTAGATTTTAAGATAATAACTATTGTTTTTGACCAAGTCAATGGGATAAAATTTGTTGGGATAAAAAGTGTTATCTTGTGACACCCGTGGCTGACGAGGGTGGGGAGTGGTCGGCGGTGCAAGAAGGCACCGACAAGGAGCGGTTTCTGACAGGCTTCTAGGTGGAGGGACACATGAATGAACCGATTACACACCTGAATGAGAGGGATCCTGAGACTGTGTAGGTATGAGACTATACAGTTGAGGATGACTTATATGAATTTATTGGTGCTACTTATATTAATAAGATGCATCTTCTTTTCGGGAGTCAGACACTTAAGAACTCCACAGTTAAGTGTGCTTGACTTGGAGCAATTTTGGGATGGGTGACCTCCTGGGAACTTTTCTCAGGAAGCGTGTGAGTGAGGACAAATCACCCTAAAAAGACCAGTGTTGGGGTTTGTGGGGACAGTCATCAATTCATAAAGCAGATAGGGGTGTTACATATCTAATTCAATTATCTAAATCTAAGCATCAATTATCAAGATGTTAATTATGATAGTGAGATCTAAGTTCACGAATTCACCTACCCAATTAAGCAATAGATCAAAAGTGATTATTTCTACCCATAGGTTCAATTACATGCCAATCAGGAACCCTAAATTATCCTAATGTCTCTCGAGCACAAAAGGACATACCTACACATGCAAATTGCCTATCTCTTGATTCGACAACCCACGGTTAGATTCATTAAGTTCTTGGCTCCCTATCGCAGTTGCACCAATCTCCTACTCTATCTCTAGCAATGCTCAATCAGTGTTCCTAATTCAAGTCCTAAAGCACGAATCTCCTCTCGGACACATCACGTTTGACTAGTTAACCACACGCGCTTGTAATTAACGCAATCAAATCAGAATTATAAAGCAAGAATTAAGAGAAAGGAATAAGAAAACATCACATTGAAACTATGCCTATAACGCCCCTCGTTACATTAGTAACCCAACAAAAAAATGTAATTTTTTTTTAAAAACATTTAATAAGGCTTAAAACTCCAATAAAATTTTCACAAATTATATATTTTGAAAATACCTCAATAATTTTAAAAAAACATTGACAATATAATTCTTACATAAATAAAATTAATTGCCTCAAAATTCAGGCGTCTACTAAAAATAACCCAACGATAAAAATAAAATAATATGGTTCTAGCCACAAATGGAACCTTTTGAACATAATACTAACCAAATATAATAAATATATAAAATCAAGTAGAAAGTCTTCAAATCTCCTCAGTGTCAAAAGTGACGTCTTCTTGCTCTGAAAAACAACACTTTTAATGAGATTTATAATCCTAGTGAATAAAAACAATTTAATAAAAAGGTTCGCAAAATAGTGTTGTTCGAGCAGTAGCTGTAATAGAAGGAAAATCAACCTTGGTGCCAGCAAAAGTTATATACATAATAATCCTTTTAAAATAAGCAAAAATTGTTCCAAATCACATATAATTAAAAGAATAACTCAACATTCAAAACATTCACATCTCAAGCTTTTAATCATGTCAATCATGCATATTCTATACAATACAACTTCATGAACACGACTCGATGATTCCCAAAATCACTTCACTTGACTCTTTGGTACCCAGAGCCGGTGTGAATCCCAGATCTACTAAGGTCTATGAGCTCATTGTTGGAATATTTTATTCCAATATATCATAATATGGGCAAATATCGGTAAGTAATTATATTAGCTATTTATCTCTTAGGGGCCTTAATTGATATGTGATCAAATTAAGAGATAAGACCAATCAGATTTCTTATTTGATAATTATTATATCATTAATTATTGTTGGTCGTGGCAATCATAACCCCAAGAGGGGGGTGAATTGGGTTTATAAAATTTTCGTCCCCTTTTTGTTACCTGACTAATTTTTGATAAATTGTAAAAAGATAAAGGAAGAGGAAATCACACAATCAATTTATACTGGTTTAATTACTCCCTTCAGTGACCTACATCCAGTCCTCACAATACATTTGTGAGTATTTTTTACTAATAATCAATTCAAACTTTACAACACTTAGAGCATTTTCCACTCGGATACCCCACCTCATGCAAAAGCCTCAATACTACTCACCAAAGGGATACCCCACCCTTTGGACTTAAGGATACCTCACCCCAAGATTTTATCTCAATACAAGAAGGATACCTCACATTCTTCTTCTAAAGGGATTCCCCACCCTTTTACAAAGAGCCCTTTTCACTTGGGATACCTCACCCTTATGCTAGAGTCTCCAAATATACTCAAGGGATACCCCACCCTTGTTACAAATCAAACTAGAGAGATTTCACACCCTCTTTAACCAATACAAATAAAGCAATAAGTGATTACCAAGAAGAATATCTCAAAAGGTTGAATCAATACAAGTTGAAGCACTGTGACTCTTGTGTAGGATTGGCTCAAATCTTGATTTCAAGAGTGAAAGATTGAACCTTGATGTTAGAGATGTTGGGCAAGTGTTCTTATAGTGTTAACCTAGGGTTTTTCGGGCTGCTACTGAGTATTTATAGTCGGGTTTCAAAATATGGCCGTTTTGAACAACTGTCATGCATTTTATGCACCAGAAATCACTTTTTTTCGGATCGTATTCGACATGTATACTGGTAATCGATTACGAGCTGTCAGTTTGAAATACCGAGCTTTCCAGAAAGCTGGCAATCGATTACAGGAGTCTGATAATTGATTACCGCTGATACTTGTTGTTGCGTGATTTTTAGAATATAAAGGCAAGTGCACCTCGTCGCAATCAAGTAATACGGTGGTGAGACCGGTTATCGTATCCACAGGGATCGGATGTCAATTACCAATTCGCAAACTCAACAACTATCTAGACTAAACTAAAGTATGAGAGATTAAACAGAAAATAAAGAAATAAAATATTTTTGGTCTTTTGGGAATTTTATCGAACACTTGGTATGCAAACAGAGATGTGGCTAAGATTGTTAGGGTTAGACTACACTAATCCTCCCTTAATTGCAATGAAATGATTATCAACACAAGCACTACTTCAATTATGACAATCAAGCCTTTTCTAAAATACTCAAGCCTAATGTCTTAGGTGCATTGAGCCTAAAACCCCAAATCAAACCCTAATGTCTTAGGTGGATTAATCTGTGATTTTGCATTAAGTCAAGACTTATAAGATTGCAAGCATTCAACACCTATGTCTAGATTCTTGAACTACTTGGCATATGATTCATGAGCATGCCTTAACACCAACCTTTCAGTCATCTATCAAAGCAACATATCATTCCTATGGGTAGCTAATCCAAGGAAAGCATTAAGCACAGAATCACATACTCATAAAGAAATAGAGACTTGCATTAAAACCAAATCAAATACAAACAAGTTTAGAAAAGCTACATCTAACCCCAACAATGGGGGATTAGTTACTCATATTTACAGAAAACCAAACCAGGGAAATAGGAGAAAAGGAGAGGAGAGACTCCATGGGAGCTTTCCTTCTTCTTCACAGCAACCCCTCTCAGCAACTCCCCTCTTGGGTCGAAACCTTAGCTCAGCCGCAGCCTCCAAGTCCCCAAGAGCTCTCTCCACCAAAAGCTCCCCAAAACTGCCCTAAAACAGCAACTTATACCAATCAGATCTGCGCGCGTTCGCGAGGCGAGACATGTCTCGCGAGGCGAATGTTAAAAATCTGCATTCAGAGAATTGAACTCTCGCGAGGCGAGAGTTTCTTCGCGACGCGAGACCGAAAGGTTTTTCTTTAATACGCCCGTGAGGAGCATCAGGGCCTGGGCGTGATGGCTTCTGTTTCCAGACTCGCGAGGCGAGACATGGGTTCGCGAGGCGAACCAGAAAGGCTTGCATTTTCTCCAACAGTCAGCTTTCAGGCTCGTGGGGCGAATCACCAGAATTCTGCTTGGCTCAATTTCTTCTCTTTTCAGGCTCTATTTCATCCAAGCTCCATCAAGGCTAATTTCTGGGCATTTTTCCATTAAATCCTGCAAAACAACACCAAGACACCGCTTCACCCGTTCCAAGGGAAAATCTAATAAAAACCAAATAAAGAATGCCTAATCTATATGCAAAATGCATGCAAAAGTATATAGAAAACATGATGTAAAATCACACTATCACTTGTCAATATTGATTTTTCCAGAAAGTGGTATTAGATTACAGGAGTTCTGGTAATTCAATAACAAGATGTTCTTTTATCAGAAAAATGATATTTTTCAGTCTAAAGAACATTCTAACACTCATGAAAAACTTTTTTCCAATTCTTTGAGAAACCTTAAGCCCATTTTCAATTTTAAAAACAATTTTTAATTAATTCAATTTTAATAGCCAATCCTACACTTGAATCTTACAAATAATCCTAAGGCCAAACTTAAGCTATATACCCTTGAAGTTCTTCTCTTGGTCTTGGATGATCTTGCCTTGATCTTGCACTTTCATTATCTCAATCAATTGTTTTACTTTTGTTGCTCATCATCAAAATTAATTTCCTGAAAGTACAATGCATCCATATTCTCCCCCTTTTTGATGATGACAAAATAATTTTGAGATTTTTTAAAAACTAAGGTGGGAGGTTAGTCAAAAACATCATATAAAATATATCAGAGTTGTAAGCGCATATGTGAGGCATGAAGCGTAACCCCCCCCCCCCCCCCTACTAAGTGCATATATCAACGAGGTTTAGAAAATAAATTTAATATTTATAGCTCCCCCTTACTTAGTGCCATATAATAAGGATATGAAAATTAGTTTCAATGACACAAGAAATGCCATTTAAGTCACTTTGCATTCAAAGTGTTTTCAAGTTCAAGTGCATTGAGAAAATGGCATAACTATGTTTTTCGAAACATGCAAATATATTCATTCAACCATATCCATTTTCCAAGCATACTCATCCCCCACACATCTCCCTTTTTATCACTATCAAAAAAATGGTTTTTAATATTTAGCAACAACCACAGTCATCCATATTGCTTAGCATAAAGTGGTCATACAAGGTGATTCATTCACCAAATAAACTTAAATCACCAAAAATCAATGTTTGATAAGATTTGTCAATTTATGCCAATGATCCTACTTTTCTCTCCCCTTTTTTATCATAATAAAAAAAATGTAATAGGGCAAAGAGAATCCAATAAATCTAGTAAGGCTATAGCATCCACATTTAGTGATCAATCATCAAAGATGCAAGCATTATAAGTGCATTTCAAGTGGATTCTCAAAATTCGAAATAATTATCATATTTGTCCAAAATCGAACATATGACAATATATGCACAATAAATGTCAATTCATGAACAATGGTTGGTTATCCATCAATCAAAATAGCATTCATGTCATTTGTTTAATAATTTATTCAATTATGAATCAACACATGACAATGGCAATCAAATATGCCGACAATGGCAATCAAATATGCCGACAATGTCAACAAAGTAATACAACAAGATAGTTTGTTTGACAGTAGATAGTCCAACAAGAGTGTTCATTCAACACATTAATTCAAGCATTGCACAAAGATTACAACAAATAAATGATTTAGCAATATAGTTTGTAAACAAAACCCATTTTGCTAAATTCACACTCTCCAAATTGCATCACTCAATAGGATATTCCATAACAAGACAACATATTATTACATTCAACATTACATCCACATTTTATAGCATTCAAGAACAACTCTAACATAGCACAATTATAAGATATCAAAAGATAGGCATTGCAATAAAATGTGGTCCAACATCCAATATGTGCAATCGAGTGATGATGCAACATAGAACATGCACATAGTGCAAAGCCATAACATTTATCTCGCATTTACATTTGTCAGTTCATCAAATTGCATAGTTATTCTATGATTCATACATTCATTGAGGCACAATACCAATATTTTCATTTTAAACTACCACATTTAGGCATAATCCAAACATCACGAAAATGGTATGACAATATTATACCTAATGTAGTTCACATTTTAACATCCAATATGCATAGTCAAGCAACATCAACTCCAAGATATAGTAGCCACTAGACATTTCATTCACAATATCAACCCAAGTATGCAAGTTGACTTAATTTCCATTCACATTTGGTACCAATATGCAGTTAAAGTGGAAAGTTAAATGTGCATTTCATATTCATCGATTGTGCAAACATATTGAATATGCATGTTAAACTAAGTCAAAGAGAAGAGTGTAACAATCCATTTGATATAATCTTTCATTGAGTGCCAAAAAGGTATGTGAGCACATAGAGGCAAGGTGTAGAGTCAAAGTATAGACTAGTTAAAGTATCGTGAATTCGTGATACCATTTTCAAATGCGAGTGGTCAAATATTTAATATACAATAATTTTAGTCAAAACAAACAATGTGCGCAAGTTTTCATGAAATTCTTAAATACAAGTGCTAAAGGTAAGTCAATAATAAGTTTAACATCAAGTCCAAGTGTGCAAGTGCAATAATGACTTTTCAGACTTTTATGCACCAATATTTTCATGTTTTGATTTCGACACATGGTACTAAAGGACATCAAACATGTTATTATGTTTGTACTTTTGAAAGAAGATTATGCTTTTCATTATTTTAATCAAGCATTATCTCACTTGAATATATGGATGCATTCACTATATGATTCATATTTCATCAAACATAAACATTTTTCTACCAAACGTAAAATGTAGCAAGCTAGTATCATCTTAATAATCATGTTAAATGTATGGTTTCTTTCTAGCAATCTTAAGTTCAAGTTTTTACATGAAAACATTGTTTCTATTTGACTTTTCAGAATACAATACACGTGCATACCTTCAACTAGTTATTTCCACACATAAGGACATGTAGGAAAGTTAGAGGTTTTTGTTACCTAGGTCTTGAAGATTGGGAGGTAACTTTTCCATACTCATTTCTCCTTCTTTTGATGATCGATTTGCACATTTTCTATGTGAGGAGCTTTTGTTAATGAGTCATTTTTTCTTTGACCATGATTTTCATTCTCGGTCCTTGGCCATGGTTTCCTTGATTGCCTCATTCTAGTTTGACACAATTGTTCAAACTTTTGCTTTATTGAATGTGGCTTTGTTGAGTATGAGAGACTCCTTTCTTAAAACTGTCTCCTTTCCTTGACCACTTTGTCCATTGTTTTACAATTTTCCCTGCATATCATAAGTGGTAGAGAGACTTCTTGGTACCCATCTCAATTTGGGTCCTTAGTAGTTAGTGGTTAAACATCTAGTCCCTTTAATCACCCCACTCAAGTTCATTTTTCATAGCATCATTTTTTTTATAGAAGCACAAAAGAGAGAGATGTTACCATACTTTCCATATCAATTTCTTTTTGTGAAAATCAACATCAATATTCTTTGGCTTGTCATGAAAATTATAATTTCTAAGAATCACTCAGATTTTCATGACTCCTATTATTCTTATTCATTCTATCTCAAGTAGGGAAACAATTTCAACATGAGTATGATGAAACATAGAATTTTTACAACACATTCTTTTCATCATTTAAAGTGGCATAATCATCCTTTAACTTCTTAAAATGAAATGGATGAAACATTTTGCAAGTAGTTTGAATTTATCATTCTCTAAACTCGCTATCTCATCATACTATGTATGCATTTGACAGTTCGATTTTCATATAATTGAGTTTAGCACTATTTGTCTCCAAGTTTGTTTGAGCCATGTCATATTCCTATGATAATCATTTAAATTTCCCCTTTTTGTAGAATGATTTGTTCATGGCCTTAATATTTTGATTTATGATTATCTACCGTGAATTTCACAAGACATAGATTTTTGACAACTTTAAGTGCTACAAGTCCTTTCTATATAGTCTAACACTTAAGATTCAATGATAGTTAAGATCAAATTTGAATCATGACAAGCAAATCGATCCTCAATCACAAAGATGATTTTATATGATTTTTCTTTGGACATATGCACAACTAACAATCATGCTTTACATAACATAGACACATTGACAATTGCTAGCGAGATATTTCTAAGCAGTGTGATTTAACTAGAGATGGTCTAATCATGTTTGCAACATTCAAATTTAAGTTTGTACAATAAACACATGAACACTTTATTTTCTTATTTATAAAAGGTAAGGATTTTGTTACCTTGATTCTTGAACTCACAATATTGTCCTTTCTTACCCATTGTCTCTTATTGTGAAGATCGACCTTTGCAAATTTCATATTGTTCTTATGAAAATCTTTCATCAAGGGACTTTTGTTTCCTTTGTCAATAATTAGAATCTCGATTTTGGGAAGCGCTTTCCATGATGAAGTCTCTTCTCTTTGACCAAATCGCCCATCCTTTTGCAATCTTTCCTGCATATTAGAGATGGTAGAGGGACTTTTTGGTATCCATTTCAACTTGGGTCCTTTGGGGTTAGTGAATGAGCATTTCTTAGGAACCCATACCCATTTATTTCTCACATAATAATTTTTCCTATAATGGCACATATGAGAAATATGACCTTTACAATTACAATAATTGCAAATTATAGATGAAGGCTTGGTCTTTTTGAGATCATCATAGAAAACTTTAACTTTTTAGATTGTTGACATTTCAAAATATTTTTATCAAAAACGTTGTTCGAATTTCCATGCAAAATAGTGTTACTTCCCTTGTTACTAGCATTCATGGAATTAGAACAAGTAAATTTGTCAACTTTGTTATATCTAAAAGAAAAGCCCTCAACTTTATTTTTAAAAATGCAATTTTCACAAGTAGTTGAGGTTTCACAATTTAAAGAATTTTCCTCATAAAGAAAAGTATGATCATCTTTCAAGTTCTCAATTCCAATTTCAATGGATGATATCTTTTTCAAGGAATTCAAGTTTTTCTTTTCTAAATTAATCAAGCCATCAAACATATCATCATATGTATTTTGTAATCTATCATACAAATGACTATCAACATTAGCATTATTTACCTCGAAGTCCTTTTGAACCATGTTGGTTGTTGACTGTACATAGGAATAATCTTTCTCCTCATTTTTGTTCATAATGCTTCAAGAGGTTGTTCTTTTTCTTCTTCAACTCGAACATTATCATTGTCAAGAAGAGTTGTGCTTCTTCCATCACATTGGGCATCTACTTGAGGGCAATTTTCAAGACATGTTTCCCTCCATGACTTTTGCTCTTCTTGCTTTTTATTTATACTTTCACCATAAAATCATTGTTAGCAAGATAAGTAGCATCAAGTATATTCATTATATCCTTCGCACAAGAGCAATCCTTAATTCTAGCATATGCATCATCATTCAAACTATTTCTCAAAATTTGCATCGGTTTAATATTTAAGGAAAAACAAATTTTATCAAATTTGTTCCATTGTGATTTGGGTTTGGAAATAAAACCATTTTAGCACAATATCCCACAAATCAAAACCTATTGCTTCCATAAAAATTTCTATTCTGGCTCTCCGATAAACAAAACCCACACCTTCAAAATATGATGGTTTATAGAAATCACAAAAACTCTTTTTTTTTAAATCAATAAATAAAAGGAGGCTTTTAAGGTTACCGGGAAAAATGATCTTTTACTCTACGCTGTTAAGCTTCTAACCAGAGCCGAAGCTCTGATACCACTTGTTGGTCGTGGCAACCATAACCCAAGAGGGGGGGGGGGGGGGTGGATTGGGTTTATAAAATATTCGTCCCCTTTTTGTGACCTAGACAAATTTTTGAGGAATTGTAAAAAGATGAAGGAAGAGGAAATCACACAATCAATTTATATTGGTTCAATCACTCCCTTGAGTGACCTACATCCAGTCCCCACAATACATTTGTGAGTATTTTCCACTAATAATCAATTCAAACTTTACAACACTTAAAGCACTCTCCACTCGGATACCCCACCTCGTGCAAGAGCCTCAATACTACTCACCAAAGGGATACCTCACCCTTTGGACTTAAGGATACCTCACCCCAAGATTTTCTCTCAATACAAGAAGGATACATCACCTTCTTCTTCTAAAGGGATTCCCCACCCTTTTACAAAGAGCCCTCTTCACTTGGGATACCCCACCCTTGTGCTAGAGTCACCAAATCTACTCAAGGGATACCTCACCCCAAGATTTTCTCTCAATACAAGAAGGATACCTCACCTTCTTCTTCTAAAGGGATTCCCCACCCTTTTACAAAGAGCCCTCTTCACTTGGGATACCCCACCCTTGTGCTAGAGTCTCCAAATCTACTCAAGTGATACATCACCCTTGTTACAAATCAAACTAGAGAGATTCCTCACTCTCTTTAACCAATACAAATCAAGCAATAAGTGATTATAAAGAAGAATATCTCAAAAGGTTGAATCAATACAAGTTGAAGCACTATGACTCTTGTGTAGGATGGACTCAAATCTTGATTTCAAGAGTGAAAGATTGAATCTTGAGGTTAGAGATGTTGGGCAAGTGTTCTTAGAGTGTTAACCTAGGGTTCTTAGGTCTTCTACTGAGTATTTATAGTGGGGTTTCAAAGTATGACTGTTTTGAACAGCTGTCACGCATTTTTTGCACTAGAAATCACTTTTTCGCGACTGGTAATCGATTACAGAAGTACTGGTAATCGATTACGAGCTGTCAGTTTGAAATACTGAGCTTTCCAGAAAGCTGGTAATCGATTACGAGAGTCTGGTAATCGATTACCACCGATACTTTTAAATATTGATTTTTCCAGAAAGTGGTAATAGATTACAGGAGTTCTGGTAATTCAATTACGAGCTGTTCTTTTATCAGAAAAATGATATTTTTCAATCTAAATAACATTCTAACACTTATGAAAAACATTTTGTCCAATTCTTTGAAAAAACTTAAGCCCATTTTCAATTTTAATTTTTTTTAATTAATTCAATTTTAATAGCCAATCCTACACTTGAATCTTACAAATAATCCTAAGATCACACTTAAGCTATATACCCTTGAAGTTCTTCTCTTGGTCTTGGATGATCTTGCCTTGATCTTGCACTTTAATCATCTCAATCAATTGTTTTACTTTTGTTGCTCATCATCAAAATTAATTTCCTGAAAGTACATTGCATCCACAATTATTTGATATGGGCAAAATATGAGTGGATGTCACCGATGATCAATTTCGGAATAATGAGAACCCTAATTAGTCATCACTCTATATATAGGCTATAGTCCCCAATATATCGGACATAACGCACACCGCCTCTTCTCCTCATCTGAAGAGTGACTAAGGCATAAGGAGTTCAGGTTGAGGAAGAACCACAAGCTAACGGGTGCTCGTTACCCGTCTCTATCTTCTACCTTCTCTTTTCGTGTTTCAGATCCTAAGACTATCAAGCTATGTTTATTCGTGATTGATTGTCGTAGAGATTCCGTAACAGTTGGTGATCAAATCTAGTACTCTTTAAGAACGCTTAAGATCAGGAACATAGCATGGGTTCAGGTATTTGTTCAAGTCTATGAATCCTTAGTAATCTGACATGATGTAGATCTTAGGCTTTGTGGTGTTTTGCTCTAGGGTATATGCATACAATTATGTATGCTTTAAAGAATATAGAAAATCAAGAATTAAAGAATTAATTCCAACACTCATATCCATGCAATGACGTCCCACTGCATTCCCCATCTCAAATGGAGGTATCTCATATCCTATCCCAGATGTGGATATTTTCAATAATTTGATATCCCATCTCAGATGGTGATATCTCTCACCCTATTCCGGAATAGAATGTATACCGTCATCCCTTCCCGGAAGGTGATGACCAACTCATGCATAATGCAATATGTCATCCCAGATGACCACTAAATGGGTTCTCAGACTCCCTGTATCACTAACAATGATATAATGTCATGCCGAGGCAACATTGTAACTTCATATAACATAATATAGCATGTCATAGCAACACTATAATATCATATAACATAACAGAACATGTCACAACAACACAATAACATCATATAACATAACAAAGCATGTAACGGCAACACTATCACATCATATAACATAATAAAGCATGTCACAACAATACTATAACATCATATACCATATAAAGACATATCAATCATCCATAAAATCATACCAATTTCATATTTAATCACATAATTCATAGTAATAATCACTTAATTTAATATTAATTTCATTTTTATATAAAACCACCAATTTAGAAAATAGGATTTGATCAACTATTGGTTTTTGTATTCAAAACTCTCCAAAAATCATAATTTAAATTAAAAACCCAGTTTCCCCAAATCGTTTGCACCATGGAAGGTTGAGAAAAGATTGTTTTTACTCACCTCTTGAAGACCTCCAAATAAATCCGAGTGTTTCCTACGGAGAATCCTAACGTTTGCCAAGAGTTATCCTCATCTTCCTCTTCCTAAACTCCCTCTTCCACAACTCTTTCTTCTTAATCCTTGAAATTCTTGTCTTCCTAGCCGTTTGAGTTTCTAGGTGTAATTAGGGTTCAAAAACTCACCCTAAGAGTGTTAAGATTCTATTTATAGAGCCCCCAATAGCCCAAAATGTGTAAAAACGCGTCAAGCCCGCTTACTCATGACACAATGTTGTATTTTGCACATATCATGAGTAATAGACATCTAAAAATTATGGACTTTATATAGTTGGAAAGCTAAAAGATTATCTATAACTTTCATGAAGACCATGAAATCTTAAACGGACGTTTAGATAGTCAAAACTGGGATAGAATTTAGAAAAACGGTTCTGGTGCTGGAACCTGAACAGTGTGTACGAATTTGGTTATAACTTGAGCTGCAAGAATCCAATTTGGATGAATTAGGTGTCTATGGAAATCTAAGAGATAGAGATACATTTATTGTGAAGACATGGATTCCAAAAAAGTTTGTTTTGCATACTAAATATCCATATGAAGTTAGGTGTCGGGTCATAGGAAGTGTATTATGTGAAATTGGGATTAAAACACTCAAAATTATCTATTTAATTTATTTAAATTCAAGTATGAGATTTTAACCACTTCTAACTTAAATATAATAATTCTAATAATCCATTTCCTATAAAATTAACTAGTAGTCAATTTTTGGGATGTTACAATGCCGTCATAAGCGGTTTCATCGATCCCTCAGAAAAGAGGATTAGCTCCTCATCACGTTCTTAATCAAAAACAAATAATTGAAAAGAAAACAGAAAATAATCCTAAAACTAAGGGAGACGCAGCTCCAAGAAAGCAAGGAGTATAAGAGAAGAGACCTAAAACTAAACTCTAAAAAAACTACTCTCCTAATTCACACTAACAAGCTATTTATAATATTATGGATCAGTGCCTGCTCGTGAGGTGAGACCTTAAAATTGCCTCCAATATGGTTTTGAATCCTCGCGGGGCGAAGGCTGTCTCATGGGGCGAGACAGAAAGACTTCAGCTTCACGAGGCGAACACTTGCTCGTGAGACGAGCCTGAAAGGTTGCCAATTCCTGATCAGTCTTCAACCCTGTCTGGCGGGGCGAGCCCATTCTCGCGAGGCAAGACTCTTTTGTTTGCCTTTTAGATTGTTTTCTTCAAGTTTTCTTGCTTTCTCGAGCTTCACTTTTAACCTGAAATGTAAAAGTAGCATTTTAATTCTTTGTTGACTAAAAAATAACCAAAATATCCTAAAACTTATCTAAGAGGCTCAAAATGTTGCTCGAGGACAATTAAAGCCAAATTTGGACGAAAATAAGATTAAACTCGAACATTTAGCACAAAAACTATGGCCTAACTAGCTAAAAAACTAGATAAGTCAGAGGCTCATCAAAATACCCCAAATTCAAACTTTGCTTGTCCCCAAGCAAACCAAAAATCAAAATGACTCAAGACTAGGTAAGCTTAATGGACTTAATCAAACTTCACCCAAATTTCATGCGTTGTCTTCAATTCAATTTTTTTTATTTAATGTTCCTCTTTCTCATTTCATTTAAATAATTCCCACATTCATTTACTTTTAAACAAAGAGAATTTCATCTTTCATGCAATTATTAATCTAAGTCAAGGATCCAACATACACATAAAAGGGAGATCACCAATTTCAAACAATTGCCTTCCTCACAAGGGCCATTAGTAATTCACTCATTCGCTCAATTTGTCAAGGCTATCAACTTTCACTCAATTTCACATTTCAAGAGCACCTTCCATGGATTTGATTTTCATCTAAACAAAGTTCCCACAAAAACATGCATGCATCATCAAAAGGTCGTTTAAAGGTTGTAATGGGGCCTGACTAAAGGTAGGATATACAATGGTGCTAGCCTTTACGTCCCTAGGAATTAAGAGAGGATGAACTATTTTTGCACTTAATTAATTTTCACTCATTCATTTTTCCATTTGTCTTTTTCACGCTTTGGGTGTCTACAACCTATTTCCTTTGATTATTTTGCCCTTTTTGACATTTTTTTATTTTTCTTCTTTTTCTTTTTCTCTTTTGCCTTTGGCTTAAACCTTTTTATTTTTTTATTTTTTTTTCTTTTTCTCATTCCCCAAAATAACCTGATAAACTCATTGTAGCCACCCCAAACTTAGTTTCCTACAACCCTTGTCTTGCTAAGCATCCATGCTTTCTTAAATCCTAAGATTGGGTTAATATGATTTTTCTAGATTTTTGGCTTATAACATAAGGTCATCAAGAAACAATAGGCTATTAGGCTCAATGTGCCTAATTAGGGAACATGCATTAGGGATGGTTCTTATTAGGCTAAGTAGTTATTTCAAAGAAAATTGCCTAAATCATTTAATGCAACATATAAACATGCAAACCATTAAGAGATTCAAACAAATCCGGGAAAGTGCAACTCAAGGACCCGTTTAGAGTGACTTTTAAAAAAAGGATTTCAATGATATAGAAGTAGAAGCAGAAGTTATTTTTAGAAACAGAAGCTATTTTGCGTTTGGATATAGTAATCAAAAAGTACTTTTAAATTTAAAAAAAAGTTTGGATGCAACTATATAAAAACACTTTTAATTTATAAAAATTATTGAAAAGGACATGCAGTTTTTTGTTTTGGTATAGTATTTGGATAAAAAATAATATATTAAAATATTAAAAAATTTAACTAATTTCTAAATTATAATGAAAAATTTGAAATAATTTTTTATTAAAATTTGTATACTATAATATAAAAGCTATATAAGTTTTCCTTTTATAATTTTTTCACAGTTACACAAGTTTTAAAAAAAGTTACAAAATCGTACACCAAGAATAAAGTTGAAAAATTAAAAAATAAAAGTTTTATAGGACCAGAAATAGAGGATTGGTGCTATATTTGAGAAATATGGCTTTTTGACCAAACTGGGTTCCTTTTAGAAACTATTTATCAGTTTAGGGTTATTCTGAAACTATTACCAACGGGGAGTCGTTTTGGACACGTGGCATATTTTATTTTTTTCAATCTGACGGGTCAAAGGCGCCACTGCAGATGGCGCCTACCACTTAACAAAAGAATAAAAAGACAAAAGGGAGGCGCCACTGCAAATGGCGCCTTCCCCTGCAGTGGCGCCTCCCCCTGTAGTGTACCACGTGGCACTGCAGGGCCCCCCAGCCCCAACTAAAAATTGGACGCCTGCAATTTTAAAGTAACAACACTACAATTTTAAAGGAACAATGCTACAAAAAAAAATTATACTATAAGTATAGGGAGTAACGATGATATTAATGATAAGATATCTATTTAAAACAACAATAGGCAATAAAAAAATCTCGTAATAATGAGTAGCAAATAATATCACAGGAGGCATAAAAAAATAATAGCAATAACAATTTACACCAATAAATATTCATCAATTATTACAGTAGTAAAAAAAAATTACCTTATAAGAATTAAAAGAAAGTCACATGCAATTTTAAAGGAACAACGCGACAAAAAAATTATACTATAAATATAGGGAGTAACGATGACATTAATGATAAAATATCTATTTAAAACAACAAGAAGCAATCCCATCTTTCATATTTTAGAATATAATTACCTTTTGATCAAGTGCACTGCAAGGGAGGTCTTGCGTGATGAGATAAAAGTGTGCAGATGGTTATCTTTTCAATGGTCGAATTGAATGCTGCAGCAGTAAGGAAAAATAATTTGCAAACGTTAAAAGAACTAACGGACAGTTAAGCGCTTGGTTTGAGAGGCGTTAAGAGGAGGAGAATTTTTAATTGACGTGGCACCACTTTATTGGTGTGACATAGAGTGGCAAAGGGTTTATGTGATAGAGGATCCGCATCCCTCATCCAAGCACTCTTGGGAGGAGACGAAGATTCTTTGTCCCATTTTTTCTATCACATTCTCTGTCCCCCGTCAATTATAATTTGTCATTTAATAAAATAAAATCACAACTCATTAATATTTATGCATATTCTCAGCTTTTAATTGATAGGGAACCCAATTTTTATTGCTTCTTGTTGTTTTAAATAGATATTTTATCATTAATGTCATCGTTACTCCCTATATTTATAGTATAATTTTTTTTGTCGCGTTGTTCCTTTAAAATTGCAGGTGACTTTCTTTTAATTCTTATAAGGTAAATATTTTTTTACTACTGTAATAATTGATGAATATTTATTGGTATAAATTGTTATTGCTATTATTTTTTTATGCATACTGTGATATTATTTGCTACTCATTATTACGAGAATTTTTTTATTGCCTCTTATTGTTTTAAATGAATATTTTATCATTAATGTCATCGTTACTTCCTATATTTATAGTATATTTTTTTTGTCGCGTTGTTCCTTTAAAATTGCAGGTGACTTTCTTTTAATTCTTATAAGGTAATTTTTTTTTTACTATTGTAATAATTGATGAATATTTATTGGTATAAATTGTTATTGCTATTATTTTTTTATGTCTCCTGTGATATTATTTGCTACTCATTATTACGGGATTTTTTTATTGCCTCTTGTTATTTTAAATAGATACTTTATCATTAATGTCATCGTTACTCCCTATACTTATAGTATAATTTTTTTGTAGCGTTGTTCCTTTAAAATTGTAGCATTGTTCTTTTAAAATTGCAGGCGTCCAATTTTTGGTTGGGACTGGGGGGCGCCCCCTGCGGTGCCATGTGGTACACTGCAGGAGGCGCCACTGCAGGGGAAGGCGCCATTTGCAGTGGCGTCTCCCTTTTGTCCTTTTTTTTTTAATTGGTAGGCGCCATCTGCAGTGACGTCTTTGACCCATCAGATTAAAAAAAATAAAATATACCACGTGTCCAAAACGACCCCATTAATAAATAGTCTCATAATAACTCCAACCTGATAAATAATTTCTAAAAGAAGATAAAAAGCCGAAAAATAGAGACGTAGGTACTAGATGAAATGATGTTGAACAGTGGTCGATGAATTGACGCTGCACATGAATGAATTGATGAAAAAAGTGGGACAGGCGGCGTAAAAATGGAGCATAACGGTGGAAAGGGATGACCGGATGAGGGAACAGTAAAAAAAAAAAAAAGAATAAAAGGGATTGTCATTTAACATTTTGTACATGATTATTTTTGTCAAAAATTTCATTAAACACTACCCCTCTTCGTTCCACCTCTTTCTCTCTTTATCTGTCGCAGGGTGCTTTTCTTAGAAGCCAACATTTGTACCTCCTCAAAAAAATACATAAAATATGCTTTTCTTACTCTTTTTACTTTTTTTAAAAAGCTTATCCAAATATTCATTTTTTTTATAAAAGCATTTTTATTTTAAAAATAAGTATTTTTTTTTTGGAAAAAAAACCCATTCAAACGGGTTTTAAAAGTGATTCACACAATTCAAAAATAATATTGGAGGCTCAAATTCCTCACTTGGACATTTTTATCAATTTGTTTAACCGAGATACAATCCTTAGTGTGTGCACCCCTTCACCCCAAACTTATCATAAATCATGCAATCACAACAAAATTTCTTAAAGTTTATTTTTCAATTTTTCACATGGGGATCAATTTTCAATTTTCAAAACCTAGGGGGGAAATCATCAAAAATCAACATTTATCATGCTATCAATTTATGCTAAATTCAATAAAATCCCTTCAAGCTTACCAACACAAGACTCACACACATATGACTCGAAACAAAGCAAAGCATAAAGCAAAGATAATTGAAAAGAGAAGGGTTTAGAAAAACTCATGAAGACGCTTCCACCAGGATCCCATTGCCTGTGGTACAACGACCAAGAGATGCCCAAGATATAAGTCTTTCCTCCTGGATCCCATGGCTTGTGGAGTGGAGATGGAAAAAGCAAGTGTGATGAGATTCCATTTACTTCTCTAAGTGCTATTATGAGTTCACTTCCTCCCGGATCAAATGGCAAGTCTTCGCCTCCAAGCATGTCCCTTAAGTAAATAGATCCTCCATGAATCACTAGGAGCATGACTTCTTGAGGCGACCTTAAAGTCTTTGCCGCTATTGATGAAAACTCTCAATGCTCAAGCAATGACTTGATCTCCAAAGTTGGTATTTTCACAAAGTAATGTGGTAGACAAATGGAAGGCACCAACTTTGTTATATCCACACATGCATGCAACCCAACATACTTATCCAACTTAGAATTTCTAGGCTCCTCGGTAGGAATGGTGAATGAAATGCTTTCCACATGATTCTTCTCAATCGTCCCTTGCAAAGGAACAATATGAGATAATTCCTCCTTGCACTCTACTTCATGATCTTCTCTTCTTGAATCATCTTTCACCACAACTTTATCTTCATTCAAGTCCATACTAGCAACAGCATTCTCTTCAATTTGAGTTTCATGTGGCCTTGTTGCTAGCAATTTGGAAAGTTCACTAGCTTGCTCTTCTAACTTCTGAAAGTTGTCACTTAGAGTTGCCACTATCTCTTTAGAACGTTCCCCAACCCACATTTCAAGCCTCCGAATCATGGAACTTAATTTCTCCTTGTTACGCTCTATGCTTTGGATCACAAGTTGAGCATCTATTTCCCAAAGAAATTCGAGCACATTGGGATTTAGCTTGAAGTGTGATGGTGGTTGCAAAGATGACATATAGGATCTCCATTCCTCCTTGGAGTATGTCTTCACATGCTTGTTGAAAATACAATCAAACACGACCCAATCAATTTGATATTCTCGGTTTGGATAGTGGTTCATGTGTTGCCTCACCTTTTCTCGGTCCTACAAATTTCTGGGTTGTATAGTAAATCTCCTCGGTAGAACGGCACTTGCATACAACAAAACCTCACAAGACCAAGTGAAATCAAGGAAGTTAAAGAGAAAAATTATTAAGAAAAAAATAAAAAATAAAAAATAAAAAATTGATTTGTTAAAAAATAATTATTTTCTTCAAATAAAGAAAATTGGTTAAGCCAATCCCCGACAACGACGCCAAAAACTTGATGGGACTCCGACAAGTGTACCGGATCGAAGCAAGTAATAAAAACACGGTAAGTAAATACCAAAGTCGAACACAAGAATTGGGTGGCCAATTTGTCTAGATTTGAAGATAATAACTAATGTTTTTGACCAAGTCAATGGGATAAAATTTGTTGGGATAAAAAGTGTTATCTAATTCAATTATCTAAATCTAAATCTAAGCATCAATTATCAAGATGTTAATTATGATAGTGAAAACTAAGTTCACGAACTCACCTACCCAATTAAGCAATAGATCAAAAGTGATTATTTCTTCCTCTGGGTTCAATTACATGCCAACTAGGAACCCTACATTATCCTAATGTCTCTCTCGAGCACTGTAACATCCCTAGCTGATTTATGGATTGACAGTCCCCACAAACCAACACGGTTCTTTTTAGCGTGCTTTGTCGTTACTCACATACTTCTAAGGAAAACTTCCAAGGAGGTCACCCATCCCAGAATTGCTCCAAGTCAAGCACGTTTAACCGTGGAGTTCTTAAGTGATGGGCTCCCGAAAAGAAGATACATCTTGTTAGTATAGGTAGTACCAATCAATTCATATAAGCCATCCTCAACTGTATAGTCTCATACCTACAATCTCTGGATCCCTCTCATTCCGGTGTGTAATCAGTTCATTCATGTGTCCCTCCGCCTAGAAGCCTGCCAGGAGCCGCTCCTTGTCCGTGCCTCCTCGCACCGACGATCATTCGCCGCCCTCGTAAGCACCGAGTGTCACAAGCACGAAAGGACATACCTACACATGAAAATTGCCTATCTCTCGATCCGACAACCCACAGTTAGATTCATTAAGTTCTTGGCTTCCTACCGCGATTGCACCAATCTCCTACTCTATCTCTAGAAATGCTTAATCGATGTTCCTAATTCAAGTCCTAAAGCACGAATCTCCTCTCGGACTCATCGCACTTGACTAGTTAACCACGCACATTTGTTATTAACGCAATCAAATCAGAATTAGAAAGCAAGAATTAAGAGAAAGGAATAAGAAAATATCACATTGAAACTATGCCGTCAAGAGCGACTTCATTAATCCCTCAGAAAAGAGGATTAGCTCCTCATCACGTTCATAATCAACAACAAGTAATTGAAAAGAAAATAGAAAATAATCCTAACACTAATAGAGACACAACTCCAAGAAAACAAGGAGTATAAGAGAAGAGACCTAAAACTAAACTCTAAAAAACTACTCTCCTAATTCGCACTAACAAGCTATTTACAATATTTTGGATCAGTGCCCGCTCGTGGGGTGAGACCTTAAAATTGGCTCCAATCTGGTTTTGAATCCTCGCGGGGCGAGACAGAAAGACTTCAGCTTCCCTGTTGTCTGCTTCGCGAGGCGAACACTTGCTCGCAAAGCAAGCCTGAAAGGTTGCCAATTCCCGATCAGTCTTCAGCACTGGCTCGTGGGGCGAGCCCTGTCTCGTGAGGCGAGACTCCCCTGTTTGCCTTTTAGCTTGTTTTCTTCAAGTTTCCTTGCTTCCTCGAGCTTTACTTTTAACCTGAAACATAAAAGTAGCATTTTAATGCTTTATTGACTCAAAAATAACCAAAATATCCTAAAACTTATCTAAGAGACTCAAAATGTTGCTCGAGGACAATTAAAGCCAAATTTGGGCGAAAATGAGATTAAACTCGAACATTTAGCACAAAAACCGTGGCACAACTAGCTATAAAACTAGATATGCCTGGGCCTATCAACCTCCTGGGAAGTTTTTCTAGGAAGCGTCTGAGTGAGGACAAAGCACGTTGAAAAGACTTGTGTTGGTTTGTGGGGATAATCGTCAATCCATAAAGCATCCAGGGATGTTTCAAATGGCATCAGAGCGGCACCTCCCTCAGTACGGTGTGGTTCGGGGAAGAACCAAGCAATAGCTGGTGGGCATGTGACACCCGGAGCTGGTGGGCATGTGACACCATGTGCAGCAGCTGAAGATGATTGGCTACTTTTCTGAAAGGGAAGTCACCTCAATTCCGAGGAGAATATGACTCAGAGAAGGCTGAATGGCGGGTACAAGAAATAGAGAATATATTTGAAACTGTGCGGTGCAACATGGATAGGAAAGTGATTTATGCTGCCTTTATGCTAACTGAAGGAGCAGATTTCTGGTGGAAAGGAAAGAAAAGACTATTGGAAGCTGAGAACAGAAACAATAACTGATAGTTCTTCACTGTCTGCTTCTTCGAAAAATATTTTCCGTGTCTAGTTCAACGCGAGAAGGAAAAGGAATTCACAAACCTCAAACAAGGCAACATGTCCGTAGGTGATTATGCATCACATTTTGAGGCCTTGATTAAGTTTTCAGATTATTATGAGAGGTTTCCAAATGAAGACTGGCAATATAGAAGTTTTGAGGAAGGACTCAAACAAACTGCAGAGGACTGTAGTATCTCTCGACATCCAGTATTTCCCAGAACTGGTTGAGAGATGTAGCACTATTGAAAGTATAGATTTGAGAATGGCTGCTGAACAGAAGCAACAAAGGATTGGAGGTCCTATTAGATCAGATGTTCAGAGGAGAGTAGATATTGATCCTCAGTGGAGACGGGAACCATATGCTAGACCAGCACAGACACTTGCATCCGCAACAGTGGCTAGATTAGGCCAGCAACCACAAGGCTATGATTGCTTCAGATGCGGAGGATCGTATCATATTAGGGATTGCACGGAAAGGCCTAGTTGTTTCCATTGTGGTAAACCGGGACATTTTACTCGTGATTGTAGGTAGAAAGGTATGCAACAACCAATAACTGTTGGTAGGGGAGCTAAAAGTTATGGAGGTGAAGCTGGGAGAAGAGATCTAAGAATAGGTTAGCAGATGGCTAGACCTTCAACCAATGGGAGAGTATTTACCATGAGGGGAATTGAATCTTCACACCCTGCAGATCTCATAGAAGGTATGAATAATATTGATATAATCAAGAATAGTGAAATACGCTTCAAGGATCTAAGATTATGATTGGATACATTAAGTAGGGAGTTAAGGTAGTATTGATTGTGATGTTAATTGTGGGAGATAGAGGTTAGTGGAGCCGTATTAAAAAGAGGAGAGAATTAAGTTTTAATTATGTCCTTTCAGGATGATGGGTTAAGGTGAAAAGTCAAGGACAATGAACGGAATGTAGTGATGGGTAAGTTCGAGGATAAATAGAATGATATAAGGATGATGGATCCTGTTATGAAGTTACCGTTGTCACTTAAGGGGAAGACAGTGTTGAGAAATACGATGTAGGATCTTTAGATTAAGATACGATTGCAATATTCTATCCAGTTTTGAGTCAAGAAATTCCGAGGACGGAATTTTTAAGAGGGGTAGTAATGTAACAATCTGATTTTAATTACTCTGTTTAACCGGGTAAAAATATAATTATTTATATTTTTAATTTGAGAGTTAGAAAGTGATTTTGAATAAAATAAAAGCATATTCATAGTCTCTCTTATGGTAGAAGGTTACGGTGAAAATTTGGGTAGAAAATTCAGACGGAATCCGGTCACCATTTTCACTGACAATAAGATTTTACTTCGCAGAAACCTTAATTTCGACTCATGAACGAAAGCATTAGGTTTATATTTTGTCCCGGACAATTTTCCAAGTTTCGAAAAAATTCGTTAGGGATGAAATTAATATTATTTTATTCGGGCGTAATCGTTAAGAAAACACTTAAAACTTAAGTCGGGGGATAAGTTGGGTAAACGAAGGAGTCGATTATTGAGCTGAGGTATTAGGGGAGATTAATGTAGCATAGAGGACATGGAGTCCGGCCTTAAATTTTAGTAATCGGGAATTTTCTAGTGAAATGACCAAAATACCTCTAAGCATAATAGGATCATCCATGATCATCTCCTTCCATTCTTAAGGTTTTGTTCTTCATATTTCATAGTTTTTCATTTCTAGATCTAGAACTTTAAATAACTCTAGAAAATCGTAGAAAAATCATAAAAATGTGAAACCAATTTATATGATCAAGTTATGATCCCTACTTTCATTATACAAGAACATGAAATCAAAAACATTTTCCTTCCCTATTATCTATTGTTGGCCGAAACTTAATTAAAATGAGATTAAATGATTTTGTTCATATTTCCAAAGGGTAGCAATTTATCCTAACTAGCTAAGATCTAAGTAATTATTATCCAAAGGATTAGAATGAGAAAATGACCCTAGCCTATTTTTGAATTGATGGCTGAAACCTAGCATTAATGTGTCAAAGTGGATTAGTGTGATTAATTATAGTTATGTTGTTTGGTTGAAGGAGAAACTGTTAAACTGTGGTGTGATAACGAGGACCGTCAGATTCGGGATTCCAGTGATAACTCAGGTGGGGGAAAGAACCAATCTATCGTCGGAATCGATAAGTAGTATATTATATAATAATTGTGTAGGGCGACCTAAACCCTACTAGTAGTTGAGTAATCGACAAGACAAAAATCACATTGGAAACCTTTTCTGTAAAACCATCAGTGATTCGGGGATTGTAGGTTTATCAATATTAGGTTGATTTTAAAGTATTTGATGATGTTTGATTTTATGTTGTTAAATTTACTGCGATACACTGGTTGAGGTATTCCACTGCATGTGACGTATTATTTTTGGTATTTGAATATTTTCTGATATTGTATTGTGCCTGATCTGCCTGGTTTTTTGTACCATGGTTAGTTGATTTAATCGAGGATATATGTTGTTCGGGAGATTTGGTTTCAGTGAGAAAGTATCGGTGTATTAGAAGTGACTAGCTTAAATTGATTATTTTAAAGATGAAATGTGTAAAATTTATTATTTTAAAGATGAAATGTGTCATAGAGTGTGAGTCAAGCTAGGATGGAAGCTTGAGGCACTAGGTTGTTATTGATGTAATTCAGTGAGGTTTATAAGTTGTATTGTGTTTATAACCGTATGTTTGACACATACGAGGTCCAAAGTCCTTGTGGGACCATCCAATGTTAGATTTAATTCGTGCAGCTATAGTGTCAATGCTTTGCTTGAGCACCCTCGAGAGAGAGAACCGGGGTGTGCATTGACTGTCCCGTGCAGCTATAGTGTCATTGTATTACATGAGCATTCTTACCATGGATGAGGTTGTGCATCGACTGTACCGTGCAGCTATAGTGTCATTGCTATGCATGAGCACCCTTGATCCAGGGTGTGCACCGTCTATGCCATGCAGCTATAGTGTTATTGCTTTGCATGAGCATTCTCACCATGAATAAGGGTGTGCACCGGTTTTAGGGACGCCTCACTTGGACGATGGACTAACATCCCTAACGGATATGGGGAATTAGTGGTGACGTCATCATAAAGGTTCAGTTGCGTGAGGTTGAGGGTAGAGGATGATATCTTAATTTCGAGGATAATTTGTTAGTTATATGTGTTGATTGTCTGTGACTTTTATTATGTTATATACTATGACTTTTTTTCGCTTTTATGATGATAGAAATGTTTCTTATTCCCGATATCTTTCTATGTGTTGTATTTTATCTTTATGGATGTAAATGCTATATGTGTTGTGAATAATTGTTTATGTGGTTTTGAGTGATGACAAATCAAAGAAATAAGTTAAGTTCCTAAATATATTGCATAAATATTTTACAAATGTGTGAACATTGTTAACCATGTGCTCAAGTGTGCAGAAGATTGAGTTTAGGATCACTCGTCTAATTTTGACCCGTCTAAGTTTTAGTGTGTTGTAGTTTTTCAGACTTGTTTGAAAAATCACCCGTATAAAAAGAAGGTCAACTCAGTCAAAGACCAAGTCAACTATCAGTCAAGGTTCTTATTTAAGTTGATGACGTCGCAATGATCAAGAGTCTGAAGAAGTCTCAGTAGATCACCCGTATGAAATTGACTCTCTCACCCGTCTACTTTTGGATCACCTCACCTGTCTACTTTTGGTTCACTTCACTCATCTAACTTTAGACTCAACAACACCCGTCTAATTTTTAGACTCTGCTGAAATGTCTTAAAGCCAGAAGTGTCTTAAGACAGGTGAAGGATATGGCCTGTGCGTCTTGTGAGACATTTTATGTTTTCTGCTAGTATAACTTTTGTTTAACTATATGCCTGTGAGGGATCCTATTGAGAGGATACCCTCAATAGTGTTTTGAAATATGTGTAAAAGACTTATGTGTGTATATACAATATAACCATGAAGTTATATGTTTGTTAACTTAAGTTTTTAATTTTTACGTATTTTCACGTTACGCGCTCGATTAAGGATTTAATTAAGAAGGCTTTAATCTAATAAAACACTGGGGCACAACGAGGTGTCTCATTTTGGTACAGAGAGTTCAATTATAATCGGACTGTGAGGTCTAGGTTGTTGTTACTGGTCGTGTCTAGTTGAATACACATCGAATTTTGACTATGCTTAGAAGTTGGGTAATAGGTTCAAACTTGATGCGATAACTAACATTAAATGAAAATTTTGAACCTTAGAACAATTCTTTCTTGTCTTTTGGTTGAAAACAGGGTATTTATAAAAAAAAAATGAGCAGTGATAATCGATTATAGGAACCACATAATCGATTATCTACTTTCTATTTTCTCAGTTTGTTGTTTCAGAAGCCCAATAATCGATTATTACCATGCCATAATCGATTATATTGGCTCAATAATCGATTATCCTGATGAGATAATCGATTATTTGCTGTCTGATTATCACTTTGCTGTTACAGAAACCTAATAATCGATTATGACCATGACATAATCGATTATATTGCTTCAAAATTCAACTTTTAGTTGTTTTAATCATCTCTAATCAATACTAAACCTCCAAGTAATTCTTAGAACTTCAATGAGCAGTGATAATCGATTATAGGAACCACATAATCGATTATCTACTTTCTATTTTCTCAGTTTGTTGTTTCAGAAGCCCAATAATCGATTATTACCATGCCATAATCGATTATATTGGCTCAATAATCGATTATCCCGATGAGATAATCGATTATTTGCTGTCTGATTATCACTTTGCTGTTACAGAAACCTAATAATCGATTATGACCATGACATAATCGATTATATTGCTTCAAAATTCAACTTTTAGTTGTTTTAATCATCTCTAATCAATACTAAACCTCCAAGTAATTCTTAGAACTTCAACTTAATTCTAGAAGAAGGTTTCTCATTTGGTGGTATGGCATATAGTATTTATATATTGGATTATGTGATATTATAGGTCATACTGATGAGAGCGGATGATTTCTGTTCTATAATCATGGCTCGAGGAAGAGGACGTCCAACTAACGGTGGTGACAGAACTCCTGAAAGAATTATAGGAGCCGTCAACAATGACACCAATGGAGGAGAGTCATCTGCGAATCCCAATACCATGGAAACGATAGTTGCTGCTATGCTATTACAAACTCAGCAGAATGCTGAGATGCTGCAGATGAATAGAGAGCGGCTGGAACACAAGAATCAAAGGAGGACTGCAGCAGCTGAAGATGCCGGATTGGCTACTTTTCTGACAGGGAAGCCACCTCAATTCCAACGAGAGTATGACCCAGAGAAGGCTGAATGGTGGGTACAAGAAATAGAGACGATATTTGAAACTGTGCGCTGCAGCGAGGATAACAAAGTGACTTATGCTGCCTTTATGCTAACTGGAGGAGAAGAGTACTGGTGGAAAGGAAATAAAAGACTATTGGAAGCTGAGAAAAATCTGTAATATTGATATAACCAAGAATAGTGAAATACGCTTCAAGGATCTAAGATTATGATTGGATACATTAAGTAGGGAGTTAAGATAGCATTGATTGTGATGTTAATTGTGGGAGATAGAGGTTAGTGGAGCCGTATCAAGAGGAGAGAATTAAGTTTTAATTATGTCGTTTAAGGATGATGGGTTAAGTTGAAAAGTTAAGGACAGTGACCATAATGTAGTGATGGGTAAGTTTGAGGATAAATAGAATGATATAAGGATGATGGATCCTGTTATGAAGTTACCGCTGTCACTTAAGGGGAAGACAGCGATGAGAAATACGATATAGGATCTTTAGATTAAGATACGATTGCAAGATTCTACCCACTTTTGAGTCAAGAAATTCCGAGGATGGAATTTTTTTTAAGAGGAGTAGTAATGTAACAGCCTGATTTTAATTACTCTGTTTAACCGGGTAAAAATATACTTATTTATATTTTTAATCTGAGAGTTAGGAAGTGATTTTGAATAAAATAAAATCATATTCATAGTCTCACTTATGGTAGAAGGTTACGGTGAAAATTTGGGTATAAAATTCAGACGAAAACCGGTCTGCGTTTTTACTGACATTAAGATTTTACCGAGTAGTGATGGGCTCGAATCCGTAAGTGTACGATTTCGTCGTCAAGTACTATAAAGATCGAATCCAAAGGGACCGTGATCTTAAATAACTATCAATTATTAAATCAATTAAACTGAACTAGAAAAAGATTTGGAAAAGATTTGGTTTTTAAAAGATTAACTAACAAATCAAATGTCTAAAACGCAATGAAACAAAATCGTAATCAAATCAAATATGGGATTTTTCAATATCAAAAGAGATTTCCAGGAATTGGGTTACCAACAAGACTGCTCATGCTACTAAGTTGCCTACCCTCTTGTTAATAATCAAAATTGCTTTGAAGGCGAATTTATCCTAAATAAGTTAATGTTCCCTCTCGGGATGCAAGACCCGTGCCAAATTAAACCAACCCCTGCTCTCGTGGTAATTGAATTTAAATTGAACCCTTTAAGCTTTGTGACAATTCGTGAACCCTCGAAGGACCGCTTTTAACTCTCATGATTTAAGTCCTAAGTTCAATACCTATAGATCCAACACCCAAGTTCATAGCAAGGTTCCTCCTTAGAGTATCTATGACATGCAAATAAGTGCGCACCAAATTCACAAGTAATTCATGCAATAGGAATCAAATCGAAAGCAAATTGGGATAACAAGAAGTAAAACGTCAATTCATAACATAAAACAAGTCTTGGGCATAGCCCCAATTCCTAGAAATAAAAAGACTACTCAAGCATTGCCATGTTCATAGCAAGCTTGATTAACAAAAGCATAAAAAAAACCTAAGAGAAGAAAAGAAATTGAGAAGAAGATAAATCCTAATTTTTGCCTAAGGTAGCAGCCCCAGAGATCCCTATTTTCGAGCTTAAGAGTCCTATTTATAATGTAGGGTAACTTTGGATTAAAGTTGTTACAAAATCAGATCAAATCAGCAATTAAATTTTCAGATTTTTCGCGTCACGGCCGTGATGCCTGTCACTGCCAGGCCATGATAGATTCTGTCTTAGAAAACTTGGCATTGGTTGGTCTATCACGGTCGTGACAGTTTGACTTTTGTGTACTTTTCTTTTCAGCCTTGCTAGATCATGGCCATGATGGCTGTCACGGCTAGGCCGTGTTGGGCTCTGTTTGGCTCAGTTTTCTTGCTTTTCAAGCTCCGTCTTCATGCAAGCTCCATCATGGTTGATCCTGAACATTTTAATCTTCAATTCCTGCACATAAACACCACAAAACCACCTTACCTGTTCCAAGGTAAAAACTAACAAAAATCAAATTAAAAATGCCTAAACTACATGAAAATGCATGCAATATGATAAAGAAATATGAGGTGAAATCACACTCATCAAACTACCCCAAGCTTAAGATTTTGCTTGTCCTCAAGCAATAACTATGGCCAGAAAAGATAAACAATGAGAGCATGGACAACGAACCAAGAACCCGAGTAATAAATCCAAGTAACAGGCTTATACGAATAAGTAACCGAGAGACCATCAATTTCAAGTCCAATTAGAAGCTTAGGTTCTCTAGATTCATGCCTTTCACTAATTCGGGCACTCTTCTCACCTCACTCAAGTGTTTAAGGACATTTGACAATTCACCCAATTTCCTCAAGGAAGGTACCCTACCATAAGCTTGACTATTAACCAAATCTCTACTTTATTAATGAAAACTCATAAGAATCAAGAGTTCTTTTATTTTGGTTGTAATGGGGCCCTGGGATTAATTGTTAGGTGGGGAAATCAAGTAAGGGAAAATTCAAGAATGTTAAACAAAATATCAAACAATGCAAAGCATGACAACCTTTTAAAATACATTTTTGGGCTTTAATTCACCTTTCCACCTTTCTTTCTTTCTTCCTTTTTTTTTATTTTTTTATTTCTCAATTTCTTTTTCTCATCCCCTTCTCCATTTTTTTTGTTTATTTTTTTTTTTCAATTTGGAGAAGGGGAGATTTCCATCTTAAGAGAAATATTTTTCTAACGTTTTCATCCAACAATTTATTTTTCAAACCACCTTTCTGCCCTTTTTGTAATACTTTAAAAGGTGTCATACCAAGCATCATTCATCAAAATAAATCAAGGTACCAAGAAAAGTATTTTATTCTTTTAGGCTCAAAATTGGGCAACTAAGGGGTAACATTTAATCAGTCAAAGCTTAGAAGGCTAGAAAAATACCTAGTACCTCAATCATTTTCAAATATGTTTTAAAAAATTTTTAAATTTCAAAACAGTTTCATGTTCTAGAGAACACAATCCAAGAGGAATAAAACACTCAATCAGAAATAATGGGGTGGATTTAGTGAGTACCCCTTTTAGGTTCAAAAATCTCACATTTAGTAGTTTAAAATCAATGAAACACAAATATAAGGGAACCACATGCTAATCATCAACTATCAGAAGATCATCTCAAGCATTTTTATTTTTAGCCTATAAGGAGAATACGAAAATTGGGTTCAAAAATTCACTATCTCAATTCATTTGGCACAAAGTTCTCACAATTGGATGCATAATCTGAGCAAGGGGTAATCTAATCATGTGATTATGCAAAACTATGCCTATATGAATGCAACATGAAAAATGCAAAAATACAAAAAAAAAAAGAGAGCAAAAATACCTCTACCCCAAGCTTAAAAACTTACATTGTCCCCAATATAAATAATCAAGTTGGAGGAGAAAAATGGAACAACTCACCGAGGTGGTGGAGGGTGTTGGCTCAGACGCTAGTCATAGAGCTATTGGAGGAAACGTCATGGCTATGACACTCATCACAGGTAGGCCGTGATTAGTGGTGTCAAGCAAGGCGCCATCACGGGCGTGATATTCATCACGGCCGGGCCGTGATCAATTCGGGTCTATAGGAGTTGACCTCTTATGGCCGTGATGTATATCACGACTGGCCTGTGATACATTCTGATCTTCAGTTGTTGGCTAATCACGGTCGTGACCCTCATCACGGCTAGGCCGTGATCCATTCTGGTCTCCTGTTCCTTTTTCAAATTGCTCCATCTTGGCCATGATGGCCATCAGGGCCAGGCCATGATCTCCTCTGACTTCATTTTTCCCTGCCTTTTTGCTCTTCATGCTTTCATAACCTTAAAATACTTGGCAAAACCATCAATTTGTGATCTTTCTTCTCTTAATCTTCTTAAATTGTTCAAAAACAAAATTCAAAAACAAATTAAAAAGGGAAAGAAAGCTTGGGTTGCCTCCCAAGAAGCGCTTATTTATGGTCTTAAGCTTGACCATACTCCCTTCAATCAACCGGGATCAGCTGGGCTTGGAAGTAAAAGAATACCTCTCTTCCAATGAAGTCCTTCAAAGAGCCTATTTTGTTCATATGTCCACATGCGCTTTCGCTTTGCTTTTTTCATTCTGAGTTTCATGGCCTTACTTCCTCTCGGCGGAAGTTTTAACTCCACATGTTGAGCAACTTCAATTTCATCATTATTTGGTGCATCATTTGTCATGCAAAGTTTGGGAGTTTCTTCCATGTTAAGCTCTTTCTTCACCTTTGGAGGCATTATCTCAATCCTGCACACATGACTCTCAAAAGGAGGGTTGTTATATGAGTTAGTCAAATCAAAATCTACCCTTCCTTTCTCTACATTCAAGGAGAGCTTACCAGTTTTTACATCTATTATTGCTCCAGCTGTGGCCAAGAATGGCCTTCCTAGAATGATAGGGAATTTAGAATTCCCGTTCATGTCCAACACCATGAAATTGGTAGGAATGAAAAATTTACCTACCTTTATAGGGACATTCTCTAGTATGCCTAGAGGGGTTTTAGTTGGGCCATCCGCAAATTGTAAAGAGAACTTGGATGGACTCAACTCCTTGGATCCTAACCTTTCAAAGATGGTAAGTGGCATCAAACTCGAACTAGCCCCAAAGTCACATAAGGCTTGGTCTATTTTCACTTCTCCAATTGAGCAAGCAATAGAGAAACTTCCTGGATCTTTTAGTTTAGGAGGCATATTAGTTTTTATTATGGCATCATGCTTCTCAATTAAGCTCTTAGTTTCTTTTTCTACTTGCTTTTTCTAGACCAACCTTTGTGGGAAAGGTATTGGGGGTTGGTAAGGTGGTGGAGGGATATACTTTGGCTCTACCTCTTCATGTTCACTCATGTCCTCCTCACATTCCACATCCTTTTCAACTACCCCAAGCTTATCATTCCTCAAGTATATAGCATTACAGTGCTCGTTGGGATTAACTTCGGGTTGTCCTGGGAACGTACCCTTAGTTCTAGAATATGTACTAGCATGTTGGGCAATCTGAGTTTCTAACATCTTATTATGGATGGCTAAGTTATCTACCTTAGATGTTAACTCTTTTATTGCCTCATTGACTGCCCTACCTTGTTGCCTAAATTCTTCATTTTGCTTTGTTTGAGTTTCAACAAAATTTTCCAAAAGAGACTTAAGTTTAGACTTTTGTACCTGAGGATACCCCGATGCGAGTTTCCTATTACCTTGGCCTTCCTGGAATTTGTGGTTCAACGTGTTGTTGAAGTTCTCGTAGGAGAGATAAGGATTATTCTTCCTCACTTGGTTGTAAGGATTTGGAGGAGCATAGTTTGGCAACTCCGGGTTCGTGTCATAGAAGTTGTGACAAGAGTTCACTTGTTCCCTCGAAGCACCGGATCAAGGAGCAATACCATGTGGGCACTCCATTATGTCAAGTCCCTGCATTCCACAAATCTCACAAACAACATTAGTAGCACCTATTGAACTCACATTAGCCTTTTCAAGCTTATCAAAGCGTTTATTCAATGAGTCAAATTTAGACATAATTAAATCAGTACTATTCATTTCAAACTTACCCCTCGAAAGCTTTTTCGGGTTATTACCTATTTCCGAACCCCATTGGTGATAGTTGGTGGCTACATTTTCAATGATATTGAACGCTTCAGTCAGAGGTCTATTCATAAAAGCTCCACCAGCTGCGGGGTCAAGTGACACCTTCAAAGAGTAATCCAATCTGTTGCAGAAGGTATGCACTAACAACCACCTCTCGATCCCATGATGTGGGCAAGACTCTAGCAATCCTTTGTAACGATCCCAAGCTTCGGATAAGCATTCTCCGTCCTTTTGGAAGAAGCCGGTGATCTGAGTTTGTAGGTAAGCGGTCTTGGATGGAGGGAAGAATTTTTCCAAGAATGCCTGCTCCATTTGGTCCCAAGTTGACAAAGTATTAGCGAGCACTTGCTTCAACCAAGCTTTTGCCTTTCCAGTCAGAGAGGAGGGGAATAACCTCAAGCAAATAGCATCAATCGGGGCACCTTGAATTCTTATTGCATCGGTGAACTCCAAGAATGTCTCCACATGGTCAGTCGGGTCCTCCGAGGGTAATCTTCCAAATTGATGTTGCCCAATCATGCCAATTAACTGAGGCAGTATAGTGTAGTTCTCCGCCTCAATTTCTGGCCTAGCAATCCCAGTTCGCAAACCCCTAGCATTTGGGGCTGCGTAGTCTTTCAGTGGTTTGGTATCTGGTAGATTCGCCATGAGTGGAATGGGAATCAACCTTTCTCTCGCTCTTTGTCTTTGTAGTCTCCCATGTCTATGAAAGGTCCTTTCGATCTCGGGGTCAACTTCAGTAAGATTTCCGAGACTTTGGGATCTTCACATAAGAGAGAAAAATTCCTGCAAAGAGAGAGGTAGATACACTAGAAAAAGAAAGAAAAAAATTAAATAAAAAAATGTTCAGAAAAATCAATTTAAAAATTAAATTGAAATTCAAGAAAGCACAGTCACCGGCAACGACGCCAAAAACTTGATGGGCACGAATCCTCAAGTGTACGGCTTCATCGTCAAGTAATAAAAAGATCGAATCCACAGGGACCGTGATCTTAAATAACTATCAATTATTAAATCAATTAAACTGGACTAGAAAAAGATTTAGAAAAGATTTGGTTTTAAAAGATTAACTAACAAATCAAATATCTAAAACGCAATCAAACAAAATCGCAATCAAATCAAATATGGGATTTTGCAATATCGAAAGAGATTTCCAGGAATTGGGTTGCCAACAAGACTGCTCATGCAACTAAATTGACTACCCTCTTGTTAATAATCAAAATTGCTTTGAAGGCGAATTTATCCTAAATAAGTAAATGTTCCCTCTCGGGATACAAGAACCGTGCCCAATTAAACCAACCCCTACTCTCGTGGTAATTGAATTTAAATTGAACCCTTTAAGCTTTGTGACAATTCGTGAACCCTCGAAGGACCGCTTCTAACTCTCGTGATTTAAGTCCTAAGTTCAATCCCTATAGATCCAATACCTAAGTTCACCGCTAGGTTCCTTCTTAGAGTATCTATGACATGCAAATAAGTGCGCACCAAATTCATAAGTAATTCATGCAATAGGAATCAAATCGAAAGCAAATTGGGATTAACAAGAAGTAAAACGTCAATTCATAACATAAAACAAGTCTTGGGCATAACACCAATTCCTAGAAATAAAAAGACTACTCAAGTATTGCCATGTTCATAGCAATCTTGATTAACAAAAGCATAAAAAAACCCTAAGAGAAGAGAAGACACTGAGAAGAAAAGAAATCCTAATTTTTTCCTATGGTAGCAGCCCCAGAGATCCCTATTTTCAAGCCTTAGAGTCCTATTTATAATGTAGGGTAACTTTGGTAAAGTTGTTACAAAATCAGATCAAATTAGTAATTAAATTTTGAAATTTTTCGCCGTCACGGCCGTGATGCCTGTCACTGCCAGGCCGTGACAGATTCTGTCTTGGAAAACTTGGCATTGGTTGGCCTATCACGGCCGTGATGGCCATCACGGCCTGGCCGTGACAGGTTCTGACTTTTGTGTACTTTTTTTTTTCCAGTATTGCTCGATCATGGTCGTGTTGGCTGTCATGACTAGGCCGTGATGAGCTCTGTTTGGCTCAGTTTTCTAGCTTTTCAAGCTCCGTCTTCATGCAAGCTCCATCATGGTTGATCCTGAACATTTTAATCTTCAATTACTGCACATAAACACCACAAAACCACCTTACCCGTTCCAAGGTAAAAACTAACAAAAATCAAATTAAAAATGCATAAACTACATGAAAATGCATGCAATATGATAAAGAAATATGAGGCGAAATCACACCCATCAAGTAGAAACCCTAATTTTGACTCATGAACGAAACCGTTAGGTTTTATATTCTGTCCAGGAAAATTTTCCAAGTTTCGAAAAAATTCATTATGAATGAAATTAATATTATTTTATTCGGGCATAATCATTAAGAAAACGTGTAAAACCTAAGTCGGGGGATAAGTTGGATAAACGAAGGAGTCGATTATTGAGCTGAGGTATTAGGGGAGATTAATGTAGCAGAGAGGACATGGAATACGGCCTTAAATTTTAATAATCAGGAATTTTCAAGTGAAATAACCAAAATACCCCTAAGCATAACCTATTCGACGTTAAATTTTAACCATGGTTAAGGAACCATGGTTAATTTGTGTGGACAAGGGGCAGCCACACCCTTCCTAAAATGTGAGCCACATGATTTTGATCATGGTTACCAAACCAACCCTTGTTAAGTTATTAATTAACTATAGTTAACTATTATATTATTTAATAATCATAAAACCTATTAATATAATTCTAATGAACCAAACAAGGCCTAAAATCTATCCTATATAACTACCCCAAACCGCAGCCCCCTCCCCTTTCTCTCTTCATCACTTTCATTTTTTTTCACAAAAGCACACAAAACTCCATTTTCTCTTCAAGAGCAAGTTCATGCTTTAGGAAAACCTTGCCAAGATCATCAACATTTCTTCATCTTCTTCACACTCTTAAGGTAACAGGATCATCCATGATCATCTCCTTCCATTCTTAAGCTGTTGTTCTTCACATTTCATAGTTTTTTCATTTCTAGATCTAGAACTTTAAATAATTCTAGAAAATTGTAGAAAAATCATAAAAATGTGAAACCAATTTCTATGATCTAGTTATGATCCCTACTTTCATTATCCAAGAGCATGAAATCAAAAACATTTTCCTTCCCTATTATATATTGTTGGCCGAAACTTAATTAAAATGAGATTAAATGATTTTGTTCATATTTCCAAAGGGTAGCAATTTATCCTAACTAGCTAAGATCTAAGTAATTATTATCCAAAGGATTAGAATGAGAAAATGACCCATACCTATTTTTGAATTGATGGCCGAAACCTAGCATTAATGTGTCAAAGTGGATTAGTGTGATTAATTATAGTTATGTTGTTTGGTTGAAGGAGAAACTGTTAAACTGTGGTGTGATAACGAAGAACGTCAGATTCAGGATTTCGGTGATAACTCAGGTGGGGGAAATAACCAATCTATCATCGTAATCGATAAGTAGTATATTATATAAAAATTGTGTAGGGCCACCTAAACCCTACTAGTAGTTGAGTAATCGACAAGACCAAAATCACATTGGAAACCTTTTCTGTAAAACCATCGGTGATACGGGGATTGTAGGTTTATCAATATTAGGTTGATTTTAAAGTATTTGATGATGTCTGACTTTATGTTGTTGAATTTACTGTGATACGCTGGTTGAGGTATTTCACTGCATGTGACGTATTATTTTTGGTATTTGAATATTTTCTGATATTGTGTTGTGCATGATCTACCTGATTTTTTGTACTATGCTTAGTTGATTTAAGCGAGGATATATGTTGTTCGGGAGATTTGGTTTGGGTGATAAAGTATCGGTGAATTAGAAGTGCCTAGCTTAAATTGATTATTTTAAAGATGAAATGTGGCATAGAGTGTGAGTTAAGGCTAGGATGGAAGCTTGAGGCACTAAGTTGTTATTGATGTAATTCAGTGAGGTTTATAAGTTGTATTGTGTTTATAACCGTGTGTTTAACACATACGAGGTCCAAAGTCCTTATGGAACCGTCCAATGTTAGATTTAATTCGTGCAGCCATAGTGTCAATGCTTTGCTTGAGCACCCTCGAGAGAGAGAACCGGGGTGTGCACCGACTGTACCGTGCAGCTATAGTGTCATTGTATTACATGAGCATTCTTACCATGGATGAGGTTGTGCACCGACTATACCGTGCAGCTATAGTGTCATTGCTATGCATGAGCACCCTTGATCCAGGGTGTGCACCGACTATGTCGTGCAGCTATAGTGTCATTGCTTTGCATGAGCATTCTCACCATGAATAAGGGTGTGCACCAATTTTAGGGACGCGTCACTTGGACGACGGACTAACATCCCTAACAGATATGGGGAATTAGTGGTGACGTCATCATAAAGGTTCAGTTGCGTGAGGTTGAGGGTAGAGGACGATATCTTAATTTCGAGGATGATTTGTTAGTTATATGTGTTGATTGTCTGTGACTTTTATTATGTTATAGACTATGACTCTTTTTCGCTTTTATGATGATAGAAGTGTTTCTTATCCACTATATCTTTCTATGTGTTGTATTTTATCTTTATGGGATCTTATGAGAAGACCCTGTGACTGAGCTGAATGAGGAGGAGTTAGACGGAACTCCTTACGAACCGGAGGCCGGAGGACGATCTGTGATACATGGAGATTAAGGTATAGTTAGTTATGGCTAGTGCGTCTTGTGAGACGTTTTATGTTTTCCGCTAGAATAACTTTTGTTTAAGTATATACCTTTGAGGGATCCTACTGAGAGGATACCCTCAACAGTGTTTTTAAATATGTGTAAAAGACTTATATGTGTATTTACAATATAACTATGGTGTGATGTTGAAGTTATATGTTTATTAACTTAAGTTTTTAATTTTTACGTATTTTCACGTTACCCGCTCGATTAAGGATTTAATTAAGAAGGCTTTAATCTAATAAAATACTGGGGCACAACGGGGTGTCTCACGACCCGCGAGGATTCAAACTCAGAATGGAGCCAATTTTAAGTGCTCGCCTCGCGAGTACCTGCTCGCCCCGCGAACGACTGTAGAAACAGACTTCTATAAATAGCTTGTTGTTATGCGAATTGTATCATCCAATCCTAGTTTTTTGTGAGTTGCGTCTCGTTTAGGTTTACAAACAGTTCTATTGCTTTTATTCATGTTTTCTGTTGAATTGATGATGATGTCGAAGCACGCTATGAGGAACTAATCCTCTTTTCTAAGGAAGCGACGAAGCCGCTCATGACGGCATAGTGATTTTGTGATGTTTTCTACTCCCTAATTTCTCAATTCTGTTTCCTAATTCTATTTTGTATGTATTGATCATATGAGCTCGTGATTAACTAGTCAGCATGGTGAGTCCGACCAGAGATTCACGCTTAGGACTTGAATTAGGCACACAAATTGAATATTGCTAGAATTAGAATATAAGATTTGTGAAATTGTTATAGGGAACCAAGAACTTAATGAATCTTGCATGATTTTCATCATAGAGATATAGTTGAATTGCATGTTTAGGTATTTTCTCTTGTGCTCAACCGAGGCATTAGGATAATTTCGGGTTCCTGATTGGCATATAACTGAACCTAGGGATAGAAAGTGATCACAATTGATATATGTTTAATTGGGTTAGTGGAATTGTGACCTTAGATCTCCCCCATTCGTAACTCATTAAATCTTATTGCTCTTGCCTTAATTTGTTTTCTAGCGTAATTCTTGATTATTGGTTACTACTTGAATTCACAACAACTCTCTCTCTCTCTCTTGACTTGGTCAATCCTAACTACTTATATTAAATATTGAATACAATTGGTCACCCAATCCCTGTGTTCGATCCCGGTAGTTTCTTACAGTGTTTTATTACTTGCTTTGATCCGGTACACTTGCGGATTCCCATAAAGTTTTTGGCGCCGTTGTCGGGGATTGACATAGCCAAATTTTCTTTATTTGAAGGAAATAGTTAATTTGATAAAGCTAATTTTTCTTTTAATTTTTTTGTTGAATTTTTTATTATAGCTCTTTGAATTTCTTTGATTTCACTTGGTCTTGCCTTGTTTTTGTTGTATGTGAGGTACCTTTCCTCAGGAAAGCTTGCTATACAACCCAGAAATTACAAAGACCGAGAGGAGGTTAAGGAAGGAACTAAGAGAGAAAAAGAGGCTTGAAGCAAACCAACTCATCAATCTTGAAGGGATGGCAGAAGGATATCCTCCACCCTACAAGCCTCTCTATGAGTACAATTTTCCTTACTTGGATGATTGTGTTTCTAGTGTTGTTAGGCCTCCCATCTCGGCCAATTCTTTTTAGATGAAGCAATTTAACCTTAATCAATTTCAAAGAGATCAATTTGTTTGGAGTGGACACCAAGATCCTCACAAACATATGGCCTACTTCTTGAAGATATGAGACATGTTCAAAGCTCCAGGAGTTTCAGATGACGCCTATCGTTTGCAACTATTCCCTTTTTCTCTTTGGGATAGAGCACGCGATTGGTTGGACTTGAATTTGGATCGTGCTAGCATCACAACTTTGGAGCAAAATGGCTCAAAATTCCTCACAAAATACTTCCCTCCTCAGAAAGCGGCACAATTGAAGATAGCAGTTACTTCCTTCAAGCAACATGATGATGAGTCCTACAATGAAGCTTGGGAGAGGTATAATGTGCTTTTGAGGAGATTTCCTTCTTCCTACTTTGATTTAATCTCCAAAGTGCAACATTTCTTTAATGGGTTGAAGGGCCGCTACCAGATGAATTGTGATGCCGTAATGGGCGGTTCTTTCTCTTACAAATCAGCGGAGGATGCATGGGCTTTATTGGAGAAGAAGTCAAGGAATGATTACAATTGCGGTATGGGCACTACTTCTGTAATCAGTACGACACCTTTAGAGGCAATTCTTGAACAGAACACACTCTTGAAGAAGCAATGCGAAGCACTTACCGGCAAGATGAGAGTTAATGAAGTGCGAGAAGGGTTGCCTCCAGGGTGTGACCACTGCAATGGTGATCATAGAAGCGAACATTGTCCCGGTAATTTCCCTCAGGAACATGTAGACTCGTGTCATAACTTCTATGACATAGTACCACAGAACAACTATCTGAGGAACAGACAGAATGACTACCACCATAATCGGAGGTACATTAGGAGAGACCATCCCGATTTCACTTGGGGCAACACTAGTAATGCTCTAGCCGGGCAACAATAACAGAGTCAGAGGCCAAACTATGGAATTCAATAGCAAAATACTCGGCAAACCCTCCCTGGGCCCACTTAGTTACAGATCACAGACGGTGGGAAGCAACCTTGGGAGTTGGCTATTGAGAAGACTAGTGCGGTCTTGGGAGTTAGCAACTCACACCAAGGCAGCAATTCAGAATCTAGAGACTCAGATAGCACAACTTGCAAAGCAAATGAATAAGCGTCTTCCAGGCTCTTTCCCAGGAAATACATAGAACAACCCCAAAAACCAATGCAATGTCGTAACAACTCGAAGCGGTAAGGCGTTGAGTTCAAATGGGGGTAAAACTAGTTCTCAGGAAGTAGAGACTGCAGAGTAACCACAGTCGAAAGAAGAACAAGCAAAGGAAGATGAGGTAGCTAGCGAAAAGGTGCCAGAGCAATGAGGGAAATTGAAATTAGTTGATGAAGAATTCAGAAAGAAGAAGTGGGTTGAGCCCCAAGATCTTCCTCCCTACATGAAGGTGCCATATCCAGAGAGGTTGAAGAAACCCTTGCAAGATAAGCAATTCTACAAATTCCTCGATGTTTTTCGCAAACTTCAAATTAATATTCCATTTTCGGAAGCCTTGGAACAAATGTCATCTTATACTCGATTTATGAAGGAACTCCTCTCCAAGAAGCGGAAGATAGTTGATGAGGAAACAATTGCTTTGACCGAGGAGTGTAATGTAATTCTCCAAAGGAAACTACCTCCAAAGTTGAAGGATCCAGGTTCTTTTAGCATACCATGTACCATTGGAGAGATAACTATTGGAAAGGCTTTATGTGATCTAGGGGCAAGCATCAATCTAATGCCTCTCTCTATGATGAGGAAGCTAGGCATAAAATAAGCCAAGGAGACAGGGATGTCACTTCAATTAGTAGATCGGTCTATCAAATACCCTTATGGGGTGGTGGAAGATTTTTTGGTAATGGTAGACAAGTTCATCTTTCCGACAGATTTTGTAGTACTTGATATGGATGAAGATACCAAGATCCCTCTTATATTGGGAAGACTATTCTTGGTCACCGAGCATGTTTGATTGATGTGCAACAAGGAAAGCTCACACTAAGGGTGCAAGATGAGAATGTGGTCTTCAACGTCTTTGAAGCAATGAAGCATCCAGTAGATAAATCTTATGCTTATAGTGTTGATGTGGTGGACCCAATTGTAGAATCTATAGCCACACAAGAAGCACATGGTTCTACACTTGCAAAAGTGTTGGTAAAATCCCATGATGAAGATGAATGAGAATATCTTTTGGGAGATGAGGATTATCTTGAATGCTTAAGGAACATGGAAGCCTTACCCAATCTCCCAAGGGATGAATGCCAAAAAGAAAATCTCAACAAGGAAAGAGTGGAAGGAGACAACAAGACACCAGAATTAAAGCAACTCCCAATTCATTTGAGGTATGCATTTTTAAGTGAGGGGGGACATCATCCGATCATCATTAGCAATGCCTTGACAAAGGACGAGGAAGAAAAGTTCTTGAGAGTTCTTAGGAACACAAATCCGCCATTGGGTGGAAAATTTCGGATCTAAAAGGTATAAGTCCTTCCCTATGCATGCACAAAATTTTGATGGAGGATGATTTCAAACCGGTGGTTCAACCACAAAGGCGGTTAAATCCTATCATGAAAGAAGTGGTGCGTAAGGAAGTGATTAAGCTTTTGGATGCCAGAATCATCTATCTAATCTCGGATAACAATTGGGTTAGCCCGATTCATGTGGTCCCAAAGAAAGGTGGCACAACCGTGGTGGTCAATGAGAACAATAAAATAATTCCAAAAAGGACCGTCACAGGGTGGAGAGTTTGCATTGACTATAGGAAGCTAAATGATGCAACAAGGAAAGATCACTTCCCTCTTCCATTCATTGACCAAATGGTGGAAAGGTTGGCCGGATATAAGTACTATTGTTTCTTGGATGTTTCCTCCAGTTACAACCAAATTGTAGTGGATCCTCAAGACCAAGAGAAGACGACCTTCACATGCCCATATGGAGTTTTTGTTTATAGGAGGATGCCCTTTGGATTGTGCAATGCTCCCGCTACTTTCCAAAGGTGTATGCTTTCCATCTTCTCGGACATGGTGGAGAAATTCATTGAAGTATTCATGGACGAGTTCTTGGTCTTTGGGACCTCTTTTGATAATTGCTTGAAGAACCTGACTTTGGTGCTTGAGAGATACCAAGAAACCGACCTAGTGCTCAATTGGGAAAAATGTCATTTCATGGTCAAAGAAGGTATAGTATTTGGGCACAAAATCTCCCAAAGGGGGATTGAGGTTGATAGAGCCAAGATTGAGAAGCTACCCCCACCAACCAATGTGAAGGGGGTGAGGAGTTTCTTGGGCCATGTCAATTTCTATCGGAGGTTCATTAAAGACTTCTCCAAGATAGCGAAACCGCTATGTGACCTTCTTGTGAAGGACGTATCCTTTGATTTTAATGATTCTTGCTTAAATTCTTTCAATACTTTAAAAAATATGTTTGTCACCGCACCCATAATCACTGCACCTAATTGGAACTTACCTTTTGAAATCATGTGTGATGCTAGTGATTATGCGGTGGGTGCGGTTTTGGGACAAAGGGCGGAAAAGTTAGCTCATGTGATTTACTATGCAAGTAAGGTTTTAAATGATGCACATGCTAACTATTCCACCATTGAAAAAGAACTCCTAGTTGTAGTTTTTGCTTTAGATAAGTTTATATCTTATGTTGTAGGGTCTAAAATTATTTTTTCCATCGATCATGCGACCATAAAACACTTGATGACAAAACAAGAGGCCAAACCTAGATTAATCCCGTGGATTCTTCTTTTGCAGGAGTTTGATATTGAGATTAGGGACCGCAAGGGCTCGGAAAATGGAGTGGCGGACCACTTGTCGAGGTTGGTCAATCCCGACATTGAGGAGAAATTGCTAGACATCAAAGAAGAATTTCCTGATCAGAAATTGTTTGTAATTGTTGAAAAAGTTTCTCCTTGGTTCGCGGATATGGCCAACTTCAAGTCTTCAAATGTGGTTCTGAAGGGGTGGATTATGCAACAAAGGAAGAAGTTCTTTTTGGATGCAAAGTACTACATTTGGGAAGATCCCTTCTTGTTCAAACGGTGTGCGGATGGATTGATGCAGAGATGCATTTCTCATGATCAAATTGGGAGTGTTTTGTGGCATTTCCATGGCTCGGATTATGGTGGACATTTTGGAGGAATAAAACTACATAAAAAGTTCTCCAAAGCGGCTTTTATTGGCCCACCATCTTCTAGGATGCAAAGGCTTTCGCGGACACTTGTGATCGTTGTTAGAAGGTTGGCAATATCTCCAAGAGACATGAACTTCCGCTCCAAACTATGTTAGAGGTGGAAATCTTCGATGTGTGGGGCATTGACTTCATGGGACCATTCCCTCCATCCTTCTCATATCAATATATTTTGGTGGCGGTGGATTATGTGTCCAAATGGGTCGAAGCCATACCAACCACAACGGATGATGCGCGAGTTGTAATGGAATTTCTAAGGTGCAACATTTTCACAAGGTTTGGTGTTCCAAGGGTGCTAATTAGTGACGGTGGTTCACACTTTTGCAACAAACAAATGGATCACGTACTTTCAAGATACGGGGTCACACGCAAGGTTGCAACTCCTTATCATCCGCAAACAAGTGGTCAAGTGGAAGTGTCCAACCGTGAGTTGAAGCAAATCCTTGAGAATACAGTAAACTCATCACGGAAGGATTCAAAGAAGATAGATGATGCACTATGCGCATACAGGACTGCTTTCAAAACACCCATTGGTAGATCTCCATATAATTTGGTGTTTGGAAAGGCATGTCACTTACTGGTGGAATTAGAGCATAAATCCTATTGGGCCATCAAGACCCTAAATTTTGACTTGACAAAGACCGGTGAGAAGGGCCTACTGGACTTGAATGAATTGGCAGAAATATGAATTCAAGTGTCTGAAAATGCGCGGATTTATAAGGAAAGGACAAAGGCTTGGCATTATAAACATATTTTGCCTAGAATTTTTGAACCGGGACAATGGGTCTTATTGTATAACTCAAGATTGAGGTTGTTTCCAGGTAAGCTGAAATCCCGGTGGTCTAGACCTTTCAAGGTTCACAAGGTATTTCCACATGGAGCAGTGGAGCTAGAGGGGAACGAACCAGGTGACATCTTCAAAGTAAATGGCCAAAGGCTCAAGTACTACTATGGGGAGGCATTCCAAAGGAACCACCAAAGCTTCAGGCTAGACTAGCCCTACGTGGGCGACTTGAGTCAGGCTCGGGACGTTAAACAAGCGCTACTTGGGAGGCAACCCAAGCTTTCATATCCTTTTTATGCATTATTAGAGTCCAAAAATAATAAAAAATGTCTCATATAGGGTCCTTAGTTAGAAAAATTGCATTTAGGAAGCATATAGGATTTAGTTACATTTAGAAATTAAGGGCAAAAATTTTCTGTCTCACCCCGCGAGCCAGAAGGGGGATGGAAACCCTGTGTCCGGCTTGCCCCGCGAATCTGGGTAGCGGATGAACAATCTGAAAATTTCCAGATTCGCCTGCGAGCACTCTCTTACCCATCGAATCCGGCAACTGAAAGGTGAAAAACTTTCAGGTTCGCCCCATGAACCCCGAAATTAGGGTTCAGAGGTGGGGAATTTTAAAATTCGCCCCACGGAGAGAGAGAATATAGAACGCCCCACGAGCAGTTTCTGCTCACTTAGGCATCAAAGTTCAAAACCAAACACTCACTTCTTCTTTCTCTCTCGCGTGAGAAGGGGAAATCACCATCATCTCCATTATTTTTCATCACTCATCTCACTTCATCATCTTCAAGGTTTGAATTCCTCTATTCTCTTTATCTTGTTGGAATGAATTGAGTTGGTCATCCTCCTTCTACATCTTTACTCGAAAATCTAAGGATAGGGAGTGATGACCATTGAAACTGTTTGCTTGGAATGTTAGGGACATTAATGTTATTTACATTGTGAATGACAAAAGTTGATGCCATGAACTTGTTTTGATCAATGTCATTGATAATGTACTTGAACATAATGAATATGGATAGGAAGATGATGAGTGTTGATTAAATGTGTTCATACCCTACTTAACTATATGATTGTGGTGAGGAATATTGAGAAATTGATTGATTGATATCATGTATTTTGGTTGAATATGTGAGTGATGAAAGGATGTGATATAAGCATGATTTTGAATGCCTAGGGGGATATTTGTGCCTGAATTGTTTTTTTTTTGAACATGCACATACACAGATGAATGGGTAAGGAATTTGAACATAAGCACCGTTGTTATAACTGCTCTAATCCTGAACTAATTGATAGAACCTAAGTTTGGACTTCCCTGGGTAATTAGAGATGATGCATTGTTAATTTGGGTTGTGGTAAATTTTTCCGAAAAGTATAGACCGAATTTGTGTTCTAAATTGATGATTGGACTGCCTGAGATTTAACTGTTAATAGCTTAGAATGAATTTTTGTATTCTGAGCTACATGGTGACTGTGATATAAACTGTATGGGGAACTCTTCTGATTTTCAGGTATGGCTCCTCCAAAAAACCCTACTGAGGGATTCGGGACCTTTTCTCAGAGTACTACTCCTTCCATCCGCTTCCGATCTCTTGTTCATCAGGAACATTGGGAGTTGGTGCGGAAGAAGAACATAGTACTTGAGAGGAGGGTGGTTCTCGCGGGGAACAACTACTCCTTCGTCACTGATGCTATTAGGGATAGGGGCTGGGGTTACTTGACTGATCTTCCTAGGCGAGTTGATGTTAAACTCATCAAGGAATTTTATGCTAATGCTTACAGCCCTGACCCTAATGAGCCAAGATGCATTAGCATGGTGAGGGGTGTGGGAGTTACTTTCCACCCCGATGATATTAACCAGTGTTTGGGCATTCCCAACACTTGGGGAGAGAGGAGTCAGCACTCTCAAATGCCGGCAGTCCAGGCACTTTTCCAAACCATTTTAGAGACTTGCTGCAAACTTGAAGCGTAGTGGGAAATAGGGACCTCCGGGAACTTACTGAGGCTAAGGAGGAGGGATCTTAATCCCGCGGCCCGGGTTTAGCATGCTTTCATACATGCCAATCTGATGTGCAGCTCTCACAAGTCGGATATCACAGCTGCACGGGCCCACCTCCTCTATGCCATTATGGAGGGGAAGACCATTGATGTGGGCGCGATCATAGTCCAGGACATCCAGCAGAAGGCAAACTCCAGGAACGCCAAGGAGGTGCTGGCTCATGGATTTTTTATCACAGAGACGATGGCGAGGGCGGGGATTGCTATTTCTGTGGAGAACGAGAAGGTTCCCCGACAACCGATCGACAGAGATTATATCCGCCGCCACTGTTATGGTTAAGGGGTGCACACATTAGGGATTTATCTCGATCAAATAATTTGCTAAAAATATCCAGGTGGGGAATTTAAACCTCCAACATGTTCTAGAAAATTGTGTAAAGCACTTCCAAGTTGTACTTTCCCGGGTTTGCTTGAATCTATGCATGGTTTGCATATCTATATGTTGCATCATATGATCTAGGCATTATTTCTTTGAAATAGCTACTTGGACAAAATGAACCATTCCTAATTCATATTCCTTAGTTAGCCAATTTGAGCCTTAAAAGACTATTGTTTCTTAATAACCTAACGTTACAAGCCGAAATTCCGGAAAAACCATGTTAACCCAATCTTCGGATCTAGGAGAGCATGGATGCTTAGCAAGAAAAATGTTGTTTAGAAACTCAGTTTGGGGTGGCTAGAGTGAGTTATCATGTTGCTTGAAGAAAAAAAAAGGTTGAATCCAAAAGGCAAAAGAGAAAAAGAAAAAGGAAGAAAAATACAAAAATGCCAAAATGGGCAAATAAAAAGGTTATCAAAGGAAAAATGTTTGTAGCCACCCAAAGCAAAAAAGAAAAATGGAAAAAGGAGTTAGAGTGAAAAAAATAATTGTAAAAAGTTTCATGCTCTCTTAAATTCCTATGGACTTAAACCTAGTACCTTTGTATATCCTACCTTTAGCCAGGCTCCATTACAACCCTTGAAAGACCTTTTGATGTTGCAAACATGTTTTTGTGGGAACTTTGTTTAGATGAAGATCAAATCCATGGAAGGTGTGCTTGAAATGTGAATTTGAGTGAAAAGTTGAAAACCTTGACAAATTGAGCGAATGAGTGAATTACTAAATGCCCTTGTGAGGAAGGAAATTATTTGAATTTGGTGATCTCCCTTTTGTATGTGACTTGGATCCTTTGCTTAGAGTGATGAATGCATGATTAATAGAATTCTCATGGTTTGAAAGTAGATGAGGTTGTGGATTGATTAATTCAAGTAAAGAAAGGGAAAACATTATTTGAAAAAGAATTGATGGGATTGCATGAAATTTGGGGCAAGGGTGATTAAGTCCATTGAGCTTATCTAGTTTTGAGTCTTTCAATTTGTTAATTTGCTTGGGGACAAGCAAAGTTTAAGTTTGGGGTATTTTGATAAACATTTGGTTCATATAGTTTTATGACTGGAAAGACCTCAATTTTGATACCAATTGCACGAGTTCATTCTCGTTTTAGCCCAAATTTGACTTTAATTGTTCACAAGCAACACTTTTGAGTCTTAGGAATAATTTCTAGTAATTTCTTCTATTTTCTAGTCAAAATAAAGCATCTAATGCTACTTTTACATTTCAGGTTAAAAGTGAAGCTCTGGGAAACTTGGATTAAATGAAGAAAACAAGCAAAAGGAATTTTCAAGGTCTCACCCCGCGAGACAGCACTCGCCCCGCGAGCCAGAACTGATGCTGAGCAGGAATTTGGAAGTTTTTCAGTCTCGCCCCATGAGACAAACGCAGGATTATGAAGGCTTTTCGATCTCGCCGCGCGAGACACGCCTCGCCCCGCGAGGATTCAAACTCAGAATGGAGCCAATTTTAAGTGCTCGCCCCACGAGCACCTGCTTGCCCTGCTAGCGACTGTAGAATCAGATTTCTATAAATAGCTTGTAGTTATGCGAATTGTATCATCCAATCCTAGTTTTTTGTGAGCTGCATCTCGTTTAGGTTTACAAACAGTTCTATAACTTTTACTCATGTTTTCTATTGAATTGATGGTGATGTTGAAGCACGCTATGAGGAACTAATCCTCTTTTCTAAGGAAGCGACGAAGCCGCTCATGACGGCATAGTGATTTTGTGATGTTTTCTACTCCCTAATTCTCAATTCTATTTCCTAATTATGTTTTGTATGTGTTGATCATATGAGCTCGTGATTAACTAGTCAGCGTGGTGAGTCCGACCGGAGATTCACGCTTAGGACTTGAATTAGGAACACAAATTGAATATTGCTAGACTTAGAATAGGAGATTTGTGCAATCGTTATAGAGAACCAAGAACTTAATGAATCTTGCATGTTTTCCATCATAGAGATATAGTTGAATTGCATGTTTAGGTATTTTCTCTTGTGCTCAACCAAGGCATTAGGATAATTTCGGGTTCGTGATTGACATATAATTGAACCTAGGGATAGAAAGTAATCACAATTGATCTATGTTTAATTGGGTTGGTGGAATCGTGACCTCAAATCTCCCCCATTCGTAACTCACTAAATCTTGATAATTTCTCTTGCCTTAATTTGTTTTCTAGCGTAATTCTTGATTATTGGTTACTACTTGAATTCACAACAACTCTCTCTCTCTCTTGACTTGGTCAATCCTAATTACTTCTCTTAAATATTGAATACAATTGGCCACCCAATCCCTGTGTTTGATCTCGGTAGTTTCTTACCGTGTTTTATTACTTGCTTTGATCCGGTACACCTGCCGGATTCCCAACAGTACCGCACGTAAGTTTGATCCTTAGAGATTTACTAATTGAGGGTTGTCAAAATATCAAATATGTTGGGTTGGGCCTGTTCGTGATATTCATTTGCTGGGTTTTTTTATTTGTTTGTTTCTTGTTTTATTTTAAATCTTGGGCCCAATGGCCCAACACATCCCAATCCAAATATGGGTGGGGTTGAGGAAATCCCCTCAGAACCCGACCCGAATCGATCAAATTTAATTGGGTTGGATCCAATTTTTCGTCTGAAAAGGTATATGTACTTAAGTCACTAAAGAAAATTATACATACAAAATGGGCAAACGTTTGCATCTTACATATATTTTATGCCTCATATACATTATATTAGAAAGTACATATATATTATTTTGATTGGTATCATTACCACATATCTATGATCACATAATAGAACAAGCATGAGGATTGTCATCACTAAAAGTAGCACCAGTTTGATGGCCAAAGATGGAAGATTGGGAAGGATAATGATAATAGCGAGGATCACTACTATCATAACCATGCTTGTAGTAGTTATAAGATGAAGGCGGCTGAGAAGCATAGAATGTGGCAGGGCCATTGCAATGGTGTTGTTGATAATATTGTTCCTGATGAAACTCCTTGGTGTAGGGAAGCTGCCATAGCTCTGCCCTCCGGCCGGTTTTTCGAACCGTTTTCAGAACCTTCTTTTGGTCGGCCCAGCCGTTTACAGTCACCTTTTGCAAGCTCATGTCTATTTCAATGCCATCCACGCCTTAACAAAACCACATAGAATGAACATACAAAAAAGGGAGGGAAATTAGATACATGAAAAAGGTTACATTCCACCCTAAAATCAACTGTCCAACATGTATTTAAACCGCACTCTAGGATTTGAGGCAGGTGATGTGGGACTTTCAACAAAGAATTAATCCATTGGAAGAATCTGTAGAAGTGACAATTGTTTTTATATGGGTGACTTGGTGCCACTAAATGTGATTGTTATACCTTACACTTGATCAGGAAAAAACAAAGTAAAAGATATTTATAAATGCATACCTTTCAGTTTTTGAAGTGCGCTTTTCACCTTGTTTTCACATCCAGTACAATCCATGTGTACTCTCATCTCTATGATCTGAAAGAAATTAAGATAAAAAAGGAAAGATGGATTTAAGTTATTTAGGATAATGTGCATAAATTATTTTAAATAAAATGATTTTAAGGAATTGGCTTGTGTTTGTTTCTACATCCTCTGATTGACGCAGATGTGTAAGTTGTCCCTTTTAGCTTTCACATTACATTAAGAAAAAAGTTACAACTGGTGCTTTTGAAAAACAGGGCATGGATCTAAACAAATGTAGCCTAGTTTACCGTCATTTTGCTCTTGTCGAGGTTGAATCAACTTGAAAATATGTTGCCTTTAGCTAGCTAAATATATGTGTATATATAGGGAAATTTCAATGGCTGTGTGCCTCATCTTTTCTCGTCCCGAGATGGGTTCACTTTTTATATAGTTCATTAGATAAAATATTATTTGTATAGATGCCTTATTGCACCGACTTTTAATTGTTAGACTTTGGAGGATTGAGATTGGAACTTGAAGCAAAGGGAGAACGTTGCTTTATTCACGGAGCAGCTACATCAATATCACATGGACGCATTAATACAGTTACAGTTGAAGTCATGTATATAGAGATCCAAGTCCAATAATAATTAAATATGGGTCGCGGTAACGACTATATGCGTAATGGTTATATAACCCACGAAAGAAAAGTTCGTATTGAAAAATTAAGTATAATATTTTTAAAAATGTTAAATACACTATTTCATATATAAATATTCCTTTTTTATTTTCTTAAATAATATCCTAAAGATACTTATTAACATCCTCCGGATTTTGAGGTTTGACTTTGTGTTTGTATATTGCTAGTTTTTTACCTCCCCTTCCAATATAACATACATGATTTTTTTTCTTAAGCTAGTGTAATAATATTTTTGAATAAAAGCTCAAAGGTCCTTCAAAAATTTAGAGGACTCACTTTTGGTCCCTAAAAAAATAAATAACTATTTAGCCCCTTAAATTTATAAACGAGGGACACGTTAATCACTCCTTATACTTAAATGCAAAAAAGATGAATTATTGCAATAAAGCCTCCAAGCCAACTAAATCATCAATCAAGTCTCGTGCTGATAACGTGTTGTAAATAGAATAGAAAATAGAGAGATCAACACAATAAAAATATGGACTCAATGACAAGTTCTTTAGGAACTAATTATTATAATATTTATATTGATAGTTTGATCAAGTGTATCCAATAACAAAACAAATAGTCCTATTTATATAAACAACCGACTTTAAATTCTAAACCAAATCTGGAAATATAAACAAGGAGTAAATCCGATTATATTATCCAGAGTACCCCAAAATACTCTAACATATGATAAAAATATTATGAAAAACTTTCGGATATCAAACTAAGATTATCGTCCATCGTATATTAATGGATAAAATATCATTTAGATCTTTTAACTTATTTTTTAGATTTAGTTTGATCCCTTAAATTTTAAAAGGTTCAATTTGTCCATTAACTTATTTTTTAGATTTAGTCTGGTCCCTAAACTTTCAAAAGATTCAATTTAGTCCCTTAATTTGTGTCTATTGACCTAAGTTAGTCATCTCTGTCAATGAATCAGTAATGGTGTTAACTTTTTGGGAACCAGGTTGAAACTCGCTAATAATTTAAAGGATCAGTTTGAATCTCGTTAACAATTTAAAGGATCAATTTGAAACAAGTTAACAATTTAAACAATCAATTTGAAACTCATTTAGAACATAAGGGACAAAATTGAAACTCATTTAACAATGTTAATGACTTTATTGATGGAGATGACTAACAACAAAGACAATTAACTGACCAAGTTAAACCTTTTAAAAATTAAGGGACCAAATGAATCTAAAAAATAAGTTAAGAGACCAAAATGATATTTTAGCCTATATTAAAATATGCATATTTACAACAAAAAGAAAATAAATAGTAATTCTACCCTATAAGCTGCCGCTTACTTGAGCATAATGAGAAGAGAACTCCTTAATGGTCCGAACGAAACTTGGTTCTGTGACATTCGAAGTAAATGTGTTCAAGTGAACAAATACTTCCCCTTTCAATAAATTGAGGATAATATGTGGCATATAATCCAAATATGATTAGTTTATATGTAAAAACATTTCTAGACATCAAACATAAGCCTCTGGTTAATAAATTGAGAACGAAATTGTCTTTGTAGCTCAAGAATGCGATCTTGAATCTCCTTATGTAGATCCTGAGATTCTATATTGTTATCTGAAATGCACTGTTGAACACTTTCCAAACTAGCAATTTCTTGATCTATGGCCTTAACCTGAGTACACGTTCAAGTCATGTAACTAGCATGCAACTATGTGAAGATATCACAAAATATAATGAAATAGAATTTGAGTAGGGATGTAGAACCTTAATTTCAATGGACTTTACTTTCTTGTAACTGCTCTCATAAATAAGCCTTTCATGCTGCACATATTCTCTCAAGAGATCAACTGGTTGATACTTGTCAACCAACTTGTATGCGCAGATGAATCCAACAGCTTCAATATGCTGCTGGTTCTGAATAAGACTCTGAACAAAATCTGAGACACAAGAAAATTTCACTTCAACAAAACTGACCAGAAAAGAAAAAATATAGCCACAAAATCAGTTCTAGTTGCCATAACAAGCAGAAGGGACTAAATGATTAAAAATTCCTAGTGGGGAAGAAAAGGGAACACAAAACATTAAGAAAATGGAAGTAATAATGGGCATAAAGAGGAAGAGAGAAAGAGAGATATTAAAGTTCATTCCAAGCATTAAACAATCTTAACAAATGAAAGAGGACTGTGAGGTTCCCAAGATGGATTCAATTTTTTGACAAGTAATTAGAATTTTCAACAATATATGGATTCAATTTCCTACAAACAATTGGCGTCTTAATATTAATCTTACTATATCTCATAAATGGTTAACAAAATGCTCTATTTCAGAAAGTAGCAACTCTAAGCCCTCATCCTGACTTAAAAATAAGACTGCAGGTGAAAATAATTACAAAAATTAACAGATTTGATTAACATATGATGTAACCTACACTTTAAATGAGATGAAATTATTAAAATAAGTATAATGACTCTATATGGGAGAAATACATAAAAAGAGATACCAGAGGTGACTATATTGAATCAACATACCAGAGACTTTATCTACAAAACCAAGGGTCCGAAACATCTCTACAGCTTGCTTGTGCTCAGCAACAAATTTGAAAAGCTTTAAAACTTCATCTTCATTAAAATAAGAAACCAATCCATAAATTGACAAAAGCAGTAGAAAACCCAGCACGACCGCAGAATTTTCAGTACTAGTTCTAGTGTTAGCTTCCAAATCAACTGCAAGCTTCATTGCCTCATCTCTTACATGAGGCTCGATATGCGGTGAGAGTCTCATCAGTTGCTCAAGCAGAAAGATTTGGTATCTATCAAAAATTACAGCATTGCCTTCCTTCCTGCACCGTGGAAGTATAGGGTTCTGGATTATATCCAAAACAAGTTTTGCAGGATCTGGTGATGTTTTCAGATTAACTAAAACATCATTATCAGAAATCGACAGAGTTTCATGTGTTTGCACATTCGACTGCAACTGCAAACTTCTTCCATCAGTGGTGAGGCTTAATTGTTTATCTGCATAAGATGTAACTATATATTTAGCTAGCAGATATTTAAGTTACCTCTTCTATAAAAGCAGCAGAAAATCAAAGTGGCAATAGGAATTTAAAAATCATAGAATATAATATGAAACAATGTACAATCTCCCCAAGATTGAAATGCAAGGGTGACAGAAGGAAAGCCATTTTATACTAATATTTTCAAGTAATGTCATCATAGCCCTGTCACTGAATCACTAGAAACTGTATAATATCGACAAGAGGACAAAAAGAGAAAGAGGTTGCATTAATAAGACTATCAAGTGCCCCATGTTTGTCAGGATATTGAACAATATTGTAACTCAAGCCTTACACCCTTTGCAATATATTTGAAAAATGAAACTATATTAATCTACTAATCTATTTCATGCGGTGCCATAATATTAAACCACTTGGTCAAGGATACGATTTAAGTGTTTTTGCTTTTTGTTGTCCACCTTTGTATATGGGTTAGAGTATCCCTTGTACTATGTTTTTGGCATTTAAGACTTCCACAAGTGTTTAAAAAGGAAGACAAAAATATACTCTTAATATATATATATATATATATATATAAGCCTTTCAATTAGACAAAGACAATAATACATACAAGATTAACCTGATTAAAGAGATTTTTAATAAAATAGATAGATAAGGTGAATAAAAATATCAAGATCATTAAAAGAAACAGTTGAAGTGAAATTGTTCCAACAAACTAGATAAAGAAGCATATTACCTGGTACTTTTTGTGCTTCAAATGATTTTACTAATGCTTCATAGTGATTTTCTTTCAACTCAAGCTCCTTCAGTTGTCCTTCAAGTTGATTCTGTTTTGACTCAAGATCCTTCGCTTGTCCTTCAAACTGTTTCTCTTTAAACTCGAGTTCCTTCACTTGCACTTCAAACTGTTTCTCTTTAAACTCGAGTTCCTTCACTTGTCTTTCAAACTGATTCTTTTTTGAGTTGAGCCCCTTCACTTGCATTTCAAACTGATTCTCTTTCGACTCAAGCTCCTTCACCCGGTCTTCAAATTGCTTCTCTTTTGACTCAAGCTCCTTCACCCGGTCTTCAAACTTATTGTCTTTTGACTCGAGCTCCTTCACTCGGCCTTCAAATTGCTTCTCTTTGGACTCAAGCTCCTTCACCCGTTCTTCAAAATTATTCTCTTTTGACTCAATGTCCTTCACTCGGCCTTCAAATTGCTTCCCTTTCGATTTGAGCTCCTTCTCCCAACCTTCTAAATGCTCTTCTATTGATTCGAGCTCCTTCACCCGCCCTTCTAATTGCTTCTCTTTTGACTCAAGCTCCATTACCCGTCCTTCAAATTTCTTCTCTTTTGATTTGAGCTCCTTCTCCCAGCCTTCTAAATGCTCTTCTATTGATTCGAGCTCCTTCACCCGTCCTTCAAATTGCCTCTCTTTGGACTCGAGCTCCCTCTCTTTGGACTCGAGCTCCTTCCCTCGGCCTTCAAATTGCTTCTCTTTGGACTCAAGCTCCTTCACCCGTTCTTCAAAATTATTCTCTTTTGACTCAATGTCCTTCACCTGGCCTTCAAATTGCTTCTCTTTTGACTCAAGTTCTTTCACCCGTCCTTCAAATTGCTTCCCTTTCGATTTGAGCTCCTTCTCCCAGCCTTCTAAATGCTCTTCTATTGTTTCGAGCTCCTTCACCCGTCCTTCTATTTGCTTCTCTTTTAACTTGAGGTCCTTCAGTCGTCCTTCAAATTGCTTCTCTTTTGAATCAAGCTCCATCATCACTCTTCCTTCAAATTGCTTCTTCATTGAACTCAATTGTCCTTGAATAGAAGCAACCTGTTTTTTCTTAGTTTCAAGCTCTTTGAAGCACTTATCAATATCTCTCTCTATGGTGTGCAATCTCTGCTGTTCATCTAGTCTCTTCATTTGGCATTTCTCAATCGATTTTTTAACCCATGCAAGTTCCTTCACTTTAAAATCAAGTTCAGAAGAGAGTATGGAATATTCTAAACCTTCGGTTGATCTTTTTGACTTCTTGGCCTGTCTCTTATAAGATGGGGAACCACACTTATTAACTTTGGCCTGTCTCTTATATAATGTGGCCAGTTTCTTCATTCTCTGCGAAACAGGAAGCTCATCATCGCTTTCTCCGAGGACTGGCTTAGTATTGATTGATGCAGCTGGATCTGATTTTGTGACCATAGATTTCTTAACAGAAGAGTTCAAGAAATTACTCTTATCTGGTGGTCTCTTACCTAGCAGTGTAGATGGCTTTTCCTGTTTATTATTTGCACCAGAACCATTTTGCGACACATTCTGAACTTCTGAAATAGGCTTCTTACGAACAGAGTGATCATAGTTACTGCTACATGTTCCCAAGTTACACTTCCGGTATAACTTTGTTGACAAAGGGTTAGTATCATCATCATAAGAGTCTCCAGAAGATAAGACAAGAACAGCATTGTCACCATGGTCAGAGTTCATCTTAGACCTGGCACACAATGGCACATCATCCGCTAAATCTTCACATTTGTCTTTGGCATGATGTTTTACAGATTCTGTTATCTTCTTAACATCAATCAACACTTTCTGTTGCAAAAGATGCTTTGGTTCATTGTTGACAAGTGAAGCTGACACTTTTGAGATACCAAAAGAAGAAGAAGAAGACTTCGTGGGTGATGCCTTAGCAGATGGCACAATGTTACCCCTCTGTATGAAAGAAGAACTTTGGCCATCTGAAGAAGGCACATCAGAATTATGTCCAACATGACCAAGAGAATTTGAGTTCTTTATTTCTGAATGCCATTGATTTTTCTTAGATGCAGTTTCCCGTTTGCATTCATCATCATAAAAGTCACACCATGATTTAGAAGCCTCAACAGCCATTGTTAACTTATGGAATCTGGACAATGTTGGCAATGGCATGTACAACACATGAAACCCTAAGGAAAAACAAAGATTCCATTAAGAAAGTTATGGATTAATCATCAAGTACTACATTAAAAATCCAAAGCAACTTTAAATGACAGAAACTTCATGCATTAGAGAGCTAATGAGTATATTATTGGTAATGTACCCCAAAAAAAAAAACTATATAAATCTTGTTATGAAATGTAAATATAAAAACCCATGTCATCAGTTTTCAATCCAAACTATGGTAAGGCATGAAAATGTTGAGGACAGAAAATATGAACCAAATGAATGAAAAATAAAAAGCATGAAAATGAAAAATGAGAAAATGGAGAGAAAGAGAGAGTGTAACAGAGGTACCTCCATAGTTGAAATGCAAAGGTAGAAGAGGGATGAGAAAGAAAGAAGAGAGTACAAACGTTAAGGACTAGTAGCTGTGACATTTCTAGGACTGTGGCCGAGGAAAGAAAAAGAGAATTTCTTGCTTATTAAGGATAAACGACAGAACGAGTGTCCTTGCTTATTAATTGGACGCACTTTAATTTATCTTGTGACCACGAGAGAATGTATCACAATCATAACCTATAATAAAATTCTAATAAGACGTCCTTTATCACACTCCTTTTAAATACATCATTTCGGTGAATTTTATGTAAAACTCACAAAAACACAATATCAAATGAAATTCATCCCAATAATAGATAATGGGTTAAGAGGGATGTGATGAAGAACATGATGCCAGCATTGTTCTAAACTACATGATTAGGCTCCTCGTGAGCTTGAGTATACACTATATAGTAGGGGTGTCCATGGGTCGGTTTGGGTTGGATTTAGTGGTTTTTAGGATCCAACCCAGTCAAAGGTGAGTGAGCTGGGTTGGATTGGGTTTGCAAAAAAAAAATATTGAAACTCAACCCAACCCAACCACTTATGAGTTGGGTTGGGTGGGTCGTTGGGTTTGACAAGAAACATACATTTTTCACCTTTGAGTTGTGTTGGTTCGGGTCCGCATCTTTATCAACACAAAAAAGTATCGAAAATCATAAATAAACTTGTTTAAAACTTTAAATTACATCAACAAATTATGATAATATGATCCAAAAGTCTAGACCATCAATTATCCACAACTAAAAAGAAGATCACGTTATGATAAAAGTAATTGAAACTAAAAGTCTAAACTATAAATTATCAACTAAAAGTCTAAAAGGCTAAAATCATCAACAACCATCAGTTAAAAGTCTAAAGTATTATCATGAGAAAGTAAAAGTCATCAACATAAAATTATTCTATGAGTTGGGTTGGGTTGGGTTGGGTTGAGTGAGTTTGCAATTTTGAAACCCACTACCAAACCCATACTCTATGAGTCCTTTTTGTTTTTACCCAACCCAACCCTATCACCCAAACCAACCCACAAAATCAGGGTTGGGTTGGGTTGGGTTGATCGGTTTCGTGGGTCTACTCGGATCCATAAACACCCCTACTATATAGTGACGAGGATGTATCACATTTAATTAATAAAAAAATATTAAGATATTAATATATTTTAGCTAATGATAGATACATTCAATTTTTTTTATTACATTCATTTTTTTATAAGAAAATAAATATATTCATTTTTTTATAAGCAAACAGATACATTCATTTTAAAGGAGTTTTATCTTAAATTATAATATTATTAAAAATATGTGATTTTTATCATTAAAATACCTTAACATAATATGATTTGTGATTGATCTACGGTTTAAAAGGAGGGAATTATTTCAATTGTCAAGCATTTATTCACCGCCTCTTATATATGCAATTTTATCCAAAAAGTAAATATTTTTTGGTTTCCTAGGATATCTCCACACACAACTGTAAAGACTAATCCCTCAAGCCGATAGGATCACAAAGAAGACAAATGACAAATTCACCCAAAGGATGTATTTAAAAGGAGTGTGATAAAGAATGTATTTAAAAGGAGTGTATTTAAATTCACCCGTAAGATTTGGGCTTTTTGACCAAACTGAGTTCCTTTTAGAAACTATTTATCAGTTTAGGGTTATTCTGAAACTATTTACCAATGGGGGCTCGTTTTGAATATTTTATTATTTTTCGGTCTTACGGGTCAAAGGCGCCATCTGCAGTGGCACCTACACTTTTTTAAAAAAATAAAAATAAAAGGGGAGGCGCATTTGGCAGTGGCGCCTCTGCCCCTCCCCCTGCTAGCTACAATAGCGCACTGTAGCGCTACTGTAGCAGCACTTTTTTTTTTTAAAAATTTTGACTATTTTAAAAAAATAAGAATTTTATTTCTAAAAAAATCCATTCACCAGATAATGAACTGAATTCACCAGATATTTGCACATACTTAACCAAAAAAATTATTTCTCAAAAAAATCATTCACCAGATAATGAACTGAATTCACCAGATATTTGTACCCGATTCACCAGATATTTACACATACTTAACCAAAAAAATTTATTTCTCAAAAAAACCCATTCATCAGATAATGAACTGAATTCACCAGATATTTGTACCTGATTCACCAGATATTTACACATACTTAACCAAAAAAATTTATTTGACTTTTTTAAAAAAATAAAAATTTTATTTCTAAAAAACCCATTCACCGGATAATGAATTGAATTCACCATATATTTGCACATACCTGACCTGATTATGGAGACACCACAGTTTCTCTTGTATTATATATAATATAATGAGAGTGGCCTCTTGAAATTATAATATAATAAACGACATAAAATTTAAAAATTTGTTTATAATATTAATTACAGAATTATATTTAATTAATTATTCTGTCAAGAGGTCACTCTAGATTATATATTTTTTACTTGAAAGGTTATGAGAGACCCCAATGGCATAAGTCGAGGATCAGGATTTGTTGCATTCTCAACTCCTGATGAGGCATCCAGAGCTGTAAGTAGGTGGTATTTTCATGTTGAAAATAGTCAGTAGTTTTTTACTTTAAAAATGATTTCTTTTCCCTTTATTGTGTGGTAGCTCTTGGAGATGAATGGCAAAATGGTTGTAAGCAAACCTCTGTATGTGACTCTTGCCCACATGCAGAAATACTCATTTATCAAGATAGTGGTAGGTACTTACAAAAGGACAAAGTTAGTGGTCCCGAATGCAATACTGTATATTATGAGCTTGCTGAGAGAGCTTTAGACGGAACCATCAGAGACAGGATCAAGGAATATTCATCTCAGGTAAACCCATCTTCTTAATTTCACTCCGGAGATTTTCTGCAATGCTCTCACCAAATAAATTTTTTTTACTACTGTAATAATTGATGAATATTTATTAGTGTAAATGGTTATTGCTATTATTTTTTTATGCCTACTGCGATATTATTTGCTACTCATTATTACGGGATTTTTTTTATTACTTCTTGTCTCCATAATTAGGTCAGGTGTGTGCAAATATCTGGTGAATTCAGTTCATTATCTGGTGAATGGGTTTTTTTAGAAATAAAATTTTTATTTTTTTTAAAAAGTCAAATTAATTTTTTTGGTTAAGTGTGTGTAAATATCTGGTGAATCGGGTACAAATATCTGGTGAATTTAGTTCATTATCTGGTGAATGGTTTTTTTGAGAAATATATTTTTTTGGTTAAGTATGTGTAAATATCTGGTGAATCGGGTACAAATATCTGGTGAATTCAGTTCATTATCTGGTGAATGGTTTTTTTGAGAAATAATTTTTTTGGTTAATTATGTGCAAATATCTGATGAATCATGTACAAATATCTGGTGAATTCAGTTCATTATTTGGTGAATGGATTTTTTTAGAAATAAAATTTTTATTTTTTTAAAAAAGTCAAAATTTTAAAAAAAAAAGTGCTGCTACAATAACGCTATAGTGCGCTACTGTAGCTAGCAGGGGAGGGGGCAGAGGCGCCACTGCCAAATGCGCCTCCCCTTTTGATTTTTGTTTTTTTGTTTATAAAAAGTGTAGGCACCACTGCAGATGGCGCCTTTGAAGGCGCCATCTGCAATTGCACCTTTGAAGGCGCCATCTGCAGTGGCGCCTTTGACGTGTCAGACCGAAAAATAATAAAATATTCAAAACAACCTCCCATTGGTAAATAGTTTCAGAATAACCCTAAACTGGTAAATAGTTTCTAAAAGGAACCCAGTTTGATAAAAAAGCTTAAGATTTGACCCATAAAATTCAAAACAAAGGATGTATTTAAATTCACCCATAAGATTCCAAATGACAAATTCATTTTTACGGTCAAATTTAAACCGGAAATGTTTTTCATGTATAGGATTTTTTGATTTTTCAGGATATCCACGTAACTATGAAAACTAACCCCTCGAGGTTCTGAACGATATTGAAGGATTGATATCTTCCAACCAGGTTTTCTCTATACATAAGAATTCCACTTGCTTAGTATTGATACATGTATGATAAATATTTAAAATTTATTAAATATAAATAGTACTTAATAAATATATGATAGTTCGTCCTAATTACAATTAACAAATTTAGAATAAAATAAGTAACGACCACTCAAAATATAAAAAAATTGTTATGTTACAAGTGAAAAAAGTTAACAAAATCTGCAGGATTATCATTTTGAATTGAGTTTAATTTATATGTACTTTCAATATAAATGATTTGTTATATATACTACTATCCAATAATATCTTAATAAATGATCTTGTTAACGAGTGTTTTAAGGACATTGATTAAATTTTCATTAAAAAACTAAATATAACACTTCTCAAAATCTTGAATACACCACTTTCTAATAAAAACTTTCTTTTTTTATTCTTTAATCAAGGTTCCATGGACACCTTAGATTTTCATTACTTTAATCATTTTTAAAATATTATAATTAAAGTTTCAAAGTTTCTGCAACTATGGTATCCATTATATTTTTTTTTACTAAAAAAGATATTAATTCATTCAAATTAGTAAAATATATCGAAAACAACACAAATTCAAATCGCTAAAAGTCGAAAAAGATGAATCTGCGAACAAACTCACAGCACCAAGGTTAATAGCATAACATGGCAAAATGCCTGCAAATGTAACAAAATCAAAGTGACCGGAATACCCATACATCCTGATCTATAACGTTGATGTACAAGTCTTGATTGAATCTATAACGGAGTATCCATTATATTAAGTTTTAAGGAGTATCCATGATTTTTAACATATACTTTTTTTTAAAGCAAAAAGTACGCAGAAAAACATTTTTTTTAACATATACTTATCTTTCATGTATTCAGCCTTCGTGCTGGCTGGCCACTTGGTTCTTTGGTGTATATACATCCTTGGAAGTAGCGTTGACTTGCTAAAAACGAATGGGGCAAAGGGCATGTCAAGTAATCTTTAGATGATAGGTTTACTTTGCTGAATTTAATTTCTTTAATACGTAAAGTTATTATTGTTTTTATTGGCAAATATTAAGTTAATATTTTGTTAGTGGATGAGATTTGAACCGTCAACTTCCTTATCACTTGCTCATTAACTCCCTCATCCTAACCACCAAACTAATCTTATAACCCCTATAAACTTGATTATTGTTGAATCTCACTTTTCTTTCTTTCTTAGTTTGTTTAAACTAACATTTGAGGATTGACATTTGTTGAGAAATGCCTCAAAATTAGGGGCGTGCATGACCCGGTCCGACCCGATAACCTGACCCGATTGGTTTTGGACAAAAAAGACAGATCCGAAAAGGCAAATGGACGAATCATGTCCTGTTTTTCTGACCCGGTACCGGGTTTAGGATGGACCCGGGTTATCATTCGGGTTACCCGGTCCGTCCCTAATATACTTACACCAATTTTTTCCCAGAAGTTTATACCTGCAGTACTGCACGGCCCAACCCATTACGCAATGCACACTTAGTTAGTCACTCTAGCTTAAAAATTTGTCACATTTTCACTCACAAAGACATAAACTCATCGACTCCTCACTCTCAAAGACACGAACTGTAACATCCTAAAATTTCAATATAATTTAATATAATCTTTTTAATAAAAAGATTAAGTTATTATGAAGTTTATTGTAGAAAATTATCAGTATAAAAGTTAATTAGAATTATTTAATAATTTATAAAAGAAACATAAAGTTAAAAAAAAACTAAGAAACCTAGGTGTTGTGCTATTCACGTAACCACATTGTTTTCAATGTTGAGAAACTGAGCTTTGGTCAAATTCCACTCACAGGGGCAGCGTGTTCTCTTTTTAAAATAATAATAATGAGATTTCATAATAAATGTTGGATATGAGAAGTTACTCGGGCTTCTAAGAAGGAAATAAATATGGGCCACCGGGTATAATTGAAGTGAGGGATGGGTTTCAACTTTTAAACCTTATTGTGAGAATCTGTGTTGTGTGATATTTTAGGAATGTTTATATTGTATCTTTTACCTTTTAGAATTAGAATCTCTATTTAATTTTTTAATTAGTCAATCCCTAAAATCAAGGGATTTCAAATTAAGGAGATTTAATTTTGTAATTAGTCAATCCCTAAAATCAAGGGATTTCAAATTAAGGAAACATTTGTTGTTTCCTAATGTAGATGCTAGGAACTTGTATATATTTCTGCATCATTGATCAATAGAAATACAATTCAATTCCCAAATTCTGATACTTATAAATATATAAATATATATCTAAGAGTTAGAATTAGAAAACCTATTGGACATGGTTAGCCAGTTAGCGCCGCCGAACAAGAACAGGGGCATTGAGGAGCTTTTGTGGTGCTTAGTAGGGAGTCAAGAGGATAAAATATATTAGCAAAAAGGAGAAAGATTTTTTTGTGAGGCACTAATGTTTCTCCTTGATAGTTGTCAGAGCTTTTTGGAGGTCTACAAGAAGTAAGTAAACACCCATTTTCTTAAACTTCCATGGTATATAATTTTAAAGGGTGTTTGATTATGAAATTAAGAGTAATTATTTAGGGTTTTATCTTCAAAATAATTTTGTTGTTTTATTGGTTATTAATTATTATGAGAGTGAATATTCACATGTTGAGTGATATTATTGTCTGATATGCTTTTTGTGATATGTGATGCCTTAGTATTGTTTTGATATGAACTTGATGAATAATAAAGCATGTGACATGATGTTATGTATTGAGGTTATTTTGATATTTGTGAGTTGTTTATATGATGATATGGAATTGTAGTGGTTATATGCTTTACAAAGTTTGTCAATTGTGATTGATGGTTTTATGCTTCGGAATATGGATGAATGGGTATATGCATGATGTGTGGAATTTGTTGATATGCCGCCTAAGAATGGGGCATTGACTTGTAACATCACCATTTAATAGGATGTCGAAAAATAAGATATGGGGCAAGGAATCCATTTTGTGAACGAGGCTCTTGGGTCACCGTTAATGGGAGGCAAGGAACCAATTTAATTACGAGGTTCTCGGGTTACCATAGGGGCAAGGAGTCAATTCTAAAATGGGATTCCCGAGTCACCATGGGGGCAAGGAATCAACTCTAGAACGAGGTTCTCGGGTCACCATAAAGAGGGTGGCAAGGAATCAATTCTAGAACGAGATTCCCGAGTCACCATGGGGGCAGGGAATCAACTCTAGAACGAGGTTCTCGGGTCACCATAAAGAGGGCGGCAAGGAATCAATTCTAGAACGAGGTTCCCGAGTCACCGCAGACAAGGGGCAAGGAACCGATTTAATGAGGTTCTCGAGTCACCGAATTGGGCAAGAAACCAACACAGAGTGGGGTTTCCGAGCCACTTGAGGATTGTGTTGTTGTGTGATGTGTGATTACTTTGTTTAATTAATATATGATGTTTGATTATCACTACTAGAAAACTTGAATTTTCGGACGGAAACGAAATTTTCCGAAAATTTCGGACGGATTTCAAACGGATTGTGTTATTTTTTATATTTTCCTTGATCCGTTCGAAATCCATCCGAAATTTCGGACGGATTTTAGACAGATTGTGTTATTTTTTAAATTTTCCCTGATACGTCTGAAATCCATCCGAAATTTCGGACGGATTTCAGACGGATTGTGTTATTTTTTATATTTTCCCTGATCCGTCTAAAAACCGTCTGAAAATTTCGGACGGATTTCAGATGGATTGTGTTATTTTTTATATTTTCCTTGATCTGTCTGAAATCCGTCCGAAAATTTCGGACGGATTTCACACGGAATTTGTTATTTTTTATATTTTCCTTGGGCGCGCTTTCAAATTTTGGTCTGTCACGGACGTAACACTAATCACAGCTAGGCCGTGATCAGTTCTGTCTGGATCAGCTAACATGTCACGGCCGTGACGGGCATCACGGCTAGGCCGTGACAGCTTCTGACTTTTGCCTTCTGCTCTGCTTGATCATGGCCGTGATGGTCATCACGGCTAGGCCGTGATGGGCTCTGTTTGGCTCATTTTCTTCACTTTTCAAGCCCTATCTTCATCCAAGCTCCATCATGGTCAATCTTGAGCATTTTACCTTAATTTCTGCAAAACAACACCACAAAACCGCCTTACCCGTTCCAAGGTAAAAACTACTAAAAATCAATTTAAATATGCCTAAACTATATGAAAATGCATGCAAAAATGTACATGAAATGTGATGTGAAATCACACTATCAGATAGATCCGAAAATTTACATGATCCTTTTTTTTTGGATCATATCACCTAACTAGGCCAATTTGTACTTTTTCGGGCATAATGGAGCCCCAATGGACTTGTTTGATCCTAATGGAGCCCAAATCGACTTGTTAAGTCTTAATTGGGCCAATTGCCCCGTACGGCCCAATTGTACTTTTTTGGTCCTAATGGAGCCCAAATGAACTTGTTTGATCCAAATAGAGCCCAAATGGACTTTTTAGGTCATATAGGACCTAACCGGGTCAATTTGTACTTCTTTGGTCCTAAAGCAGCCCAAATGGACTTGTTTGATCCTAATAGAACCCAAATGGATCGTTTAGGTCATATATGACCTAACTAGGTCAATTTGTACTTTTTCGGGCATAAAGGAGCCCCAATGGACTTGTTCGATCCTAATAGAGCCCAAATCGACTCGGTAGGACCTAATTGGGCCAATTGCCCCGTACGGCCCAATTGTACTTCTTTGGTCCTAATGGATCCCAAATGGACTTGTTTCATCCTAATAGTGCCCAAATGGACTTTTTAGGTCATATACGGCCTAACTGGGCTAATTTGTACTTCTTTGGTCCTAATGGAGCCCAAATGGACTGGTTTAATCCAAATAGAGCCCAAATTGACTTGTTAGGACCTAATTGGGCCAATTGCCCCGATCGGCCCAATTGAACTTCTATGGTCCTAATGAAGCTTAAATGGACTTGTTTGATCCTAATAGAGCCCAAATGGACTTTTTAGATCATTTAGTACCTAACTAGGCCAATTTGTACTTCTTTGGTCCTAATGGATCCCAAATGAACTGATTTGATCCTAATAGAGCCCAAATTGACTTGTTAGGACTTAATTGAGCCAATTGCCCCGATCGGCCCAATTGAACTTCTATGGTCCTAATGAAGCCTAAATGGACTTGTTTGATCCTAATAGAGCCCAAATGGACTTTTTAGATCATTTAGTACTAAACTAGGTCAATTTGTACTTCTTTGGTCCTAATGGAGCTCAAATGGACTGGTTTGATCCTAATAGACCCCAAATTGACTTGTTAGGACCTAATTAGGTCAATTGCCCCGTAGGCCCAATTGAACTTCTATGGTCCTAATGAAGCCTAAATGGACTTGTTTGATCCTAATAGGGCCCAAATGGACTTTTTAGATCATTTAGTACCTAACTAGGTCATTTTGTACTTCTTTGGTCCAAATGGAGCCCAAATGGACTGGTTTGATTCTAATAGAGCCCAAATCGACTTGTTAGGACCTAATTGGGCCAATTGCCCCGATCGGCCCAATTGAACTTCTATGGTCCTAATGAAGCCTAAATGGACTTGTTTGATCCTAATAGAGCCCAAATGGAATTTTTAGATCATTTAGTACCTTACTAGGCCAATTTGTACTTCTTTGGTCCTAATGGAGCCCGAATGGACTGGTTTGATCCTAATAGAGCCCAAATTGACTTGTTAGGACCTAATTGGGTCAATTGCCCCGATAGGCCCAATTGAACTTCTATGGTCCTAATGAAGCCTAAATGGACTTGTTTGATCCTAATAGAGCCCAAATGGACTTTTTAGACCATTTAGTACCTAACTAGGCCAATTTGTTCTTCTTTGGTCTAAATGGAGCCCAAATGGACTGGTTTGATCCTAATAGAGCCCAAATTGACTTGTTATGACCTAATTGGGCCAATTGCCCCGATCGGCCCAATTGAACTTCTATGATCCTAATGAAGCCTAAATGGACTTGTTTGATCCTAATAGAGCCCAAATGGACTTTTTAGACCATTTAGTACCTAACTAGGCCAATTTGTACTTCTTTGGTCCTAATGGAGCCCAAATGGACTGGTTTAATCCTAATAGAGCCCAAATTGACTTGATAGGACCTAATTGGGCCAATTGCCCCGATCGGCCCAATTGAACTTCTATGGTCCTAATGAAGCCTAAATGGATTTGTTTGATCCTAATAGAGCCCAAATGGACTTTTTAGATCATTTAGTACCTAACTAGGCCAATTTGTACTTCTTTGATCCTAATGGAGCCCAAATGGACTGGTTTGATCCTAATAGAGCCCAAATTGACTTGTTAGGACCTAATTGGGCCAATTGCCCCAATCGGTCCAATTGAACTTTTATGGTCCTAATGAAGCCTAAATGAACTTGTTTGATCCTAATAGAGCCCAAATGGACTTTTTAGATCATTTAGTACCTAACTAGGCCAATTTGTACTTCTTTGGTCCTAATGGAGCCCAAATGGACCGGTTTGATCCTAATAGAGCCCAAATTGACTTGTTAGGATCTAATTGGGTTAATTGCCCCGATCGGCCCAATTGAACTTCTATGGTCCTAATGAAGCCTAAATGGACTTGTTTGATCCTAATAGAGCCCAAATGGACTTTTTAGATCATTTAGTACCTAACTAGGCCAATTTGTACTTCTTTGGTTCTAATGGAGCCCAAATGGACTGGTTTGATCCTAATAGAGCCCAAATTGACTTGTTAGGACCTAATTCGGCCAATTGCCCCGATCGACCCAATTGAACTTCTATGGTCCTAATGAAGCCTAAATGGACTTGTTTGATCCTAATAGAGCCCAAATCGACTTGTTAGGACCTAAGCGTAAGCTCCAAACATGATTTTCTTTGAAAATGACCTTGTTTGGTAATAAGATTAAGTGTTTAGATCAAGTTAGAATGGATGTTTATGTTAATTTTGTTATGTGGTTTAGTTTGAGTAATTAAATTACTCTTTTCAAATTATTTTATTGGGTGCGTTAGCACTGACTTATTTCAGTGAATGCACGCTTACTAGACAATAAGTTACATTATTGTCACTATTGTTACCAGTACAGAAAAATATTTTAAATAATAAGATTAAGAGAAAATCATTTTCATATTTTCATTCTATTTAATTTTAGAGTTGAAAATAAACTGGTTTGACATTTATCGGAGATTAAATTTTGGACTGAGTATTTTCTTAGTTGATCAGTTCAACTATTAATCTTTACTCTAATTTGAATTTCGAAATCATATATTTATCAATATTTATTTTTAGATTCCAAAAAGTAAAAACACGTTTAATTTAGGCCTAATATTTATCCCTCATTTTGTACCTATCACTAAATGGTTAGTTTAAAACCCAACTTTCTCTTCTCTCTATCTCACTCGACGCCCCTCCCCTCCCTTTCTTCTTTCTTCTCTCCTTTCCCCTTCTTTCTTTCTTTCTTTCTTTCTTTCTTCTTCTTTCTCTTTTATTCTTCCTCCTTTCACATCTCCTTCACCTCAAAACCACTCCTCACCACAACAGTTGCGTTCCGCCTGAGCTCCGTCTACCGTCCTAGACCACTGCTCGGACCGCCGCTGGAGGAGGAGAGGACCGCGCTCGCGTCCCTGCACACCTCGCTCGAAGCTGCGGCTGGCATCCTCAGACGCGCCACCGGGGAGCTCACCTGGCCGCTGTCTATGGTGGTTCGTCCACCTCCTTCCCTTCTATGAGGTTCGCCTCCTCTGTTTGGTCGGGATTGTTGCAGAACAAAGCTCCGCCGCCGTGCTCCGCTGCCACTGCCGCCGCGCCGGACAGCCAGACCGCCACCATCTCTTCTCCCTTACTTGTGGGTGAGTGATTTCTCACCTTACCTTGTTGGATTTCAAGAAACCCCCAAATCTGATTTTGAAACCCTAACCCTAGCTCCTTGATTTCATGTTGTAATCTGAAATTAGACTATGTTTTTATGCAATTGGGACTATAAATTAGTGTTTTATTAAACTAATTTTTGTTATCCTTTGACCAAATGAGTTTTCCCCAAATTGTATTTAGGAGCCCTAAACCCCAATTTGATTTTATTTGAATTTGGTTGTGTTTTTTGTGAAATTAATTATGATTTAGTACAATTAGGACTCTTAATTGATGATTCCCAAGTTCTCTTTCATGATCCTTTAATCAAAACAAAGTTTCCTTAAAAGGTATTGTGAAGCGTGAGCTTCAAACATGATTTTCTTTGAAAATGACCTTGTTTGGTAATAAGGTTAAGTGTTTAGAACAAATTAGAATGTGTGTTTGATCATGTGTAATTGATTTCTTGATTTCTGGTTGTTGTGCGTTGTTGGATTCCCTCTCTGAGATGTTTGACACGGCTATGCTTGCTTGATGGAGTAGATATGAGCTAACGTGAGCATTAAGACGAGGATCCTTTACTTGTCTTCAAAGGTAAGGGGAGCTTGCCTGAGGGATTTTTCTCAATAACCATTTGCTTGTAGTGTAGTTGGTATAACTTATGTGGTTGTGGTTATCTGTTTGTGTGGTTTATGTTGTGTTGTTTATCTGAGTATTGGTGTTTGATCTGCTTTTAAATTATTTGATTATCTGTAGTTGGATATTATATTGCTATGATGCATGATCTGCCAGGTGACATAATTCTGATAACTGTTGTTAAATGTTGTTTGTGAGTGTTGTTTGAGAAGCCTGACAGTGGTCAGTGCACAACCGATTATGTAGTAATGCCCAAGGGGGGTGTTACACCAATAACTACTTTGACTTTTCATGAAACCATCTTTGAAGCTTCTATGTTATGAAATTATAAAATTCAGTGCTAATTATTTGTGTTGCAGTCATATAACTGAGATGCAGTTATTAGTTATCATTGTAATTTAGTTTGTGATAGTTTCGGTTGTGGCTACCCTTCTGTGAAAAGAATGCAAATTTGTGAAAGTGTGTTTTTTGTTGTGGGGACTTTACATGAATGATATAAAAAAGTTTCCTTCTTCATGTTGTTGGTGTGGCCACTTGTACAAATTGCTTGCTTTCTTTGTTAGGAACATGGTTTTATTATACTATCTCTTGGTTTAGTCACTGAACCTTGTTTTGACAACACAACTGTATTAAGTGTCAGCGTTTGATGGCTTGGTGTTTTTATGAGGGGATTCAAGGAACTTGTAATCTTTTGCGATGATCGTTTGTCATGTTCTGCAACTCTAGTCATGTAGCTTACTAGTGGCACCTTGCATTTCTAATGATTTTAGGTACTGACTTGCAGAATTGTATCTGTTTTATTGTTGACATCATGTCTAAATTGGTATTCTATGTATGTCATTTATGTAAATATGCTGGATGCACATGCTTGTCTCTATATTTGTCTCAGCAGCTGTTGAATTGCGTCCTGAATGTGGTGTAAATCGCTTGACAAGTTTCTCTAGCTTCTTGAAGTTGGATAGGATCATGTTAAAGCTCATTTCTTTTCATATTTATTCTAATTTAATGTTGTCATTTTAGTTGGTTGAGAAATTGTTGACAAGGCTACTTATCCAGAATCTTCTCAAGGCCATGTTCCATCTGTTCATGATGAAAAGGCTCCTCCCAACATAGGTGCTTCCTCACAACTTAGACCGATGGATGATGTATCTACATATTCATATGAGCAGAATGCAATTGGTGCCTCTATAAAGGCCGGTGGCAATCAGTCAACGGCATCAGGGGTGTCTAATCCAAAAACTAGACCTTCAGGTAAATTTTTGAAGACAATAATTGCAAATGAATTTGGGGATTTTGTTCTTTCTATTGCCTGAATATTTGGGATTCTTTCTTATAGGAACTGGAAGACAAGAAATGGATTTTAGAGATTCGAGTTCTGAAAATAGGAGTGCCTTTCCTATGGGTAAGCATAATAGGAACATGGAATTCAAAGATGTTGCCTCTACTACAGAGGCTGCTGCAGAATCTGCAGAACTTGCAAGCATGGCTGCAAGAGCAGCTGCTGAACTTTCAAACCGAGAGAACATGACAAGGCAGTACTCAAGTGGGTCACATAGTTCTTCTGGCAACTTTTTTTTTTTGGTTCATTACATGACCTTCACAGTTCACAGTGGCTTGATCTTCTGATAGTTTTTAAGTCATGACTTTTAGATTGCATGCAGCAATTGGTATTTGATTTTTAGAAGTTGTATGGTACCAAGGCTGTATTTTGTAACAATAGTCAAATTCATGATTTTGTGATTGAATGTGAAACTGCAAATGTTAGTGATTGGTGCCATATAATTCGCATAGATAGTGAAACTGTAATGGAAGTGAAGTGATCTGTCACGGTCGTGATGGGCATCACGTCCTGGCCGTGACAGCTTCTGCCTTGAATGTTGATACACTAAATGGTCTGTCACGGCCGTGACAGATTCTGCCTAGAAGGGGTCTGGCTCCGTTGACATGTCACGGCCGTGATGGGCATCACGGCCTGGCCGTGACAGCTTCTGCCTTGAACGTTGCTTCACTAAATGGTCTGTCACGACCGTGATGGGTATCATGGCCTTGATGGGTATCATGGCCTGGCCATGACAGATTCTGCCTAGAAGGGGTGTGGCTCAGTTGACATGTCACGACCGTGATGGGCATCACGGCCTAGCCGTGACAGATTCTGACTTTTCATTCTTCCGTGGGAAATCCGTCCCAAATCCGTTGGAAAACAAAAATAAATCTGTCCGAAATCCGTCCGAACAATAACCAACAAAATCACAACATCCGTCCCAAATCCGTCCGAAAACAAAAATAAATCTGTCCGAAATCCGCCTGAACAATAACCAAAATCCGGATTTCCATGTTGTCCATATTCCGTCCGTAAATATTTTCGGACAGAATTTCGGACGGATTCTATAATTTCCCACGAGGCTTTTTCAGACGGGTGCCATTCCGTCCGAAATGAATTATCCGTCCGAAATCCGTTCGAAATTTGTCCAATTTTCGTCCGAAATCCATATGAAATTCTGTCCAAAATTGATGGATTTCTAGTAGTGTATGATGTCGTTATATGATTGTTGCAATTAAATGTATTTTTTTAATGAACATTATTTTGGAAAATTAGCGGGTACCATGGATAGTTTTTCCAGTTACCGCGCCGGCTGAAAGCAACATCTTTTCGAAAACCTTTTAGAACTGTGTTTACTTACTGGGATTATAAATCTCATTAGTGGTGTTGTCTTTCAGAGTTTACAGGTGATGAGATACATGATGCGGCGTTTTGAGAGAGTCTTGAAGATATTAGTTATAATTTATTTATTTATTTTGGGTTTATTAGATGCCGTGTTTTGAGACAAAAACAATTGTAAAAGGATTATGTGGATTTTATTAATTAATATTTATGAGTCTTTATTTTATTTGGATATAATGGTTCATTTAATACTATTACTTTATTTAATTATTTTGAAAATACGAGATACTCGCAGACTTAAATTCATTGTGAAAAAAAAAGAATTTTATGATTCGGTTATTTAATCCAAATATTTTAAAGGTTTTCATAGAAAATTAATTTGGGCAACTAATGTAACGAGGGACGTTACACGAACACAAAGACTTAGACCCACCCACGACGGCATCGACTCGCGAGGAGGAGACCCACCCAGTCACCCACACGACTACACACGGCGTCGAGTGGCGAGGAGGAGACCCACCGCACCGTTGCTGCCTGCTGCGCCGCCGCCTGCAACTCAAGGAGACCCACCACGTCCCTGCAACTCCGTTCGACGTTCGTGCTTTCACGAAGAGGACCACCACTCACGACCGTTCGTCTTTGCAACTTTGGTATGTTCTCTCTGCTACTCTCTATTCTCTCTCTCAAATATCTAAAAAAATTTGAAACCCTAAAACAATTTCTTAGCTCTGTTGGCTATGATGAAGTGGCTACTTCACACCCTGTTTTTTCAGTTTTTGGCTAATCAGAATGTGAAAGCAGGGATTGATTCTGAATGATAGAAAGCTTTGTGGCAATATTTTTTGTGAATGATATAGCAGCCTTGCCAAATATTTTTTTGTGAATGATAGGCAACTTTGTGGCAAGTATTTTTTGTAAATGATAGCCAGCCTTGCCAAAGATATTGACTAATAGGCAGATTTTTTATTATGTTTTGAATTCTGGTACTTAAAACTCAGTTTAATTATTTAGTATGGCAGTGGACAATTTCATTGTTAGTAGCAGCTTTCTATTATGTTGTTACTGTTACAATGGACAATTTCAATTACTGTTACAGCTTTACTGGTATTGTTATAGTTATTGCACTAGTTACTTGTGGCAGCTTATAGTTATTGTGTTTATCTCAGTCTGTTTTGACTGTTTTGAGTATGCTTGAAGTTGTTGTGCAATTTGTACTACCTGTTATGACTGTAATTACCTCCCAATTGGATGATTTATGCTGCTGGTTGACTGATACTCTGATAGCAGTATAGATGGGTCGACCAAATCTTCCGATGTTATCATGTTGTTTGTAACTAGATAGCTTATCACTTTGTTATCATTATTGTTAATATTCCCTACGCATGATTTTGGGCAAGTCTTCCTGCTCATAATTTTAGGCAAGTCAAGTTGTTCAGTTGGCAGTCATACATATATACTCCTGTGACATTCTTTAAGCAGTACCTTGTGTTCATAACTCCATTCATTTATAAGCTAGTTTATATCTTTATTGTATTTCAGTTTATAACACACACTGTGATAGTCATGTTTCAGTTTTACAATTTGTATTACTTGTTATGACTGTACAAGTGTTATATCTACACTGTGATAGTGCTTCAATTGTGTTTAGATGATTGTTGATACTCCAATTATAGGAGTCAGATTTGATGCCAATCTCTATATCTATAATAGATATACTATTTTTACTGCATTATAAAAGTTACACGGTCATGCAGTACAAAGTTCCAATTTATGTTTCTCACTTACAAAAAATAATTCATCAACTTATAAAGGATCTATTCAACTTCGGGTCAACCCGGTCTCGTCCCACTTTGGCCCAGTCTTAATTCAACCCATATATGATCGGGTTCCTTCGGGTTTAGGGACGGGTTCGGGTTTAAAGAATTGATCATGTCAATGTTTAGGGCCGGGTGAGGGACAAGCCAAACCCGTCCCAAACCGTCCTACGCACACCCCTACTCAAAATCAACAATATGAAGTTGAAGTTGTAGAGGCATAATCGATTATGGTAATGGTGTAATCGATTATATGTTTGGCAGAAGCATAGTAATCGATTATGGTCAACCGGATAATCGATTATGGAGCGACAGTTTGCAATCAGTTGAGAAGTTGGTTAGTTAGTTAGTGCAGTAACTAACTTGGATCAAGACTCACAAGGATTGATAACTTCACAAGGATCAAGACTCACATGGATTGATGACTCTTCAAAGCTATTAGTGATTGTTTGTATAAGTCTATAAATAGATATCATGTAATAATCGGATGAGTGTATCAAGTCCAAGGAACACAATGTAGAGTGTGGAAAAAGAAGAGAGGGATTTGAGTGTAAGGCAATTCTATCTTAGGGGAATCATGGAGTAATTTGTGATAGATAGGGGAAAATGTATAGGAGTAGAAACATCAACCTTGGGTGGGTGTAGTTCTTGGAGGCATGATGTGGTGTAGCAAGAATAGGCAAGGGTTGAGGGAAATTTCTATTGTAAAGTACTTGTATCTCTTTGATCAAGATAGTGAAGGGGAGAAGATGATTTGTTGCTCTCTCTAACGTGGACGTAGGTCATATCATATGTGTGACCGAGCCACTAAAATCACGGTGTTCATCTTCTTTTACCATTTATCTCTTCTCTTATTCGATTAATTCTTGTTTTGGTTGATTTGCTTTAATGTTTTTGTATCTTGTTTTCATGGTGGTTTGTATGTTTCTTGGCCCCAAAACCCAACAATATTGAATATTCTACACCATTGGGAATTGACAAACAAAAAACAATCTTTACCTTGATTGATAAATCCATCGAGCAAAATATTGACATATTGCAAGTGTGATCAATATCTTTTCATACATGTTAAAAACATTAAGATAATTTTACCATTTTCAATATTTTTCTTATAGTTATCCCAATTATATGATATATTCATATAAATATCTTAAACCATCACGGTGAAGGTAACATCTACCATGTTAATGATTATAGTTATGACCTTTGTTGAATCCAAAATTATAATATATAACATTCACTTCTGGGATGAAGTTCGATCAATATGGTTGCCTTTCTCATTCTTTATATTCCAACAACATATTTGAGAGGCATACATGATTTTTCTATCACTTTCCTTTGTTTCAATATACTAATTAGTAATCACTAAGATCAAATGACCATTTAAATTTCAATCATAGTTCAATGGTCTAGTCTTCAAGAACCGTACCACAAATCTACATGTAAACAATTACCAAGAAAAATTATTAGTTTTGTATAATCTACAGGGATGCTTGACTAGTAACATCTTCTGGAATTTATCAACAGTATCAAGATAAAGTATGATGATTGGTTTAGTTAAAAAAAAGTGACAACAAAACTTTTATGGATGAAACACTAAAAGATTTTCATACTAAAACTAACATGGAGAAACAAAGTCATAATAATATAATCACGAATTAGATTAACTCAAAGAATGTGCGAAGAAGATGAATTATAGGAATAGTACCTCTAAGTCGATTAAGTCATCACTCATGGCAGAATTTCGTATTGATAAAATGTTGTAAATAGAAAAGAAAATAAAGAGATCAAGATAATAGAGATATGGGCTCAAAGGCAAGTCCTTCAGGAACTAGCTACAATCATTGTGATAATAATTTGATCAAATGTATCTAATGACAAACCAAATAGTCCTATTTAAACAAATGATAGAATCTAAATTATGAACCAAATCAGGAAATCATAACTTTAATATGGCTGGATGGTTGTCTTTTTACTATTTACTTAGTTGTCGGTCTCTCCTTGATTTATGGAGCTTAAATTACTTTTTTAATATTTTATGAATATTTAATTAATTAATGCTAATTGAGTAAAGAGTGTGGTGCAAGTTTTGGGCTAAACTAACGTAGGATAGACTTTAATCATCAGTCAAACGGGCTAAGCTAACATTTCTAATATTACCTTCTATTCCTTTTTCTTTTACAGACAAATGAAACCCTCATCTCCTTTTCGATCTCTCTCTCTCTCCTCTCATCCTTAGTGACTCGGTCCTCCTTTTTCTTTTTGCCTTGTCATTGCTGTTTGCTTCATTCTCCGGTGCATGATCGGCTACTCTTCTCCCTCATTCGCTTTCTCCGGCCACTGTTTCCTCTTCTTCCACGGACATGGCCTTCCTCCTGTTGGGTAAGCTTTCCCCACTCCCTCTTCTTTCTTCTATTTTTTCCACAATCAAAATGGAACACGCGGAAAATATTGTTCTCACAATTGTTCTTCCATCTCTCTTTCTCTCCTTCGACACTCATTTCTCTCTCTTCCTATTTTCTTTTTCTGTTCAATTTCCTACTTAGCCGTATATATTGTTATTAGGTTAAAGTAATAAATTAGTCCCTATACTTGACACTAATTATTCATTTAGTCCCTGTACTGAAAAAACTATTAAAATGATCCCTACACCTGACAACCGTTACCCAGTTAGTCCCCCCGTTACCCAACGTTACTATGCCATTACTAACGGCAATCACGTGTTTGTTATATCCGTTTAACTTGGCACCCAACCCATCAACATAGCATTCTCTCTCCTCCAACATGGATTAGTGAAGGACCGCCCCTTCCATTCTTTCCCTCCATAACACATCACTTATGAACCTTGACTTCACCACTTAACTTTTGAACACTTTGGTCGCGCCGTCGCGCACGCGCCAAAAAGGACGAGCGGGTTTAAAACTGTAGTTTAGTGCGACAACTCGGATGTCGTCTCTCAAGGACTCTGAAAATGTTATCTTCCACAAAACTCAGTTTTGGGGGGGGGGGGGGGGGGTTTGGTTTGAGATGCAATCAAAGAAAACAGAATAGTAAAAACAGAGCAATTAAAAACAGGGCAGTTGAAAAGAGATTATCAATTATCAAACAACGATTAATCTACTGTCAAGAATTCTCAACTATCCTTGGTTAATGTAATCCCAAGCCCTAAGCAGATTCTAATCCCCTTTCAGTTACAGTAACAACTAACAACGTAATTGCTACTATGGATGCAAATTCCTATTCCCGAAATAACAAACGGGATTAAGCTCTCATGAACAAACGATCATGAATGAACACACGCGAATTAACAAACACGATTATGTATAGGAAAATAACATCACTGAAACAAATCAATACAATACTACACACTCCTGAAATAACAAACAGAATTGCATAATATGGTATTGAAAAGGGAAAAGCAATTAAAATAGGGATTTACAAAACCTCAAGTATATAGGATCCTCAAACAGTAGACTAATCCTAGGACTTAGTTCTCCATGGCAAAAACGAAATCACAGAGAAAAATGTAAAACAGAAAATTGGAGAAGCAAAAGTCTTTTCAAATTGTTCAGAACAGCCTTTTATACAAATTCTGAATTCAGATGGCTCGCGAGGCGAGCACACATTCGCGAGGCGAATTTCATGAAGAGTCAGCAACCTTTGGCATTCTCGCGAGGCGAAGTGTTGCTCGCGAGGCGAGGATCTGAAGAGTTTTCTCCTTACGCCCGTTATGGCCTTCAGGGGCCAACCGTGATGCTCTCTGACTTCCAGACTCGCGAGGCGAATGGATGCTCGCGAGGCGAGACTCTTCAACTTCAAAACTGCCACGGCCATGACCTTCAACACGGGCAAGCCGTGATCATCTCTGACTTTTTCAGGTTTGCAAGACTCGCGGGGCGAGACCTTCTTCGCGAGGCGAACCAGAGACTTAACAATTTCTTGGAACAGTCAGGCTTCGGGGTCGCGTGGCGAGCGTGTCCTTCGCGGGGCGAATCCCCTGCTCTTTATTTTCTCAGCTTCTACTTAACCTGAAAGTAAGGAAATAACCATAAGTGTATTATTTTGACTCAAAACTAGCTAAATTAACTTAAAACTACTCTAGAGACTCAAAACCTTGCTTGAGGACAATCTAATCTAATTTGGGTGAAAATACGATATAATTTGCACAAAACCCTGGTCATACTAGCTATAAAACTAGATGAGCCAGAGGCTTATCAAAATACCCCAAACTTAAACTTTGCTTGTCCCCAAGCAAACTAAGACTTAAAAATCAAAAAGACTCAAGACCTGGCAAGCTTAAAAGATCCAACCAACATTGCACAAATTCAAGCAACTTCATCAAAACAGTTTTTATTCATTGTTTCCCCCCTTTTCAAACAGAGCAATCCCCACATTCATTTATTCCAAACATTTGAGAGTTTCATCATGAAAACAATCAGAAATCTAAGCAGGGGATCTAAGTCACACACAAGAGGGAGATCACCAAATCCAAACAACTGCCTTCCTCACAAGGGCATTATTTGTTCACTCAGTCACTCAGTTTATGTCAGGCTAACAACTTGCACTCATTTTCACTTTTCAAGTACACTTCCCAAAAATTTGCTTTTCATCTCAAAATGGCTCCCACAGAAAACATGCAAGCAACATCAGAAGGTCTTTTATGGGTTGTAATGGGGCCTGGCTAAGGGTAGGATATACAAAAGGAACTAGGCTGAAGACCCTAGGAACTAAGAGAGCATGGACTATATTTACACTTTGAAATTCGCTCAAGTTCCTTTCTTTATTTCTTTCTTTACACTTCTGGGTGGCTACAGCTCTTTTTATTTCTTTTTGGCATTTTTGTATTTTATTTATTTATTTTTATATATATATATATATATATATATATATATATATATTTTTTTTCTTTTTTTTTTCAACATTTGTACACTTTTTCTTTCACAAGCCTTTGGCTCCAACTTTTTTTTCTCTTTTTTTTTTCTCAATCCCAACAACATATCACACCTTGCAGCCACCCCAAACTTAATTTCTTGCACCCATTCTAAGATTACATGCTCTCCTAATCCTAAGATCGGGTTAACATGGTTTTTCAGATTTTTGGGTTTATAACATTAGGTTATCAAGAACTAACAGGCTAATAGGCTCAAAAGGGCTAACTAGGGAACATGCATTAGGAATTGTTTTATTCAGGCCAAGTAGCTATTTACAAAGAAAATGCCTAAATCATTTGCTACATACATATAATCATGCAAACCAAAAAGAGATTCAATCAAATCCAGGTAAGTGCAACTTGAAAGCGATTTTCACACAGTTTAAAACATGTTGGAGGCTCAAAACCTCACCTGGACATTCATGCAAATTGTTTGAAAGAGATTCTATCCCTAGTGTGTGCTTCCTATCACCCCAAACTTATCATTCATCATGCCTCATAACAAAATCCCAAAGTTCAGTTTTCAATTTCACATGGGAATCACTTTTCAAAAACAAAAATTTTTCAGCCTAGGGGGAATCATCACATATCAATCATGCAAGCAATCTGTGCAACATCAATCAAAATCTAGCAAACTTGCCAACAAAAGACTCAACACACAAATGCTCCTGAGCTTCTCAAATTATTCAGGAGCTTTATTCAAAGAAAAGAAAACTTTATTCAAAGAAAAGAAAAACTACAACTAGTTCCCTCCCCCACACTTAAAACATGCATTGTCCCCAATGAACAACAGAATTATACAATCAGAGTGAGGGAAAAGGAAAAGAGTACTCCCTGATCAAGTGCAGTGTATGCGGGAGCTGTCACCTGGATCCCATTCCTTGCAGTCTTGATATATGAGTAAACACTTGACACTTTTGGTGACCGTGCTCAATGCGGCGGACTCATCATCTTCTCTTGGGTCAAAGACGACCGCTTCATCTTCTTCTTGTTTCTCATCCACTGCACTGACAATTTTATCACCTGCTAAACATGCAGCAATCTCAGCACAAACCACAAGATGGTTAGCGTTAGTACAATCAAGACAAGAAAAAATATCATCACAGCCAGAATTAAGTGGAAAATTATAAAACAAGTTCTCATGGGTGTCCTCAATAGTCTCAGAGATCAGCTCTATGTGGAATACAGAGTGCTCTTCCACCGGATGTTTCATGGCATCAAATATGTTAAACTTTGCAACTATATCCCCAAACTTCATAGACATGGTCCCATCATCCACATCAATGTTAGTCTTAGCTGTCTTCATGAATGGTCGGCCCAGGATGATTGGTGATTTACTGGAATGTGTCTACTTTGCCATGTCCGAGGATGTAGAAGTCAGTTGGGAAGATCGGATCATCAACTTGCACTAGCACATCTTCCACCATTCCCATGGGCGAACCGTTGGTTACATTGGCCAACTGAATGGTGATACCTGTATACTTCAAAGGACCAAGATCAAGTTTGTTAAAGATGGAGGTAGGCATGACATTGATAGATGCTCCCAAGTCCAGCATGCAGTTTTCAAACTTCTTGTCCCCAATAGTGCATGGGATAGTGAAGGTGCCCGGATCCTCGCACTTCTGTGGCAGTGCCTGAGTAGGGGTGAAAGCAACAACTCTTTCTGGCTTAGACTGGATAAGCGCTGAGACATTTCTTCCTAAATCAAACCTCTCATTATTCTTCATCTTCCTCTTGTTGGTGCATAGGTCCTTGAGAAATTTGGCATAATTGGGCACTTGCTTGATCACATCCAACAGAGGGATATTAACACCTACCTTTCTTAAAACATCAAGAATTTCCTTCTCCTTATCTTCACCACCACTCTTCAAATTTTTCTGTAATCTGTGTGGGAACGGGATTGGTGGTCTGTATACCTTCTCAACTTCAACCTCAATAGGCTCAGGAGTTACCCCAACAGTTGCTTCATCTTTTTCAGAGGTGGCCTCAACAACTTTTCCAGACCTCAAAGATATGGCACTCACATTAGGGTTGGAGGCATTAGGATTTATCACTGGCTGTGCTGGCAGCTGGGTTGTTCTTTGACCTTGCTTTATGTTATTTATGTCTGTGGCCATCTGTCCAATCTGTGTATGTAATGCCTGAATACTCGCATCCGTTCTCTGCTGAAATTGTGCCTGTGAGGCCTGGAACTGTGCCTGGAACTGTCCCATTTTTGCTTTGGAGCAGTGTAGTCATTTGTGCATTCAATTGTGAAGTTATTTGCTTGCACATGTCATCAATCAAGGTCCGGACGGTGCAGAAGTGGTCACTGGAGGATTACGAGGTGCCATCGGTTGTTGGGATGAGTTCCCATACCGCAGATTAGGATGATTACTCCATTGGGATGGTACCTATTTGTTGAAAGATGCGGAATCTTTGTATCTGCATTCGGTTATTGCCCCCGATTATACGGATGGACTGCAAAGGCTTGAGGTGATTCGATAATTGATCCTCCTTGCAAAATGGGGCATGCTTCATATGGGTGCTCGGGAGAAGCGCACATGCCACACAACACCGCAGGTGAACCCTATCCATTGCCAATTTCTCTACCAAGGAAGTGAGCTCTGTCAATTCTATCATCACGGTCATGGCTGGAAGAGGAAGTGCGGACCTCATGTACACCTCTAGTCTCAACAGAATTTCTTCTGGTAGTGAATTGCTGGGAATTTAATGACATGTTCTCAATGAGTTGCTTGGCAGCAGATGGAGTCTTGTCAACCAATGCTCCCCCACTAGCAGCATCCAAAATATTCCTATCCATCGGCTGCAATCCTTCATAAAAATATTGGATGAGGAGCTGTTCAGAAATTTGATGCTGGGGGCAACTAGATGTCAACTGCTTGAACCTCTCCCAATACTCAGCTAGCGACTCATTTCCTTGCCTTATTCCACAGATTTCTTTCCTTATTGCAGCGGCTCTGGAGGCAGGAAAAAATTTCTCTAGGAAGAGCTTCTTCAAGTCGTTCCACGTGGTAATGGAATTTGGCGCAAGGTATAATAGCCAATCTTTTGCAGCTCCCTGGAGTGAGAATGGAAAAGCCTTCAACTTGATATGATCCTCAGTTACTCCTTCTGGCCTCAAAGTTGTGGAGCAGACAACTTGGAATTCCTTCAAGTGCTTGTGTGGATCTTCACCTGCAAGACCATTAAATCTTGGCAACAAATGGATTAGCCCAGATTTTAACTCAAAAGGAGTGTCAGCACCAGGATAAGCAATGCACAAACCATTGTAATTCACATCAGGGGCAGCAAGCTGGCTCAAAGTCCTTTGGTCTCCCATGTTTTCAAAAACAGTTTTAAAATTGGAATCACTACTAGTGCTAGCCCGAAATTCCCTACGGAGTGTGTGCAGTGTTCTTTCAATTTCCAGGTCAAAATCACACAGTTCAGGGCAATGAGACCTAGTAGCCAGACCAATTCAAAACAGAAAATAAAAGAAAGAAAAGAAAATAAAATAAAACAAATTGCAAAAAATAACAACTCAGAGTCCCCGGCAACGGCGCCAATTTTTGGTCGCGCTGTCGCGCACGCGCCAAAAAGGACGAGCGGGTTTAAAACTGTAGTTTAGTGCGACAACTCGGATGTCGTCTCTCAAGGACTCTGAAAATGTTATCTTCCACAAAACTCAGTTTTTGGGGGGGGGGGGGGGGGGGTTGGTTTGAGATGCAATCAAAGAAAACAGAATAGTAAAAACAGAGCAATTAAAAACAGGGCAGTTGAAAAGAGATTATCAATTATCAAACAACGATTAATCTACTGTCAAGAATTCTCAACTATCCTTGGTTAATGTAATCCCAAGCCCTAAGCAGATTCTAATCCCCTTTCGATTCTGAGTAACAACTAACAACGTAATTGCTACTATGGATGCAAATTCCTATTCCCGAAATAACAAACGGGATTAAGCTCTCATGAACAAACGATCATGAATGAACACACGCGAATTAACAAACGCGATTATGTATAGGAAAATAACATCACTGAAACAAATCAATACAATACTACACACTCCTGAAATAACAAACAGAATTGCATAATATGGTATTGAAAAGGGAAAAGCAATTAAAATAGGGATTTACAAAACCTCAAGTATATAGGATCCTCAAACAGTAGACTAATCCTAGGACTTAGTTCTCCATGGCAAAAACGAAATCACAGAGAAAAGTGTAAAATAGAAAATTGGAGAAGCAAAAGTCTTTTCAAATTGTTCAGAACAGCCTTTTATACAAATTCTGAATTCAGATGGCTCGCGAGGCGAGCACACATTCGCGAGGCGAATTTCATGAAGAGTCAGCAACCTTTGGCATTCTCGCGAGGCGAAGTGTTGCTCGCGAGGCGAGGATCTGAAGAGTTTTCTCCTTACGCCCGTTATGGCCTTCAGGGGCCAACCGTGATGCTCTCTGACTTCCAGACTCGCGAGGCGAATGGATGCTCGCGAGGCGAGACTCTTCAACTTCAAAACTGCCACGGCCATGACCTTCAACACGGGCAAGCCGTGATCATCTCTGACTTTTTCAGGTTTGCAAGACTCGCGGGGCGAGACCTTCTTCGCGAGGCGAACCAGAGACTTAACAATTTCTTGGAACAGTCAGGCTTCGGGGTCGCGTGGCGAGCGTGTCCTTCGCGGGGCGAATCCCCTGCTCTTTATTTTCTCAGCTTCTACTTAACCTGAAAGTAAGGAAATAACCATAAGTGTATTATTTTGACTCAAAACTAGCTAAATTAACTTAAAACTACTCTAGAGACTCAAAACCTTGCTTGAGGACAATCTAATCTAATTTGGGTGAAAATACGATATAATTTGCACAAAACCCTGGTCATACTAGCTATAAAACTAGATGAGCCAGAGGCTTATCACACTTTTAATAACACCTCGAACCAGAATCAAACGAAGCAGGAAGAGAATTTGCAGAAGTACATTTCGAAGGATGACAACGTCTTCTTCTAACCCGGGTAACATGATCTACACACATTCTGATTTTCAGTTTTGTTGACGTATTTCGATTTCTCCATTTTGATTTGGTATAGGATTTGTGGGTTGATTAAAGGAGGGCTTTTGTTCTTGTTGGATTTGTGGGTTGATCTGTATCACCTCCATTTTAATTTCTAAATCCTAAAATGCATTTCATTTGTGGGTTCAATGGGTTGTCTTGTGTTCACCCTAAATGCACATTTTGAATCCCCTGTTTCATGATTATTTGGTTGAAATCCCTTTCTATTTGTGTTTCTATGTACTGTGTTTTTGTCAATCATTGGTATTTTGTTGATTATAGGGAACACAACCAGCAAATTCACAGTGTTTATACACCATGGAGGTCATCTGCTTCAGACTCCAACAAAAAGACAAGCTATATGGTTACAATATGTTGAAGGGTTGTAATACACCCTCCATGACTGTGATCCTGATGAATGGTCCCTTCAAGAGATAACTAGCATCCTCAAGAATATAGGCTACAAAGGAATTGTACGAATTTTCTATCGAAAGCCCGGTATTCGACTAGAGGAGGGCTTGGTTCAGGTTTCGAATGATGCCGATGCAATGAAAATTGCAGAAACTGCCATGAGCATATGCTTCAAAGAGGTTGAAGTATATGTATTACAAGGTGGGGACAAGGAATAAGGGGTTGTACTTACATTGGAGGAAGACGGTGTGGAAGAGGTTGAAATTGAAGATCACACTGAAAATGACACCGACGAGTACAATGCCGAAGAAATACGATTTGATGATAGTGAGGATGAGCAAGATGATTGTTGTTGGATGAAGTACATCAATATTGGAGATGATGAACCAGTGCTAGAAGATATGAATGTGACTAAAAATGACAAGGTCAGATGTAGAGTTGTTTGTAGAGATGGTTGTGACTGGACGTGTTTGGTAAGCAAGGTTGGTGGGTCTTTGACTTATAGATTGAAGACATTAGTAGATGTCCATACATGTGGCAGAACCTACATGGGAAAAATGGCCACTTGTAAGAGGGTTGCAGATAAGTTGGCTAATACAATGAAGACCAACAAGAATATCAGCCTTAGTGGAGTAATTAAACAGATCAAAAAAGACTATTGTGCTGATGTTGGTGTAAACAAGGATTCAATAGCCAGAAGATATGCAAGAGAGAAATTGGAAGGTGGATTTGCATAACAGTATGCTAAGTTGTGGGATTATTGGCAGGAGGTTAGAAGAACGAATCCAGGTTCAAGCCTTCTTCTTCTTGTAGATAGACAAAGTGAAGATTCAGATCCTATCTTTTCACGGATGTACATGTGTCTACATGGAGTGAAATAAGGCTTTCTAAGTGGATGTAGACCCTTGATAGGACTTGATGGTTGTTTCCTAAAGAGTCCATTTGGTGGCATTTTGTTGGTTGTTGTTGCTCGAGACCTAAATGACCAGTATTTTCCACTAGATGTTGCTGTTGTTGAGTCTGAAAACAAAGACTCATGGAGTTGGTTTATGACTAATCTGCTAGATGACATAGGACGTGATAGAAGATGGGTCTTTATTTCTGACCAACAGAAGGTATATTTATATTTGCTTTTCATCCAAGTTTCAACCCATGTAACTTGTTTTCTAATATATTGTCTTTCTTTATTGCATAGGGTTTGGTTCCTGCACTTCATGAGTTGTTAGCAGTGTTTGAGCATAGAACATGCATGTGTGAGACATGTTTATGCAAATATGAAAAAGAAGTATGGTGGAGGTAGTGTGCTAAGGGAGAGGATGCTTGCAGCTTGCAAGGCCACATACTATGATGCATGGCAAAGAAAGATGATTGAATTGAAGGCTGTATCTAAGGAGGCCCATGACTGGTTGATGGGGATAGACCCCAATTTGTGGACGAAGTCACATTTCACTGAATTTTCAAAATGTGACATTATCATGAACAACATTTCAGAGGCATTCAATGGTAGGATACTAGAAGCCAGAGACATGCCCTTAATCTCAATGTTTGAATGGATTAGGGTGTATCTTATGAAAAGGTTTGCAAAGAATATACTTATGGTAGAAAAGTATAAAGGGAAGAGCAAGATATGTCCCAAACCTAGGAAGAGGCTTGACAAGGAAGTGTTGGAATCCGGGAAGTGGATTGCAACTTGGGCAGGTGGAGGTAAGTTTGAAGTGCAGTTCTATCCAGAACGGTTTGATGTTGATTTGGAGCATAAAAGTTGTGCATGTAGGTTTTGGGGCCTCACTGGAATACCTTGCAGGTAATTGACTTGCTCCCTTAACCTATAAACTTATATAAACTATTCTACAATGTAATGAAAATTCATTTTCAATGTAGGCATGCCATAGCAACTATTTATTGTAATAGAGAAGACCCACATGACTATGTTGATAGGCATTATTGGGTTGACACATATGCAGATGTTTATGGCCAGATAATTAACCCAGTAAATGGAGAGCAATTATGGCAACCAATTGGCCTACCTCCTATTGTGCCTCCACCCAACAAAACTCCAATAGGACGGTCAAAGAAAGCTAGAAGGAGGGAGAAGGATGAGCCACCAAAGCCAAACAAGCTAAGGAGACAGAACACCTCCATACACTGTTCTAGGTGTGGCAGCTATGGTCACAACAAGAGGTTTTGTAAAGTTGTGATACCTCCAAACACGGATGAGCCAACTGCACCATCTGGAAGAGGTAGATGTAGAGGTAGATCATCCACATCAGGTAGAGACAGAGGCAGAGGCAGATCTGGATCATCTTCTCAACCGCTTCAACCCGGTGGATCATCTTCTCAACTCGCTCAATCGGTGGATCTCGAACCTTCTCAACCTGTTGGATCTCAACCTTGTCAACCTGGTGGATCTCACCCTTCTCAACTTGGTGCTATCGGGTCCTGTTGCGGTTCTGGATCTCTGGTTTTGTTGTAGCTTTGGATCTGGTTTTGGTTTTGTTGTTGTTGGTTCGGTTGGTGCTGCTAGATCTAGATCTAATGCACCATCTAGTTTTGCAAAGAACCCACCATTGAGGCCATTCAGGCCAAAGTTACCAATTAAACAAGGGCCAGGAAAATGGAATGGACAAGCTTGTATCTCATCCCAGCAGTTACAAGCAGCCGTGCAGAAGGCAAGGGTGAAAACTCAGAACAACCAAGACTCTGGAGGAGGCAAAGACCATTAAGACATTTTGTTTTTCTTTTTGTTTTTTGGGGGTTGGGAGGTATATTTATGTAAAGTTTGGCAGAGACTTGTATGGTTGGGGGAATCTTTATTTTGTCTGATACCCCATGTGCTCATGGACCACCACTAGTGGTTTATTTTTCACCATGTAATTGCCACATGTTTTGTGCTATTGGACCACCCCATGTGCTTTTATTCACTTTAATGAAACTTGGCAGATTCGTGTACTGTTATTGTCTTGTGATATTACTGTTTTTTACTTTGTTTTTCTTCATATTTAATGCATTGATACTGTTTTTGTTAATCCAACTTAATGATAGTTGTTATATGATAAGGATCTCATGTTTTGGTCTGTTTTAAGGCACCATTTGATGCTGTTATAATCAGTGTTACTGCACTATAATCTTAGGTTATTTAACCTTATCAATATCACAGCAAAATCATCTTAACATTCATTCTTGCAAACCATTACATAGGTCATACATTATAGGACATTACACAAGACATACATTAGCTAGGACATCACTTAATCCATTACAATGACTCCATTAAACCCCAAAACACAAACCCTTACTTCCATACCACACTCTTCAGTACAATTACAACCAAACCCCATGAAACAAACATCAAAGTCTTGTACATCCAAACTTGTTTATTCATTTCCCCAATCTTCTGTTGCTGTCATTTAATCACCTCTTTTGCAGCATCATGGACTCCTTCACCTATCCATTGCTCCACTCTTCCTGCCACAATCAAAACATATAATCAACAACCCAATGAAACTTGTTCCTCTGTCATGGAAGACAACATGAAGGTGAAGACACTAATAGCGCATTTAGGGTTGCAGAAGGAGACATGAGGGGGGAGTCCAGGTGGGAGAAAACGGTCCACGTAATTGCCATTAGTGATAGTACAGTAAGGTTGGGTAACGAGGGGACTAAATGGGTAACGGTTGTCAGGTGTAGGGACTATTTTAATAGTTTTTTAAGTACAGGGATTAAATGGAGAATTAGTGTCAAGTATAGGAACTAATTTATTACTTTAACCTTGTTATTATTACTTTTATTGTTTTACCAACACACTTTCTTCTTACAATCTTTTCCCTTTTTTTTTCCAGGTTTCCCAGAAGAGCAACTCATAGTTATCCCCCGCCAGAAGAGCAACCCCAGTTATCCCTCCTCAATTTTTTGGTTGGTTTCTATGATATTTTTTTATGTGTAGGCAAACTGTATGATAAAATGTCTGTATGAATTATATATTTTTCGTTCAAATCTCACTATGGCATAACTTTTTTTTGGTAACTATATGTTATGTTTTCCCTTATATGTGATGGCCAGTTGCTACTTTGATGGATGCTTAGGATTCTAAGTTATTAGAATGAGAAATATGACACTATGCTTGGTTGTTCTTTAGAAATGTCATAATACTAAAATTGAGTACCATTCATTTGGTTCATCATATTATTTCTTAGTAGTTGGGTGAGTAGATTCCATCCTTTACATTCTATTCTACAACATTCTTGTGTTAGGAGTAGGGACCATCTGACTTCCACAAACCCAAACTTTTTTGCAAAATCGAAAATGGGATTTCAAGCATACAATCTACTACTGATAATAACTTGGGTAACATGTCTAACACCATACAAAGTGGAAGTGGGTAAACTAAACTACATACAAAGAGTTATGGATAAAGCACTAGCAATTAGTAAACAAGAAGAAAAGGGGGGGAGAAGAGGTGAGAGACGTTTCGTTTGGACATCCAAAAGCATCTTAGCTTTGCAAAGGGGAAGCATGTGTAATAAAACCCCACAACTCAACATTCTTCAACTCAAAGTCTGGACTATGAGCCAGACATAGGTTTCCAAACAATTGCTATTACGTTTTTTTATTATTTATTTGTGATTTACTTTTGAGATGCTCTTGGATTTGTCTCAGGCAATTTAAAAACGCCTTGCAGGAAAATTCACCTCTTGTGCTTTTTGTTTGTGGGAAGTGACTTATTGATGCACTAAACTCTCTTTTATTACCTTAGAAATTATTATGAAAGCAATAAATGAAGTTGTGGTACAGGGAATGGTGGCTCATAAGCAAGTTTTGTACTTAGAAAAAGGCAAAGCTTTTGTCTATCATGAATGTAAAATTGCAGTCCTTCATAGACCTCTTCATCTGATTCCTCGGTTTTGTTTTACTAGCTCTTATCCATATTTCTTACTACTGAATTGCATGATGGTATTCATTTTAGACAACCATTTTTGGGTGCTCATGTTTTTGGTGATGCTACAGAGAAACTTTTGGATTCTATTTATAAGATGAAGTTGGATTCACTGTGACCATCTACTTAAATTGTTAGTTCCCGAAGAAACTCGCAGCATTGCTTTCTCATTTTTTGTTGTCAGATAATGCTTATAGGTATCAAGGTAATTTGTCATTCTTCTTTGGACTTACGATCCCTCCGTGACTCCATGTTGTTAATTTTTTTTTTTATAAATATTATGTATTTTTTTAGTGGCAATGACACTATTTGAAGCTTGTATTGCAAATTTGTAAACCTCATTTGGCAGTGATAGAAATCCTGATTTTGTTTATATTGATATATGTATATATGTATGTTGTTGATAGAAAAGTCCGGCGCCGACTGCACAGTTGACTTGGTGGTGTGAAGATATTTTGGTGAATGGTCCTTTGGTTAACTTTTTGTGAAGGTCTCTCTTCTCTACTTCCCTATAGAATTTTGGATGAAACAATGGAATGCAATGCGATGCTGATGGGAGTTACAAGAAGAAAATGTATCCTGGGTATGACGAATGGAAACATATGAGACATAGTCAATCCCTAAAATCATTAATGGGATAAGACATTTGACAAAGGGATTAATTTTGTCTATTTTATTAATATAATATTATAATTATAATTTCCTTGAACAATATTTACTTTTCTTATCACTTTCTTGCTTTTTCATTATGCCATTATTTTCTCTTTCTTCTCCAACAAGTGTCTTCTCCGTACTCTCCCTTCTCTCTCTTTCGTCTGATCACTTTCCTATCTAGCTACCTCTCCTCTGCGTTTTTTGTGTCTCGAGGAAGGCCATTGGTCTTTGTTTCTTCATTCTCTTGGCATTTGCAGAATGCTCAACATCCATTTTCTTTCTTCTTTTAATTTTCGGCCATTCCTTCATATCTGATGAAGGCGACGATGGCGGAAGATGACGGGATGGAGAAGGCATTCTCCTCTCTTCCTAAAACCTCGTCTTTTCTCTCAGATGCCAATCTTCATTCAAACGAAATCAAAAAGAGGTTCTTGAATCACATGAAATGAAGCCTTATTGGGTTTGTGATCTCCACCATGGCAGGCAAGATTAAAGGAAACAAGAGTTTCAAATACATCACCCAAATATTTGGTAATCTTTGCATCTTTGTACACTCTTCAATCAATGTATTTAATTTTCTGTGCATTCTGGGTTTTGGTTTTGTTGTGGCTAAGTTGGAAAGTGGGTGTTGTTGCAGTTGTGAGTGAGCGGGAGATAGAAACTTTATGTATAAATATATATTAATAATTATAATTAGTTATTTTAACAGATTGTTAGCTTTTATTTTTGCTTTGTGAAAGTCTACAATTTCAGCTCATGCATGATAGATAAACTTGTGTTAAGGCAATTTTGTGTGCAAAAATTCCATAGAAATTACTCTCCTAACTCTCTTATTTACTACTCATAATGTTGATTTCTTCAGTGAAATTGTAAAAGCTGAAATTATAAACCTTCACAAATGGCATATATCTATATTAGCTATATATAAAACAAGCAGTTTGTTACATATAGCAGATTGTAATCTCATCTACTCATATTTTCTTTTGATTTCAACCAATTGGATGAGGGCTGGAAATTTATGTTGTTGAAAGTGTTTTGGAGACTCATTTTAAGGTACGTACAGTTCATCATTTTTCGATGTTAGTTACCCTCCTATTTTTATTTTTATTTTAATTTCTGTGTGATCATAGTTCTTTTCCATCTTTTTCCTATTTTGCTTTCAATGAAAGGAACTAATTGCACTTTTATAGCAATGCCTCTTCTTTTAGCACATGTTGGATCTACACACAAGAAATGCAACAGGAGATTCCACTGTACATCTGACATTGGTTGAAAGTCTACAATTTTAGCTCATACATGATAGATAAACTTGTGTTAGGCAATTTTGTGCGCATAAAATCTATAGAAACCCTCCTAACTCTCATATTTACTGTTCATATTGTTGATTTCTTCAGTGAAATTGTAAAAGCTGAAATTGTAAACTTTCACAAATGGCATATTAGTGGCTATATATAAAACAAATTACAGTTTGTATCATATAGCAAATTGTAACATCATCTACTCATATTTTCTTTTGATTTGCAGTTGGATGAGAGGGCTGGAAATTTATGTTGTTGAAAGTGTTTCGGAGACTCATTTAAAGGTTCATCCGATTTCACTGTTTCTTTTCTTATTTCACCAAAATCTTTATGATCCTCTTTATTTACTTTTTTTACTTAAAAAAGTTGAGATTGTGCACAATAAGTCACCAGTTTGGTTAGTTTCTTAGGGTGATAATTATAAATTAGTTATGCTTGGTTTATAGGTCTTGAAACTATAATGGGTATGATTTATTTTGTTGGAAAACATGTTTTTCTATGTGATTCAAGTTTTGCATGCTTCCTCTCTGTTATGGAAAATACTTTTTGGGAAATAAATAGAATGACATGTTTGCTCTCGGTGTTATTTTCACAGATTTTAATTGGATTGTTGTTCTTTGAGGGTGCAGGGGGATTGAAGAAAATGATTTTCAAGTTCCTATTTATGTTTTCGGTTTTCATCATGCCATTAGCCCAACATTTTCTCTTTCTTATTTGAAAAAGTTTATTCTCTGACATTTCTCTTCTCTGCTCTTGTCTTTCTCTGCAATCTTTGTTTTGTCAATTCTACGTTTTTTTTGTGTAGTCCGTCGCCGACTGTACAGTGGAGTTGGTGGTGTGTAGTCCGCTCACTTAGGTTTGTTTGAGAAATTTGGTTTGTACAACTTTAGACAGACAGATATTTCACAAACACTCGGAGAGTAGTTTAAATGTAAAGCTTAAAAAAGTTTTCGTAATAACTTCAAATGATTGAAGAATACAGAATAAAGATATTAATGCACAGAGTAATGGCTCTTTAATGCTAAATGTATTCTTTTTTTTTTTCATCATCTTCAATGACTTCTGAATTTATAATCTTCAAGCATTTAAGATCCGTTAGATGTTCCTTCAGATGTTGGCTTCAAGCAGAATTTCATTAAATACAATAGAGTCGTTCTGGGCAGTCATTAATGCAATAGGAACGTTGATTATACTCTAACTTGAAGGATCATGGCTTTATGCATCGTGAAACAGACATATCAGAGTTATGCAGAGAGCTTTTTGTACTTTGTTAAGTACAATTGCCTTTTCGTGAAGGACCAGAGGTACTAGGGAATAAAACACGTTGGTAGCATTCTTTAACTGGTCTTAAGTTCTGATATCCGAGGTTACTTGAGAGAGTAACTTCTGACTTTTTTTGATAAGCGTGAGACTGAGTATGAGAGAAGGCTTCAAGTCTCTTTCTGATGGGACAGCCACCAAAAGCTTGTAAGGTCCGTGGTTTTTCAACGAGTAACTTCAGACGAGTGTAGGAACTCGTGGAGAGACAGGTTGAAAACGTATCTTGAAAGAAGTCAATAATCCTAGTCAACAGATAGGTTGACTTTCGCTTATCCAAACAGGTAGTCATTTATATGAGCAGACAGATGATTCTTACTGTTTTAATTTGCACACTAGATATACAGGTTAGAAACCAATATGAAGGTTAATTAAATCATTAACCAATGTTTTGAAATAGACGACTATAAACACGAGAACGAGGGTTGAATTGTGTTTATTAGAATTTAAGCAAAGTTGCAATATTTTCGCAAACAGAAAGCTAGATTTGGACGAGTGGAAGAATACAGGATGAACGAGTGACTTTTGCAAATACACCACTGATAGACGCAAGAAAAACTAAAGCAATTAAAGAGTTTATGAAAGAGAGATTCACACAGTGATTTATCCTTGTTCATTTTTCAAAGTAAAGAGCTACGTCCAGTCTTTGGCAGTACCAAGATTTATCCACTGTCACTGATAAGGTTATAGACTCAAGTATTATTTGCACACCTAGCCTTTTCAGGCTCAAGACAAGTATTATTTTCACACATAGCCTCTTTAAGCTCACTTAGGTTTGTTTGAGAGATTGGGTTTGTAATAATTACAACTTCTCACAAGCAGATCTTTCACTAACACTTAGAGAGTGGGTTAAATGTGAAGCTTAGGAAAGTCTGCGTAATAACTTCAAATGATTGAAGAATATAGAATGAAAGAATGAAAGAATTAATGAGCAGAGTAATGGCGTTTTAATGTAGTGTGTATTCTCTTCATCTTCATCTTCAATGACTTCTGTATTTATGGTCTTCAAGCATTTAAGATCCGTTAGAGACAGTCCTTCAGATGTTGGCTTCAAGCAGAACTTCATTAAATGCAATAGAGTCGTTCTGAGCACCCATTAATGCAATAGAGTCGTTCTGGGCAGCCATTAATGCAATAGGAACGTTGGTTGTACTCTAACAAGGAAGATCATGGCTTTATGCATCGAGATATAGCCATATCAGAGTTGGGCAGATAGTTTTTTGTACTTTGCTGAGTACACTCCCCTTTTTGTGTAAGGACCAGAGGTTCTAGGGAATAAAGCATGTTGGAAACATTCTTTTAACTGGTCCTTGGTTCTGATTATCCAAGGTTGCTTGAGAGAGTAGTTTTCTTACTTTTCTTGATAATCGTGAAACTGAGTAGGAGAAAAGACTTCAAGTCTCTTTCTGGTTCTTGAAATATGATTCTGATAATCCTTATAGAATTCGCGTTCAAATAAGACAAGTGCTTCCATCTTGAAAATAATCACGTCTATCTAGCCATTTAAGATTTTTCATTCGAGCTAGTAGACGAGCTCCATATTAAGGACTCAACAAGTCCAAAGACTAGTGGACGAGCGCTTCTGTCACCTTTAGTGGACGAGCACTTCTATTACTCTAGTGGACGAGAGCCTCTGTTACTCTAGTGGACGAGAGCCCCTGTCACTTTAGTGGACGAGAGTCTCTGTTACTCTGGTGGACGAGCTCCATATGCCACTTTATTGGACGAGTCATTCTGATACCTTAATAAGCGAGCTATTTTGATTCCTTAATGGACGAGCTCCATCTGATTCCTTAATGGACGAGCTCCATCTGTCACGTAATTGGACGGACCTTTCTGATACCTTAAGCAGACGCGCTTCTGATACCTTTAGTAGACGCGGCCTTTGATACTTTTAGTAGATGCGACCTTCTGATACTTTTAGTAGACGCGACTTTTGATACTTTTATTTGACGCGGCTTTTGATACTTTTAGTAGACGCGGCTTTTGATACTTTTAGTAGACGCGCTTGTGATACCTTCAGTAGACACGGTCTTTCATTATTTTAGTGGACGCAAGTTTCTCTCTTGTGTTTTGGACGCGTGTTTCAATCACTTGCATTTTGGACGTGAGCTTTTATTCACTACACTGTTGGACGAATGATTCTCTTATTTAATCTGCACACTCGATAGATAGGTTAGCAACCAATATGAAGGTTAATTAAATCATTAACCAATGTTTAGTTCTCATCAAAACTTAGGGAAATGCACATCAGACATTTTAGAGACTTAACATATTTAGTTCTCATCAAAACTTAGGGAAATGCACATCAGACATTTTAGGGACTTAACAATCTCCTTCTTTTTGATGATGTCAAACATTAAGATGATTTAATGAACCTCAAAAAATATCAACAAAGAAAATAGCATATATCAGACACGTTATGCGGATGTTTGATCAGACATTGAGATTAATCATATAATCCGATTAACTTGGTCACATATAAATTTGACTTGTTTTACTTTGAAATTATCATAGCAATCTTACTTGCGATTTGTCAGAGCAAATATAGCAACTATCATAACATACTTTTGTCAATATACTTTGCTCATATCATAACATACTTAGTCCATATATTATTTTCTTATTAAGATCATATCATATTCATTCTCCCCCTTTTGTCAACAGCAAAAGGGAGTAAAAATAATAATAATAAAGAGATAAGGAACGTAAGAAATATATTTTATTCATCATGAGCTATGATAAGTACAAGGCAGTTTACAACAGAGAAATAAAACTACATGGATTGACTAAGTAACAAATATAAGGCAGGAACCCTTTGCTCTAAGAGCAGCCTAGCTCGCCTTTCTTCATCCAACTGTCTTCTTAAGTCTTCTACTTGTCCTTGAAGCAGATGAAAGTCTTGTAAGGCCACTGTCTAAGAAGTGAAAATCTTCATACCCTATGATCTGTAGACAGGCTTGAGGAAGAGACAGTCAGAGAAGAGTGCCAGGGTAAGGCTAAAACTAGGGGTGCCTTAGGTAGAGATAGGGAAGAGGTGATGGAAGGGAAGAAAAGTTCATGGAGAGTTTGAAGAGAATAGAAAGGAAGAAAGACGAATTTGAAGATAAGACTGATTCTGACAAAGTCAGTATCAGGTGAAGGAAACACACAGGAAAGTCTCTCGTACAGAGACAGTCCGGTGATGATTATTTGGATAGGTGGGGGAAGAGGTGTTTGAGCTGATATAGATGGAGGGACATGTAATAAAGAATCAATATGACAAAAGAAAGAATTTGATCCAATAACTAACATAAAGAAATACCTAGACCTACGAGGTAGCATTACAACAGATGCAGGATAGTGAGTTCCAGCTAATGTTCTAATGAAGACAACAATAGGTGGGTAGAAGAAAAGCTCTCTACTAGGGTTAAGAATATGGGGTGGAGGAGAAGGAATGACAGAGACATGTGCGATACTAGCAAACAAAAGAGATTGCAGATCAGACACAAAAAGTCTCGATGATATGCCAGTTTGTTCTTTGGGAGCAGAGCCCGATGAACAATTATGTACTGATAGTTGTAACGCCCCGATTTTTTTGTTTCTTGTTAATCTGTGCTTAAATGTGCGCTTAGCGGTAATTGATTTTAAAGTTTTAGAGATTATTTTGATAAACTAAAATCATTTTCATAACTTAGTCTATCTTAGGAAACTCCAGGAAAAAATTCAACTGAAAATTCAGACGAATCCCGGTCTGCGTTTTCTCTATTGGTACAAGTTTACTGATCAGAAAATGAAATTCTTACTCATGAACGAAACAATTAGGCTTCTAATTACGATTGCTAATGTTTCCACCATTTTAACATTTTTCGTTAAAAAAAATTATTTTATTGATTTTTCGAGTGCGATTTTCATTAGAAATATGATCGATTCGGTATAGATATTAAACGGAACGAAACAAAAATCAAGGGAAATAACTTGTATCAGATTTTGGAGTGTTGGGTGAGGAAAATCTGATTTTTGTAAGATGAATAGTAATTTTATGACACAAAATCATAATTATCATAATAAATTATTATATTTCAAAATTTATACTAAAAATACTTTTAATTTTTTTTTATTTTCCTCTCCTTTTTCTGCTGAAACCAGTGCCCCTCCTTCTCTATTTAAACCCTTCTCCTTCACTCTTCACCACCTTTTCTGTCTTAAACTTCAAAACACGCTTACTTGGTTCTTTTTCTTCTTAAGAAAGATCAAGTTTTTTTTTATGCTTTTAAGCTTCCATTTTCCAGTAGCTCCTAGGTATAAACTTCATATATGGTTCTGTACTCTTCTTCTATGATCATTATCTTCACTTGCATGTTGAGTTGATTCATGAAAGTTTAATTATTTTGTTTCAAAACTACATTTTTTTTTTCAACTTCTACTCATTCTTTTTACCATCATCAACACTTGCATGTTGAAGAAGACTTTCCCATAACCTATTTTGAGGGGTTGGCCGAAACCCTAAGGGAGGAAAAGTTGATGGTTTTGAAAAAAAAATCCATGCATGTTGATTTTATGTTTTATGTTCGTGATTCCAACTTATGATCTTGAAAACAAAATCCTTTTGCATAAGAATGGTTCCTATCAACTTCTACTCATTTTCATTTTCATGTTTATATCTTGCATGTGGTGAAAAATCTTCATACCCTATGATCATGGTGTAATAAAAAACACCAAGAGGGAAAAAATGAAAGATTTTGATGAAAATCTCACATGCATGGCTTTAGATCTTTGGTACATGAATTTTCTCAACCAAAGCATTTTTTTTGAGACTATGTATACTTTCTTGTGATGGTTCTATGGCCAAAAATCTAAAATTTTTAAGTTAGTGAGGCCAGATTTTTAATCACTTGGAAGGTTGCATGGTTGATACACTAAGTTCTTTACATTAGTAGCTTAACAATGGTGCTTGAAAAATTTTAGTGATCCTAGCCTTGTTGGCTTGTGATGGCCGAAACTCACTTGATTAGTTGATGAGGCTTGTTCGATTTTTTTAAGCTAAATAATTCTTAGAAAACTATAAAGTTTACATGCATGAAATTAGATTGATGAAAAATAGTATTTTTCCACCATTTCTTGTTATGGTCAAAACATGTATGATAATTTTGGGATGATTGTATGAAAATTTTAACATATGTTAAACCTTGGTTTTGTTTAGATTTGCATTCGTAATGTGAAACTCAAGTTCGTTGCATTGAAACCGCTATCAAATCCTTTACCAGTTTAATCTGATGTAAGGAAAGACAGTCTGAGGGATATTAATGTTGGTTTATTTTATAAAATGCTTATGATGCTGTGAATATGTTGAAGTGATAGTTTAATTGTTGAGTTGTTGCATGAGAAGCCTAACCTTGGGTTAGAGCTTAATTTAATAAGTTAAGATAAAATTCTTAACAAAATTATGAAAGAAGTTTACAAATAAATAATATTTTTGAAAAGAAGTTTAATTTTGTTTGAAAAAAGAGAAAAAAGTTAAGATTATATTTCGAAATTTGTAACATTAGAAATGTTATGAAAAAGCATATTTTGGATAAAGAAATTTCATATAATTTTGAATAAAGAAAAGGATTAGAATTTTTAGAAATATTTTAAAAAGAATTTCCAAATTAAATTCTTGAGTTAAAAGAATTTTTTTAAGGAAAATAAATTTGGTTTTATTGAAAAGAGTGAATCAAGGTGATTTTTAAAAAATGAATTTCAAATAAATTTTTTTACTTTGCTCAATACAATATTCCAATAACTTGGATAAGTTATGGAGATTTAATTTTGCTTTGTTTTTCACTGAACGAAAATTAACGTTGAAAAGTGGACCTACTAAACGAGACGTCGGACTACTAGTGTAATTAAACACGTTGATCTATGACCCGTGTCACGTTGTTGTGGACTGTGTGTCCTTATACGTTGTTGTGGACTGTGTCCTACATACGTTATACAAACGTGGTAAAAGCAGTAAAGGTGAAAAGTTGATTTCTACTACCACAGAGTCTTAGACTGGTGCATCGGTTTAAGACTCTTGTGATTGGACACTCGGACTCAAATGTCCTGTGTTTACAAATTTTATTACACTGAAAAATTATGGAGGTCGTGAGCCTTTGAGCTTCGACAAGGAAAGAATTACACACAAAGAGAAGTTGCAAAAATAAAATGTTTTTCATGCATTTGGCAAACATGCCCAAAGTTGTTTTGTGTGAGTACCTTGAAGGGCAGGGTATTTCATGCCACGTTGTATTATTGTTCATTGATGGACAATGAAATCCATATGCCTTGATTACTATGCCTTCAGTTGGATAGTATGTTATGGATATCCACGCATGTTGCACATAATGTGCCAAAAGTTTTGGGTAGTGTAGTGGACTAACACGTTGTGCCTTTTATGGCAAGGATTTCGGGCCTGATTAGCTCATTTTAAACAAAGTGAAGTTGGGGTCTCCGGAGATTAGGATAGACATGGAATCATGTAAGTGCCATGATTTTCAAAAGCGATGATTATCTCTTGCTATGCACTTTTTAAAATAATATCTTGTTACTTGTATATGTTACTCTATGTGTTTTGGGTGCATATAGTTGTCATAATTATCCATATATTGGTATCTTACCCTTGCACTTTCCTTCGTGTATATATGTATGTATCCTGTTATGTTGAGACTGGATGGACCCAGCTCTGCCTCTCGTGCACTCCCGGGTTCGGACGATCATGTTTGAGAATGCCGACAACCCTGGGGCTTGGGTGATTCATCTGGGGAATCACATGGCTGAGTACACTGGCCCGGTTTGCACTATAGAAGGAACACATGAGGGAGGTCCAGAGAGGAGGATTCATACTGTGGAGACCATCCAGATATCACTTCCGCCAGCTTGGTTGTATGCACAACACCTAGCAGACTTAGGACAGCTAGTGTTGAATCCACCACCTCTGAATGTGGTGCCAGCTTCACCCGTAGAGGAGGATCTGGAGGAATTCATGGATGAGGACCCTCAGTATCATCCTATGAGCAGTGATGATGATGATGCACCTGGCGAGGGAGCCGGGGTGGAAGTATCCGCTTCTGATACTTCTTCTGGAAATGAGGGAGACTTTCATGGTCTCTCGAATGGGTATCACTTGTTGTCTTGACCAGCTTAGGAAGTCTAGTTTCATTTTGGAGTGGTGATGTTGGATGAATCCTTTCAATAACATGTTTAAATTGTCTCCTTAACCTCTAGTATGACTTTAGTATTTTGTTCTAAGTAACTTGGATGTATACTCAAGGAAACTTTTGTCAATGCACCTGTCACTAAGAAGGTGTCTGTTATCAATGTGAATATTATGTATGTCTTCTATGAATATAAGTTTATCTTTTAATTTCCCCATCTTATGTTGAGAGTTTTAACTTAAAAAATGAATTACCAATTAAGTATTAACTTCCGAAAGAAATCGACATGCCTTCAAATATCGTTAATATTGGTAAAAAAGGGTCAATTAATGTAATGCTCGGGAAAGGGTGTCACAACAGTCATCAGGTACAACAGTGAAAGAAGATTTTTGAGTTTGAAAGGAGTGGATAGGTGAAGAAAGAGGAGATGCAACAGAGAGAGATTGAACAAAAAGGGCAGATGGAGAAGAGACAGATGGGGTGATGATACATTGATGAGAAGGGGAAGGGAATGAAGGAGATGTCTGCTCTTCAGATATCTTCAACTTCTTGTGAGAAGGAGACACTTGGTCATCCTCGGGTACAACTGCCCGAGCTCCTCCAGACAGGTCTTCTGCAGTGTTAGCCTCTGCAGACACTTTAGTCTTTACAGGTACTGGGCTACCAGATCTTCTCCTTTTGGGAATAATTCCCAAAATGAAAGTCTTCTTTGGATCTTCCAAAACTTGCTCTGTCTGCTCCCCCTGAGTAGATGCTTCCTCTTTGCTAGGTTCAGACTCAACTTGTCTGACCTTGGCAAAGGTCTTCACCAGCTTCCTCTTCTTGCTGGGATGAGTAGGAGCATCTACTAATTCCTCAGATTCACTAGTCTTCCTCTTGGGAGAGGGTCTCCTCAGCCTGAACCTTAGGGGCTCAACTGTCTCAACAGAATCTTCAGACACTGAAGGTTGCAGCTCTGGAATTTGGTCTTGTCTGGCCACCTTTCCAGATGGTTTGAACAGTCTCTCAGAAATGGGGACTTCAGATTCATCAGTGGAAACCACCGGTTCTTCCTCCTTCTGCTCAACAAAGAAGCTTCTTCTTCTTCTTCTGCTGCTTCCTCCTCATCAGTAAGAGGGATTCCCTTGATGTTCATCATAGACAGTATCTTCCTGTCTATGGGCAGTGACATGTCCACAAAGTGAACATCATTGGGAACAAACAGCTTGTTCCTGAAGACCCATGTCAGCAACATCCCATAAGGATAGGTCTGCAAGTTGGTTCTCTTGATCAGAGTCTCAAGCTACATGTAGATAAGGTCGTTGATGTCAACCTTGATTTTGTGGATCAAGTGGTACAGAGCAAATTTGTCCATCTTGGTCACACTGTCTCGTGAGCCTTTCCTTGGCATCACACACTCCAACAGCAATTTGTGCAGGAATCTGCACTTGACCACCATGTTGATAGGCTTAGGGTTCACAGGTTTGGGAACACCATAGATGGCAATGTTGACATTGTCAACTCCCACTTCATCTTCCCAATTGGGTGTGAAGCCAACTCCAATTCTCGGACATTTTGTGACAAGCTCCAGAGAGCTGATGGGGAAGAGAAGGGTTCTATCCCCCATTTCAGCCTTAAAAGCTTTTGATTCCTTTGAGTCAGTTTGTGACAACCACAACATTTCTCCAGAACGTTTGAATGAGCTTAGGGTGAACAAGCTCTTTGATGTCGAATAAAGGAGTCCATTTGGAGTACTCCAACTCTTCAATGACATTCATACCTAGCTTCTTCATCCGTTGAAGATCAACAGTATTTCCCGAAATGATCTTCTCGATCTCAGTAACTTTGAGATTGTATTTCTCAGTGATTTCTTTTGCAGAGAGACGCTTGGATGATGCCATTTTTGAGAGAAAATGGTTCTGGGGTTTCGAGATAGAATAGGGTTTTAGAGAAGAAAAGACAAAGATTTTGGAATTTTGAAAATGTAAAGGTTCAACCTTTCTGATCTATTGTCTTTTATAGTCATGAGAATAGGGGAGAGAAAAAAATGACATCTTTGATTCAAAACGACACGATTTGTACGGGGAACCGCAACGCCCACTCAAGACATAATGAAAACATGGTTTAGAGATATATAAACTACCGTGCACATGATTAGCTTCAGATAAGGAATGGTATTAAACACTTAATAGCCATTTCAACAAAACTGTTGAGTTCTAGCATAGTGACTCAGCAGAGTCAGACAGGTAAGCATAGACAGGTGATAAAGCACAGACAAGATAACATTCAGACATGTCATTCAACAATGCACTGCATGTTTAGATTATCTCAAATAAATAAAAACCTTATGTTAAGGGTTTAGTGAAAATATTAGCCCGTGGATTTTCAGTTTTAACAAACTTAATATCAAAGATGCCTTTCTGAACATAATCCCTAATAAAATGATATCTGATTTCAATATGCTTAGCCTTAGAATGCTGAATTGGATTTTTAGTTAAGCATATAACACTGGGATCATCACACCATACAGATATGTTATGTTCATAAATAGAATAATCCTCAAGTTGATGTTTTACCCATAAGAGCTGAGAGCAGCAACTAGCAGCAGAGATGTATTATGTTTCAACAGTAGACAGTGCAATAGTTGTCTGTCTCTTGCTTGACCATGAGACTAAACTTGCTCCAATGAAGTGACATCCTCCACAAGTGCTTTTTCTTTCCATTCTGTCTCCAGCAAAATCAGCATCACAATATCCCACTAATCCGTATTCTTTTGATCTTAAATACAGCAAACCAAGATTAGTAGTTCCAAGCAAATATCTAAATATTCTTTTAACAGCCTTAAGATGAGATTCTCTAGGATCAGATTGGAATCTAGCACACATACAGACACTAAATTGAATGTCAGGTCTACTTGAAGTTAAGTACAGTAGAGAGTCAATCATACCTCTGTAGATAGTTTGGTCTACCTTTTTACCTTTATCATCTTGGCTTAGTTTTGCATTGGGTTGCATATGGGTTTTCATGAGCTTTGTATTTTCCATTTTGTATTTCATGAGTCTCTCCTTGGTATACTTTTGTTGATGGATGTAAATTTCATCACTTGTCTACTTAATTTGTAATCCAAGAAAGAACTTCAATTCTCCCATCATGCTCATCTCAAATTCAGATTGCATTAGATTTGAAAATTCCTTGCACAACTTTTCATTAGTTTCTCCAAAAATAATATCATCAACATATATTTGAACTATAATAAAGTTCTCTTTAGAGCATTTCTTGAACAGAGTAGTGTCTACTTGTCCTCTAGTAAAACCATAATGCATGAGAAAAGAACTAAGCCTATCATACCATGCTCTAGGTGCTTGTTTCAAACCATATAATGCCTTTTTAAGTTTGAAAACGTGATCTGGTTTATCAGTATCCTCAAAACTAGGGGGTTGCTTAACATACACTTCTTCTTCAATTATACCATTTAGAAAAGCACTTTTTACATCCTTTTGAAACCGGGTGATTTGGTGTTGTGCAGCATATGACATTAAAATGTGTATGACTTCTATTCTAGCTACAGGTGCAAAGGTTTCAGTATAATCAATACCTTCTTGTTGGTTATTGCATTGAGCTACTAACCTTGCCTTATTTATGACAACTTTACCGTCTTCATCTAATTTGTTTCTGAAGACCCATCTTGTTCCAATAACAGACTTGTTTTTAGGCTCAGAGACAAGAGTCTTGACATCATTCTTGGTGAACTGGTTAAGTTCTTCCTGCATAGCAAGAATTCAACTTTCATCTTCAAGAGCTTCTTCAACGCGTTTTGGCTCCAATTCTGATATAAATGCCACATTGCTTGATTCTCTTAGTGTGGATCTGGTTCTTACTCCTTAAGAAGGATTTCCAATAATAAGATTCCTAGGATGATGAGTGTTGAACTTCCAATCCATTTTGAGATCAACATGAAGATCTTGACTCGTCTGTTGACTCGTCTGCTGACTTGTCTGCTCTACTTGTCTGTCAGCCTCAAGCACAGGTTCTATCTTGGTTAGATCGGGTTGTTGAATTTCTGGATTGTTTATATCAAGATCAGCAAGATCATCTTCTAGATCTGATAGTTCTTTATCAGTCTTTAGTCCATCATTGAATTTAACATGAATAGATTCTTCAATAATACAAGTTCTTGAATTGTAAACTCTAAAAGCCTTAGACATTTCAGAATATCCTAAGAAAATACCTTTATCTACCTTAGAATCAAACTTTCCAAGATTATCTCTGGTATTCAGAATAAAACATTCACATCCAAAAGCATGAAAATAAGATATGTTAGGGCTTTTTCCTTTCCACAATTCATAGGGAGTCTTCTTTAGAAAAGGCCTAATTAGTATTCTGTTTTGTATATAACAGGCAGTGTTTACAGCTTCTGCCCAGAAGTACTTAGGGAGATTATTTTCATTGATCATAGATCTAGCCATCTCTTGCAGAGATCTGTTCTTTCTCTCAACCACTCCATTTTTCTGTGGAGCTCTAGGTGCAGAGAAATTGTGAGAGATCTTATTCTCCTCACAGAACTGTCTAAATTGATCATTTTCAAATTCTCCCCCATGATCACTTCTAAGGGTAGAAATACAGAAACCCTGCTGATTTTGTACTCTTTTGAGAAATACTGAGAAAGCCTTAAAGGACTCATCCTTGTGGGTTAAGAAGAGTACCCATGTGTATCTAGAATAGTCATCAACTATGACAAATCCATATTTTCTTCTAGCCAGGATGGCAACACTAACTGGTCTAAACAGATCCATATGTAACAATTGAAGAGGTCTAGAGGTTGATACTTGGTTTTTAGATTTGAAACTTGATTTTATCTGTTTACCTCTCTGACATGCATCACACAAGACATCTTTCTTAAAACTATTATCAGGCAATCCTCTTACAAGGTCATTCCTTTTTAATTTAGAAATTAGTTTCATACTAGCATGTCCTAGTTTCTTGTAAAGATTTTGATCTGAGAGATCAGACAGTTCAATCTTATAAAGATTTTGTTGCCTTTTAGCTGAAAAAGGGTTTTTCCACAACAGTCTTTAACTATGCATACATCCTTGGTAAAGGAAACATCAAATCCACTATCACATAATTGACTTATGCTAAGCAAATTGTGTCTTAATCCTTTAACCATAAGAATGTTAGATATAGAGGGAAGAGGGGGTTTACCACCAATAGTACCAATTCCTATAACTTTTCCTTTCTGATTCCCTCCAAAGGCAACATGTCCTCCTTTCTTAAGTTGGAGGTCTAGGAACATAGACCTTTCTCCTATCATATGACTCGAGCAACCACTGTCCAGGTACCAGTCGTGGTGTTTTCTTTGTCCTGTTGAAGACATCTGCAACAATTTTTTTTTGATTTTTAGGTACCCATATTTTTCTGGGTCCTTTTCTGTTAGTTCTAGGAGTCTGTGAAGACTTCCTTCTCTTCTTATGGATATACTTAGACATAACATATCCAGTTTTTCCACAGAAGTAACAGACAGGTGTAGACTTGGTAACAGTTGACTTAATGGATACTGTAAAAGCTTTAATTGATGCTTTATGATGTGTCTGATGGACATATCCAATACCTTCTTTGTTATGAGAGTGCCTCTTACAGTCAAGTAGCTTAGTCAGATTGTCTCTATCATTAACAAATTTGGCAAGATCAGAAGTGAGCTCTTCCACTTTCTGTTGAAGTTTTTCAACTTATTCAGAGGGTGACGTTTCACTTGAGATCTTAGCTTCATTAGACTTTTAGGTCTTGACTCACTGTTCCTCTAGCCGACTTCTCACACTCTTGAGATTTTGTTTTATGCTCACTGGTGAGCTTTACATACTCTCTCTTGAGGGATTTGAATGCCTTAGATAAGCAGTTGGATTCCTCCAGCAACTTCTCATAGGCATCAAGTAATTCCTCATAGTCAGGATGTACCTCATAGTCTGAGTCTGAGTCAGTGTTGGCCATCAAATAGAGATTGGCTTCTTCCTTTGTTTCTTCATCAGAAGATGTTGACTCCAGATCCTCCCAAGTAGCCATCATTCCTTTCTTCTTCTTCTTGAAGAATTTCTTAAAAGGGGCTTTCTTGAGTTGAGGACATTCAGCCTTGATGTGACCAGGCTTTTTGCACTCATAGCAGATAATTGAACTTTTGTCTGTTGAAGTAGATTCTTTGAGGTTCTTGTCCTTGTTGAACCTTTTGAATGGCTTATCCCTCTTGAACTTCTTTTTCTGTAGGAGAAGCTTTATCTACCTGGTCAGGAGAGATAATTCTTCATCACTCTCAGAATCCTCGTGTTCAGACAGGTCATCATCACTGGATGACTCGTCTGCCTTTAGAGCCTTGGAGGCTTTTGCTGACTTTTGATCAGCTTTTAGAGCAATTGACTTGCCCTTCTTTGGTGCAACTTCATCTCCAAGTTCTTGCTCATGAACAGTGAGTGTTCCAAGAAGTTCATCCATAGTCAAGGTAGTGAGATCCTTGGCTTGAGAGATAGCAGTGACCAAAGGTCTCCACTGTTTAGGTAGACTTCTCAGAATCTTTCCAACTTTCTCAACAATGGTGTAGATTTTGCCAAGAGATTTAAAACTGCTGACTATAGTTTGAACTCTTCCTATCATTTGAGCAACAGATTCTCCTTCCTCCATGACAAACAGTTCATACTTTCTGACAAGTATGGCAATCTTTGACTCTTTGACTTTTGTTGTTCCTTCATGTGTGACAGCTAAGGTGTCCCATATTTCTTTGGCAGAGTCATAGGCACATACCTTCTCAAACTCCTCGGGACTGAGCTTTTGGCTTGCCAGTGTCATCATCATTCTTAGGAATGAATGGACCATCTGTAATGACATCCCAGAGATCAGAGTTTGTAGATAGAATGAACCATTGAAATCTATCTTTCCAATAGTTGTAGTTTTCTCCATTGAAGTAAGGAGGTCTGGTTAGGGAAGCTCCTTCAGTCTAGTGACTTCCACTTGAACTAGCTCCAGCAGTTATGTCTATTCTTCAGGACCTTTTACCTCTACACTGTTAGATGCTCAATCCAGAGGCTGAACTCTGATACCAACTGAAATAGACAACTATAAACACGAGAAGGGGGGTTGAATTGTGTTTATCAGAATTTAAACAAAGTTGAAAACTTTTTCGCATACAGAAGCTTGGTTCAGACGAATGGAAAGATATTGGACAGACAGGTGACCTGTCTGATGAAATTTTAATAGTGACTTAGGCAAACACACCACATGATAAACTGATAAGAAAACTAAAGCAACTAAAGAGTTTATAAGGAAAGAGAGATTGACACAGCTATTTATTCTGGATCACTCTTCAAAGTAAAGAGCTACGTCCAGTCCTTGCCAGCACCAAGTTTTATCCACTATAACTGATCAGGATACAGACTCCAAGTATTGTTTGCACACCTAGCCTCTTCAGGCTCCAAGACAAGTATTCTTTGCTCACCTAGCCGCTTCAGGCTCACTTAGATTTGTTTGATAAATTTGGTTTGTAATAAATACAACTTCAGACAGACAAACAGATCTTTCACTAACACTCAGAGAGTGGTTTAAATGTAAAGCTTAGGAAAGTTTGCGTAATAACTTCAAATGATTGAAGAATACAGAATGAAAGAATGAAGATATTAATGCGCAGAGTAATGGCTCTTTAATCCTATATGTATTCTTTTTTTTTTTCATCATCTTCAATGACTTCTGTATTTATAATCTTCAACCATTTAAGATCCGTTAGAGACATTCCCTCGGATGTTGGCTTCAAGCATAACTTCATTAAATGCAATAGAGTCGTTCTGGGCAGCCAATAATGCAATAGGAACGTTGGTTGTACTCTAACTTGAAGTATCATGGCTTTATGCATCATGAAACAACCATATCAGAGTTGTGCAGAGAGCTTTTTGTACTTTGCTGAGAACAATTCCCTTTTTGTGAAAGGACCAAAGGTACTAGGGAATAAAGCACGTTGGAAGCATTATTTAATGGGTCTTAGGTTTTGATATCCGAGGTTGCTTAAGAGAGTAACTTCTGACTTTTCTTGATAGGCGTGAGACTGAGTAGGAGAGAAGACTTCAAGTCTCTTTCTGATGGGACAACCACCAAAAGCTTGTTAGGTCCTTGGTTCTTCAACGAGTAACTTCCGACGAGTGTAGGAACTCGTGGAGATACAGGTTGAAAATGTATCTTGAAAGAAGTCAATAATCCTAGTCAGCAGATAGGTTGACTTTCGCTTATCCAAACAGGTAGTCACTTATATGAGCAGACAGATGATTCTTACTGTTTTAATCTACACACTGGATAGACAGGTTAGCAACCAATATGAATGTTAATTAAATTATTAACCCATGTTTAGTTCTTATCAAAACTTAGGGGAATGCACATCAGACATTCAAAACAGAATAAAGAGAAGACCTCAAAGGTTGAAAGCGTGCTCTTCAAGAAGCTCAACAAGCTGCAACGACTGCTGCAATAGGTGTTTACTAACATTTGTCGTGACCTACTGCCCCGTCAGGTGCCGTGAAAAAAATGGTAAAAACAGAGGAGTCGCCACCAATATTTTATTTGGGAAAAACATTGGAAAAACCATTTATTTTAAGGAAATTGGTCTTTTAAAAAGAGAGAGATTTGAGTTCGGGAGTCGGTTACGAGTAGGGAAGGTGTTAACACTCTACATCGCTCGTTTAAAAACGGTACCTCAAGTTAATTGTGCAAAATAATTTTGATAGCCTTTGAAAATATTTATTTTACCCCACTTTTTAAATTAAATTAAAAGATAAACACAACAAAAGAGAAAATTAAATTTTGGCTTGACAGAATGATCAATTCTGCTCCTACGTATTCCCGGGTGCGATGGGAAACTCAAAGCCACGTAGTTCTTTAGAAAAGATTTGATTTGCTGGTTGATTTTAATTTTGAAAAGGATTTTTATTTTTGAAAATGATTTTAAAAATGAATTGTATTTCAAGGTAAATTCATTCTTGCACAAGGTCCAAGATAGCAAAACTATACGATAAACCCTTACAATCCTTACGACACTTGAGGATGAAGATTCATACATCAACGTTGTAGATTGCTGCTCGAATTAATATTTTTATTTTTTAATAAAACTCATTAAAAGAGAAAAAACGAAAATATTTTATTATTTTTTAGAAAATGGAATTCACTCTTGCACAGGGTTCAAGATAACAGTGTTATATGATAAACCCTTACAATTCATATAACACTTGAGGATAAAAAATTCATACATCAAAGTCATAGATTGTTGCGTGAACACAAAATATTTTTGCTTAAAAATATTTTATTTTCCTTCAATTTTTTGAGTTTTCAAAAAGGATTTTCTCTTGTTTAAACAAAAAGGAATAATATTTTTGAAGAGATTTTTTTTTTTTTGGAAATGAGTCTAACAGCTTAGCCCAACAACAAAATAATAACATCATCCCAAACAAGCTAAAATGTGACAAATCAAAAGATAAGTAAATAAAATAAACAAAACAAGGATTAGACAAAAAAAACAAAATGTGACTTTACCAACGCAGAACAAAGAGATAAGGGAAGACATAAAGTGTTAAACAGGGATGCGGTGGCGGCATGGCGGACGACAGTCGACGGCGCGAGCAAGAACCAGAGGTGGTGTGCACGGGGTGGATGTGCTTGTGGAGATGCGGTGGTGACGGTAGTGGTCCCGGACAACCGTGGTGGACCTGCTCACTGATCCTGGTTCGTGACGGCAAGGAACGGAGTAGCGACGACGGCAGTTCGAGGTGGAAGGAGTTTGTGGCAGTGCGCTGCGGAAGGAATGGGAGGTGATGGAAGCGATTCGGATCTCTGGTTAGCGGCGAACGTGACGACGATTGTGGTTCGAGGTGGTCCGCTCATGGAGGCTCTTGTGATGCGCGCAGAGCTTCTATATGGGCTGCGATGGCGGTTCGCAAGCAGTGGCAGAGTTGGGTGGAGTAGCCAAAGGTGGTTCTGAACTACGTGGTTCAATGAGGTGGAGAAGACGACTCGGTGGAGAAGGCAGCTCGTGCAGGGGTGGCGGCTTGGCTTACGGTGGTGATCGTCTGGCCGGCTCCGGGTAGAGGTGACGGCGGCGACGCCGTCTGGCGAAGGAAGGACTGGACATGGCGGTGGTGGAGCGTGGTGAAGGAACTTGGGGATGGAGTTCTGATCAGTTTCTGGTCACGGTTATGATAGATTGAAGAGAATGTGGATCATAAAGGTTTGGTCATTGTGGAAGAATGATGGAAAAGATGGTAGTTTATGGAGAAGGAGAGGGAGATATTTTTTTATGAACAAACTCTGTTCAGATGCATTTTCTTTGTTTTATGCCCCTCCTCCCCCCTTTCCTGTGTTGTTGTTGTTCTGTATTTATAGAAAAAGATGAACCCTTCTCTTGACATTGGGACCATATGAGCTTAAGTATTGCAGAGGTTACCATGCTTTGGTCCCTTTCAATTCCCATTTCTATGTCTCTTTTCTCTGATCTAGGCATAAACTACTTCCCAAGCTCTGAAAATTAACTAAAAATGGAGATTGATTACTTGAGCTTTGTTGGGAAGTGTTTCAACAATTGCATCATATCCTTGAGCAGCCCCCATCTAACTATCTTTCCTGTTACTTTCAAAAATGACTTGAATGTATGTTGGTTAAACATGAGAACTGAAAAAGAAAAGAATGACCCAAATTGCAGCAGTAGAAGCACAGTGTACGTTGGGGAGAGAAACTACAAGGCAAAACTCTTTTTTCCTTTTTTCTTTTTTTTATTTTTTCCTTTTTTTTTGTTAATTTAATATTTTTTACTTGGGCTTGGACTAAAAACAACTTGTAACAAAAACAAATTGGGCCAATAACATAAACACATTTTTTATTTTATTTTTTTGCATTTTTTTATTTTTTATTTTTAATTAAAAAGAGAAAATACCCGGACAAAATTAAGTGTTCACAACATTTAGCATGCTATTGGTGACATGTTACAATTTCTAACATACTACATTAACAAGCAAGAATTCGGATGAGTATTGGTTAGGTACTTACTATTTGGAATTGGTCTTCTTGTTAGCCTTTTAAATATGATGATGTATTGGTAAAATAATAATGTGGAAGGTGGAAGAATTGGCTGCTTTGTTAGTTTTTTTTTTACCTCACTATTTTTGTTCAGGAAGTTCTATTCTAGTGTTAACGTGGTTTTTTGGTTGTGTCCAAAATTCCTTCGTGATAAATAATTATAGATCAAACGAGTGTGAGACCTACGAGTTATGCGGTAATCTCGTCAGAATATGTGTATGTATTGTCTGCCAAGTATGAATTTGACAAGTTAGTCAAATCTAGTAATATACTGGCAAAGACTTGATGCTATGACAAGTGAATAAGTTTAGGAAAAAAAAGATGTACCGATTATTGTCAATAATGAAACTTGACAACGAAATTATTTATATTTGAAAAGGGGAATTTGAAATTTAAAAGGAGGAAGTAGTTTTATATGTAGAAAATAACTCCCTGATTGAACTAAGTTTACAATAAAAGAAGAAACATAAGTTTAAAAAGAAAGTTAAGTAGAGTAGAATCTAAATGATACAACTTTCAAGAAGTAAATGAGTTTAACATAAGAACATAAGAGAAATGCTAGAAATGAGTAAGAATAAATGAAGAAATTGAACGGAAGAAATAAAAATGGCATCGCATTTTGCCATAGTATTTAAATAAGGATGGAGGGAATACTTGAATGTAATCCGTCAATAACTGCTCAATGTCTTGAACTGCTCCGTGTCAACTGGTTTGTCTTTAGTGGGATTAATCGCTTAACAACTTATCTTGGCTATATTGTCGATTTGAGACTTAGTCATTTTTTCTTTTCCATATCTTTGACAATCCTCCTATGAATTTCGTCAAAAAGGCTGCTTGTCAATCTATCTTTTCGTCGACATGTACACTTCGTTCTCAGCTAAGTATTTTCGATATTTAGAACATAACTTTCTTTACTTCAATTCCTTCGTCAGCTTGTCGGAATTATTCTTGTCAAGAGTTTTAAATTCTTCCACCAACAGATGCCCCCAAGTTTTACTTTTTGACGACTTTGCCCGAAAGAATAGCAAAATTTGAATTTTAAATTGCCAACGAATTCTTTCAATTCCGGATTTTCATCCGTTAACTAAATCTCATTTTAATTTCATCCCTACTTAATAGGGATAATCATAACGTTGCAGGTGTCTCGGAATTCGAACAAGAGACCTTCACTCTTCTTTAAATAGAGTCACATCACTGTTGTGACTTTCTCCTTCTTACCTTTCTTCTTCCCTCGCAAAAAACCCTTCTTCTTTACAGGAAAAAAAAACCTTTCCTCTTCCTTACTTCTCTTAATCTCCATGGCAACACCTTCAAAGATGTCAACCTTAGTACCTCGAGCCACGGTTGCTCCTCTTTGGGCAGTAGTTCAAGACCCAATTTTGGAAGAATCAGAATTATGGCAGGAATCTAAGGTAATTTAACCTGTTCATGATTCTTCCGTTACTTTGAGTCCGCCTGCTGCATTCTTGGGTCCCCTTGTAGCAAAATGAAATTTATGAGGATTTACGTGGTTCCTTTCCTTCTGTTAACTCAAATGAGGTTATCTTATCTTCATTAACTCCAATCCCCATTCATGTCTTTAAAAAGAGTAATATAATTTTTAGAATGCCTCCTGCCACTCGGTTTGATGCTTACATTAGTTGGCTTGATGGAGTTCAGGCTGAAAAACGCAACGTGTGGGAAGAAGCTGAAATTTTTGAATTTATTCAGCTCTCTCGCCATGTTAAATTAGTAGATTTTTCTTTAATAGGGGTGTCAGTTTTCTTCTGGAACAGAACCACAAATAATTTCCACTTCCCTTATGGAATGATGGGTCCGACTTTATTCGACATGTCAGCTATCACGGGCCTTCGTCCAGATGGCCCTACCATGCATTCCGATGTCGAAGTTGAGAATCAAATTGATGTCTATGTTCCAAAATGCTCTTTCTCTAAATATATAACAGATTTTAGAGGTGGAGACCAAGAAACCGTGACGGATACTGAACGCGTAGCCTTTCTATTTCTTTGGCTATGTGCTTATGTCTTCTGTAGCAAGTCTGCTACTTTGATTGCTTCATCTGTTCCTCTTGCTAATCTTTTGTCAACTGGCAAGAGATTAGCATTGGGCCAATGCGTTTTGGCTAATCTTTATGACAGTATGAGTATGTTAGTTGATACTGTCAGATCCAGAAAAAAGAAAACCAACATAGAAGGGCCTCATTGGCTTCTCCAATTGTGGTTGAATGCTGTCTTAGAGCGTCAATTTTCATTCAAAGCTCCCTCGGACTTGTCAATCGATACTTATGGCTCTTATCTCTGTTATGTGTCTGCTGAATCTTTGTCAAGAGATGAAACTGCCAACTTCAAGTTCTACTTCAAAATCTTTCACTCTCTTTCGTCCACCTCTTCAAAGATCAATTTCACTCCTTTTATTGACCGGAAGTACGGTCCGGAGTGGTTTACTAAACTAAGTACCACTATATCTAAATCCAACAAGTCAATTTGGACCAAATTTCTTTGCCAAAAATTCATTTTTGTTGATGGTCTTGGTTTCAAAACCCATAGAATCTATCTTCACTTACCCAATACCACTGCTTGTCAGCTCGATTTTTGCCAATCCATTCCTGCTCCTTACTCGTCAAACCCTAATGAGAACTTCATTGATGTCAAAGCTCCAACATATAAAAATATTGTTGCCATCAGTGACGAGGATAAAGCTCGTAGGGCCTTTTTACAGTCTGTTTCATTCTCTGTCTTCCATGGAGTAACTCAAAGCTTTCTTGACTGGTGGGATGAGTACTATTCCAACCACCACCTAAGTCTAAAGACCTGCTTGAGTTGTATTGAAGACACTGTGGGTAACGGTGATGATTCTTCTATGCAGGAACAGGATCCAACATCCAAAACTCGAGGTGAACTTCTGAAAGAAATTCAAGCCTTTGAAAATTTTTACAAAATCAAGTGGAATCCCTTAAGACCATTTGATATGGTTCGTCATGTTAATAGTGTTTTAGCTGAAGCCAAAAGGAAGCATGACAATAAGGAATCTGAAAGGCTTGACAAGTATTGGGGCATTCCAAATATGACCAGGGAATATTTTGACAGTTTAAAGGCTCATTTTCGTAAACCTGTGCCTATTCCTTGTGTCCCTTTTGGTTTAGCTGACGCACACCGGAAAGCCGCGAAAGGAGGTAACTTTTTCTTTTTAGAAAGCGTGAGTGCTTATGTTGATCCTTTTGAAAAACCAAATCCAGTTACCTTCGCTCGTCGGTTTCTCCAACCTGATGACGACTTTGGATTCCATTCGCAAATTCTAACTTGTAATTCAGGTATTTACTCGTCAAATAATTTTTTATTCTTTCACTTTTGCTGACAATCAACTTATTTATGTTGTTATTGGCAACTATTCCTCTTGACAAACCTCTTCCTGGTAAGTCGAAATCTGATGTACTGACTGACAAAGCACTTGAAGATGATGAAGACGTAATTCCTGTGACGGCCAAAACTGTCAATAAAAGCTCACGGCCAACCAAAGCATCCGTTTCTAATCCTCAGACAATTAAAAGGTCTAGGAAACGAAAAGAGAAAGCTGCTGCTTCTGACCTCCCTTCCAAAAAATCAAAGTCTACCAAAAGTGTTTCAATCTCGGTAGACTTTGATGCCACCAAAGCCTCTACTGAATCTAAGGTTCAAGACATCGTTGTTAGTTCCTCCAACACTTCTCCCTCCAACCAATCCAAGGTAAAAAAAATTTAAATTGGTCTATCAAATTATACCCTTTTGTTCACAACCTCATTCTTATTTTTGACAAAAAGGGAAAGTCGTCGAGACTATTCCGGTAACTGACAAGGCAAGTGCTGATGTTGACTTGATGTCTTCTGACTCTAACCTGGTATTTCCACTGATTTTGTCATCCTCCTTTATATATATATATATATAATCCCATTTTCCTTCATGTCAGGAAAAATCTCTTCAGATTGAAGATTCAATGACTATTCAAGAAATTGTCAACAAGACTGTCGAACCAATGAATCGATCTAATTTAGAGGTACAGGTTGACAGAAATTTAGGAAGCACTATTGTCGACACTAGAGGTCAGACGGATGATCCTCAACATCTCGAATCCAATCCAAAAATGTCCCCCAGCCTTCGTCTTCACATTTCAATCACTCCAACTTCCATAGCCGACACACTAGTTGAGACTGCCGTCATGATTGAAATTCTGGATGAGGATATTGACATAGAAGCCTCGCTGTTGAAACAATTCCTATCGTTCCTTCTCCACTTGCAATCAAACCCCCAATCATGAAGTCTCCGACCACTAAACCGACTCTTCACTTCAACACTTGGATTAATATCTTTGTCGGAAGTAAGCGAAAAAGAATCAACACTTTCGCCAACTCTTCATCAACTCAACATGACTCTAGTGATTCTCGAGTCATCAACCTTATGCATGATCTCCGGGCTCTTCTTGAAAATTCTTTTAATGCACTTTTATCCGATGCTAGCATTCAACAAGAGGTGTCACGACTCATCAAAGAGATTACTCCTCTCCATTCCAATCTCCCCTTGTCGAGCCGTATACACTTTATCTCCATCTATAAATTCAGGGGCGGCTCTGCAGGAAGTTAGAAAGGATGACTTGATCGTTCCTTCTTATGAGGAGGAAGAAAATATTAAAGATGATCTCTTAGCTCGGTTCCGAGATCTGGAAAATTCTAAACAAAAGGAACTTGACCTCATTTCCACCAGAATTCATACCAAAGAGAGTTGTAACATCCCTGACTGCTTTATGGATTGACGACTGTCCCCACAAACCAACACGGGTCTTTTTAGCTTGCTTTGTCCTCACTCACACGCTTCTGGGAAAACTTCCCAGGAGGTCACCCATCCTAGAATCGCTCCAAGTCAAGCTCGCTTAACTGTGGAGTTCTTAAGTGATGGGCTACCGAAAAGAAGATGCATCTTGTTTTCGGGAGCGCATCACTTAAGAAATCCATAGTTAAGCGTGCTTGACTTGGGCAATCTCAGGATGGGTGACCTCTCGGAAGTTTTCCCGCAGCAGCGTGAGTGAGGATAAAGCTGCGCTGAAAAAGACCCAGTGTTGGTCTATGGGGGAGTAGTCGTCAATCCGAGGGGGATGTTAAAATGGTATCAAAGCTGCACCTCTCCCAATACGGTGTGGTTCGGAGACGAACCAAGCGGAAGCTAGTGGGCATGTAACACCGGGTGCCGACGAGGGCGGGGAGTGGTCGCCGGTGCAAGAAGGCACGGACAAGGAGCGGCTCTGGCGGACTTCTAGGCGGAGGGGCACATGAATGAACCGATTACACACCCGAATGAGAGGGATCCCCGAGGATGTGTAGGTATGGGACTATACAGTTGAGGAAAGCTAATATGAATTGATTTGTCCTAACTATACTAACAAGATTCATCTTATATTTGGGAGACCATAACATAAGAAATCCATAGTTAAGCGTGCTTGACTTGGAGCAGTGCAGGATGGGTGACCTCCTGGGAAGTTTTCCCAGGAAGCGTGTGAGTGAGGACAAAGCACGCTGAAAATACCCGTGTTGGTCTATGGGGATAGTCATCAATCCGTAGAGCAGCCAGGGATGTTACAAGAGTCTCCCGGAGTATCGGAAGAAACTGTTGGCAGAGATTGAATTGACAGATCTGAAATGTGCCAAGTTTGACAAAGCTCTAGAAAAAAGTAGAGACAAAGTCAAAGCTATTGACGACGAATCTATCCAACTTGGCTCGGAAAGCTGAAAGTGTAGTTGGCAAACTCCGCGCATTCACCTGAATATGGAAGGCTGCCTGCTGCTGACAAGACTGACCTTTCCTTTGCATGGGATCGGTTATCCTTTGATTTCAACTTAGGCCAAAATTGACAGTTGTAATTATTTTCTTTGTCAAACTCTAATCTTGTGACTTCTGACAATCGTTGATTAATAAAAAAAAATGTCTCTTTTCTTATCTGCACGTTTATCTATGGTTTGATTTGACTGCATGTTTCCAATCAACTTCGTAACTCATGCTTATCAAATCGTCATAAATGCCATAATAAGTTTCGAAACTTTGGTAAACCAACTCGCATTAAATTCGTTGTCTCTTTGGACCAACTATAAATAATGAGGTTTGCAAATCAAACGATTTCAGAGTTGAGTATTTCACATAATATGCTTCCATCTAAAAAAGGTTCTCATTCATTCCTCTTTCTTCCCCCATGGGAGTCTGACCTTACTACCTTAAGATCTCATACCAAAGTTTCTGTTTTGGTGGTCATATTCTTAGTGAAGGTCAATAACTAACGTAAAAAATGCAGTGGAGGTCAGCAACCAACGTAACATCTAGAGCTGACCTCGCTGCACATCTGGGGAGAAGCCGATCTTATTACGGAACAAGTGCATCTTGCTCTAGTTCCATCATCTTCATCCTGGAAGGTAGTGGTTCTCTCTTGGTGTCATCTTTATTGCACCATAGCAACTACAACCTTCTGGGTTAAATGATGGTGAGATCTGCTTCTACTTGTCTCCTTCTCCGCGTTTCTGCACATCCTCGACATATGGAGTAGCTGAAACCTCATCAAATGGGGAATGAAGCCTCAACAAATTGGGTTATCTCGCTGCCTTGTCGAAGGGAGGAAGATAAAATGCTTCCGAACTTAGCATAGTCTTAGACTTTAGGACTATATTAACCTCGATTGACAATTTGTATTCTGATAACATATTGTCATATTGCCAATCTCTATATGGCTTAGACTGATAACCTGTGCTTTCGACAATATCTCATTGTATTGCCAATTTAGTGAATATTCTCCTTTCTTTTCACTTGTTGTCAATTTTTTACTTCCAACAATGTCGGTTTATATTCCTTCAAATACTTGCCATTAATTGACTTAATTTTCGAACTAGTATCAACATTGACAAGTGCTTAAGCATTCCCAAAAAACGTTTTATCAATTCTAAATGGTCCTTCCCATTTAGGTGACCATTTGTCATATACTCGACAACTTTTATCCATGGGCAATATGACTTTCCACACCAAATCATCTACCTTAAATGATTTGAACTTAGCTCGACTATCATAGAACTTTGAAATCCTTTCCTTTTGCCGAATCAAATTTTCTAATGCAATCAATCTTTCATCACTTAACTCATCCAATTCGTCTAGCATCGCATTCCAATATTGGCTGGTTGGTAAGTCATTTTGTCTTTGAATGCGAGTAGACTGAAGATTGATTTCGACAGGCAACACAGGATCGTGTCCATAAGTTAACCGATATGGTGAAGTTCCTGTCGCCTGCCTAGGTGAATTTCTATATGCCCACAGTATTTGATCAAAATTATTATGCCAATTCTTAGGTTGTCGACCCACATGTTTTTTTATAAGACTAATAATGATCTTATTTATGGCCTCAACTTGGCCATTAGCTTGCGCATAGTATGGTGTAGACGTGAGCATTTTTATATGCCTAGAAACAGTGTATTCCACAACTTTCTTGCCGACGAATACTGACCCTTGATCTATTGTCAACGTTTGGGGTATGCCAAATCGACAAACTATATGATTTTCAATAAAATCAATTATGTCTTACTAGTTAATCGCTTTCAGGTAAACTGCTTCTACCCATTTGGTAAAATAGTCCACTCCAATTAGAATGAATTGATGTCCTTTTGATGAAGTAGGATGTATTTGACCAATCAAATCCAAAGGCCACCCTCTGAATGACCAAGACTTGACAATAGAATGCAACTCGCTGGCCAGTACATTTTGTAAATGGCCATGTTTCTGACATTGTTCACAAGACTTGGCAAACAAAATGCAATCTTTAATCATAGTTGGCCAATAATACAAACTTCGTCGAAGAACCCATTTCATTTTGTCTCCTGCCTGATGGGCTCCACATATGCCCTCATGGACTTCTGATAGAGCCAAATAAGCATCTTGTTCACTCAGGCACTTGTATAGAGTCCCGTCAACATACCTTCTATATAACAGTCCTCCTTGCATTGTGTAATTCAATGCCTTATATTTCATTTTCCTATCTACCTTCGACTTGGATTTTCCAAATATTCAATTATTGGTAACCTCCAGTCATTAGGCAGAATTACATTATTAACAAAAATATCTCTTTCTTCTAATGGATATAATAATTCTCTGATTTCCATTAGTCCTGATAAAGTCTTTTGAGATATCTTGTAACCTAAGGCTATTTGAGCCAACTCATTAGCCTCTTGATTTAAATTTCTAGGAATATACTTCACAATTACGTCATCGAATTTCTTCATTAACTTACTAGCTACGATACAATATTTTGTCAAGTTGTAGTTGACACATTTATATTCTTGAGTAAGTTGTTTGATAACCAATTGAGAATCCCCAAAGATATGCACGTTTCATGCTTTCATTTATATTAGTATCTCCAATCCGACAATCAAAGCTTCATATTCAGCTTCATTATTGGAACATGGATCCTTAAGTTCAAACATGAACTTAGTAGGAGTTCCTTGTGGAGTCACGATTAAGATTCCTACTCCACTACCTCCTTGATGTCTTGATCCGTCAAAATAAAGTTTCCAAGGTTGTAAACTGACAACATTTATTTCTGGCACGTCCAATCTTGGATGTTCTACCAAGAAGTCAGCTACTGCTTGTCCTTTGACAGCTTTAGATAGTACGTATTGTAAAGAATATTCTGACAAAGCAATGGTCCATTTACCGATACGTTCATTAAGGACTGATTTTGACAACATATACTTTATAACATCGGTTTTGGAAATAACGAATACATTACATGGCATCATATAATATTTAAGTTTTGTACAAGAAAAATACAATGCTAGACATAACTTCTCTATTGCACTATATCTTCTTTCAGCATCATTGAGGACTCTGCTTAGACAATATACGGCCTTTTCAACATTGTCATCATCATCCTGGGCCAGTAGACATCCTATAGTGTCTTCAGATGCTGATATGTACAACTTCAACGGTCGACGAGGCACTGCTGGCATCATGATCGATGGATTGACTAGGTATTGCTTGATCTGGTCAAAAGCCTCTTGGTGACAAGACTCCCATATGAAGTTTTGCTCTGCTTTCAACTTGACCAATGGTGCAAATACTCTTGTTCTCCCTGACAGATTTGATATAAACCTTCTTAGAAAGTTAACCTTTCCTAGGAAGGATTGTAGTTCCTTTTTATCTGTCGGTGCTGAGGCCTCCATGACCGCTTTGACTTTATTTTTGTCCACCTCAATTCTTTTTTTATGAACTAGAAAGCCTAAGAATTTGGCGGTGATACTCCGGCTACACTTCTCTAGGTTCATTTTGAGGTTTTGTCTTCTCATCCATTCAAACCCTTGCTTCGGGTGCTCCAAGTGGTCATCTTTGGTTTTGGATTTGACAACCACGTCATCAATATATACTTCTATGAACTTTCCAATCACATCATGGAAAATCGTGTTCGTTGCTCGTTGATAGGTGGCTCCTGGATTCTTTAAACCGAAAGGCATGACGACCCATTCATATGTCCCAATTTCTCCCGGACACTTGAAGGCAGTCTTTGACACATCTTCTTCGGCTATAAAGATTTGATTATAACCTGCATGGCCATCCATACAACTCAAAATTTCATTTCCTGATGCTGAGTCGATAAGCATGTCGGCTATTGGCATCGGATACTCATCTTTGGGGGTAGCCATATTTAAATTTCTAAAGTCTATGTATACCCTCATTTTGCCATTCTTTTTAATGACGGGAACTACATTAGAAAGCCAATCGACATACCTGGTTGTTCGAATGAACTTTGCTTTAAGCAGTCTTTGCACTTCCTCTTTGATTTTATGCACTACCTCTGGAGCAAACCTTCTACTTGCCTGTTTGACAGGCTTGCAATCCTCCCTAAGTGGCAGCCGGTGTTCAACAAGATTTATGCTTAAACCAGGCATTTCATCGTAGTCCCATGCAAAGCAATCTTTATACTCTGCAATTAATCGACAAGTTTTTGTTTGTAATCCTCCGCGGAGAAAAGCCTTTGAACAAAATGGGCCTTTTCTTTTCTTCCATCCCTAAATTTATTTCTACCAGGGGATCTTCTACTTCAACGTTTTGCTTAACTTCGGCTCCTTTCTCAAAACCCAAAGGGTCGTCGTCAATGATACAATCTGCCAACACACCCTCTGAAGTGTGTACTTCTCTGTCGATCATATAGGCCGACAATCTTCTCAGCTGTGATTCAAGGCTCATTGTCGGAACCAGGCCGAGACTTGTCGGCCTCTTCCTTTATCTTTACTCCAAACTGACTGAGAAGGCTTGATTCTAACGCATCTTTGTCAATGACCCCTTCATTGGCAGTCACGGGTCTAACATTTGGCGAATATACTTTGAAATCCACATGTGACTGCTGGGCGTAATGCTCTATCGTCTGCTTCTACGATCTCCACTTGATCTTGCTCATTCCACAAGATTATTATCTGGTGCATTGTCGAAGGAATTGCTCCCACAGCATGAATCCAATCTCTGCCAAGTAATAAGTAGTAGCTTGATTTGTCTGGAATTATCACGAACAATGTCATTCTCTCGACAGTGCCAACCTAAATATTGAGAAGTACGACACCATCTGATGGAGACGTTTTGCCACTGAAATCAGTGACGACCATGTCTGTCGGAATTAAGTCCGACTGATCTTTTCCTAGCTTCTTAAACATTGCCCTAGGCATCAAATTGACAGCAGCTCCTCCGTCAATCAGAACTCTATTAGTGGGTCTCCTATCAATTATAGCCTTTACATGCAATGGCCTTAAATGATTTCTTTGTTCATCAGTGGGCTTTTCTAACTGGGCTACATTGTCGAACACGGTGATCAAATTCTCTTGGACATACATCCAAAAATCATCTGGATTTCTGTCATTTTTGACCATATCCTCATCGTCGGAAACATCCACTTCAAGATATCCTTCATACTCCGCTGGGATAACGGAAATAAATCCTATATTCATTCTCATGCCTGGTTCCAGGATGATTTCATTCTCTGGATCCTCGTATAAGAATGCACCTCCTACAGTTCTTCTATGATTTCTTCTCAAATCATCGTCATCGTCTGATCCTGACCTTTCTAACAAAGGCCGGTCTATCCCTGCACCACAGTTATCTAGTGCCTTGATGATGTCAGCTAGATCTTCATTTTGTCCATCCATGTCCATGCCTCTGCTAATGTTAATATCATCATTTGGATCGTTTAATGCCTCAATAACAGCATCAAAATACAATTCCTCTTTGGTCAAATCACATTCAGGTTTGAATGTTGCCAACTGACGATCTTGCATCCTCGCCTCGAACTTCTTCTCAAGCCCTGCTACCTTTTCCATGTCTGCCAATCCAACTGGCCATTTACCTGTGGATTTGGCTGGTGGTGACGACATTTCTAAGTCCTTTTTCTCTGCTACACAAACTTGCGACATAGGCTTCTTTGGCCTGTTTTGAGTAACAGGCACCCTCATGTCAATCTCCATTGGATGAGCCTCTATCACACTCTTCATTTTGACATCACTCTGGTCAGCTACGTTGTCAGCCATTGCAACCAAACAACTAGTATTCTGCGAAGGCATCTCTTTTATGGTGACACCTCCTTTTGTGGCAACCTTCTTCTTTTGAGCCTGTCGGAGCCTTTGCAACCTCCTCTTTTGGCTCTTAGAGATGACCGGCTGAGTTGATGGTCCTGACAAGTCAGATCCTGTCATCTGAGCATTCTGAGCTAGTTGGTCCTTTCGGTAATCCTCATTCCAAAAGGGTGGATTGTGGTCATTGAACTTGTTTTTCGACCCATTTGCCTTTCGTAGCTCCGGATAACGAGCAGAGTGCAGAAGTCTTTACCCATTGATCCACCATTACATTGGACGGGGGTTTCCTAGTCTTGACGGAATTGAATCTACCACCGAGAAAATGGTTGTTTCCCACTGATCCTCTGATTGGCTCTTTAAGTCAACCTCTAGTGTTATGTTGTCTAGGTCTTGTCTGATGCATGTGTTGTTGACGGCTATTTGCCTGCCTGTTAACAACAGGTGCAACACTTCTGTGTACACTATTAGACTCAGCATGACTGCTCGAGTGTGAAAATTGCCTTGGCAGATTTCTTGCGTGTCATGAAATCAACAAGAGGTTCTCCCGGCTTTGGATAAATATCAAATGAATCCGACAGATCCATCTGGATATTTTACCCAGCTCTGATATTGACCATGCCTATTCCCATAGGGACTCGGCGGTCTCTCTTGTTAACTTCAGGACAAAACGGTTCTGTATCAACCTTCATGTCTGGTTTTTTGTCTGAAAATTTTAGTCTTCCTTCTGCCAAACCTTTCTGAATAATGTCCCTGAAATGCATACAATCATTAGTTATATGACCAAAAGTGTTATGATACTTACAAGATCCGATCCTTAATCTCATGGGCTTTCAAAAGCCTATGATCATCCCGACAATTTTAATCGCTTATCTTTGAGTAATATGTCAAATATTTGATCGGCCTTGGTCACATCAAATGTATACACTTTCCTATTAATGAAAGGAATACTTTCTTTGGCCCTCGCAGGCTTCAAAGCTTGGCATATATAAGGTGGACCATTTTTTAATTCAACGTAATCTACGTCATATTCCTCAGAATCGTTGTCCTCCTCGTTGGATTCATTACATCCTACAAAGTTAATCTTTTCTCTTTTGAGGAATTTTTTCTGCTTGAAAACCTTTTCGGCTTTCAATCATTCAATTTGTCGGACTTTATCTCCTAACTGGGAAAGATCAATTAGATGTTGGTTGACCAACTTCTTCCTAATATGATAATCTAGACCCTTAGCAGCAATCTTTACTATTTCTGTCTCAGGGATATGGGTGAAGCAACGACTCCTCATTTGACGGAATCGGGCAAGGTAGTCATTGACAGACTCGTTATTCGTCCTCTTAATGCCAAATAAGTATGTCAATCCTATCTTTAGGTCACCCCTAAAGAATTGATCATGAAAACTCCTCTCTAATTGATTCCAGGAATTTATGGAATTAGGCCTTAGAGTTGAAAACCAAGAAAAAGCATTCTTAGTCAATGAACTCGGAAAGAACTTTATCTTTAATCCCTCATCTAAAGCCAAATCTCCCAACTCGATTGTATATCGGGCAATGTGCTTTATCGTCGACTCTCCACTTTCTCCCGAGAATTTTGACAATTTGGGTATTTTGTATCCTCGAGGCATTTCTGCCTGTTGGACCAAATCAGGAAATGCCGACGCAAAAAATGGTTGATTGACATAACCTATGTTAAAACCAAACCTATTCAATGCTTGCTCGACAACTTGATTGACGTTTTGATTTAGAACGTTTTGACGAAACGCTCCAACAGCACCCTGGGGCTACAACGCCCAAGGCTCTATTTAACCTACGTATCTCATTTGCCAATGTCAATCATGCATTATTCGTATTTTCCATTAATGGCGAAATCACTGTACTCATTTGTTGAGTAAATATATTCACCATGTCATGGTTACTAGAGTTAATTTGCTGTCGAACATTGACTAATGTAGCCTCTGACAGACCAACAATATTTTGCGGGGGTTGTCTTAGTGGGGATATATATGGCCTTACTACGGGTTGCTCTTGTCGAGAATGGGTTACTACCGTTGACCCGGCTATCCCATTCGCATGACTGGGAATTTGCCCCCCAGTCGACGGTCCTGCCTGTCCAGATGCATGGGCAGCCGTCGTTATTCCATTTGGATATGGCAAATATGCAAATGGGGTATTTGGATTGACAGTGGTCGAACCATAAGGCATTCCGTACAAAGTTTGTGACATAGGTTGGGTAGTTCCTCTTGGATTTGAATTCACAATACTTCGTGGAGACAATCCGGTAGTTGGTGGATTTATTTGTTGTAAAACTGGGGAGTTCGTGACGGGAGTGTTCCTTGGCCAACTTCGTCAAATCTATTGACAAATTGAGCGTAAGAAACGCCTCTTCTCGCACCTAAACTATTAGTGCTATTATTCCCTACATTAGTAGCGTTCGCCCTGGTTGCAGGAATATTGTCAACTGGTGCAATAGCATCCGCCGTCGATGCGGCGGCGTTAGTGCCTACTACGTCTGCATCACTTGCACTACTCATATTCACAGAGTTTTAGGAAATAGATGATGTTTGAACCACCTTTCCACTCCGTAGACGCATACAAATAAATTTGTATGTCAAATTCGTGACACTGTACGAGTTACTCTAAACTCGTCCCACCGGGCGTGCCAATTTGTTAACGTGGCTTTTTGGTTGTGTCCAAAATTCCTTCGTGACAAATAATTATAGATCAAACGAGTGTGGGACCTACGAGTTATGCGGTAATCTCATCAGAATGTGTGTATGTATTGTCTGCCAAGTATGAATTTGACAAGTTAGTCAAATCTAGTAATATACTGGCAAAGACTTGATGCTATGACAAGTGTATAAGTTTAGGAAAAAAAGATGTACCAATTATTGTCAATAATGAAACTTGACAACGAAATTGTTTATATTTGAAAAGGGGAATTTGAAATTTAAAAGGAGGAAGTAGTTTTATATGTAGAAAATAACTCCTTGATTGAACTAAGTTTACAATAAAAGAAGAAACATAAGTTTAAAAAGAAAGTTAAGTAGAGTAGAATCTAAATGATACAACTTTCAAGAAGTAAATGAGTTTAACAGAAGAACATAAGAGAAATGCTAGAAATAAGTAATAATAAATGAAGAAATTGAACAAAAGAAATGAAAATGGCATCGCATTTTGCCATAGTATTGAAATAATAAGGATGGAGGGAATACTTGAATGTAATCCGTCAATCTGCTGTGTGATCGAGATATGTAGGATGTGTATCAAGTAACCTCCCCTATTACATTGTAATAACTAGTATTTATAGGCAAATAAATAACTACCTAGTAGTAACTTTCTATCTAAATGACTGTCACATGTCCTTGACAGTTCTCTTAGGCTTTATATTTGAACTGCTTGTCAATACAATTCCAATAACTGCTCAATGTCTTGAACTGCTCCGTGTCAAATGGCTTGTCTTTGACGGGATTAACTGCTTAACAACTTATCTTGGCTATATTGTCGATTTTGAGACTTAGTCATTTTTTCTTTTCCTTATCTTTGACAATCCTCCTATGAATTTCGTCAAAAAGGTTGCTTATCAATCTATCTTTTCGTCGACATGTACACTTCCTTATCAGCTAAGTATTTTCGATATTTGAACATAACTTTCTTTACTTCAATTCCTTCGTCGGCCTGTCAGAATTATTCTTGTCAAGAGTTTGAAATTCTTCCACTAACACCTAGAACATCTTTTACTTTTTTTTCAACAATTAAACAAGCAATTTTTCATTGTTAAGGTTTAGTTTGGTGATGTTTGATTCCTATATGTTTTATTCATTGTCTTATTTTTTCAAAAACTTAATAATAATGTTGTTGGGATTTTTTCTCCTTCTACTTTCACTAACTTAATAATGTTTTACAATAGTTTAAAATCACTTTAGAATGGTCTATAAAATTGTAGACGTTGTTGTTCTTGTATTATATTTATGGCTTAACATGAATGGTGAAATAAGTTTGATTCTTTACACGATTCAAAAACTATTGGATGGAGCTTCTTACTTGATTTGAAGTAGTATTGTATGGGAATTGTATGGGAATGAGGTAAGGCCTATATTATTTATTAAAATTAAAATGGTATTCAACTTCTATTTGTGTCATTGTGTTTGATGCTTGAACCTATATTTGTAGGATTCTATCAAGATCCCATTATGGTTTTATTGAACACATGTCGATCATTTACTGAACTTACGGTTTCTATAGGATTATAGTTGAGTGCGGATACGGTGGAGGCAATGACAGTGGGGGTATCTCTGTAGGATTATTTAATGAAGGTATCTTTTCTTTTCAATTCGTTATTCATCTGATATCCTTTTTTACTAACTGTAATAATTTTTGTGGTTCTTGGATGAATAAAACAATTTTTACCCAAGGGATGAAGCTTGACTTTCACACTTTACAACTTATATGCTTTCCATTTATGCCTTCTTTTTCCTTGTGATTTTTATGTGAGACATAGAAAATAGGTGGGGAGTTTGAGTTAAACATTGGTAACTGCATCCTCATTTCAATATTTGTTAAGAGTCTAAAGTTTCTGGAAGAGACAAATTTTGGTCAACTGCTATTTGTTTTCCTTTGTGTTCTCATGGGGTTGCATATTACCATTTGTTCTATAAGAGTAAAATGTTTTCAAATAGAATAAATTAATGGGAGAGAAAAAAGAGAATTTAAGGAAATGTTTTATTATAAAAACCTTTTGGATAATTATTTTCAATTAAAATGGTTTTGAAGAAGCTATTTCTTTATAATATTGTCATTTTTTTAACTTCTTCATTTCCTGTCCCTTCTTATTCTGCTTTTGCCTTTTCTAACTTCTTTTTAAAGCTTCAATTCCTGCACCTCTTATTTTGCTTAACTGTTTGCTTAAAGTAATATACTCATTCACAAATGGTCATACATGATTAGTATTATGTGTTATGGTTTGAAACTGATTGTTGAATCTTTTTTAAAGTTGAAATTTGGCAATGGTGAGGATTTCAATCCAAGAAATGGGAGATGGAATTTCAATAATAATCTACATCCTATCTAAGGTAAGTTTTTATTAAGTCCTTCTAATGACAATATTAAGAGGTTCTAATAACTTTATTGCTTCTCCAAAAATTCATGTAGCCAACAAAGACAGGATGATAAGTTGTGGTTATATTTTTTTGCATGGTGTAATATATAAGGGCTTGTGAGAGATCTGATTAGAGTTATTGGAAAAATGAAAGGCACTGTAAGCTCTATATTAACTTACGAGAATGAAAGAATGGCTGACTAAAATATTTTTCCTTTGATTTTTTTGCATGTGATAGATTCCCTGTTTTTATGTCTTTGAAGAGAATCCCCAATTTAGGTGTGCCCCACCTATGGTTAGAGTGGAGAAGATGTTCGAGGACATACAATCTAAACTCCATGGGGCTCCTCAGTTTCTTCTATGCTTTCTGAGTGGAAAAACTGATATTTATGGTTAGTGAATTATATCAATGTATCTTGTGTTTATGCATAAGCAATTGTCAAGTGTGCTAAATGAAAACTAATTTGACATCCAAGGTCTATGGAAAAAGAAAAATCTTGCCGAGTATGGAATTGTTACTCGGTGCATGGTTCCTATAAGGGTGAATTATCAATATCTGACAAATATTTTGTTAAAGATCGATGACAAGGTACCTACTTGTGTAGGTTGGTTAGAAATATAATATCTTACTACTATTATATTTCCTATTTGATGGTCTACAATTCGGGCATGAGAAATTACTTTTGTTCCCTAGCTTGTGGTGATGGCAGCGTGTGCTATATAGTTTGGAAAGTGATAAATCAATTTGGGATTCGACATGTGATATTGCTTAATTCTTATGTTGCTATAATTTCCTGTGAGTGCAGGGGAATTAATTGAAGCCATGCGATATTGGTTTGCTTGACAGATGGTACTAGCAAGGTGGGTGAAACTTAATTAGTTTATTCCCTTTGCTTGGGTAATATTGCTGAATATCTATATTTGTAGGCATGGTGGGTTGATTAAATTGATCAGTATACGTAATTGTCCGCATGCTAAATTGCTTCATAAAGTTTATATCCCTATTTTAATTTTATTAGGAAAAAAACATAGCATGGCCATACTTAATCCCCTGTTTTACAAAAGAGGGGGCAAGAAGCAATTGTTTAGTTGGACTGAAGCAATTGTATAGCATGGACATACTTAATCCCTTGTTTTATCTATCTGTTATCGTTTAAGTCATCTTTCCACCATTAAAATAGTTTATTAATCTTTCTAAGATAACCTTAATTCTTGCACTCTGGGTGAGCTCACTGTTGGATTATGGCATCTTTTGTGAAGGGATTGAACTTTTGTGATGCACACAATCTATTGTCACTTGAGTGTGGAATCTCATATTTTTTTATTGCCAAAAAGTTTCACTGTCCCTACTGAATTCAATCAATCGGTAAAAAGTAACATAAGTTTGATTAAATTTTGCATGAGTGTCTACTCACTTTGTAACACTTTTCTTGGTCATGAATGTAAAATTGCAATCCTTCATAGACCGTTCTTTTGATTCCTCAGCTTTGTTTTACTAGCTCTGTGAAATTTGTTTAGATGCTCTGATTTTGCAGAATTTGTGTGCAATATATGTTTTAAATTTTGTTTATAATATTAGCAAAAATGAATTTTTTTTCATGCTTATGCTTTCCGGCATCTTCAAAGGCACTTCGTTGCATCGACAATTTGAAACAGTTTCCTTATGTTGAAGATGCCAATAGGATGGATAATAACTTTACTTGGGTGTGTAATTCAACTTTCTGGAAGCAACAGAGCATGCTTGTGAAATTCTCTTTGTAAGATTTTGAGTATTTTAGTGTATTAGTTTTTGTTAACATGCAAGCAAACTTTCATGTTTTTGTTGGTACATGTATGATGTATGGTTGTTGCACCCTTATAAAGGATCGATATAAAAGCCTTGAGAAAAGAGGATTGCATATTCCAACAACCAAGAGATGGAGGTTAGTCCAGAACTTTAATATTATAACAAATAGATTTTGCACAAGGTTTTTTTTTTTATTTTATCTTCACCCTGGGCAATAATATATTAATCTATCAAAAGAACGTTAAATTCTTAATAAATTTGTACCCGTGCGTTCATCACGAGTTAACAACCCTAGACATATTATATTTCTCCTTTGATTGTGATTTGATCGCTTGGTTATCAGTTTGATTTTTATGTTGTTAGCTCTCTTTGACTTGATTGTTCATCCATTCTACAAGGTATGATTCAACACATTGTTTTTGAGATTTCAAAATGTTGTTTCCCTCCCAAATTTGTATTGAAGCTGAGGTATGCTGCTGCCTATAAATTGGTTGCTTATTTATTTGCTTCACCACTTGACACAAACATATTTGCTGTCTTATATTATTGTCTATTAACAATCTCAATATCTGCTCTTGCAATGGCTTCTGATTATGATCGAATTAGCTCAATTGATTCCAATAGAGAGGCAATTCTGTTGGTGGTTAGGGTTGCCCGGCTTTGGACTGTTCCTCTCTTTAACAATCCCACACACATCAGTTCTCTTTAACATTATGTTGCTTGCAAGGGTTAAGTTTTTTAAAGGTATGTTTTCAATTGTTTTTTACTTTTGACTGTTTTCCTTTCTTTATATTTTTTTTCTTTACATTATGTGTGGTTGTCAATTGTTAGATGAGCTTTCTTTTCCTTTTATTCCTTCAGGGAAGCATGTCATACAAAATAGTATGGATGCTACATGATTGATGTTTAACCCAGATATTGAAGAAGCCATTAGTTTCAGGAATAGGTACTAATTTCCTTTAACTATTTCTATTGTTTTTGTTGTTTGCTTTTTTTTTTTATATGTAATTTATTAATAGTTATTAACTATTATTTGGTCTGACTATTTTTTCCTTTGTTTTTTTAAAGTATTGCTGAACATGGAGCTCTTGATGTTGAGCCCCTGGCTGTTGTTCTTGACAGTTCTAGGCAGGGCCTTGAGGCTGATTTTATGAAAAACCATTCAAAGAAGACCATATCCCAGCTTACAAGCATCGGCGAGGTAGTTACTTTGATATATTTTTTTTTTCCAGAATTCTTTGTTTTATAAAGTGGTGGTTTTGAAATTTAAAAAAATGCTAATGGTGATATGATATCTTTTATTTTAGGACGGGATGTTTGTTGTACTTGGAGAGAGAATTGATATTGTAAATGATGGATCCTGGTTCTTTTTGACGTGTAAGTGCAATAAGTCTGTCTCTTGTCAAACTGGTGTTAATTATTGTGAAATTTGTCGCATCCCTGTTCTGCAAGCATACCCTAGCTATATTTCTTGATTCCATTTGTTTCACATTTTTAATTTTAAATTTATAGTCTACTATTACCTATGCTGCATAATGTATTATTAGATGTTTACGCATTATTTATTATGTATTGTTTGGTATCAGTTAACACGTACATTCCTTAAATGTTAGGTACAAGGTGAAAGTAGAAGTTGCTGATGCTACTGGAACAGCTGTGTTCACTTTATTTGATCGTGATGTCAATTTATTGATTCAAAAAAATTGTGAAGACTTGCTTGCTCTTCATTTTCAGGTGCTATTTTATATATATTTTTAATTATGTTATACTTACCAAAAACACACACACATATATATATATATTATAGGTACTTTGCTCTTCTCTGATTAGTTTTATTTCTCTTTTATCATAATAATTCTTGCTTCTACATGAGTCATCTGGAGATGGTTACCCACGGTTGCTTTGGTCTCTTATTGGTAGGAGGATGCTGTTTAAAGTGGAGATCAAAATCAAGCATGCATTTCAATTTGAGAAATCTTTCTCTTTTAGAAGGGTTTGTTATGATGAAGCTATTATTTCAATGTTTGATCTTATGGGTGCAGATACAACACCGCTGAAGGTATGTTTTGTAATTATAGCTTCATTAGTGTATTTGTTAATATGCTTATTGTAGATTCAATATATTATGTTTCTCATATTTAATTTCTAATTGTACTTTGATATACATTTCTTATATTTGCGTTTGAAGGTTGTCTTTGTGCCACCTGTCCTTAAGGTGGACACTGAATTTATGGATTTTAAAGAACAGTTATCGGTGAGCGATTTATGTTTGGATATTTTCTCGTCTTTTCTTCCAATTCCCATTTTCTTTTACTGTTTTTCAATGATTTTTTTTTTTCCAGCAAACAGAATCAGAACCTATTGGGACTGAGGTCTCATTGGGAGATAGTCAAGTTGGTCTCCCTTCTTAGTGGAGCCCCCAATGAGGTGGACCCCTACAAAGAGGAAGTTGGATGCTGAATTTGCTGCAGGAAGAATGCTCGGTCAGTGGTATTAAGTCAAAAACTGTTGTTGATGTGGAGGATTATGAGGATCCAGATTCTGAACTGTTGTCTTTGAAGGTTGGAAAACTCTGAAGCTGAATGATTTTCTTTGTAGTTGTTATTTTGCTTGGTCTCCATGGTTCTATCAATTTGTTTTATAGCGTGGAATGGAGGACCATTAGAAATAGTTTGTTTTATTGTCTGTTCAAAAGTTGTAGTGTAGTTGGTGGTGGATGTTTTTTGATGTGCCATGTGTTTGTGTTTGGATATTGGGAATGACCAACTTCCAAATTCAAACACAATTGCCTTCAAACTATGTTTGTGGATGTAGACTTTGTAAGTCTTTAAATTTTTTTTTTTAAAATTATCCTTTCGTAGTAGTTTATGATGTTTATGTGCGTTTGTTGGGATTTCAATGCAACTTCTGTAAGAAAAGAAAATAAATATGATGTTTTGTGTTTGATGCTACCCTGGAGATTGTATGAATGTACGTAATGCCCCTGCTATTGTCAATGAAACTGTATTTTTCTTTTGCTGAATATACTTTTGAGTTTATCTTCACCTTTTTTACCTCTACTTACTGCAAGGTCATTTTTTATAATATTTAAATGTTATATATAATTGATATTGATATTGATATTTCTTCTAGTAAAATACACCTTTACTTTTTTTTTTTAACTACTAAAATATGGAGGTTAAATGTACACATTTAATGTGAGAGGGCTGTTAGTTAAATGGACATCTTTATAAAATCTTCAATCTAAATTTTTTTTTTTTGGAATGTGCATTATCTAAAGATTAATATTTTGTTGGATAATGATGAATCTGTTTTATTTTGAATTATTATTCCTTACTTTTCAGCTTTTGTAATGCAAATAAATAAATAAAAAAAACTACATATACTGCTTAAAATATTTTATTTAAATAGTGGTTTGATGCAACAGAGGTGTGTTTGGTGTAATAAAATTCACTGTTTTTACTTTGTTATTGGTAATCTAAGCCATAGTCTTCAAGTTAAATCCGATACATTATAATAAAATAACGTTGTTAGTTGTTATTATTTATTACCAGTGCTAAAACCTTACAGATAAACCTTTTAGCAGTCATTGCCAAATACTTAGTTGTAAATCTTAAAATTATATATGAAAAGTGCAATGTTTTATGTTGTGAAACCTAACACTTCTTTTCAATTTTATTACTTTTTTTTTATATCAGCACATTTTAAAAAATATATCTCATTTGTTATTATTGCTTTTTGTTTTGTTTGGTATTTTTTTAAAAAAATCTTATTATTTTGTGATGTAATAATTTACATTTTTTAATTAACATGCAGATTATTTAACATAAAAATTGAACATTATTAAATCAAATTAGCTTGCTTCCTCTCTTTTTTTTTTCTTTTCAACTTTTTGCTATTGAAGACTGTTATGTCAGTTGGCATAGCTCAACAATTGTAGAATGAGTATTTGTGTTTATTCAAAGTATTCACGTATTAAGTTGTTTTTAAATTTTTTAAACTTTTATCTATTCATCTTAACATTATTTTAATTTAATTTGTCCTTAATTATTTGTTTTTACAATTTTACATGACATATATGAAGGTGTGAATGGAGTTTCCTTTTTTTTTTTTTTTTGATAAGCAATGGAGTTTCCATTATTGAGGTTGATTCAAGTACATTATCTGAAAAACTCAGAACAAAGATATATTATAATTATTAAATAATTTATTCTGATATTTTTTTTCTTCTTAAGATTTACTTATTTATATGATACATGTTTAAGAAATAGATAAATATTTCGAATTTGCATTATGTGGATTTTATAGGTATAGGTTGTTGTTGCCGTTATTTTGTAGCAAATCTTTCGTATGAGGAATGCTTTTTTAAAACTAAGATCTCTTATGTGGTAGATATCTCTATATTGTGTATGAAGAAAGAATTATTTTGGAGTATTTTGAAAATAGTCTATCCTATATGTTTCCTAGGTAGCTATTCGTATGTATATCCTATTTTTGTTTGCAATTTGTCTTATTTCAAGTTTTTGAAGACATGGCAATATTGGTTCCAAAGTGGGTGCTGGCATCGTTAGGTTAAGGCGTTTCTAACTTTAAACTCTCTTCCTTCTCTCTACACATAAAGTTACGTGCCATCATTAGAATGGATTATTTTGGGTCATTTTTGGCCTGAAATCATCCATTTACTTCGTTTTTTCTCCCATTTTTATCTAAATAAGTGGTTTTTCCACATAGATCTTGTTTTTTGTGTGTGTGTTTTTCGTGTTTTTCATCGTATGTGTTTGGCGGTATTGTTGTTTGTCGTCTTGGTGAGGTGTTGTTTGGTTTCTTGTCTTGGTGCGGTGTTCATTTGGTTCAGATTGACAGATTTGCTTCGATCCATCACAGATTTGATCAAAAATTGGGTGTCAATGTTATAGATCCGGAGACATGGGTATTCTGGTGACTTTGGTTTTGTCACTTTTGTAGGCATTTTGATTTTGTCGTGTTATGCTATTAACCTGAGTGCTGTGAGTTTGTTGGCAGATTCATCCTTTTCAGTTTTTAGTAATGTTGGATTTGTATTGTTTTCGATATATTTTACCAATTTGAATGAATGAATATCTTTTTAATAAATTAAAAAAAGCAATAGTGGTTCCAAAATTGTAATTGATAGAAAATGTAAGTAACCATGTATTTCATTTCTTCTATGTTATTATAAAAAGACTACATTTTCTTTTCCTCTTTTAGGAATAAGGAATAGGTGTGCAATTTGCTTAAGATTTTTATTTTGATGGGGCGGTACTGTCCGATTCGGATAACACAGTTATTCATTGATAATCTTTTGAAGCGATTCATCTTTTTTTTTTTCTCTCTCTCCCTGTATCATCATTGTAATTTTATTTACTGTTTATATAAAAAAATTGTATTAAAATATTTTTCATCAGAAAATATATGTATATATATATATATATATATATATATATATATTGATTTTGATTGGATCATATCAATGTGAGTTTGAGTAGAAAAACTGTGTTACTAATACATATTTTAGTTGTGTGATTTTGAGAAAGGTATTTAAACACGTTGGGTTCGAATGCATTGTAAAAAGCAAAAAATAACGTGAGGGAATGAGAAGGACACAACTCTTAATTAGTAGAGAATTAAGTGAATTTGGGAAATTAAGTGATCTGCGCAAAACTCCAAATACATTGAAAACAACAAAAAAAAAACGGGAATTGAAAAGAACACAACTCTTGAAAATAATAATAATAATAATAGTTCAAATGTCATGGTTATATTTCGCTAATAATAACTGTACGCACGGGTTAATAACCCTAGTATAAATAAGAAGTAAATTCAAAGGTATTATCTAGAATACTCTAAAATATAGTAAAAAAATCATGAAAAACTTCCAGGTGTCAAATTAAGACAGTTGGTCATCCATCACATTAAAATATGCATATTTACAAGAAGAGAAAAGATTTTTTGACATCTGGATGATGACACCGTATCCGACACCCCACCCACAAAACGTGATGTTTGTTGAATTTTGATACCAAGCCCGATAGAAATGGCTACCTTTATACGGTGTCCGCCACTAAAATTGTGTTCAAATATCATGCATTTTACAACAAATAGAAAATAAATAGTAACTATACACTATAAGCTCCCGCTACTTGAGCATAATAAGAAGAGAACTTGATGGGGCTCGAATCCGCAAGCGTACGGCTTCGTCGTCAAGTAATAAAAAGATCGAACCCACAGGGACCGTGATCTTAAATAACGATCAATTATTAAATCGATTAAACTGGACTAGAAAAAAAAAGATTTGGATTGGAAAAGATTTGGTTTTTAAAAGATTAACTAACAATATCAAATATCTAAAACGAAATCAAGAACAAAATAGGAAAGTAAATCAAATCTGGGGATTTTCAAATATCAAAAGAGATTCTCAGGAATTGGGTTACCAACAAGACTGCTCATGTTACTAAATTGACTACCCTCTTGTTAATAATCAAAATTTGCTATGAAGGTGAATTTATCCTAAATAAGTTAATGTTCCCTCTTGGGATACAAGAACTGTGTCCGATTAAACCAACCCCTACTCTCGTGGTAATTGAATTTAAATCGAACCCTTTAAGCTTTGTGACAATTCAGTGAACCCTCGAATGACCGCTTCTAACTCTCGTGATTTAAGTCCTAAGTTCAATCCATATGGATCCAATACCTAAGTTCATCGCTAGGTTCCTCCTTAGAGTATCTATGACATGCAAATAAGTGTGCACCAGATTCACAAGTAATTCAAGCAATAGGAATCAAATCGAAAGCAAATTGAAATTAACAAGAAGTAAAATGTCAATTCATCACATAAAACGAGTCTTGGGCATAGCCCCAATCCCTAGAAATAAAAACAATTACTCAAGCATTGTCATGCTCATAGCAAGCTTGATTAACAAAAGCATAAAAGAAAACCTAAGAGAAGAGAAGAAATTGGAGAAGAAGAGAAATCCTAATTTTTGCCTAAGGTAGCAGCCCCCAAGGGATCCCTATTTTCGAGCCTTAGAGGCCTATTTATGATGTAGGGTAACTTGAATCCCAAGCAATTACAAAATCAGATCAAATCAAATTTTAAAATTCCAGATATTACGCGTCACGACTGTGATGCCTGTCACGGCCAGGCCGTGACAGAGTCTGTCTTGGAAAACTTGGCACTCATGACCTGTCATGGTCGTGATGGCCATCACGGCCTGGCCGTGACAGGTTCTGACTTTTTCGTTCTTTTCTTTTCAGCATTGCTCGATCATGACGGTGATGGCTATCACGGCTAGGCCGTGATGGCCTCTGTTTGGCTTAGTTTTCTTGCTTTTCAAGCTCCATCTTCATGCAAGCTCCATCATGGTTGATCTTGAACATTTTAATCTTCAATTCCTGCACAACAACACCACAAAACCTTCTTACCCGTTCCAAGATAAAAACTAACAAAAAATCAAATTAAAAATGCCTAAACTACATGAAAATGCATGCAATACGATAAAGAAATATGAGGTATAATCACACTCATCAAAGTACCCCAAGCTTAAGATTTTGCTTGTCCTCAAGCAATAACTAAGGCCAGAAAAAATAATCAATCAGAGCATGGACAGTGAACCTAGAACCCGAGTAATAAATCCAAGTAACAGGCCTATTCAATAAGAAACCAAGAGACAATCGATTTCAATTCCAATTAGAAGCTTAGGTTCCCTAAATTCACACCTCTCACTAATTCGGGCACTCTTCTCACCTCACTCAAATGTTTAGGGACATTTGACAATTCACTCAATTTCCTCAAGGAAGGTACCCTACCATAAGGTTGACTATTAACCAAATCTCTACTTTATTAATGAAAACACATAAGAATCAAGAGGTCTTTTATTTTGGTTGTAATAGGGCCATGGGATTAATTGTTAGGTGGGGAAATCAAGAAAGGGAAAATTCAAGAAGGTTAAACAAAATATCAAACAATGCAAAGCACGACAACCTTCTAAAATACCTTTTTGGGCTTTAGTTCACTTTTCCACATTTCTTTCTTTTTTTTAATTTTATTTCTCACTTTCTTTTTCACACCCCCTTCTCCATTTTTTTTGTTTATTTTATTTTTTTTATTTGGAGAAGGGGAGATTTTCAACTTAAGAGAAATATTTTTCTAACTTTTTCATCCCACAATTTATTTTTTCAAACCACCTTTTTGCCCTTTTTGCAATACTTTAAAAGGTATCATACCAAGCATCATTCATCAAAATAAATCAAGGTACCAAGAAAAACACTTTATTTTATTAGGCTCAAAATTGGGCAACTAAGGGGTAGCGTTTAGTCAGTCAAAGCTCAGAAGGCCAGAAAAATATCTAGTGCCTCAATCATATTCAAATATGTTTTCAAAAATTTTTATGTTTCAAAACGGTTTCAAGTCAAGTTCTAGAGAGCACAATCCAAGAGGAATAAAACACTCAATCACAAAGAATGGGGTAGATTTAGTGAGTACCCCTTTTAGGCTCAAAAAATCTCACATTTAGTAGTTTAAAATCAATGAGAAACACAAATCTAAGGAACCACATGCTAATTATCAACTGTCAGAAGATCATCTCAAGCATTTTTATTTTTAGCCTTTCACAAGAATACAAAAATTGGGTTCAAAAATTCACTGTTTCAATTCATTTGGCATAAAGTTCTCACAATTGGATACATATACTCTAAGCAATGGGCAATCTAATCATGTGACTATGCAAAACTACGCCTATATGAATGCAATATGCAAAATGCAAAAATACCCCTACCCCAAGCTTAAAAACTTACATTGTGCCCAATGTAAATAATCAAGTCGGAGAGAGGAGAAAAATGGAACAACTCACCGAGGTGGTGGAGGGTGTTGGCTCATATGCCAATCATAGAGCTGCTAGAAGACGTGCCACGGGCGTGACATTCATCACGGCCAGGCCGTGATCAATTCTTTTTTGTTGGGTTCCTTCGTGTCACGCCCGTGATGGCTATCACGGCTGGGCCGTGATTAATTCTGACTTCCTGCTTTTTCACATCACGCCCGTGATGGCTATCACGGCTGGGTCGTGATAAATACTGGTTTCTAGCTTCTGGCCCATCACGGCTGTGATCCTCGTCACGGCTAGGCCGTGATCTCCTCTGGCTTTATTTTTCCATGCCCTTTTGCTCTTTTTGCCTTCATAACCTGAAAATACTTGGCAAAACCATCAATTGGTGATATTTCTTCTCTTAATCTTCTCAAATTATTCAAAGACAAAATTCAAAAACAAATTGAAAAGGGAAAGAAAACTTGGGTTGCCTCCCAAGAAGTGCTTATTTACGGTCTTAAGCTTGACCATACTCCCATGGATCAACTGGGATCAGTTGGGCTTGGAAGTGCAAGAACACCTCTCTTCCAAGGAAGTCCATCAAAGAGCATATTTTGTTCATATGGCCACATGCGCTTTCGCTTTGCTCTTTTCACTCTGAGTTTCATGGCCTTACTTCCTTCCGGCAGAAGTTTTAACTCCATATGTTGAGCAACTCCAACTTCATCATTATTTGGTGCATCATTTGTCATGCAAAGTTTCGGATTTGCTTCCATGTTAAGCTCTTCCTTCACCTTTGGAGGCATTATCTCAATCTTGCACACATGACTCTCAAAAGGAGAGTTGTTATATGAGTTAGTCAAATCAAAATCCACCCTACCTTCCTCTACATTCAAGGAGAGCTAACCATTTTTTACATATAGTATTGCTCCAGCTGTGGCCAAGAATGGTCTTCCAAGAATGATAGGGAATTTAGAATTCCCGTTCATATCCAACACCATGAAATCGGTAGGAATGAAAAATTTACCTACCTTTATAGGGACATTCTCTAGTATGCCTAGAGGGGTTTTAGTTGAGCCATCCGCAAATTGTAAAGAGAACTTGGATGGACTCAATTCCTTGGTTCCTAACCTCTCAAAGATGGTATGTGGCATCAAACTCGCACTAGCCCCTAAGTCACATAAGGCTTTGTCTATTTTCACTTCTCCAATTGAGCAAGCAATTAAGAAACTTCCTGGATCTTTTAGTTTAGGAGGCATATTAGTTTTTATCATGGCATCATGCTCCTCAATTAAGCTCTTAGTTTCTTTTTCTACTAGCTTTTTCTTGACCAACCTTTGTGGGAAAGGTATTGGGGGTTGGTAAAGTGGTGGAGGGACATACTTTGGCTCTATCTCTTCATGTTCATTCATGTCCTCCTCACATTCCACATCCTTTTCAACTACCCCAAGCTTATCATCCCTCAACTATAGAGCATTACAGTGCTCATTGGGATTAACTTCGGGTTGTCCTAGAAACGTACCCTTAGTTCTAGAATATGTGGTAGCTTGTTGGGCAATCTGAGTTTCTAACATCTTATTATGGATGGCTAAGTTATCTACCTTAGATGTTAACTCTTTTATTGCCTCATTGACTGCCCTACCTTGTTGCCTAAACTCTTCATTTTGCTTTGTTTGAGTTTCAACAAAATTTTCCAAAAGAGACTCAAGTTTAGACTTTTGTACCTGAGGATACCACGATGCGGGTTTCCTATTACCTTGGTCTTCCTGAAATTCGTGGTTCAACGTGTTGTTGTAGTTCCCATAGGAGAGATAAGGATTATTCTTCCTCACTTGGTTGTAAGGATTTGGGGGAGCATAGTTTGGAAACTTCGGGTTTGTGTCACAAGTTGTGACAAGAGTTCACTTGTTCCCCCAAAGCACCGGATTCAGAAGCAACACCATGTGGGCACTCCATTATGTCCTGTCCCTGCATTCCACAAATCTCACAAACAACATCAGTAGCACCTATTGAACTCACATTAGCCTTTTCAAGTTTATCAAAGCGTTTATTCAATGAGTCAAATTTAGACATAATTAGATCAGTGCTATTCATTTCAAACTTACCCCCGAAAGCTTTCTCGGGTTATTACCTCTTTCCGAACCCCATTGGTGATAGTGGGTGGCTATGTTTTCAATGATATTGAACGCTTCAATCAGAGGTCTATTCATAATGGTTCCATCAGCTGCGGAGTAAAGTGACACCTTCGAAGAGTAATCCAATCCGTTGTAGAAGGTATGCACTAACAACCACCTCTCGAGCCCATGATGTGGGCAAGACTCTAGCAGTCCTTTGTAACGATCCCAAGCTTCGGATAAGCATTCTCCGTCCTTTTGGAAGAAGTCGGTGATCTGAGTTCGTAGGTAAGCAGTCTTGGATGGAGGGAAGAATTTATCCAACAATGCCTGCTCTAGTTGGTCACAAGTTGACAAAGTATTAGCGGGCACTTGCTTCAACCAAGATTTTGCCTTTCCAATCAGATAGGAGGGGAATAACCTCAAGCGAATAGCATCAATCGGGGCACCTTGAATTCTTATTGCATCGGTGAACTCCAAGAATGTCTCCACATGATCAGTCGGGTCCTCCGAGGGTAATCCTCCAAATTGATGTGGCCTAATCATGCCAATTAACAGAGGCGGTATAGTGTAGTTCTTCGCCTCAATTTCTGGCCTAGCAATCCCAGTTCACAAACCCCTAGCATTTGGGGTTACGTAGTCCTTCAGTGGTTTGGTATCCGGTAGATTCGCCATGAGTGGAATGGAAATCAACATTTCTCTCGCTCTTTGTCTTTGTAGTCTCACACGTCTATGAAAGGTCCTTTCGATCTCGGGGTCAACTTCAATAAGATTTCCGAGACTTTGGGATCTTTTCATAAGAGAGAAAAATTCCTGCAAAGAGAGAGGTAGATATTCTAGAAGAAGAGATAAAGGAAAAAAAAAGAGAAAATTTTAATATATAAAACTAAAGTCCAGAAAAATCAATTTAAAAATTAAATTGAGATTCAAGAAAGCACAGTCCTCAGCATCGGCACCAAAAACTTGGTGGGGCTCGAATCCGCAAGCGAACGGCTTTGTCGTTAAGTAATAAAAAGATCGAACCCACAGGGATCGTGATCTTAAATAACAACCAATTATTAAATCGATTAAACTGGACTAGAAAAAAAATTTGATTTGGAAAAGATTTGGTTTTTAAAAGATTAACTAACAATATCAAATATCTAAAACGAAATCAAGAACAAAATAGGAAAGTAAATCAAATCTGAGGATTTTCAAATATCAAAAGAAATTCCCAGGAATTGGGTTACCAACAAGACTGCTCATGTTACTAAATTGACTACCCTCTTGTTAATAATCAAAATTTGCTTTGAAGGTGAATTTATCCTAAATAAGTTAATGTTCCCTCTCGGGATACAAGAACCGTGCCCGATTAAACCAACCCCTACTCTCGTGGTAATTGAATTTAAATCGAACCCTTTAAGCTTTGTGACAATTCAGTGAACCCTCGAATGACCGCTTCTAACTCTCGTGATTTAAGTCCTATGTTCAATCCTTATAGATCCAATACCTAAGTTCACAACTAGGTTCCTCCTTAGAGTATCTATGACATGCAAATAAGTGCGCACCAGATTCACATGTAATTCATGCAATAGGAATCAAATCGAAAGCAAATTGAATTTAACAAGAAGTAAAACGTCAATTCATCATATAAAATGAGTCTTGGGCATAGCCCCAATCCCTAGAAATAAAAACAACTACTCAAACATTACCATGTTCATAGCAAGTTTGATTAACAAAAGCATAAAATAAAACCTAAGAGAAGAGAATAAATTGGAAAAGAAGAGAAATCCTAATTTTTGCCTTAAGGTAGCAGCCCCCAAGGGATCCCTATTTTCGAGCCTTAGAGGCCTATTTATAATGTAGGGTAACTTGAATCCCAAGCAATTACAAAATCAGATCAAATCAGGTTTTAAAATTTCAAATATTGCGCATCACGGTCATGATGTCTGTCACGGTCAGGCCGTGACAGATTCTGTATTGGAAAACTTGGCACTGATGGCCTGTCACGGCTGTGATGGCCATCACGGTCTGACCGTGACAGGTTCTGACTTTTTCGTTCTTTTCTTTTCAGCATTGCTCGATCATAGCCGTGATGGCTATCACGGCTAGGCCGTGATGACCTCTGTTTGGCTCAGTTTTCTTGGTTTTCAAGCTCCATCTTCTTGCAAGCTCCATCATGGTTGATCTTAAACATTTTAATCTTCAATTCCTGCACAACAACACCACAAAACCGCCTTACCCGTTCCAAGGTAAAAACTAACAAAAAAATCAAATTAAAAATGCCTAAACTGAAAATGCATGCAATACGATAAAGAAATATGAAGTATAATCACACTCATCAGAACTTCATTGTTCGAACGAGACTTGGTTCGGTCACATTCGAAGTCAATGTGTTCAAGTGAACACTAAGAAAGTGGGCAAAATATTACTTTACCTTTCAATAAATTGAGGGTAATATGTGGCATGTACTCCAAATATGATGAGTTTACATATTAAAACATAACATTTGTAGACATCAAAATTAAGCCCAAAATGAGAACGAAAAGACAAATAGTAAGAAATAGAGAAGACCCTGCAATTTTATCATTCATGTCATAAACAAAGAGTAAGAAGTAGAGTTCTCCCTGTCAATTTGATCAAAACATCAAATAGTTTTCATTAGCACGTTTCTTTACTTAAGGTTGTTGCACTTTTGATGCAAGGCCTGATGACAACAAAAACACTTTTGCCTTGTGTGTTTCTAGCTCAAGAATGCGCTTGAATTTTCTTATGTAGATCCTGAGATTCTATATTGTTATCTGAAATGCACTGTAGAACATTTTCCAAACTAGCAATTTCTTCATATATGGCCTTAACCTGAGTACACGTTCAACAAGTAACTAGCATGCAACTAATATGAAGATCCAACAACATAATGTAATAATAGAATTTGAGTACTAAGAAAGAACCTTAATTTCAAAGGACTTGGCATTCTTGCAACTGCTTTCTGGCAAGAGATCAACTGGCTGATACTTCTCAACCAACTTGTATGCACAAATAAACACAACAGCTTCAATATGTTGCTGCTTCTCAATAAGACTCTGAACAACATCTGCAAGACACAAGAATATTTCACTTGAACAAAACCGACAAGAAAAGAAAAAATACAACCAGAAAATCAGTTCTAGTTACCATAAATAGGCAGAAGGAACTAAATGATTGAAAATTCTTAGTGAGGAAGAAAAAGGAACACAAAACATTAAGAAAATGGATGTAATAATGGATATAAAGAGAAAGAGAAGAGGAGAGATATTAAAGTTCATTCCAAGCAGTAACCAAGATGTCAATTTCTAAACAAATGAAACAGGACTATGGGGGGAAGCAAGATGGATTCAACATTTTGACAAGTTTTTTAAGCCAATTAGAATACTCAACAAAATATGGATTCCATTTCTACAAACAGTTAACATCTTAACAACATCTCAAAGTTTGCACATTTGAGAGGAACTGCAAACTTCTTCCATCTGTATAAGATGTAACAGTTTAATAAATAGATAGATTGGGTGAATAAAAATATCAACATAGTTAAAAGAAACCGTTGAAGTGAAATTGTTCCAACTAACTAGATAAAGAAGCACATTTTTTACCTGGTACATTATGCACTTCAAATGATTTTACTAATGCTTCCCATTGATTTTCCTTTAACTCAAGCTCTTTCAGTTGTCCTTCAAATTGATTCCGTTTCGACTCAAGATCCTTCACTTGCACTTCAAACTGTTTCTCTTTAAACTCGAGTTCCTTCACTTGTCTTTCAAACTGCTGCTTTTTTTACTTGAGCTCCTTCACTTGTACTTCAAAGTTATTCTCTTTTGACTTGAGCTTCTTCACTCGGCCTTCAAGTTGCTTCTCTTTGGACTCAAGCTCTTTCTTTCGACCTTCAAACTGTGTCTCTTTTGACTTGAGCTTATTCACCAGTTCATCAATTTGCTTCTTTTCTGATTTGAGATCCTTCTCCCAGCCTTCTAAATGCTCCTCTTTTAATTTGAGCTCGTTCACTCGGCCTTCAAGTTTTGATTCAAGCTCCTTCACCTGTTCTTCAAAATTATTCTTTTTTGACTCACTGTCCTTCACCAGGTCTTCAAATTGCTTCTCTCTTGACTTGAGGTCCTTCATTTGTTCTTCCAATTGCTTGTCTTTTGATTTGAGCTCCTTCTCCCAGCCTTCTAAACGCCCTTCTTTTGATTCGACCTCGTTTACTTGTCCTTCTAATTGTCATCATGGTCAGAGTTCATCTTAGACCTAGCACACAATGGTATATCATCAGCTAAATCTTCACAATTGTCTTTGGCCTGATGTTTTACAGATTCTGTTTTCTCCTTAACATCAATGGACACTTTCTGTTGCAAAAGAGGCTTTGGTTCATTGTTGACAAGTGAAGCTGACACTTTCGAAATACCAAAAGAAGAAGACTTCTGTATGATAGAAGAACTTTGGCCATTTGAAGAAGGCACATCAGAATTATGTCCATCATGACCAACAGAGTTTGAGTTCTTTATTTCTCAATGACATTGATTTTTCTTGGATGCTGTTTCCCGTTTGCATTCATCATCATAAAAGTCACACCATGATTTAGAAGCCTCAACAGCCATTGTTAACTTATGGAATCTGGACAACGTTGGCAATGACATGTACCACACTTGAAACCCTAAGGAAAAACAAAGATTCCATTAAGAAAGTTATGGATTAATCATCAAGTACTACATTAAAAATCCAAAGCAACTTTAAATGACAGAAACTTCATGCATTAGAGAGCTAATGAGCATACTATTGGTAATGCACCAAATTTTTTTTTAACCATATAAATATTGTAATGAAATGTAAATATAAAAACCCATCTCCTCACTTTTCAATCCAAACTATGATAAGGCATGAAAATGTTGAGGACAGAAAAAATGAACGAAATGAATGATAAATATAAAGCATGAAAATGAAAAATGAGAAAATGGAGAGAAAGAGATAGTGTTACAGAGGTACCTCCAATTCCAAAGTTGAAATGCAAAGGTATAAGAGGAATGAGAAAGAAAGAAGAGAGTACAAACGTTAAGGACTAGTAGCTGTGACATTTCTAGGACTGTGGCCGAGGAAAGAAAAAGAGAATTTCTTGGTTACCTTGGTGACATTTCTAGGACTGTGAACGAGTGTCCATGTGATGTGACTCGAAAACATAATAGGAATTTAATTCATTAATTGTACGCACTTTAACTTACGTGTGAGGAGGATGTATCACAATCATAACCTATAAAAAAATGCTAATAATACGTCCTCTACGACACTCCTTTTAAACATATCATCTATTATTTGGGGTGAATTTTATGTAGACTCACCAAAACACATAGTTTCACATGAAATTTATCCCAATAATAGAGAACCTATTAAGAGGGATATGATGAAGAATATGATGCTAACATTACTCTAAACTACATGATTAGGCTCCTTGTGAGTTTGACTATACACTACAAACTAACTAAGGGAGGATGTATCACATTTAATTAATTAAAATATATTAAGAGTGATTTTGAATGTAATTAATTTTATAAAATTGATTTGGTTAGAATAGAGTTTGAAGTGAAGTGATTTATTTTTGAATATTTTTATTTTGAAAGCATGTTTGATGTAAAACTTAGTGTAAATTTTCCAACTCAACTCAAAAGCTACTTTTTGTAACTTCTAGTCAGAATCGTTTCTAGAGGCAAAATCAATTTTACCTAACAGTAATCAAACATCTCATTTTTATTAAAATCACGTTTGACAAAAGACGGAATCAATTTTGGAGGTTTCCAACGTGAAACCAAACATACGCTAAGTAGGATATATCACAATCATGAACTATATGATTAGACTTCTCATGAGCTTGAGTATACACTATAGAGTAACCAAGTGAGGAGCGCTTATTAAAACTAGATTTTGTACATATTAAGTGATTATTTAAAAAAAAAATTAACAATTTAAAATAGGCACAAATAAGTATTCGTATAGTATTTAAAATGAAAAAATTTTGCATGTTTTTTTTTTGGACATAAAAACTTGAAAACATAGATATCATTAAAAGTTGTATGATCCACGTTATGTGTGATTATTTTATATTGTTTTGTATTCAGGGCTGGCTCTAGCCCAAAGCCATTGAGGCTAGGGCTTTAGGCCACCAAATTTTTTTTCAGATTATTAAGGCTTCTACTTTTTTTTTGTCATTTAAGCTCAACATAAAAAATAATTTAAAACCTTAAATCATAAATCATAGGAAATCATAAATGTGATTGCATGTACATACAATAAAAATTTATACCAACCATAATAATTACACTTTAAAAACATTGAAATTTATAATAATAATAATAATAATAATAATAATAATAATAATAATAATAATAATAATAATAATAAATTTAAATAAAAATATAATTAATTAATAAAATATTATTATTGGCTTAAAAAAGACATCATCTCAAATTTTGTTTTAGGCCTAAAAATACGTTGGGTCGTCCCCGTTTGTATTTTTAAATATTAAAAAAAATTAAAAGTTCAACAAATAGGTAATTTTTATATTATTTGAAATGAAAAATCATCGCATGTTTTTTTTGGGAAAAGTGCATACACACCCCCTAAACTTTAGTCCATTTACAAATAGGCACCTTCAACTATTTTTTTCTTCTTAATTGGTCCTTAAACTCCTACTAATAGTAAAATCAGTCATTCAACTGATTTTTCGTCTCAATTAGTCTTTAAACTCATGCTATTAGTAAAATCAATCTTTCAACTAGTAAGTTGAGGCTTTGTTCTTATTTTTTTCAAAAAAAAGAATTTAAATTAAAATGTATAATCAATGGATTGGATTTAAGCGAAATGAATGATTGGATTTTTTTACTATTAATGATTTAATTGGGAGCTAACAAAAGGATTAATTTTACTAATATCAGGAGTTTAATCGATTACCCTTTTTCGTAATTTACTATATAAAAGTGATTTTTTGCACCACCCAAACGAAATAGATTATCTTAAAATCACTTTTTAGCAAATAGACTCAGACAAAAACAGATTCTGATTATAATCGATTATATAAAAATTGATTATCAGCATAATCTTTTTTTCCAGCTTTCCCAAACACACTCTAATTGGAAAGAAAAAGTAGTTGAATGATTGATTTTACTAATAGTATAAATTTAAAGACTAATTGGGAAGAAAAAATAGTTGAATGTGCCTATTTGCAAATGGGCTAAAGTTTAAGGGGGTGTATTTACACTTTTCCTTTTTTTTTTTGGAACTTATAAATGTGAAAACACTAATATCATTAAAACTAAACATTATGGATACCATTCAAGCATTTAAAAATGAAGAATTAACATTAGAAAACAAAGGAAAATTTTGTGACATACAACGGCAGATTTGGGTTTAATGTAAATGGTGTTGAAAAATTTGTTTGTTTGAAGCATATAACTAAGTGTTATCATAGTAATATTTATTACATATACAAATACGGTAAATGTCCATGAGCAAACTTCAGCATCGTCTTGATTTGGTTATTGTATTTTTGAATCTATCTTAACTAACATGTAAAGCACATTAACTTCACAGTGACCAAATGCACAATGACAGTTTAAGAATGACATTTTTTCCTTGTTAGCCAATTCGTATATCATCAATGATTGTTAAAATGATTTTTTTAACCTATACAACTTTGCACATATTAAAGAATCATAAAATAAAAATATTGTATTGGAAATAATATCTTTTAAGCTTTCAATGAATTACATACACAATTTCAATACAACATTTCTATTTTTGATTTCTTAACATATGCAATCGTTGTTAAAATTTTGACAAATGTAGGTGATCAATTTGCACCCAAATGATTTAGACAAATGCATACAAATGCATTTGCATTAGCATAAGAATTTTTGGTCCACTATTGATTTAGCATCCAATATTTGCATTAGCATACAAATGCATACAAATGCATTTGCATTAGCATAAGAATTGTTGGTCCACTATTGATTTAGACAAATGATAACTGCATGGATCATTTGGTAATTCCAAAAATACTTTCAGTTCAAAGAAATTTAAAAACACTGCAAAATACAAACATTAGAAAGGAACGATATAAATAATCCAGACTTTCAATTTATTTGTTTAACTGAAATTATGCAAATTCCTAAATTACATAGAAAACAGACATTAACAATTTATTAGAAACACAAAATGATTACACAATTAAATAAGTCTAGAAATCCCAAAAGTAAAAGTCTCAGCATTTAAATCACAACTAAATAAGTCCAGAAATCGCAATAAAAAAAAATAATCATCCACAAATATTCCTCTTGCATGCGAAATAAGAAATTATAAAAATCTACATGGTTACTATTCTGCATATCTTTTGCAGCAACCGTTTTATCAAATTTATATATCAATTTATGACAACAATAACTTCGACAACAAACGTACGTCGGCACCCTTCAATAGATTTATCACTATTATGTACCTCCTCCTTCGGTTTTTTTTTTTTTAACCATAGAAACTTTTATCATTAAAGGAGCACTATATGCTGAGTTACAAACAGGGAAATAATGAAAAACATAGTTCCTAGGATAACATAACGATTTCCTAGCTAAAAAGTGAGCCTGAGAGTTCATCCCGTGCCTAACATGATGCACCCTACAATCTTTACAATGAGAAATCAGTGAACCAAACTCATCCACATGAAACACATCAGTGTTAAAGCTATCCGCTACAGCTTAACAGTCCAACTCATAGATAACATTGTGCATGCCTAGCTCTTGAGTCCATTGGATAGCCAGCAAAAGCCTATAAGCCTTGCCTTCCTTCACTTGAAGAACTGAGTCTCTCCGATGAGACTTAGCCAGAACAAAATCCCCAGCTGAGTCTCTAATACATATCCCCACCCCCAACTTGTTATCTCTATCAAAGAAACCTGCGTCAACATTGCACTTCACAAAACCAGCCGGAGGACATTGCCATTGAGGTTCAGGCTCAGCAAGAGTTTCAAAGTTATCGTGGCCAGAAACTGATGGTCTTGAACAAGTCCAATCATCAAGGACAGAGAGAGCCCGAAAAGAAACTGTGGCTGCAGTTTCATCCATTTGGTTCCACAACTTGTTACTCCTTTTCCAAATACTCCAAAGCAGCATAGCTAGATGCACTGTTTGCTGCTCATTCAACTGGTTGCAAAGTATAAACACTAATTCAGCACACGATTCTGCACTCATCAAGAGGGGATTGATGAAAGGCCAAAGACCACTTTCCTGCCAGCAAGAATTCTTGAGATCACAAGTAAAAAACAGCTGCCATGCATGTTCCATCTCCCGCGAGCATAAGACACAGAGGAGAGCAATGAACTCCTTTATCTTGCAACCTCATTCTGGTAGGTAAGCAAGCATTACACACTTTCCATAAAAATACCTTAACTTTCTGAGGGATAGAGAGCTGCCAGATGAAGTGTCAATCTCCTTCCACAGGGTGTCTTACATGATCACCGAACCGCGACATAAACCAGTGATATGCAGAGCACAGTGTATTCACCAGTGTTACTAAAGTTCCAAATACGCCTATCATACCTGATAGATGCCAAAAGAGGAGTTGACATAATCTCTGCCGTGCTTGGTTCTCTGAAAACAGCGCATGTATAAAGTGTGAATCCCACTCCTTTCCATCAACCATCATGCACTGTAATCTGAGAAACAAAAGGATTTGTTGGACCCCCGAAAGCTTCAGGTTGCTCCCTCTTAGCCATGCACTGTCCCAGACCTTGATTGATGAACCATTTCCAATGCTCCACCTATACCCTTCATCCAACAATTGTTTCGAACTCCATATACTATGCCACACATAGCTTGGATTAGAACCTCTTACAGCATCCAAGAACTCCACTCTAGGGAAATATTTAGCTTTGAATAATCTTGTGACCCCGGTTGAGAAACAAACTTCCATCCTTACTTACCAAGCATAGCTAGATTAAACCCTTGCAAATCACGGAAACCCATACCACCATCTTGCTTTCTAGATGATAGCCTCTTCCAAGACATCCACCTTATGCCTTTCCCTTTTACCCCCCACCAATAGGAATTCATCATACGCTCAATCTCTTCACACAAAGATTTGGGGAGAAGATAAGCGCTCATGCAATAAGTTGGGATTGCCTGAAGAACCGATTTTATCATAACTTCACGACCAGTAGATGAAAGGAATTTTCCACTTTAGGAATTCAGCTTCTTCCACACCCTATCCTTTATATATTTAAAGGTAGCAGTCTTATTCCTCCCAACAATAGAAGGAAGCCCCAGATATTTCCCACCACCCAATCTAGCATGAACTCCCAAAGCATCAGACAACTCATCTCGAACCAAGTTAGGAACATTAGCACTAAAAAAAACTTCATATTTATGGAGATTAATTACCTGACCAGAAGCAACTTCGTAAACCTGGAGAATATGCAAGATCTAATCAACCTCGTCTCTGGAAGCACAAAAGAACATGAAACAGTCATCAGTAAAAAGTAAATGATGAACAGTAGGAGCACCTCTGCAAACATTAATACCATGGATCACCCCATCCTCCGGCGCCCTATGGAGCAAATCACTCAACCCTTCCGAGCATAAGAGAAATAAATAAGGGGATAAAGGATCACCTTGGCAAATACCTTTACCCGGAACTAAGGACCCACCTGATCATGATTAACCAAAACCGAGTAATTAACTAACTCCACACACATCATGATCCACGCAATCCACTGATTATCAAATCCCATCCTACTCATCATTGCCCGAAGATACCCCCATTCCACCCTATCATACGCCTTACTAATGTCAACCTTTAAAGCCATTTCACCTCTACCACCATGTCTCTTATTCTTCATGTGATGGATAATTTCAGAAGCAATCAAGACATTATCCAAAATCGATCTTCCTGCAATAAAAGCTGATTGCTCCTCTACTATATAATGCGGAAGAACAGCTTTGAGTCTATTAGCTAACACCTTAGACACCAGTTTGTAAATGACATTACATAGAGAAATAGGCCTAAAATCGTTCATAGTAATAGGATTATCAACCTTAGGAATCAAGACAATATTTGTGTCATTTATATTATGAGGAAAGACACCATCATATAACCACGAAATACAAGCTGCATAAATCTCACCTTCACATAAGTCCCAGAACCGTTGGTAGAAAGTTGTATTTAACCCATCAGGCCCTGGGGATTTATCCGGATGCATTTGAAAGAGAGCAACCCTAAATTCCTCCAAAGAAAAGGTCCTAGTTAATCTGGAATTATCCTCCTCAGACACCCTTGGCTGCACAACCTCCAAAACCGGGTCATGATGACAAGAACCAGCCGAAAATAACTCACTGAAATACCTTTTGGCCAAATCACAAATCCCTACAGAATCTGACACTACCACCCCATCATCATTTGCTAGGCTAAGAATAGCATTCCTCCTTTTTCTTTGAGTAGCCATAACATGGAAAAAAATCGTATTCCTATCCCCATCTTTGAGCCAATGGACTTTAGCTCGTTGTCGCCAAAAATTCTCCTCTTGCAAAAGTAGAACACCTAGTTTAGATCTCGATGCATCCAGACGAACTACGACTTCTCGAATCATGGCTGTATAAAAGTTGTTCTATCTCCCTTTTGGCTTTAAAGATGTCGCGAGTAAATCTACTCCTCAAGTCCATCGCCCACCTATCCAAATCTTCTGAACAAATACGCAACTTATCAATGATATCTTCATTCGCTCCCTACGCCCAGCTTTCTAAAACCACCGTTTCCAATCCTTCTTCTAAGAGCCACGAGTTTTCAAAGCGAAATCTACGTGGATAAGCTGCATGCAACCTGCTATAAAGATTCAAGGCTAATGGGGTATGGTCCGACACGGATGCCACCAAATTATTGAGGGGAGCAGTAGGAAATAAGTTCAACCAGCTAGCTGTGCTCATTGCCCTATCTAAACGCTCCTCCACCCCATCAATCCTTCCTTTGTGCCTAGCCCATGTGAAAGGACAGCCTTCCAAGTCCATACCAATTAACTGACAGTCAGAAATAGCTGAACGAAAACCATCAATGAGCCAAGGAGGGTGTTCAATTCTCGCCAACTTTGTCATCCATAGAAAGAAGATCATTAAAGTCTCCTATAATGCACCAAGGTAAAGGAGACAACCCAGCTACATAACACAGCAACCCCCAAGACTCGCCTTCTTTCCCTCCAGGAATGCCATAAAAACCAGTCAACTTCCAGGCTCCCTTACTAACAACAGTGACCTCCAAATCAATATAGTGTTTTGAATAGGAAGTGATTCGGCAGGTAAAATTTTCCTTCCACAAAACAGCCACACCACCTCCTCTCCCTTCCCTATCCACCGCAAAGCAACCATGAAAACTAAGCTTCCTTTTTAATTCCTCTATTTTGTTAGAATGAGCCAGTGTTTCAAAGAGAAAAACCACCTCTGCATGGGAAGACCTAACCAGGTCTTTGATGTTAGGAATTGTCTTAAGGTTTCCTGCGCCACGATGAGTTCCAACTTAGAATACTCATTGGTCCCGTGGCCTGGGAGCCAGGACCCACCGATAAAAAATGTTTGTTTTCACCAGCTTGCACCAATCCATCATTACTGACTTGCTCCTCCTCGCTTGTTCCAGTTAGAAGTTCCAGGCGCCTTTTTTTCTCAACATGCAGAGCATGCACATGATTTGGCGTGTTGTGCACCTTATCAAAACTACCTCTATTTGAATATTCCTCCATAACTACCTCAACAACATTATTCCCCTTGTTTTCAGCATTAATAATAATCTGACCCACAACTTTAGTTTCCTTCGCAACTGCTTTATCCTTTGTGAACCCACTACTACTCCCATCACCGTAACTGGTGACTTAGTGGATGGAAAATTGTCCCCATGATTTCCGTAACTGCCAGCTTTTGTGGGATTCTCCCTCAGCCACTTAGAACCGCCAAAACCACCACCCCTCCTCATCTCCTCTATAAGCTTCGGCCCCGACATCCTTCTACCATCATCTTCCTCCATCTGGAAAAGCTTATCACAGAACTTATCAGTATGGCCCAATAATCCACAAAGAAAGCAAAAAGTGCCAAGTTTTTCGTATTTGAACTTGACCACTCTCCACTCTCCCCGTGGTCTGCAAACCTTTTTCTCCCTCTTAAGAGGCTGTCACACATTGAGACTCACCTTTATATGCATGAAAGAACGCCAAATTCCATCATTGTTGTGCATATCATACTCCAGAAAAGTTCCAATGAAGTTACCTAAATGTTGTCCAACCATCTCAGTCATGAAGCCCACAGATAAGTCATGGACTTGCACCCAGAAGACAGTATGATTCAACGGAACCTTAGCAAGAATGTCATCCACCTGAACAGCCTTTAGAATCAACAAATGATTATCAAATGTCCATGGACCCCCATTCAGCACCCTGAGCATGTCCAATTTGTGAAAAAATTGGAACAGGTATCTCCCACCTCCAAGGTCTTTGGCAAAAAGTCTTTTTCCTGGTCTCCATACTGAAGCCATCCTCTCCTGCATAGCAGTAAATCTGATAGCTCTATCCGTTAAAAATCTACCCACTAAGCTTAACTCATAGTTAGTAGCCTTATCTTCTCCTTTCTCCACATCTATTTCAAACCCCACGTCCTCCTCATCCCCCAGAGACAGACCAACGATGTTAGCCTCCATTTGTTACACAACAAAACTCTCACAGGAAGAAACTCCCACAAGAAGAGACAACGAAACTCTCACAGAGAGAGAGAGAGAGAGAGAGAGATTTCTATAGCTATATTTTTTTAGGACAAAGTTAAGCGGAAAAAGAGAAATAATGAAATGAGAGAAAAAAACATAACCCTTCTACAGAGAATCAAAGATTGCTTGGATGGCATTTATAAAGAGAAGAAATCATCTCACACGAATACATGGTTTCAATTAAGTGATAAGACACCTTAATTTAAAGAGCAATGTTAGATTTGGCAAGTGAGGAGTCCCATAAACTAGAGAAAGGAGAAGTAAAAGGAGGAGTAAAATAAGGGCTGAAAATAGGTTATAGAAATATGAAAAGTTTTCTCATTCATGATTCGACGATGCTTTAAAGATAAGCATTTCAAAAACCAAATTACTATCATTTTTATAATCGATAAATTAAATTAATGTCCATCTTATTTAATACAACAACATGCGATTATATGTATTTTAGAGACCAAAATAATTGTTTAATCTTTCTATTTTATTTTTATGATGTCTTTCATATTTTTTTAAACTGATTTTTACTCGTATTATTAAAATTGACTCTCTGTATAAATGTCTTTTCATTCTAAATTTAATGTTTACTTACATATGTGTCATCCTATACGAATTATTAAACAATAAATATTTAATTTTAAAACTATTGAATACATACATATGTATGACTCAAACCTTTTTTGTGTCTTTGGTGTCTATACATCCTTGGAAGTACCGTGGACTTGCTAAAAACGAACGGTGCAAAAGGCCTGTCAAGTAATCTTTAGATGATAGGATTACTTTGCTCAATTTAATTTCTTTAAGGCTAAGTTATTCTATTGGTGACTTATTTTATTTATTTTGTTTAAGTTGGTCCCTTAATTATTACAAATGTTATGTGTTGGTCTTTTTCGTTAAATTTATATGAACAGTGTTAAGTTTCACCATTAGTTGCTGGAGTCACCTTCTCTCGTCAGAAATTTCATTGAAATCTGGAAACACCGTCAGATTATGGGCTCCCCCTCTCCCCCAAAAAAAAAAATTTAAAATCCTAGTTCTTACAAATGACAATTTAATTCAATCATGGTTCAAAGGTCTCTTTTCAAGAATTGTACCACAAATCTTCATATAAACGATTACCAAGAGAAATTGTTGGTTGTGTAATCTACAGGATGCTTGACTGGCTATGAAGCACCGATACTCCAAAATGGATGTCGTATCCGTATCCGATACCCATACTTCATCGATACGTTTCGAAATAGTATCGAACACGTCTTTTTAATAAAGAAAAAAATAAAAATTCTCGATACTCCGTCAACACATTTCGATAAGTTCAAATTGGGACTTCGATACATTTAACTGAAAGTGACTCTTCACTTCTTAGCCATCATGACTCTTCAGATTTGAGAGTTGGAACTTCAACTCCACTCTTTCATTGCAACAAATGCAATTTAAGATTCAGCTCCTAATATCATCTGATGTCTCTCTTTTATTACATCTTCAAACTTTCACTTTGCTGTTATTTTCTTTAAAGATTCGGCTTGTCTTTCTTCTTCAAAGATTCAACTAGATATTGAAGTTTCAAATTGAAACCACCAACTAGGTATTGAAATTTGAAAGTTTCAAATTGAAACTTATCCAATGACTAGAACCTCTGGGTATTCGTACGCTACTATGCATCATTATTATTTATATTATGTGAATTTTTTATATATATATTTAAATACGTATCGTATCCTGTATTTTTTAGGAAAAGACGTATCGACGTATCATATCCGATACTCGTATAGTATCTGTGCATCATAGTTGAATGTAACTTCTTCCCAAATTTATCAAGAGTAACAAGATAAAGTATGATGATTGGGTTAGTTAAACAAAATTGACAATAAAACTTTTATGGATGAAATGCTAAAAGATTTTCATACTAAAACTAACATGGAGAAACAAAGTCACAACAATATAATCACAAATTAAATTAACCCAAAAAAAATGCCAAGAAAACAAATTATAGCAATCAAACCTCTATGTCGATTAAGTAATCACTCATGGCAAAGTTTTGTGTTGATAACATGTAAATAGATAAGAAAATAAAGCGATGAGACAATATCACAATAGAGATATGGGCTCAAAGGAAAGTTATTCAAGAACTAGCAGTATTCATTGTATTGATAATGTGATCAAATGTATCTAATGACAAATCAAACAGTCCTATTTATACAGATAATAGTCTCTAAATTATGAACCAAATCACGATATATAGAAAAGAAGTAAATCCAAAGATGTCATCTAGAACACTTCAAAATATTCCAAGATATAGTAAAGATATTATGAGAAACTTTCAAATATCAAATTAAGATAGTCAGTCATCCATCACGTTAAATATGCATATTTACAAAAGTAAAAAGTAGAGTTTTCCTGGTCAATTTACAACACATTAAATATGTACCTCATCAACTAGTTTTCATTAGCACGTTTCTTCAAATAAGGTTGTTGTGCTTTTGGAGCAAGGCCTGGTGCCAGTAGAAACACTACTATTTGCCTTTTGCCTTTCTACCTCAAGAATGCGATCTTGAATCTCCTTATGTAGATCCTGAGATTCTATATTGTTATCTGAAATGCACTGTAGAACATTTTCCAAACTAGCAATTTCTTGATCTATGGCCTTAACCTGAGTACACATTCAAGTCATGTAACTAGCATGCAACTATATGAAGATATCACAAAATATAATGAAATAAAATTTGAGTAGGAAAGTAGAACCTTAATTTCAATGGACTTTACTTTCTTGTAACTGCTCTCATAAATAAGCCTTTCATGCTGCACATATTCTCTTAAGAGATCAACTGGTTGATACTTGTCAACCAACTTGTATGCGCAGATGAATCCAACAGCTTCAATATGCTGCTGGTTCTGAATAAGACTCTGAACAAAATCTGTGAGACACAAGAAAATTTCACTTCAACAAAACTGACCAGAAAAGAAAAAATATAGCCACAAAATCAGTTCTAGTTGCTATAACAAGCAGAAGGGACTAAATGATTAAAAATTCCTAGTGGGGAAGAAAAAGGAACACAAAACATTAAGAAAATGGAAGTAATAATGGATGTAAAGAGAAAGAGAAAAAGAGAGAGATTAAATTTCATTCCAACCATTAACCAAGCTGTCATTTTCTTGACAAATGAAAAAGGACTGTGGGGAGCAAGATGCATTCAATTTTTTTGATAAGTCTGTGAAGCCCATTAGAACTTTCAACAAAATTATGGATTCAATTTCCTACAAACAGTTAACATCTTAATCTTAATCTTACTATATCTCATAAATGGTTAACAAAATGCTCTATTTCAGAGAGTTGCAACTTTAGGCCATCATCATGACTGAAAATAGGTGTAGGTGAAAATACAGAATCTACAGAAATTAAAAGAGTCGATTAATTAACATATGAGTATATGACATAACCTACACTTTAAGTGAGATGAAATTACTAAAATAAGTATAATGACTCTAATATGGGAGAAGGACATGAAAAGAGATACTAGTGCTGACAAAACAAGACAATTTTGAATCAACATACCAGAGACTTGATCTACAAAACCAAGGGTCCGAAACAGCTCTATAGCTTGCTTGTGCTGAGCAGCAAATTCAAAAATCTTTAAAACTTCATCTTCATTAAAATATGAAACTAATCCATAAATTGACAAAAGCAGTAGAAAACCCAGCACCACCATAGAATTTTCAGTACTTGCTCTAATGTTAGCTTTCAAATCAAGTGCAAGCTTCATTGCCTCATCTCTTACGTGAGGCTTGATACGTGGTGAGAGTCTCATCAGCTGCTCAAGAAGAAAGATTTGGTATCTATCAACAATTACGACATCGCGTTCCTTCCTGCACTTTGGAACTATAGGGTTCTGGATTATATCCAAAACAAGTTTTGCAGGATCTAATGATGTTTTCAGATTAACTAAAACATCATTATCGACAATCAACTCAGTTTTATTTGTTTGCACATTTGAGAGCAACTGCAAACTTCTTCCATCAGTGCTGGGACTTAATTGTTTATCTGCATAAAACGTAACTATAAATTTAGCTTGCAGATATGTAAGCTCCCTCTTTTATAAAAGCAACAGAAAATCAAACTGACACTGGAATTTAAAAATCATAGAATATAATATGAAACAATGTCAACACTCCCCAAGATTGAAATGTAAGCGTGACAGAAGGAAAGCCATTTTTTACTAATATTTACAAGTAACATCATCATAGCCCTATCACTGAATCACCATAAATTGTATAAAATTGTCAAGAGGACAAGAATAGAAAGAGGTTGCATTAATAGGACAATTAAGTGCCCCCATGTTTCTCAGGATATTGAACAATATTGTAACTCAAGCCTTACACCATTTGCAATATATTTGAAAAAATGAAACTATATTAATCTACTAATCTATTTCTTGTGGTGCCATAATATCAAACCACTTAGCAAGGATACATTGTAAGTGTTTTTTGCATTTAAGACTTCCACAAGTGTTTAAAAAGGAATACAAAATACACTCTTAAAAAAAGTTTGACAATATATATAAAAGAAAACTATAAAAGCATTTCAATTAGACTAAGACATATAATATTAACCTGATTAAATAGATTTATAAAAATATCAACATCATTAAAAGAAACTGTTGAAATGAAATTGTTCCAACAAACTACATAAAGAAGCACATTTTACCCGGTACTTTTTGCTCTTCAGATGATTTTACTAATGCTTCATATTGATTTTCTTTTAACACAACTTCCTTCAGTTGTCCTTCATATTGATTCCGTTGTGACTCAAAATCCTTTACTTGTCCTTCAAACTGCTTCTCTTTTGACTTGAGCTCCTTCACTTGCACTTCAAATTGTTCCTCTTTAAACTTGAGTTCCATCACTTGTCCTTCAAACTGCTGCTTTTTTAAGTTGAGCTCCTTTACTTGTACTTCAAACTTGTTCTCTTTTGACTCGAGCTCCTTCACTCGGCCTTTAAACTGCCTTTCTTTTGACTTGAGCTCCTTCACTTGCACTTTGAATAGTGTCTCTTTAAGCTGGAGTCCCTTCACTTGTCTTTTGAACTGCTTCTTTTTTGAGTTAAGCTCATTCACTTGTACTTCAACTAGCTTCTCTCTTGACACAAGGTCCTTCACTTGCTCATCAATTTGCTTTTCTTCTGATTTGAGATCCTTCTCCCAGCCTTCTAAATGCTCTTCTTTTGATTTAAGCTCCTTCACTCGTCCTTCTACTTGCTTCTCTTTTGACTCAAGCTCCATCATTCGTCCTTCAAATTGCTTGTTCATTGAATTCAACTGTCCTTGAATAGAAGCAACTTCTTTTTTCTTAGTTTCAAGCTCTTTGGAGCACTCCTCAATATCTCTCTCTAGGGTGTGCAATCTCTGCTGTTCTGCTTGTCTCTTCATTTGGCATTCCTCAATCAATTTTTTAACCGATGCAAGTTCCTTCACTTTCAAATCACAATCAGCAGAGAGTTCGGAATATTCTAAACCTTCACTTGATCTTTTTGACTTCTTGGCCTGTCTCTTATAAGATGGAGAACCACACTTGTTAATTTCTAAACCTTCACTTGATCTTTTTGACTTCTTGGCCTCTTTCTTCATTATCTGCGAAATAGGAATATCATCATCACTTTCCCTGGAGACTCGCTTAGTTTCGGTTGATGCAGCTGGATCTGATTCTGAGACCGTAGATTTCTTAACAGAAGAGTGCAAGAAATTACTCTTATCTAGTGGTCTCTTACCTAGCAGTGTAGATGGCTTTTCCTGTTTATTATTTGCACCAGAACCATTTTGCAACACTTTCTGAACTTTTGAAATAGGCTTCTTATGAACAGAGTGATCATAGTTACTGCTACATGTTCCCAAATTATAATTCCGGAATAAGAAACCTGACAAAGGGTTAGTATCATCATCATCATCAGAGTCTCCAGAAGATAAGACAACAACATCATTGTCAACATGGTCGGAGCTCATCTTCGACCGAGCACTCAACAGTATATCATCCTCTAAATCTTCACAATTGTCTTCAGTCTGAAGTTTGTTAGATTCTTTTCCCTCCTTAACATCAATGGACATTTTCTGCTGCGAAAGAGGCTTTGGTTCTTTGTTGACAAGTGACGCTGACACCTTTGAAATACCCAAAGAAGAAGACTTCATGGGTGATGCCTTAGAAGATGGGGCAGTGTTACCTTTCTGTATGCCATTTGAGGGAGGCGCATCAAAATTCTGCCTATATGACTGTCCATCATGACCAAGAGAATTTGACTTCTCTATTTCTGAATTCCTAGATGCTGTTTGCAGTTTCAAAGTTTCTGGCCTATCTTCATCATCATAAAAGTCACACCAAGTTGGTTTATTAGATTTGGAAGCCATTATCAACCTATGGAAACTGGTCAATGTTGGCAATGACATCTTACAACACATGAAATCCTGAGGGTGGAAAAAAACGTTTCCATTAAGCAATTTATGGATTAATCAACAAGTACTACATTAAAAATCCAAAGCAAGTTTAAATGACAGAAACCTAATGCATTATTATAGAGTTAATGAGTCTATTATTGGTAATGCACCAAAAAAATAATTATATAAATACTGTGATGAACTTTAAATGTAAAAACCCATCTCATTAGTTTCCAACTGAAAATATGAATGATAAATATAAAAGCATGAAAATGAAAGAGAGAAATAGTGTTACAGAGGTACCTTCAAAATCAAAGTTGAAATGCAAAGGCATAAGAGGAAGGTTAAAAGGCGAAGCTTTTAGGATCATCTTCCCAAAGGGTAAAAGGAATGAGAAACAGAGAAAGAAGAGAGGAAAGGAGTTCAAACTTCAAACGTTTCAAAGAGCAGGGACTGTGGCAGAGGAAAGAGAAAAAAATTTCTTGCTTATTAAGGATGAACGACAGAACTACTGAACTAGTGTACTTGTGATGTCACTCGAAAACAAAAGACAAGAGAATTTATTTGAAATAATTGAATACGCTTTTTTTTTTTTTTTTTGAATATTGAATACGCATTTTACGCCGTGACTCCCCAATCCTCATCATAATTGGGTATTGAACTCGACGTTAAAGAATCTAAAAATTCTTTTTTAAAAAAAGTAATGTTTTTGAAATTTTGAGAAATATAATCATTAATTTTTCAATAAATACTCTCTTGTTAGATTCTTTATACACTTATTACTATTTTCCTAATAATAAATTAGATATTAACCACTGCACTTGGATTTTAAGGATTTCAAAAGAAACAAATATTTACACGAAAACTAAATATAATATTTTTTAAAATAATAAATATATTATTTTATATAAAGACTTGTTTTTTTAGATTCCTTAATCAGCAATACTCTAAAGATATTAATTAATATTCTGCTTACATAGTGTTTGATACAAGTTTTTATTTTATATTCTCGAGAATGTGAACATTTTTCTTGACACCACGAGAATGTGAATATGAAAATAAAATTTTATCATATTTTGATACAAGTTTTAAAAAATTATTCTCATGTATAAAAGATGTTCATGAATAAAATTAGTGAATGAATCTGGAAAACTCTATTCCAAAATGTGAAGGTGAGAATAAGGATCAATGTCCTCCTAGATGCTAACGTGGCTCTATCTGTATTCACAAGAAACTATAATCTTCGATTCTTTCTAGGCTTAATTGCACTTTTGGTCCCATATGTATCATATATGTGCGATTTTGGTCCCCCAAATTTCAATTGAGTAAATTAGGTCCCTCAAGTATCATAATTTTTACAATCAGGTCCTCTCATTCATATTCCATCCAAATTTTAACGTTGACTGTGTTGAGTGTTCGTGTGATGATGAAGGAGATGATGGCGGAGGGCGACGAGGCTGTTCTACTTGGGGTAGTGGTGTTGGCGCATACCTCCTTGTTTGGTATGGGGTAGTGGATTGGTGTGGGCTGTTCTACTTGGTAGTGGTGTAGGCTGTTCTCACGTGTCACGTGCAGCACTTATGAGGGGTGCCAGGTAAGATTGACAAACTGTACACACGAACACTCAACACAATCAAGTTAAATTTTGGATGAAATATGAATGGGAGGACTTGATTGTAAAAATTATGATACTTGAGGAACCCAATTTGCTCAATTGAAATTTGGGGACCAAAATTGCACATGAGTGACATGAGGGATCAAAAGTGTAATTAAGCTTTCTTTCTATCATGTCATCCACTATAATTCACGTCATTGGCACGATCTTGAAGATGAAAATAGTGTTATATTCCAGCTAGCCACATTATTACGATTAGAAACTCTATTGCGTAGAGGAGCAGTAACAGCTATTCTTTGGCATTTGCGAAAAGTGGGACATGAAAACTTTAGTTTTTAGAAGTATAAAATATTTTTAAAAAAATTGTCGCGTCCAGTGTTTGCCTCCGTTCACCTCGCCGCCTTGCCATTCACCTCTGCCTCTCCTTGCCACCATGTCAAACTGGTGAACTGGTTGGATTGGGTGTGGGTTGAGTGGATTTGATAAGGATGAAGAATGGAGAAGATAGGGAAGAAAGGCAGCGGATGAGGAAAAGGAATCAGAGGGGGGAAGGGCATTTAGGGGGGGAAAAAGGGAGAGGAGAGAAAATTAATATGGGAGGTGAGAAATTTAATAGCGGATTTAGCCAGATGTACCTTTTTTAAGGGTCACTTAGCCAGATGTACCTTTTTTAATAGCAGACTTACCCTTTTTGAGAGTTTCACAAGCTAAAAGAGAGCTGGACGAATTGCAAATCAGAAAATGAGAATGAAGTTATCCGAATTTGTTATAAAATGTAGGAATCTGATGAAGAGGGAAGAATTGAGGAATGCTCTGAGACTAAGATTCTCATACACAAAAAATATATATATATATAACCAATCATATATGCTGAATTACAATTCCTTATTTCTTTCTATTGAACCAATTTCAATGGGAAAAAAAGGAAAAAATGTAATTATCAAAACAACAAAATCATATATGTTGAACTACAAGTACCTTAATTTCTACTATTCTGTTTTTCTGAAACTTCACTTTCAGAGCTATCTAAATTCCCACAACCAAAACACTGCACAATTTCGTTGTGCCGCCTTGAAGGTCCAGAAGGTGGAACTGGGGTCCCTTTGGGAAGAACATTGAACACTCTGTGCCAAGAGCTTGGAATATTGCTATCGACGCCATGTCTTCTTCTTCTAACTCTGGTTTCTTCATGTTTTCTTCTGAGGGTAAAAAATGCAGCATTTGCTATGGCTATGTTAGAGACAAGAAACAATAGCAAAAGGGAACTTGAGAGTAAGAGGAGCTTAGAAGCCATGAGAAGAAGCATTTGCTAGTGGTTTGTTTGGGATCCTTGTTTTGGTGAGTGTGAAGGGAGATATATATTGGACTGAGCTTGGGTTTAATGTCAAAAAACTTTAGACAGTGTAACGTATGGCCTTGCTTCTAGACAAGTTAAGAAAAGGATAGCTTAAATTAAATGTGATATATTGAAAGAGGGGAAGTATGGAACTAAAAGACAAGTTGTTGGTATTAATTAAGGTTCTTCACTTTTGGTAACACTGTAGCTGGCAACATTGAGATAAAAACAATCGAAGGATCTCATTTACCAAATACGAAACTGGATTCGCTCCTACCGTTCGACCGTCCAGAGGTAGGCTTCCACCATTGGATCTGGGTGGATGGAGGGGGGCTGGATGGATTCTCCTGATCTCCATCATAGCAGTCGTTGGATGGAATCCCAACAGGAGCAAATCCGAGTTCACCAAATACCAAGTTTTTTTCTTTTACTTTAAGCTAATTCTCTATCACGGTTGACTTATGGTAAGTTGATAGAACCGTAAAACTCACGCAACACAAATTCATGAACAATGGCTCCAAATTATCTATTCACACTTCTTAATATCAGAGTGGATCAATATGAAATGCATCAATATTATTGAATGACTTGAATAAAAATACAAAGAGATGGGCTCCTTATATAGCCAAGCTTATGAGCTCGTGATGAAAAAACTAATTCTAAAGAAAGTAACAGATAAACTAACTAGTTAGTTACAAGAGATAAACCAATTAACCAAATAACAAATACGTGTTAACAAAAAAACAGAAAAATCGAATTAAGATCCCTAAAACTGAATTACTCACAATCTGAATTTAATAACTCTAATACCCCCCCGCGCGCGAAGCTTGGAAAGAAAAGTTTGAAAAGGTGTTGGATCGAGGGGTTTTGTTAAAATTTCTGCAAGTTGATCATGTGTTGAGATGGGTAAAATGTGAAAAAGATTGGATTGGAGTTTCTCCCGGACTAGGTGGCAATCGATTTCGATATGCTTTGTCCTTTCATGAAATGTTGGATTGGCTGCGATGTATTGGGCTGACTGATTGTCGCAGTAAAGCAAAGCTGGTGAGACAAAAGGAAGATGAAGTTCTTGCAAAACAAAAATGAGCCATTGGAGCACACACTCTGTTGATGCCAAGGCTCTATATTCGACCTTAGAGGAGGATCGAGAGACGGTTGACTGTTTCTTCGATTTCCAAGAGATCAATGAATGTCCCAAAAACACACAATAGCCCGTAGTTGATCTTCTGGTATCCAAACAGCTTGCCCAATCTGAGTCAGAAAAAGCATTTAGCTGAAACTGAGAAGTAGCTGAATAGAATAAGTCATGTGCAGGTGTAGATTTAATGTAACGAAGAACTCTGGTTGCTGCTTGATAATGAGTGGAGGTGGGAGCACTCATAAACTGACTGAGTTGTTGAACAAAGAAACTAAGATCAGGGTGAGTATTTATAAGGTAGAGCAGCCTACCTGCAAGGCGCCTGTAAGCTGCAGGGTCTTGCAAGAGTTCTCCACCATCTTTGTGTAGCTTAGTGTCCTTGGTCATAGGTGTGATGGCTGGTTTGGATGCTAAAAATCCTGCATCTAAGAGTATGTCTAGAGCATATTTCCGTTGACAAACATGGATGCCTTTCTTGGATCTAGAAATCTCGAATCCAAGGAAGTATTTAAGGTTGCCAAGGTCCTGAAACTTGAACTTGTGATGCAAAAACTGTTTTAAAACAGTGATCTCTTGAATATCATTCCTTGCCAAAATCAAATCATCAACATAAACTAGTAAGACTGTAAAAGAGTTATATTTATGCTTAAAAAACAAAGAATAGTCAGCATGAGATTGAGTATAGCCTTGAGAGAGTAAGGAGGAAGAGAGTTGGGTAAACCACTGCCTATTGGATTGTTTTAATCCATATAGGGATTTCTTCAATTTGCAAACTTGATTTGGTTGAGAAGGAGTGATGCCTGGAGGGAGTTCCATATAAACTTCCTCATCAAGGTGACCATGAAGAAAAGCATTTTGGACTGTTAAGTCTCTAAAATGTTTGATATGCATTTCCCTAAGTTTTGATGAAAACTAAACATTGGTTAATGATTTAATTAACCTTCATATTGGTTGCTAACCTATCTATTGAGTGTGCAGATTAAGAAATAGAATCATCCGTCCAACACTGTTTGAAGATTGAAGCTTTCGTCCATCGCAAATGTTTGAAGCACACGTCCAAAACACAAGAGAAAGAAACCCGCGTCCAATAAAAATATTAGAAGGCCGCGTCCACTAAAAGTATCAAAAGGTCACGTCCACTAAAAGTATCAGAAGGCCGCGTCTACTAAAAACAACAGAAGGCCGCGTCTACTTAAAGTATAAGAATAGCGCGTCCATCAAAGTATCAGAAAAGCCCGTCCAGTGAGGTATCAGAATTATCCGTCCAATGACGTGGCACTTGGAGCTCGTCCATCAAAGTATCAGAAAAGCCCGTCCAGTGAGGTATCAGAATTATCCGTCCAATGACGTGGCACTTGGAGCTCGTCCATTAAAGTATCAGAATAGCGCGTCCATTAAAGTATCAGAACAGCGCGTCCATTAAGGTCAAATTGTATCCGTCCAATGACGTGGTAAGAGACTCTCGTCCACCAGAGTAACTGAGACTATCGTCCACTAGAGTAACTGAAACTCTCGTCCACCAGAGTAACTGAGGCTCTCGTCCACCAGACTGACTGAGGCTCTCGTCCAGTAAAATACCAGAGGCTCTCGTCCACTAAAGGTGATAGAAGCTCTCATCCACTAGAGTAACATAGGTGCTCGTCCACTAAAGGTGACAGAAGCGCTCGTCCACTAGTCTTTGGACTTGCCAAGTCCTTAATATAGAGCTCATCTACTAGCTCAAATGAGAACTCAAATGACTAGATAGACGTGATTATTTTCAAGATGGAAGCACTTATCTTATGAACGCGAATTATATAAGGATTATCAGAATCTTAGTTCAAGAATCAGAAAGAGACTTGAAGCCTTCTCTTCTACTCAGTTTCACGATTATCAAGAAAAGTCAGAAGAGTACTCTCTCAAGCAACCTTGGATAATCTAAAAGAATGCTTACAACATGCTTTATTCCACAAAAAAGGGAGTGTACTCAGCAAAGTACAAAAAGCTCTCTGCCCAACTCTGACATGGCTGTATCTCAATGCTTAAAGCCATGATCCTACATGTTAGAGTACAACCAATGTTCCTATTGCATTAATGGCTGCTCAGAACGACTCTATTGCATTAATGGGTGCTCAGAAAGACTCTATTGCATTTAATGAAGTTCTGCTTGAAGCCAACATATAAGAGAATGTCTCTAACGGATCCTAAATATGTGAAGACCATAAATACAGAAGTCATTGAAGATGAAGAACAAGAGAATACACACTGCATTAAAACGCCATTACTCTGCTCATTAATTCTTTTATTCTTTCATTCTGTATTCTTCAAACATTTGAAGTTATTATGCAGACTTTCCTAGACTTCACATTTAAACCACTCCGAGTGTTAGTGAAAGATCTGCTTGTGAGAAGTTGTATTTTTACAAACCCAATCTCTCAAACAAACCTAAGTGAGCCTGAAGAGGCTAGGTGTGAAAACAATACTTGTCTTGAGCCTGAAGAGGCTAGGTGTGAAAACAATACTTGTCTTTAGCCTGAAAAGGCTAGGTGTGCAAATAATACTTGATTCTGTAACCTTATCAGTTATAGTGGATAAATCTTGGTGCTGCCAAGGACTGGACGTAGCTCTTTGATTTGAAGAGTGAACCAGGATAAATCACTGTGTCAATCTTTCTTCCCTTAAACTCTTTAATTGCTTTAGTTTTTCTTGCGTCTGTCGAGTGGTGTGTTTGCAATAGTCACCCGTCCATCCTGTATTCTTCCACTCGTCTAAAGCTAGCTTTCTGTTTGCGAAAAGATTTCAGCATTGCTTAAATTCTGATAAACACAATTCAACCCCCCTTCTCGTGTTTATAGTTGTCTATTTCAGTTGGTATCAGAGATCAGCCTCTGGGTTGAACATCTAACAGTGTAGAGGTAAAAGGTCCTGAAGAATAGACATGACGGCTGGAGCTAGTTCAAGTGGAAGTCATCAGACTGAAGGAGCTTCCCTAACCAGACCTCCCTACTTCAATGGAAAAAACTACAACTACTGGAAGGATAGATTTCAATGGTTCATTCTATCCACAAACTCTGATCTTTGGGATGTCATCACAGATGGTCCATTCATTCCCAAGAATGATGATAACACTGACAAACCAAAAGCTCAGTGGACTGCTGCAGAAAAATCAAAATGGGAGCTGAACCACAAAGCCAGATACAACATCATTTATGCTCTCAGTCCGGAGGAGTTTGAGAAGGTATGTGCCTGTGACTCTGCAAAAGAAATATGGGACACCTTAGCTGTCACACATGAAGGAACAACAAAAGTCAAAGAGTCACAGATTGCCATACTTATTAGAAAGTATGAACTGTTCATCATGGAGGAAGGAGAATCTGTTGCTCAGATGATAGGAAGATTTCAAACTATCATCAACAGTTTAAAATCTCTTGGCAAAGTCTATACCAATGCTGAGAAGGTTGGTAAGATTATGAGAAGTCTACCTAAACAGTGGAGACCTTTGGTCATTGCTATCTCCCAAGACAAGGATCTCACTACCTTGACTATGGATGAACTTCTTGGAACACTCATTGTTCATGAGCAAGAACTTGGAGATGAAACTGCACCAAAGAAGGGCAAGTCAATTGCTCTGAAAGATGATCAAAAGTCAGCAAAAGGTTCCAAGGCTCTGAAGGCAGATGAGTCATCCAGTGATGCTGACCTATCAGAACTCGAGGATTCTGAGAGTGATGAAGAATTGTCTCTCCTGACCAAGAAGATAAAGCTTCTCCTACAGAAAAATAAATTCAAGAAGGATAGGCCATTCAGAAGGTTCAACAAGGACAAGAACTTCAAAGAATCCACCTCAACAGACAAAAGTCCAATTGTTTGCTATGAGTGCAAGAAGCCCGGTCACTTCAAGGCTGAATGTCCTCAACTCAAGAAGGTCCTTTTTAAGGAATTCTTCAAGAAGAAGAAGAAAGGAATGATGGCTACTTGGGAGGATCTGGAGTCAACATATTCTGATGAAGAAACAGAGGAAGAAGCCAATCTCTGTTTGATGGCCAACACTGACTCAGACTCTGACAATGAGGTACATCCTGACTATGAGGAATTACTTGATGCCTATGAGGAGTTGATGGAGGAATCCAACTGCTTATCTAAAGCCTTCAAATCCCTCAAGAGAGAGTATGTAAATCTCACCAGTGAGCATAAACAGAAATCTCAAGAGTGCGAGAAGTCAGCTAAAGAAAACAGTGAGCTGAAGACTGAAAAGTCTAATGAAGCTAAGATCTCAAGTGAAACGTCACCATCTGAAGAAGTTGAAAAACTTCAATAGAAAGTGGAAGAGCTCACTTCTAATCTTGCCAAATTTGTTAATGGTAGAGACAATCTGACTAAGCTACTTGGTAGTCAGAAGCACTCTCTTAACAAAGAAGGTATTGGATATGTCCATCAGACACATCATAAAGTATCAACTAAAGTTTCTAAAGTATCTGTTAAGTCAACTGTAACCAAATCAACACCTATTTGTAACTTCTGTGGAAAAACTGGGCATGTTATGTCTAAGTGTATCCATAAGAAGAGAAGGAAGTCCTCACAGACTCCTAGAACTAACAGAAAAGGACCCAGAAAAATATGGGTACCTAAAGATCAAATAATCCTTGTTGCAGATGTCCTCAACAAGACAAAGAAAACACCACTACTGGTACCTAAACAGTGGCTGCTCGCGACATATGACAGGAGAAAGGTCTATGTTCCTAGACCTCCAACTTAAGAAAGGAGGACACGTTGCCTTCGGAGGGAATCAGAAAGGGAAGGTTATAGGAATTGGTACTGTTGGTGGTAAACCCCCTCTTACCTCTATATCTAATGTTCTCTTGGTTAAAGGATTAAGACACAACCTGCTTAGCATAAGTCAATTATGTGATAGTGGTTTTGATGTTTCATTTACCAAGGATGTATGCATAGTTGAAGACTGTAGTGCCAAAACCTTCTTTTCAGCTAAAAGGCAACAAAATCTTTATAAGATTGAATTGTCTGATCTCTCAGATCAAAATGTAACCTGTCTGATGTCTAAAGAGGATGAGAGATGGTTATGGCATAAGAAACTAGGACATGCTAGTATGAAACTAATTTCTGAATTAAAAAGGAATAATCTCGTGAGAGGATTGCCTGATATTAGCTTTAAGAAAGATGTCTTGTGTGATGCATGTCAGAGAGGTAAACAGATAAAATCAAGTTTCAAATCTAAAAACCAAGTATCAACCTCTAGACCTCTTCAGTTGTTACACATGGATCTATTTGGACCAGTTAGTGTTGCCAGCCTGGCTGGAAGAAAATATGGATTTGTCATAGTTGATGACTATTATAGATACACATGGGTACTCTTCCTAACACACAAGGATGAGTCTTTTAAGGCTTTCTCAGTATTCTGCAAAAGAGTACAAAATGAGCAGGGTTTCTGTATTTCTACCCTTAGAAGTGATCATGGGGGAGAATTTGAAAATGAGCAGTTTAGACAGTTCTGTGAGGAGCAATTTCTCTGCACCTAGAACTCCACAGCAAAATGGAGTGGTTGAATGAAAGAACAGATCTCTGCAAGAGATGGCTAGATCTATGCTCAATGAAAATAATCTCCCTAAGTACTTCTGGGCAAAGCTGTAAACACTGCTTGTTATGTACAAAACAGAATACTTATTAGGCCTTTTCTAAAAAGGACTCCTTATGAATTGTGGAAAGGAAAAAGCCCCAACATATCTTATTTTAATGCTTTTGGATGTGAATGCTTTTTTTTGAATACCAGAGATAATCTTGGAAAGTTTGATTCTAAGGTAGATAAAGGAATTTTCGTAGGTTATTCTGAAAAGTCTAAGGCTTTTAGAGTTTACAATTCAAGAACTTGTATTATTGAAGAATCTGTTCATGTTAAACTCAATGATGGATTAAAGACTGATAAAGAACTATCAGATCTAGAAGATGATCTTGCAGGTCTTGATATAAACAAGCCAGAAAGTCAACAACCCGATCCAACCAAAACAGAACCTGTGCCTGAGACTGAAAGGCAAGTGGAACAAACGAGTCAGCAAACAAGTCAATATCTTCATGATGATCTCAAAAGGGATTGGAAGTTCAACACTCATCATCCTAAGGATCTTATTATTGGAAATCCTTCTGGGGGAGTAAGAACCAGATCCACATTAAGAGAATCAAGCAATGTGGCCTTTATTTCAGATTTGGAGCCTAAACGCATTGAAGAAGCTCTTGAGGATGAAAGCTGGATTCTTGCTATGCAAGAAGAACTTAACCAGTTCACCATAAATGATGTCCGGGCTATTGTCTCTAAGCCTAAAAACAAGTCGGTTATTGGAACAAGATGGGTCTTCAGAATCAAATTGGATGAAGATGGTAAAGTTGTCAGAAATAAGGCAAGGTTAGTAGCTCAAGGCTATAACCAACAAAAAGGTATTGATTATACTGAAACCTTTGCACCTGTAGCTAGAATAGAAGCCATACGCATTTTAATGTCATATGCTGCACAACACCAAATTACCCTGTTTCAAATGGATGTAAAAAGTGCTTTTCTAAATGGTATAATTGAAGAAGAAGTGTATGTTAAACAACCCCCTGGTTTTGAGGATACTGATAAACCAGATCACATTTTCAAACTTAAAAAGGCATTATATGGTTTGAAACAAGCACCTAGAGCATGGTATGATAGACTCAGTTCTTTTCTCATGCATAATAGTTTTACTAGAGGACAAGTAGACAATACTCTGTTCAAAAAATACTCTAAAGAGAACTTTATTATAGTTCAAATATATGTTGATGATATTATTTTTGGAGTAACTAATGAAAAGCTGTGCAAGGAATTTTCAAGTCTAATGCAAGCTGAATTTGAGATGAGCATGATGGGAGAATTGAAGTTCTTCCTTGGATTAAAAATCAAGCAAACAAGTGATGGAATTTACATTCATCAACAAAAATATACCAAGGAGATACTCAAGAAATACAAAATGGAAAATGCAAAGCTCATGAAAACCCCTATGCAACCCAATGCAAAACTAAGCAAAGATGATGAAGGGAAAAAGGTATATCAAACTGTCTACAGATGTATGATTGGCTCTCTACTGTACTTAACTCCAAGCAGACCTGACATTCAATTTAGTGTCTGTATGTGTGCTAGATTCCAATCTGATCCTAGAGAATCTCATCTTAAGACTGTAAAAAGAATATTTAGATATTTGCTTGGAACTACTAATCTTAGTTTGTTGTATTTAAGATCAAAAGAATACAGATTAGTGGGATATTGTGATGCTGATTTTGCTGGAGACAGAATAGAAAGAAAAAGCACCAGTGGAGGATGTCACTTCATTGGAGCAAGTTTAGTCTCATGGTCAAGCAAGAGGCAGACAACCATTGCCTTGTCTACTGTTGAAGCATAATACATCTCTGCTGCTAGTTGCTGCTCTCAACTCTTATGGGTAGAACATCAACTTGAGGATTACTCTATTTTTGAACTTAACATATCTGTATAGTGTGATAATTCCAGTGCTATATGCTTAACTAAAAATCCAATTCAACATTCTAAGGCTAAGCATATTGAAATCAAACATCATTTCATTAGGGACTATGTTCAAAAAGGCATCTTTGATATTAAGTTTGTTAAAACTGAAAATCAATGGGCTGATATTTTCACTAAACCCCTCGCAGAAGAAAGGTTTTTATTTATTAGAGATAATCTAAACATGCATTGCATTGTTGAATGATATATCTGAATGATAAGATGTCTGTGCTAAATCTGTCATTACTCCTATATACATGTTCTTTCAACTAAGAATTAGTTCAGGGGGAGTAATGATACAATAATTTAAGTGGAATATGTCTAATATGCTTGCTGCATTACTATGATTTTCTTAACATGTTATCTTGCCTTTAACATATCTCATAAATAAAACTTGATAACCCTTTTTGATGTTGACAAAAGGGGGAGAAAGGGAGAAATGAATAGGGAGAATGGTGGGAGAAATAGAATGGGAGAATCAATATGATATGACCTGTTCACTTAAGAAAATTTCAACCTGTCTATATATGCTATTTTCTTTGTTGATATTTTCTGAGGTTCATTAAATCATCTCAATGTTTGTCATCATCAAAAAGGGGGAGATTGTTAAGTCTCTAAAATGTTTAATATGCATTTCCCTAAGTTTTGATGAAAATTAAACATTGGTTAATGATTTAATTAACCTTTATATTGGTTGCTAACCTATTTATTGAGTGTGCAGATTAAGAAATAGAATCATCCGTCCAACACTGTTTGAAGATTGAAGCTTTCGTCCATCGCAAATGTTTGAAGCACACGTCCAAAACACAAGAGAAAGAAACCCGCGTCCAATAAAAATATCATAAGGCCGCGTCCACTAAAAGTATCAGAAGGCCGCATCTACTAAAAACAACAGAAGGCCGCGTCTACTTAAAGTATAAGAATAGCGCGTCCATCAAAGTATCAGAAAAGCACGTCCAGTGAGGTATCAAAATTATCCGTCCAATGACGTGGCACTTGGAGCTCGTCCATCAAAGTATCAGAAAAGCCCGTCCAGTGAGGTATCAGAATTATCCGTCCAATGACGTGGCACTTGGAGCTCGTCCATTAAAGTATCAGAATAGCGCGTCCATTAAAGTATCAGAACAGTGCATCCATTAAGGTCAAATTGTATCCGTCCAATGACGTGGCAAGAGACTCTCGTCCACCAGAGTAACTGAGACTCTCGTCCACTAGAGTAACTGAAACTCTCGTCCACGAGTAATCGAGGCCTCGTCCACCGAGATCGACCGAGGCTCTCCGCCCAAGAAAGTACCAGAGGCTCTCGTCCACTAAAGGTGACAGAAGCTCTCGTCCACTAGAGTAACAGAAGTGCTCGTCCACTAAAGAGACTTGAAGCCTTCTCTCCCACTCAGTTTCACGATTATCAAGAAAAGTCAGAAGACTACTCTCTCAAGCAACCTTGGATAATCTAAAAGAATGCTTCCAACATGCTTTATTCCACAAAAAGGGGAGTGTACTCAGCAAAGTACAAAAAGCTCTCTGCCCAACTCTGACATGGCTGTATCTCAATGCTTAAAGCCATGATCCTACATGTTAGAGTACAACCAATGTTCCTATTACATTAATGGCTGCTCAGAACGACTCTATTGCATTAATGGGTGCTCAGAACGACTCTATTGCATTTAATGAAGTTCTGCTTGAAGCCAACATCTAAGAGAATGTCTCTAACAGATCCTAAATGTTTGAAGACCATAAATACAGAAGTCATTGAAGATGAAGAACAAGAGAATACACACTGCATTAAAACGCCATTACTCTGCTCATTAATTCTTTTATTCTTTCATTCTGTATTCTTCAAACATTTGAAGTTATTACGCAGACTTTCCTAAACTTCACATTTAAACCACTCTCTGAGTGTTAGTGAAAGATCTGCTTGTGAGAAGTTGTATTTTTACAAACCCAAACTCTCAAACAAACCTAAGTGAGCCTGAAGAGGCTAGGTGTGAAAACAATACTTGTCTTGAGCCTGAAGAGGCTAGGTGTGCAAATAATACTTGAGTCTGTAACCTTATCAGTTATAGTGGATAAATCTTGGTGCTGCCAAGGACTGGACGTAGCTCTTTGATTTGAAGAGTGAACCAGGATAAATCATCGTGTCAATCTCTCTTCCCTTAAACTCTTTAATTGCTTTAGTTTTTCTTGCGTCTGTCAAGTGGTGTGTTTGCAATAGTCACCCGTCCATCCTGTATTCTTCCACTCATCCAAAGCTAGCTTTCTGTTTGCGAAAAGATTTCAACTTTGCTTAAATTCTAATAAACACAATTCAACCCCCCTTCTCGTGTTTATAGTTGTCTATTTCATGGACATCTAGCTGATCAAGACGCCAATTGCTGGAAGCTGCTATGGCCAGAAGTAGGCGAATTGTAGTCACTTTGGCAACTGGGGAGTAGGTATCAAAATAATCGATACCTTCAGTTTGTGTAAAACCTCTAGCAACTAGCCTAGCTTTATATCTCTCTAGAGTACCATCAGCCTTGAGTTTGATCTTGTACACCCACTAACAACCTATAGCCTTCTTTCCTGCAGGAAGAGTAGTTATGTCCCATGTATTGTTCTGATTAAGAGTAGCAATTTCAAAATCCATTGCTTTAATCCATTCTGGAGATTGAGAGGCCTGTTTATATGTCTTTGGTTCAACTATAGTGGAAATGGTAAGTGTGTAATTTCTATGTGCAGGGGATAGTTTTGAGTAATCCAAATATGAAGATAAAGGATAAACAATAGTAGAAGCTTGTTGCATTAATAGAGAATTAGCAAGATTGCAATGAAAATCCTGAAGATAAGTTGGTGTTTTTCTTACTCTAGTGGACCTCCTTAATTGTGTAATCGGGTCATTGTCCTGAGACAAAGCCTCAATATGTGTGGTATGTGAAGTGTCATGATGAGTGGTTGCTGGAAAGTCTAAAAACAAAGTATCAAGAGTAGTATCAGATATATGATCAGGAGATAAAGAAGCAGATAAAGAAGAATCATTAGTAGTCAAAGAAGTGGGAAAAGGAAATATATGTTCATAAAAAAGAGCATTTCTAGAGACAAAAATCTGTCTTGAGTGTGAATCAAAAAGCAAATAGCCTTTAGTTCCAGGTTGAAAGCCTAGAAAAACACATTTCCGAGTCCTGCTGTCCAGTTTTGTTCTCTGTTGAGTGATTGTTGAAGCATAAGACAAGCAGCCAAAAACTTTTAAATTCGTAAAGGTAGGTGGATTAGAAAACAACATTTCAAAAGGAGTTTTGTGATGAAGAACAGGAGTAGGCATTCTATTGATAATATAAACAGCATGACAAACAACATATGACCAAAAAAACTTTGGGTAATTTAGAATGAAATAAAAGAGCTCTAGTGATGTCAAGAATATGTCTATGCTTTCTTTCTACTTTAGAATTTTGTTGTTGAGTCTCCACACAATAAGTTTGATGAATAATACCATAAGCATCATAAAAAGGTGGCATGTTAAATTTTTGTCCATTATCTGACCTAATAACCTTAATCTTGGAATCAAATTGTGTAGAGACTAACTGCAGAAATTTAGTAATGATAGGTCTAGTATCAGATTTGGATTTCATTAGGTATAACAAAGTATGCCTACTAAAATCATCAATGATAGTCAAAAAATATGTATATCCTTGAATAGAAGGAACATTTAGAGTTCCCCAAATGTCCATATGGACTAAATCAAAAGGTTTAAAAGAAATAGTTTCACTAGTGGGAAAAGGAAGTTTAGTTTGCTTGGCCATATGACAAGAATTACAAACAAAAGATTTATTGATATTGATATAAGGAAACTGTTTACAAAGAGTATTAAGAACAGTCAATGATGGATGGCCTAGCCTAAAATGCCAAACATCAAAATTGGAAGTACTAACTGCTGTTACAACAGTTTGATTGTGTGCAGAAACAGAAAGGTGTGCAGAACTAGGGGAAACATTTGTTTGTTGTAGAATGTATAAGCCATTGCAAGCCTTAGCAGCTCCAATCATCCTCATTGAAGGGAGTGCCTGTAGGATACAATGATTAGAAGAGAAAATTAGTTGGCAATTCATTGAAGTAGATAAATATTGTACAGAAATTAGATTAAAGTGAAAAGTGGGAATGTGCATCACATTGGTTAAAGTGATATCAGGAGAAATATTAACTGTACCAGAATGAGTAGCTATGATTGTTTGTCCATTTGGTAAATGGATAGAAATAGGAGAAATGGTGTTATATGTATGAAAAAGAAATTGATGGCAGCACACGTGAACAATGGAGCCAGTATCTAAAAGCCAAGAAATAAGGTGAAGGGAAGAAGTACCTGACCGTGTTAGATGAGAGATCATGTGCTTGGGAGGAGCATCATGATTGTCAGGGTTAATCACCGGAATAGAGGAAGAAGAAGGCTCACTCTTAGACCCTTGCAATAGAGAAAACAGCTTCTTGCAATCATCTTGGCTAAGTTGAATAGAAGCAGCAGGCTTAGGAGTCTGATTAGATGATTGAGTATTGCTAGGCTGGTCAGCAAAGGTTGCATTGACAGGTTTATCTTGATTCTTGGCCTGAAATCCTGGTGATGAGTGTGATTTCACCTCATATTTCAGTGTCATTTTGCATGCATTTTCATATAGTTTAGGCATATTTAATTTGATTTTTGTTAGTTTTTACCTTGGAACGGGTAAGACGGTTTTGTGGTGTTTATGTGCAGGAATTGAGGATTAAAATGCTCAAGATTAACCATGATGGAGCTTGCATGAAGACGGAGCTTCAAAAGTAAGGAAAATGAGCCAAACTGAGCCCATCACGACCTAGCCGTGACAGCCATCACGATCATGATCGAGTAGAGCTGAAAAGAAAGAATGGAAAAGTCAGAGCTGGTCACGACCGTGACATGTCAACTGAACCAAACCCTCACAGACAGAACTAATCACGACTAGACCGTGATGGTGGTCACGGTCATGACAGGCCCGGCAGCGAAGCCATTCCAAGTCAGAATCCATCACGGCCTGGTCGTGACAGGCATCACGATCGTGACATGCAATATCTGGATTTCTAAAAGTTGATTTTATCTGATTTTGTAATTGCTTGTGATGCAAGTTACCCTACCTTATAAATAGGACCTAGAGTCTCAAAAATAGCAGACTTTTGGGGGCTGCTATCTTAGGCAAAATTAGGATTTCTCTTCTTTTTCTTCTTCTCTTCTCTTAGGTTCTCTTTCATGTTCTTGTTAATCAAGCTTGCTATGAACATGGCAATGCTTGAGTAGTAGTCTTATTTCTAGGGTTTGGGGTTGTGCCCAAGATTTGTTTATGGTGACAAATTGACATTTGGTCTCTTGTTAATTTCGATTTTGCTTTCGATTTGATTTCTATTGCTTTAATTACTCGTAAATTCGGTGGTCACTTATTTGCTTGTCATAGATACTCTAAGGAGGAACCTAGCGGTGAACTTAGGTATCGGATCTATACGAATCAAACTTAGGACTTAAATCACGAGAGTTAGAAGCGGTCCTTCGAGGGATCACGAATTGTCACAGAACTTAAAGGGTCCAATTTAAATTCAATTACCACGAGAGTAGGGGTTGGTTTAATTGGGAACGGTTTTTGTAACCCGAGGGAGCATTAACTTATTAAGGATAAATTCACCTTTAAAGCAATTTTGATAATTAACAAGGGGTAGTCAATTTGGTAACATTAACAATCTTGTTGGTCACCCAATTCCTAGGAATCTCTTTTGATTTGAAAAACCCCTAATTGATTTACTTTGCTATTTTAATTGATTGCGCTCTTAAATATCTGATTTTATAGTTAATTCTTATTACAAAAATCAAATCTTTTCCAAATCTCTTTTTTTATATAGTCCAATTTAATCGATTTAATAATTAATTGTTATTTGAGATCACGGTCTTTGTGGGATCGATCTTTTTATTACTACACGACGAATCCGATACACTTGACAGAGGACATCAAGTTTTTGGCGCCGTTGCCGGGGACTGTGCTTTCTTGAATCTCAATTTAATTTTTAAATTGATTTTTCTGTACCTTTTTTTTATTATTTTTTTTATATATTAAATTTTCTCTTTTTTTTCATTTACCTCTTTTTTTTATAGTATCCATCTCTCTCTTACAGGTATTTTTATGCGAAGATCCCGAAGTTTTGGAAATCTCATTGAAGTTGACCCCGAGATTGAAAGGATCATTCATAGACGTGGGAGACTACAAAGACAAATAGAGAGAGAGAGAGGTTGATTCCCATTCCACTCATGGTGAATCTACCGGATACCAAACCACTGAAGGACTACACAGCCCCAAATGCTAGGGGTTTGCAAACTGGGATTGCTAGGCCAGAAATCGAGGCGGAGAACTACACTATACCGCCTATGCTAATTGGCATGATTAGGCAACATCAATTTGGAGGATTACCCTCGGAGGACCCGACTGATCATGTGGAAACATTCTTGGAGTTCACCGATGCAATTAGAATTCATGGTGCCCCGATTGATGCTATTCGCTTGAGGTTATTCCCCTCTTCTCTTACTGGAAAGGCAAAAGCTTGGTTGATGCAAGTGTCCGCTAATACCTTGTCAACTTGGGACCAACTGGAGCAGGCATTCTTGGAGAAATTCTTCCCTCCATCCAAGACAGCTTACCTACGAACTCATATCACTAGCTTCTTCCAAAAGGACGGAGAATGCTTGTCCGAAGCTTGTGATCGTTACAAAGGGTTGCTGGAGTCTTGTCCACATCATGGTCTTGAGAGGTTGTTAGTGCACACCTTCTACAACGGATTGGATTAATCTTCGAAGGTGTCACTTGACTCCGCAGCTGGTGGAGCCTTTATGAATAGACCTCTGACTGAAGCATTCAATATCATTGAAAACGTAGCCACCAACTACCACCAATGGGGTTCGGAAAGAGGTAATAACCCGAAAAAGTTTTCGGGGGGTAAGTTTGAAATGAATAGCACTGATCTAATTATGTCTAAATTTGACTCATTGAATAAACACTTTGATAAGCTTGAAAAGGCTAATGTGAGTTCAATAGGTGCTACTAATATTGTTTGTGAGATTTGTGGAATGCAGGGACATGACATAATGGAGTGCCCACATGGTATCGCTCCTGGATCCGGTGCTTCGGGGGAACAAGTGAACTCTTGTCACAACTTCTATGACACGAACCCGAAGTTGTCAAACTATGTTCCCCCAAATTCTTGCAACCAAGTAAGGAAGAATAGCCTTTATCTATCCTACGGGAACTACAACAACACGTTGAACCACGAATTCTAGGAAGGCCAAGGTAATAGGAAACCCGCATCAGGGTATCCTCAGGTACAAGAGTCTAAACTTGAGTCTCTTTTGGAAAATTTTGTTGAAACTCAAACAAAGCAAAATGAAGACTTTAGACAACAAGGTAGGGCAGTCAATGAGGCAATAAAAGAGTTAACATCTAAGGTAGATAACTTAGCCATCCAGAATAAGATGTTAGAAACTCAGATTGCCTAACAAGCTAGTACATATTCTAGAGCTAAGGGTACGTTTCCAGGACAACCCGAAGTTAATCCCAATGAGCACTGTAATGCTATATGCTTGAGGGATGATAAGCTTGGGGTAGTTTAAAAGGATGTGGAATGTGAGGAGGACATGACTGAACATAAAGAGATAGAGCCAAAGTATGTCCCTTGATAGGCCTCTGGCTCATCTAGTTTTATGGCTAGTATGACCAGGGTTTTGTGCAAATTATATCCTATTTTCACCCAAATCAGATTAGATTGTCCTCAAGCAAGGTTTTGAGTCTCTAGAGTAGTTTTAGGTTAATTTAGCCAGTTTGAGTCAAATAATACACTTATAGTTGTGTCTTTGTTTTCAGGTTAAGTTGGAAGTCAAGAGAATAAAGAAACAGGGGATTCGCCTCGCGAACATTTCTTCGCCTCGCGACCCCGAAGGCTGACTGTTCCAAGAAAATGCAAGGTCTCTGGTTCGCCCCGCGAAGAAGATCTCCCCCCGTGAGTCACCCAACCCTGAAAGTCAGAGACTATCACGGCTTACCCGTGTTGAAGGTCACGCCTGTGGCAGTTTTGAAGTTGAAGAGTCTCGCCTCGCGAGCATCCATTCGCCTCGCGAGCCTGGAAGTCAGAAAGCATCACGGTTGGCCCCTGATGTCATAACGGGCGTAATAAGAAGACTCTTCAGTTCCTCGCCTCGCGAGTAGTCCTTCGCCCCGCGAGAATACCAAGCGTTCCTGACTCTTCACAATATTCGCCTCGCGAATTAGGTCTCGCCTCCCGAGTGGCAAAAATTCCTGAATGTTATAAATAGCTGTCTAGGCAGATTATGAACAACTTTTGCTTCTCCACAGTATTACATATTTTTCTGTGTGTTTTGTTTTTGTCATGGAGAACTAATTTCTTAGATTAGTCTACTGTATGAGAATTCCATATACTTGAGGTTTTGTAATTCCTATTTTAATTGCTTTTCCCTTTTCAATACCATATTATACATTTCTGTTTGTTATTTTAGGAGTGTGTAGTGTTGTATTGATTCGTTTCAGTGATGTTATGTTCCTATACTAAATCGCGTTTGTTCATTCATGTTCGTTAGTTCATGAGGGCTTAACCCCGTTTGTTATTTCGGGAATAGGAACATATATCCGTAGTAGTGATTGCGTTGTTAATTGTTGCTACAACTGAAAGGGGATTAGAATCTGCTTAGGGCTTGGGATTACATGAACCAATGATAGTGGGGAATTTGAGAACAGTAGATTAATCGTTGTTTGCTATTTGATAATCTTTTTGAACTGCCTTGTTTTATTGCTCTGTTTTCATTGTCCTATTTTCTTTGATTGCATCCAAACAAACCCCCCCCAAAAAAAAAACTAATTTTTGTGAAAAATAACACTTTAAGAGTCCGTGTGAGACGACATCTGAGTTGTCGCCCTAACTACAGTTTTAAAACCAGCTCGTTCTTTTTGGCGCGTGCGCGACAGCGCGACCAAAAATTGGCGCCGTTGCCGGGGACTCTGATTTGTTATTTTTCGCATTTTGTTTTTTTTTTATTTTCTTTTCTTCCTTTTATTTTCTGTTTTTGTTTTGAATTGGTCTGGCTACTAGGTCGAATTGCCCTGAATTGTGTGATTTTGATCCGGAAATTGAAAGAACACTGCACACACTCCGTAGAGAATTTCGGGCTAGCACTAGTAGTGATTCTAATTCCAAAACTGTTTTTGAAAACATGGGAGACCAAAGGACATTAAGACAGCTTGCTGCCCCTGATGTAAATTACAATGGATTGTGTATTTCATATCCTAGTGCTGATACTCCTTTTGAACTAAAATCTGGTTTCATTCACTTGTTGCCAAAGTTTAATGGTCTTGCAGGTGAGGATCCACACAAGCACTTGGAGGAATTCCAAGTTGTATGCTCCACAACCTCGAGATCAGAGGGAGTAACTGAGGATAGCATCAAACTGAAGGCTTTTCCATTTTCACTCCAGGGAGCTGCAAAGGATTGACTGTTGTATCTTGAGCCCAACTCTATCACCACTTGGAATGATTTGAAGAGGGTTTTCCTAGAAAGATATTTTCCTGCTTCAAGAGCTGCGTCAATAAGGAAAGAAATATGTGGCATCAAGCAAGGGAATGAGTCGCTAGCTGAATATTGGGAAAGGTTCAAGCATTTGGTATCCAGTTGCCCACAGCATCAGATTTCTGAACAGCTTCTCATCCAGTACTTTTATGAAGGATTGTTGCCGATGGATAGGAATCTTTTGGATGCTGCTAGTGGGGGAGCACTTGTTGATAAGACCCCAGCTGCTGCCAAGCAACTCATTGAGAATATGTCACTGAATTCCCAGCAGTTTACTACCAGAAGAAATTCAGTTGAGACAAGAGGTGTGCATGAGGTCCATAGTTCATCTTCCAACCAGGCCGCCCTTGAGAATAGATTGGATGAGCTGACTTCTTTTGTAAGGCAATTGGCAATAGACAGGGTTCGGCCTGCAAAGTTATGTGGCATGTGCAATTCACCTGAGCACCCATATGATCCATGCCCCATCCAGAGAGAAGAGTTTGTCAGTGAAGTATCTCAAGCTTATGCAGTAAATCCATATAATCAAGGAAACAGTCAGAATCGGTACAGCACTCCAGACCACTCTACCAATAGGTACCATCCAACTGGAGGAATCATCCTAATCTGCGGTATGGGAACTCATCCCAACAACAACCGATGGCAGCACCTCAGAATCCTCCTCCAGTGACCACTTCAGCACCTTCTGGACCTTCATTAGAGGATATGCTCAAACAAATGGCTGCACAAAATCTCCAGTTCCAGCAGCAAATGGGACAGATTCAGACCTCACAGACACAGTTTCAGCAGCAAACAAGTGCCAGCATTCAAAATTTAGAGACACAGGTTGGACAACTGGCCTCCTCCATAAATAACATACAGCAAGGTCAAAGAACAACCCAGCTGCCTGCACAGTCAGTGATAAATCCCAATGCCTCCAACCCTAATGTGAGTGCCATATCTCTGAGATCTGGAAAAGTTGTTGAGGCCACCTCTGGAAAGGATGAAGAAACTATTGAGGTAACTCCTGAGCCTATTGTTGAAGTTGAAGTTGAGAAAGTGTACAGCCCACCAATCCCATTCCCACACAGATTACAGAAAAATAAGAAGATTGGTGGTGAAGACAAAGAAAGGGAGATTTTAGATGTGTTCAGAAAAGTAGCTGTGAATATTCCCCTTTTAGATGTGATCAAGCAGGTGCCCAAGTATGCCAAATTTCTGAAGGATCTATGCACCAACAAGAGGAAGATGAAGAATAATGAAAGGGTTGATTTGGGAAGAAATGTCTCAGCTCTTATCCAGTCTAGGCCTGCACCAGAAAGAGTTGTTGTTTTAGCCCCTACTCAGGCATTACCACAGAAGTGCAAGGATCCAGGCACTTTCACTATTCCATGCACTATTGGGGACAGGAAGTTTGAAAACTGCATGCTGGACTTGGGAGCATCCATAAATGTCATGCCTACCTCCATCTTTAACAACCTTGATCTTGGGACTTTGCAGTATACCGGTCTCACCATCCAGTTGGCTAACAGGACCAGTGCCCGACCCATGGGAATGGTAGAAGATGTGCTAGTGCAAGTTGATGATTTGATCTTCCCTGCTGACTTCTACATCTTAGACATGGCAGGAGAGACTCATTCCAGTAGATCACCAATAATCTTGGGGAGACCATTCATGAAGACAACCAAGACTAAGATTGATGTGAATGATGGGACTATGTCTATGGAGTTTGGTGATATTGTGGCCAAGTTCAAGATCTTTGATGCAATGAAACACCCACTGGAGGAGCACTCGGTTTTCCAACTAGAGTTGCTTTCTGAGCTTATTGAGGATACCCATGAGGACTTTATTTCTGATTTTCCATTCATTTCTGGTTTTGATGATTTGTATTCATGTACTAACTGTACTAACACTAACCCGTGTGTTGTTTGTCCTGAGTTTCTTGATTCAACCTTGCAGGGTGATAGTGATAGTGAGAGTGAAGTTGTCTGTTCTGCAGGAGTCCTTGACATCATAGCTACTCCCAATGTACCATCCATTGAGCAGCCACCATCCTTAGAGCTCAAGCCACTTCCTGGGAACCTGAAGTATGCCTACCTGGAGACAAACGAAAAACTGCCAGTCATCATTTCTTCCAGCCTTGATTCTGACCAGGAAGCCAAGCTTTTAGAGGTTCTGAAGAAGCACAAGAAGGCTATTGGGTGGACCTTGTCTGATATTCCAGGAATTAGCCCCTCCAGATGCATGCACAGAATTCTATTGGAGGATGGGGCTAAACCAGTTAGACAGGCCCAAAGACGTCTAAACCCATTGATTTTGGATGTGGTGAAGAAAGAGGTGACTAAGCTTCTGCAGGCAGGTATTATATACCCCATCTCTGATAGTACTTGGGTAAGTCCGGTGCAAGTTGTACCAAAGAAGTCTGGTCTCACAGTAGATAGGAATGATAATAATGAGCTTGTACCTACTAGAGTCCAGAATAGCTGGCGAGTCTGTATAGATTATAGGAAGTTGAACCAGGCCACCAGAAAGGATCACTTTCCTTTGCCGTTCATAGATCAGATGCTGGATCGGCTGGCTGGTAAATCTCATTATTGTTTTCTTGATGGCTTTTCCGGATATTTCCAGATCCATATTGCCCCTGAGGATCAGGAAAAGACCACTTTCACGTGCCCCCTTGAGACGTTTGCCTATAGGAGGATGCCATTTGGCCTTTGTAATGCTCCTGGCACCTTCCAAAGATGCATGCTTAGCATTTTCTCTGAATTTATTGAAAATTGCATAGAGGTGTTCATGGATGACTTCACTGTATATGGCTCCTCATTTGATGCATGTCTGCATAGTCTGAGTTTAGTTCTACAAAGATGCATTGAGACTGATTTGATTTTGAACTATGAAAAATGTCACTTTATGGTAAAACAGGGGATAGTTTTGGGTCATGTAATTTCTAAAGAGGGTATTTCAGTAGATCCTGCAAAAATTGATGTGATTTCTTCATTGCCTTACCCATCATGCGTACGCGAGATCCGTTCTTTCCTTGGACATGCAGGTTTCTACAGACGCTTTATAAAGGACTTCAGCAAGATAGCTCTGCCATTGTCAAACTTGCTGAAGAATGATGCCCTGTTCCATTTTGATGACCATTGCAAGGAGGCATTTGACCACCTGAAAAAAGCATTGACCTCTACCCCCATCATCCAGCCCCAGTTGGACCGACACCCTTTGAACTAATGTGTGATGCTTCCAATTTTTTGTGGGAGCGGTTCCGGCACAAAGGGTGGGCAAGGCTGCCCATGTAATTCACTATGCTTCTAGGACATTAGATGCTTGCACAATCAAATTACACCACCACCGAGAAAGAAGCGCTAGTCATTGTTGTATTTGCACTTGATAAGTTTAGGTCATATTTGCTAGGTTCTAGGGTTATTGTTTTCACTGACCATGCAGCTCTGAAATATCTGTTAAAGAAACCAGAGGCTAAGCCAAGACTGATCCGGTGGATGCTTTTGCTCCAAGAATTCAATGTGGAGATAAAAGACAAGAGTGGAGCTGAAAATTTGGTAGCAGATCACTTGAGCCGAATAGCTAGGGATGAGGATCCTTCTCCCATCCAAGATGATTTCCCTGATGAGAGGCTTCTACATCTGTATGGGGTAACACCCTGGTTTGCTGACATAGTTAACTTTCTTGTTGCTGGTGTTGTTCCTGCAGGTACAAGTAGACATAAGTTCCACAAGCTCAAGAGCGATGCAAAGTACTATGTGTGGGATGATCCCTACCTTTGGAAGTTTTGCAGTGATCAGGTGATTCGGAGGTGTGTCCCCGATCATGAGACAGAGTCCATCTTGCATTTTTCACATGCCTCTCAAGTAGGAGGACATTTTGGACCACAGAGGAAAGCAAGAAAAGTCCTGGATTCTGGGTTTTACTGGCCCACAATTTTTAGAGATGCCTATGAGGTTTACAGAAATTGCAAAGAATGTCAAACAGCAGGCCCTGCCATCACTCGTAGGAGTGAGATGCCTCAGCAGCCCATGCTCTTTTGTGAGGTTTTTGATGTGTGGGGGATTGATTTCATGGGTCCTTTCCCCCCTTCTTTTGGTTTTGTATATATTCTTTTGGCTGTAGACTATGTTTCAAAGTGGGTGGAAGCAATCCCCACTAGGACTAACGATGCTAAAGTTGTTTCCAAATTTGTTAGGTCCAACATTTTTTGCAGGTTTGGCATACCTAAGGCCATCATCAGTGACCAGGGCACACACTTCTGCAACAGAACCATGGAAGCCTTACTCAGGAAGTATGGGGTTGCACATAGAGTTTCCACTGCTTACCATCCCCAGACCAATGGCCAGGCTGAAATATCAAACAGGGAGATCAAGCAGATTCTAGAGAAGATGGTGCAGCCGAATAGAAAGGAATGGAGCCGCCGTCTGGAAGACGCACTGTGGGCTCAGAGGACTGCTTTCAAGACACCTATAGGAATGTCCCCCTTTCGGCTTGTATTTGGTAAGGCATGTCACCTCCCGGTGGAAGTTGAGCACCGTGCATACTGGGCAGTCAAGTGCTGTAACTTGGACATGAAGGAAGCTGGTGTTGAAAGAAAACTGCAGTTGCAGCAACTTGAGGAGCTTAGGCTAGAAGCCTATGAAAGCTCCAGGATTTATAAAGAGAAAACAAAACAATTTCATGATAGGATGATTGTTAGAAAAGAATTTTCTGTGGGCCAGCTAGTCTTCTTGTTTAACTCCCGCCTGAAATTGATGGCTGGGAAACTTAGGTCCAAATGGGATGGCCCCTTTGTTGTTACTAGCGTTTTTCCTTATGGTGCGGTAGAGATTACACGTGCAGGTACCCACAAGCCATTCAAGGTTAACGGGCAGAGGCTGAAGCCATTCCATGGTGTGGATGCTGTTGTTCCTGTGGATGTTAATGTTGAAGAGCTCTCCTTGGAAGCTCCCACCTACACTGATACTTGATCAGGGAGTTTCTTTTCCTTTCCCTCACTCTGATTTTATTGTTATGTTGTTTCATTGGGGACAATGCATGTTTTAAGTGTGGGGGAGGGAACTAGTTGTAGTTTTTGTTTTGTTTGTTTTCCTTTTCTTTTAATAAAGCTCCTGAATAATTTGAGAAGCTCAGGAGTTGTGTTGAGTCTAGTGTTGGAAAGTTTATTGGATTTTATTGATTTTGCATAGATTGATTGCATGTAATTTGTTGACTGTTCCCCCTAGGATTTGAAATTTTTTTGAAAAATGATCCTCATGTGATTGAAAACTGAACTTTGAGATTTTGTTATAATGGCATGATTTATGATAAGTTTGGGGTGATAGGAAGCACACACGAGGGATAGAATCTCTGTCAAACAATTTGCAAAAATGTCCAGGTGAGGTTTTGAGCCTCCAACATGTTTTAAAATGTGTGAGAATCACTTTCAAGTTGCACTTTCCTGAATTTGCTTGAATCTCTTTATGGTTTGCATGATTATGTGTTTGCTTCAGATGATTTAGGCATTTTCTTTGTAAATAGCTACTTAGCCTAAAATAATCATCCCCAATGCATGTTCCCTAGTTAGCCCCATTGAGCCTGATTAGCCTGTTAATTCTTGATAACCTAATGTTATAAGCCCAAAAAAATCTGGAAAACCATGTTAACCCGATCTTAGGATTAGGAGAGCATGAAATCTTAGAAAGAAGAAGGGTGCAAGAAACTAAGTTTGGGGTGGCTGCAAGGTGTAATGTGCTGTCTGGGATTGAAAAAAAAATGTAGAAAAAAAAAGTGTAAAATAAAATAAAAATAAAAATAAAAGTTTTAGAAAAATAAAAGAGGCTGTAGTCACCCAAAGCATAAAGAAAAAATGAGAAAAGGAACTTGAGTGGAATTCCAATGTTTTGAAGTGTTTTCATGCTCTCTTAGTTCCTAGGGTCCTCAGCCTAGTTCCTTTGTATATCCTACCCTTAGCCAGGCCCCATTACAACCCATAAAAGACCTTTTGATGTTGCATGCATGTTCTCTGTGGGAACCATTTTGAGATAAAAATCAAATTTATGGGAAGTGCTCTTAAAAGTGAAATTGAGTGAAATGTTGTTAGCCTGACACAAACTGAGTGATTGAGTGAACACTAAATGCCCTTATGAGGAAGGCAGTTGTTTGAATTTGGTGATCTCTCTCTTGTGTGTGACTTGGATCCCCTGCTTAGATTGATGATTGTTTGAATAATGAAATTCTCAATTGTTTAGAATGAATGATTGTGGGGATTGCTTTGCTTGAAAAGGGGGGACAATGAAGAAAACTGTTTTGATGAAACTGCTTGAATTTGTGTAAGGTTGATTGAATCTTTTAAGCTTGCCAGGTCTTGAGTCTTTTTTATTTTTGAGTTTTAGTTTGCTTGGGGACAAGCAAAGTTTAAGTTTGGGGTATTTTGATAAGCCTCTAGCTCATCTAGTTTTATGGCTAGTATGAACAGGGTTTTGTGCAAATTATATCCTATTTTCACCCAAATTAGATTAGATTGTCCTCAAGCAAGGTTTTGAGTCTCTAGAGTAGTTTTAGGTTAATTTAGCCAGTTTGAGTCAAATAATACACTTATAGTTGTGTCTTTGTTTTCAGGTTAAGTTGGAAGTCAAGAGAATAAAGAAACAGGGGATTCGCCTCACGAACATTTCTTCGCCTCGTGACCCCGAAGGCTGACTGTTCCAAGAAAATGCAAGGTCTCTGGTTCGCCCCGCGAAGAAGATCTCCCCCCGCGAGTCACCCAACCCTGAAAGTCAGAGACTATCACGGCTTACCTGTGTTGAAGGTCACGGCTGTGGCAGTTTTGAAGTTGAAGAGTCTCGCATCGCGAGCCTGGAAGTCAGAAAGCATCACGGTTGGCCCCTGATGTCATAACGGGCGTAATAAGAAGACTCTTCAGTTCCTCGCCTCGCGAGTAGTCCTTCGCCCCGCAAGAATACCAAGCGTTCCTGACTCTTCACAATATTCGCCTCGCGAATTAGGTCTCGCCTCGCGAGTGGCAAAAATTCCTGAATGTTATAAATAGCTGTCTAGGCAGATTATGAACAACTTTTGCTTCTCCACAGTATTACATATTTTTCTGTGTGTTTTGTTTTTGTCATGGAGAACTAATTTCTTAGATTAGTCTACTGTATGAGAATTCCATATACTTGAGGTTTTGTAATTCCTATTTTAATTGCTTTTCCCTTTTCAATACCATATTATACATTTCTGTTTGTTATTTTAGGAGTGTGTAGTGTTGTATTGATTCGTTTCAGTGATGTTATGCTCCTATACTAAATCGCGTTTGTTCATTCATGTTCGTTAGTTCATGAGGGCTTAACCCCGTTTGTTATTTCGGGAATAGGAACATATATCCGTAGTAGTGATTGCATTGTTAATTGTTGCTACAACTGAAAGGGGATTAGAATCTGCTTAGGGCTTGGGATTACATGAACCAATGATAGTGGGGAATTTGAGAACAGTAGATTAATCGTTGTTTGCTATTTGATAATCTTTTTGAACTGCCTTGTTTTATTGCTCTGTTTTCATTGTCCTATTTTCTTTGATTGCATCCAAACAAACCCCCCCCCCCCCCCCCCCCAAAAAAAAAACTAATTTTTGTGAAAAATAACACTTTAAGAGTCCGTGTGAGACGACATCTGAGTTGTCGCCCTAACTACAGTTTTAAAACCCGCTCGTTCTTTTTGGCGCGTGCGCGACAGCGCGACCAAAAATTGGCGCCGTTGCCGGGGACTCTGATTTGTTATTTTTCGCATTTTTTTTTTTTTATTTTCTTTTCTTCCTTTTATTTTCTGTTTTTGTTTTGAATTGGTCTGGCTACTAGGTCGAATTGCCCTGAATTGTGTGATTTTGATCCGGAAATTGAAAGAACACTGCACACACTCCGTAGAGAATTTCGGGCTAGCACTAGTAGTGATTCTAATTTCAAAACTGTTTTTGAAAACATGGGAGACCAAAGGACATTAAGACAGCTTGCTGCCCCTTATGTAAATTACAATGGGTTGTGTATTTCATATCCTAGTGCTGATACTCCTTTTGAACTAAAATCTGGTTTCATTCACTTGTTGCCAAAGTTTAATGGTCTTTGAAGGACTTCCTTGGAAGAAAGGTGTTCTTGCACTTCCAAGCCCGGCCGATCCCGGTTGATTGAAGGAAGTATGGTCAAGCTTAAGATCGTAAATAAGCGCTTCTTGGGAGGCAACCCAAGTTTTCTTTCCCTTTTCCATTTGTTTTTGAATTTTGTTTCTGAATAATTTGAGAAGATTAAGAGTAGAAAGATCACTAATTTATGGTTCTGCCAAGTATTTTCAGGGTATGAAGGCAGGAAGAGCAAAAAGGCATGAAAAAAATAAAGTCAGAATTGATCACGGCCTAGCCGTGGAGGTGGTCACAGCCGTGATTAGCCAAGAGCTGAAGATCAGAATGTACCACGGTCTAGCCGTGATGAAAGTCACGGCCGTGAAAGGTCAGCTCCTATAGACCAGAATTGATCACGGCCTAGCCGTGATGTATATCGCGCCCGTGATGGGGACTCGCTTAACACCAGAACTGGTCACGGCCATGACCTGTCTTCCAGCAGCTCTTTGACTGACATGTGAGCCAACACCCTCCACCACCTCGGTGAGTTGTTCCATTTTTCTTCTCTCTCAGACCTGATTATTTACATTGGGGAAAATGTAAGTTTTTAAGCTTGGGGTAGGGGTATTTTTGCATTTTTCCATTTTTTTTATGTTGCATTCATTTAGGGTTAGTTTTGCATATATCACAAGATTAGACTGCCCCTTGTTTAGAGTATGCCTCCAATTGTGAAAACCTTTGTGCCAAATGAATTGAGACAGTGAATTTCTGAACCCAATTTTTGTATTCTCGTGATAGGCTAAAAATAAAAATGATTGAGATGATCTTCTGATAGTTGATAATTAGCATGTGGTTCCTTGGATTTGTGTTTCTCATTGATTTTAAACTACTAAATGTGAGATTTTTGAGTCTAAAAGGGGCAATCACTAAATCTACCCCATTCTTTGTGATTGAGTGTTTTATTCCTCTTTGATCGTGTTCTCTAGAACTTGACTTGAAACCGTTTTGAAACTTAAATTTTTTTTAAAACATATTTGAAAATGATTGAGGCACTAGGTATTTTTCTGGCCTTCTGAGCTTTGATTGATTAAATGCTACCCCTTAGTTTCCCAATTTTGAGCCTAAAAGAATAAAATACTTTTATTGGTACCTTGATTTATTTTGATGAATGATACTTGGTATGACACCTTTTAAAGTATTGCAAAAAGGGCAAAAAGGTAGTTTGAAGAATAAATTGTGGGATAAAAAGTTAGAAATATATTTCTCTTAAGTTGAGAATCTCCCCTTCTCCAAATAAATAAAATAAAATAAACAAAAAAAATGGAGAAGGGGATGAGAAAAAGAAAGTGAGAAATAAAATAAAATAGAAAAAAAAGAAAGTTGGAAAAGTGAACTAAAGCCCAAAAAGGTATTTTAGAAGGTTGTCATGCTTTGCATTGTTTGATATTTTGTTTAGCCTTCATGAATTTTCCTTTTATTGACTTCCCCACCTAACAATTAATCCCATGGCCCCATTACAACCAAAATAAAAGACCTCTTGATCCTTATGTGTTTTCTTTAATAAAGTAGAGATTTGGTTAATAGTCAAGCTTACGGTAGAATACATTCCTTAAGGAAATTGAGCGAATTGTCATATACCCTTAAACACTTGAGTGAGATGAGAAAAGTGCCCGAATCAGTGAGAGATGTGAATTTAGGGAACCTAAGCTTCTAATTGGACCTTAGTTACTTATTTGAATATGCCTATCACTTGGATTAGTTACTCGGGTTCTTGGTTCATTGTCCATGCTCTGACTGTTTATCTTGTCTGGCCTTAGTGATTGCTTGAGGACAAGCAAAACCTTAAGCTTGGGGTGGTTTGATGAGTGTGATATCACCTCATATTTCAGTGACATTTTGCATGCATTTTCATGTAGTTTAGGCATATTTAATTTGATTTTTGTTAGTTTTTACCTTGGAACGGGTAAGGCGGTTTTGTGGTGTTTATGTGCAGGAATTGAGGATTAAAATGCTCAAGATTAACCATGATGGAGCTTGCATGAAGATGGAGCTTGAAAAGTAAGGAAAATGAGCCAAATAGAGACCATCACGGCCTAGCCGTGATAGCCATCACGGCCATGATCGAGTAGAGCTGAAAAGAAAGAATGGAAAAGTCAGAGCTGGTCACGGTCAGGCCGTGATGTCCATCACGGTCGTGACATGCCAACTAAACCAGACCCTCACAGGCAGAACTGATCATGGCTAGGCCGTGATGGTGGTCACGGCCGTGACAGGCCCAGCAGTGAAGCCATTCCAAGTCAGAATCCGTCACGGCGTGGACGTGACAGGCATCACGGCCGTGACGCGCAATATCTGGATTTTTGAAAGCTGATTTTATCTGATTTTGTAATTGCTTGGGATGCAAGTTACCCTACCTTATAAATAGGACCTAGAGGCTCGAAAATAGCAGACTTTTGGGGGCTGCTACCTTAGGCAAAATTATGATTTCTCTTCTTCTTCTTCTTCTCTTCTCTTAGGTTCTCTTTCATGTTCTTGTTAATCAAGCTTGTTATGAACATGGCAATGCTTGAGTAGTAGTCTTATTTCTAGGGATTGGGGATGTGCCCAATATTTGTTTATGGTGACAAATTGACATTTGGTCTCTTGTTAATTTCGATTTTGCTTTCGATTTGATTGCTATTGCTTTAATTACTCATAAATTCGATGGCCACTTATTTGCTTGTCATAGATACTCTAAAGAGGAACCTAACGGTGAACTTATGTATCGGATCTATAGGAATCAAACATAGAACTTAAATCACGAGAGTTAGAAGTGGTCCTTCGAGGGCTCACGAATTGTCACAGAACTTAAATGGTTCAATTTAAATTCAATTACCACGAGAGTAGGGGTTGGTTTAATTGGGAACGGTTTTTGTAACCCGAGAGGGAGCATTAACTTATTAAGGATAAATTCGCCTTCAAAGCAATTTTGATAATTAACAAGGGGTAGTCAATTTGGTAACATGAATAATCTTTTTGGTAACCCAATTCCTAGGAATCTCTTTTGATTTGAAAAACCCCTAATTGATTTATTTTCCTATTTTAATTGATTGTGTTCTTAAATATCTGATTTTCTAGTTAATTCTTATTACAAAAATCATCTTTTCCAAATCTCTTTTTTTATATAGTCCAGGTTAATCGATTTAATAATTAATTGTTATTTGAGATCACGGTCTATGTGGGATCGATCTTTTTATTACTTGACGACGAATCCGGTATACTTGCCGGAGGACATCACCTGGTGGAAAACCATGATTAAAATAGCATGTTTTCGCTGTATGAAACTGTCTTCCACAGAAGGTACAGTGTTTATTATTATTGGATCTTCCACGACCCCTACTTCCTTGATAGTTAGGAGTGCCTCTTCCTTGGGATCCTCTGGGAGGTGTCCATGTAGTACTGTTATTTGCAGCAGCAAGAATTGGAGAGGCATGAAGATTGGAGTCAAGAACCTTTCTTTTCTTGTTGACTTACCAGAGAAAAGGCTTTGTTAATTGGAGGAAGAGGTTCAAGTAGAAGGATTTGGGTTTTGACAGTGTTAAAATTGTCATTAAGACCTTTCAAAAAGCAAATGACATATTCATTGTCCTTACGATGTTTCATGGAAGCAGTAAGGTTGCAGGAACTAGGTGAATTGCAAGAACAAACAGGAGTAGGTCTTAAAGAATCCAATTTTTCCCAAAGGGTTTTCGAATCAGTGTAAAATTGAGAAACAATGCGATATCCTTGCTTAATTGAATGTAAATCTTGAAGAATGTCAGAGATACGAAAATGGTTACCTTTAGAGAACCTTTCATGGAGATCAAGCCAAAGAAGGCGAGCATTATCAATATAAATTGTGCTTTGTGTAATAGGTTGGGCGAGGCATCGGTTGAGCCAAGAAAGAACTATGTTGTTACATCTCTCCCAAGCATCAAAAATAGGATCCGTTGGAAGGGGGCAAGAATAGTGCCATCAACAAACTTGTGCTTGTTCTTTGAAAGAAAAGTTCTCTTCATAGCACGAACCCAAGAATGGAAATTATCACCAATGAGAGGTGGTGACACCAGGATGGCCCTTGGATTTTCGCCAGGATGGAGATAATAGGGGCTACTAGGTACTTGGGATGGATCGATAGTAGGGTTGGGGTTGATGACAACCTTAGAGGAGTCACCATTAGAAGATGAATCGGATTCAGCCATTATGGGCAGAGAAAAGCAAATGAAAAGAAATACAATTGATTGAATGCGGCAGCTAATATACTGATACCATATTATCAGAGTGAATCAATATGAAATGCATCAATATTATTGAATGACTTGAATAAAAATACAAAGATATGGGCTCCTTATATAGCCAAGCTTATGAACTCATGATGAAAGAACTAATTCTAAAGAAAGTAACAGATAAACTAACTAGTTAGTTACAAGAGATAAACCAATTAACCAAATAACAAATACACGTTAACAGAAAAACAGAAAAACAAAAACTAAATTAAGATCCCTAAAACTGAATTACTCAGAATCTGAATTTAATAACTCTAATACTTCTTAGCACTGTTTGTTTAGTTTTATTCTTTGGTTAGATTTTTACTAAGAAGCAAAAGTTTAAAAAAGTTGAATTTCAGCTTTTATGAAAAGTTAAAGTTTTCAATTTCTCAGAAAATCACTTTTTTAAAATAGCTTAAAATCACCCTTTTTGCAAGCCTAAATAAGGACTCAGTTTGTTTAGGTATTAAAACACGATTCTTTTTAGAAACTTTTTTAGTAAAAGTGATTTATGTATAATCAGGAATACTTTTTTGCTTGGTTAAAGTTTGAAAAGTGATTTTACTTTGAAAAAGTGATTTTAAGTGGTTTGAGTGCAATATTGAAAACAATTATTTTTCTTATGTGAATTATTATAAAAAAAACATAAAAAAATCTTTCCCATAGACATGTTTGAATAAAAAAGTTTTTAATAACGTGTTAAAAATTTATAAATTAATTTAGAATTATAATATTCATGATAGTTAGTTCAAAATAATTTAATATAATAATTTATTTAGTAAAAAGTGTGAAGATATTAATAGTCATTTGATAAAATTTGAAAGGATAATTTTATTATATATATATATATATATATATATATATATATATAATGAGTTTCTCTTTGGAAAAAAAATGTTTTCCCTACAAGTTAAAAAACTCAGCTCCTCCTAAAAGCATTTTTTTTTAGAATTGATTTTTTCAAACAAGCTTTGAAATGCCTTATAAGTGACTTATATATATATATATATAAAGTATATTTTGAAGATAAAAATCCTAAACAAAACGGGCTAAATAGACCCTTAGGTAACTAATCATAATCTTACACTCTGTTTGGTTCTAGGGAAGAAAGTGAGAGGAAAGAAAGTGAGTAGAAAATGAGAAAATTATTTAGTTGTTTGGTATGAGAGAAAATAAGAGGAAAGAAAACCATAAATTTTCTCTCCTTTTGTTTGGTTGAGTGAAAAGTGAAAGAAAGGAAAAAAAAAACATCTATAAAATGACCAAAATACCCTCATATTAGTTTAAAAAATAAAAAATAAAAAATAAAAATGCTTTTTAGTCTTTTTACATGAGTGACAGTACTTTTCAGATTTGCAAGTCTTGGTATGCATGCAATGTCTCAAACCTTGCACTTTCCATCCATTTTGGGGGGAAGAAAACTGGGTGGGTCCTACATCTTTTTTCTCTTCCCCCACCCTTTCTACATAAACCAAACGATGGAAAAGTCATTGATTTTTGTGTTTTCTACCCATTCCTTTTCTTTCCATCAGGTTTCCCACGTACTTAGTGTTTGAAGTCACAAAATTCCCAATAGCCCCACCTTTTATGGACACAAGGGCTAAAAAGCCACTCATTAATTTATTTGCACCCTCAAGTAATTGCTTTTAATTATAATTTCTTAAATTCTGCTTAATTAAATGTGAATAAACAAACATGATTATAGGAACATAATGAATTAAGGATTGACTTGAATTAAAAATTATTTAACTAAAGACATTTGCAAATATTATAGTAGTTAAAAAATAATTAATAGAGGGTGAACATACAATTAAAATGCAAATAACTATCAAATCGCCCCTGATCCTTATGCCAACCACCGTTATCTAAGAAAATGGAAAAACAATGAGAAACCTAATAAAGATTCCAAATGTTTCCCGTACTTTCTCAAAGAATGGAAAATTTGTCACCAAACTTAATAAAGCCTCTCCCTTAACACATACTCCCTCCGATCCATATTATAAGCAAAAAACTAATGCAACACACATATTAAGGTGGTTAGTTAATTTCATTTAATTTGGTTAAAAAATTAGGTTTTTACCTAAATTACCCTCGTATGATAATGAAAGTTGCTTGTGTTGTTGGGAATAGAAATATTGGAAAACAAAATTTATATTAAATGAAGGGGTATTTTAGGAACAATGTCATTAAATGAGTCATTTGAAAACAAAATTTGCTTATATATTGGACTAAAAGTTCTGATATTTTTTTGCTCATAATACGGACCAGAGAGAGTACTGTATATAAGAGCTAAAAAGTCAATAACAATTATTTACGGTATTATTAATAACGGACTGGTCATCGACTCGATCAGGACATTAGGTTAATGGGTCATTGGTCCAACCGGTGAGTCACTTGTTGAACTGTATGATGAACCGATATATATTATATTTGTAAACTTTGTTTGTACCAAAACTATGTACGTATATAATAATTTTCGATTACATATCCACAAATTGCGTTGGTCCGGTGCCACACTACATCCGCATATTTTGGATGATTTTCGCTTGTATATATTCCCTTCCGCACGATGACGTAAGCATTGACATCATGATGATGTCCACATATATCACTTCCACCCGTGTTTCAATCCCAACCCTTCGATTTTGGATGATTTTCGCTTGTACATATTCCCTTCCGCATGTTGACGTAAGCATTGACATCATGATGATGTCCACATATATCACTTCCACCCGTGTTCGAGTCCCAACCCTTCCATTTTGGATGATTTTCGCTTGTATATATTCCCTTTAGCGTGATGACATAAGCATTGACATCATGATGACGTCAGCAGTCGGTTCGATTCATCGAATCGAGACACCGATTCGCACCAGTTCAAAGCCGAGTTGATGAGGTTAATAGTGGTTCATGTATATGTCTATCCGGTTTGACATGCAAACATGACCAGCCACAGGTCTGGTTTTCGGTCGGTCCGATCCGATTTTCATAACACTGGTTATTTACTTATTTATTTGCACTCTCAAGTAACTGCTTTTAATTATAATTTCTTAAATTATGCTTGATTAAATGTACATGAATAAATAGGAACACAATTAATTTAGGATTATCTTGAATTAAAAATTATTTATTTAAAGACAATTACAAATAATATAATTAAAAATAATTAATAGAGTTAATTGACGATCAACCAATCATATATTATCATAAGATAATAATTAATGGTACGAATACAAATTCGTATATATAGTCTGTTTTCTCGTTTTTTATTGGGTAGTGTTAGCATGATTTTTGTTGTTATCTCATTAATTTTCTCTTTCTATTGTAATTATTGTCTTTTCATCAGACTTTGTTCCCGTATGGTTTGTACTATATAGCATTTTCATTGTCATATCATTAAAAAAATTTGACTCTTATCATAATTATCTTAATATCTCTATTGGTTGTCAGGATATATAAGATAAGAACATATATGATAAGAGAGTTGGATAATAGTAGGATAGAATATGGGCATGATAAACTATTGTCTAGATCTTATATAAGGTTTGATGTGTACCAGATAACTATTAGACAATATTATGTCGGAGGTGAACAAAATTGTGACAAGATAAGATTTTTTTTTAACAATGACATAAGTATGAAGTATCTACCACTGTTAGCAGTGACTAATCTCCGTCGGGGAACTGGTTGGGCACACAAGGTGGGTTCTCCCCTCCCAACCAGGTTTTCTCCATACACAAGAGCCAGGATTTGAACCCCTGACTACTTGGTTAAGGTGTCCAAGTCCCTAACCACTTAGACCAACCACATGTTGGTATGACAAGATATGATATAATTATTATATGCAAATGACAAAATTGCCCTTATATCATAATTGCAAATAATTTTTTAAAATAAACTTTTAATATTTTTTTTATTTTTTATACATTTAAATTATTAAAAATTGTATAAGGAATTAACTGGAATTTTACACCTTAGTCCATTTTTAAATTATAAAAAATTAATTTGTGATATTTTTTCTTTTTATACTATTGTCAATTAACTAAACCACACCTATAATTAGTAGTAAGATTGATTAATTCGGCTTGAAAACATAATTGAATAACTATTTTCATAGCAAAGATTACCATTGTTGGCCAATGCTAAAAAAAATATAATTTTTTTAAGTTATCACATTAACCGTGACTAAAACAAATATTTTTTTTATCCTTCATCTTCTTCATTTACTGCATTGTGTCATTCATGAATGAAGGTTAAAGGTCTGCCATTAATGCTGAACATGACCGACAAAGGCAGAAAAGATGAAGCTTTTAAATATGTAACTCAAATAATGTGTTCGCCCTTTGATTTCCGGTGGAAGTCCCGTAGTCGCGTCATTCTTGTTGGAGCCACAATTTGTCGTCATTCCACAAAGTAGGACTTAGAAGGTGAGGGGATGAGGGTTAGTGCGGAAACGAATTTTCTACCCTATCATGTTTATATCTATTGAGCATGTTAGGATAAGCCAACAATATAAGTTTATTCGATTGACTCACGAAACCATAAATTAAAAGAGAATATGATAGCTTACTTATCATATCTTCCTTATCCTGACATTCAAACGGGTCCTAAAAGTCACATATAGGATAATTTTTAATTGCACAAGTAAAAAATAAAACTACATTGAAAATGTATCAAAATTAAACTCAGGGGTCTTGCCAACGAATGTCTTAAAGACATTATTTAAGGAATCCAAGAAAGGTCATTATTTATTGAAAAACTAAGTATATATCTTTCCAATGTAGAGTTATAATTATTTGATGATGGTCCAAATCTCTTGTAGACACCATAGGTTACAATGTTTAAATATCCGATGCAACAACTTACATCATATAATATAGGAAAAGTGGAAAACACCATTGCCATAGAGAGCTTAGCCAGTGTTTTGCACGCCAGCAGCTATACCCTTCATTGTCAAAATAAGGGTGTCCTCCAAACCAGGAGCATACTCACTTTTGGGGTTAAGTTTCACAAGCTCTGCAGCTGCTTTGGTTGATTCCATGTAATCCTTGGACAAGTGTGGCCTCAACTTCACATGGTAGTCAGGGTCACGGATTCTCTTCAATGTGTAGGCTTGCAATACATTGAGGGTTGTAATGTATGAGTCACGAAGACGAAGTCTTTGCTTTAAGTAGGGGTCACCTTCAAGAAGATCCTTGTGACCAGCAACCTACAAACAAAATTAATAAGAACAAAGTTAGTCAACAAAAGTTCACTTTCACTCTTTTGTTATGATTATGGCTGGGGATAATAAGATGAAGCATGAATATAAGTTCATTATCCTTGCTTACGGGCCGGGGTACCCTTTGTACCCTTTCTCTCTTCTTGTTTTGTCTCTTGCCATTTTCTACTCTTCTCCTTTTCTTAGGCTTTGTTTGTTAGCGTAGAAAATGGTAAGAGAGAAAACAAGAAGAGAGAATAGGAGGAGAAAATATACTTTTCTCTTGTTTGGTGGAGGAGAGAAATAGGGAAGAGAGAAGAAAATTGGTGGGACCCACCTCAATTTTTTCTCTCTCCCCAAGTGAGAAGAAAATGGAAGATGGAGAGAGTGTTTCATGTAAAATGACTTTTATACTCTTTTTTTTGGGTTCTCATTCAATTATTTAATAAATTTAAATAAATTGAATTAAATTAATCATTTATTTAATTAAACTAAATTGAAATAAATAAAATAATTATAGTAAACTAATAAATTTTATTTAAAATAACTTAGATCAGTTAAATTAATTTAAATTATTTGATTAGTTAAAATAACTTAAATCAATTAAATTTAAATATTTTTATATTGATTTTTTAGTGAAGGATATTTTTGTCTTTTTTGAAAAATTACTTTTCTCTCTTCTTATTTTCTATTCAACCAAACAAATGGGAGAGAGAGAACACATCTTTCCCATCTATTTCTCTTACACCAAACAACACATAAAATCTACTCTATTTCTCACAATTTTCTCTCTTCTCATACGTACTCTTTCTCACCTCTTTCTCTCTTCTCATTTTCTTCTGACAACCAAACAAAGCCTTAGTGTTTGAAGTCACAAAATTACCAATAGCCCCATCCTTTAGGGACACAAGAGCTAAAAAGCCACTCAGTAATTTATTTGCACCCTGAAATAACTGCTTTAATTATAATTTCTTAAATTCTGCTTAATTAAATGTGAATAAACAAAAAGGATTATAGGGACATAACATATTGAGGATTGACTTGAATTAAAAAAATATTTATTTAAAGACATTTGCAAATATTATAGTAGTTAAAAAATAATTAATAGAGGGTGAACATACAATTAAAATGCTAATAACTATCAAATCGCCCCCGATCCCTATGCCTACCACCGTTATCTAAGAAAATGGAAAAACAATGAGAAACCTAATAAAGATTCCAAATGTTTCACGTACTTTTCCAAAGAATCGAAAATTTGTCACCAAACTTAATAAAGCCTCTCTTTTAATACATACCCCCTCCTGTCCATATTATAAGTAAAAAAATAATGCAAAACACATATTAAGGTGGTTAGTTAATTTAATTTAATTTGATTAAAAAATTAGGCTTTTACTTAAATTACCCTCTTATGATGATGAAAAGTTGCTTGTGTTGTTGGAAATATAAATAGTCATTAGAAAACAAAATTTGTATTAAATGAAGGGGTATTTTAGGAACAATATCATTAAATAAGTCATTGGAAGACAGAATTTGCATATATATTGGACCAAAAGTTTTGGGATTTTTTTGCTTATAATATGGACCGAAGGGAGTACTGTATATAAGAGCTAAAAAGTCAATAACAAATATTTACAGTATTAATAATAACAGACTGATCATAGACTCGATCAGGACGTCAATAGGTCATTGGTCCAACCGATGAGTCACTTGTTGAACTGTATGATGAACCGATATATATTATATTTGTAAACTTTGTTTGCACCAAAAATATGTACGTATATAATAATTTTCGATTATATATCCACAAATTACGTTGGTCCAGTGCCACACTACATCCGTATATATCACTTCCACCCGTGTTCAAGTCCCAACCCTTCAATTTTTGATGATTTTCGCTTGTATATATTCCCTTCCGCACGATGACGTAAGCATTGACATCATGATGATGTCCACATATATCACTTCCACCCGTGTTTCAATCCCAACCCTTCGATTTTGGATGATTTTCGCTTGTACATATTCCCTTCCGCACGATGACGTAAGCATTGACATCATGATGATGTCCACATATATCACTTCCACCCGTGTTCAAGTCCCAACCCTTCCATTTTGGATGATTTTCGCTTGTATATATTCCCTTTAGCGTGATGACATAAGCATTGACATCATGATGACGTCAGCAGTCGGTTCGATTCATCGAATCGAGACACCGATTCGCACCAGTTCAAAGTCGAGTTGATGAGGTTAATAGTGGTTCATGTATATGTCTATTCGGTTTGACATGCAAACATGACCAGCCACAGGTCTGGTTTTCGGTCGGTCCGATCCGATTTTCATAACACTGGTTATTTACTTATTTATTTGCACTCTCAAGTAACTGCTTTTAATTATAATTTCTTAAATTATGCTTGATTAAATGTACATGAACAAATAGGAACACAATTAATTTAGGATTATCTTGAATTAAAAATTATTTATTTAAAGACAATTACAAATAATATAATTAAAAATAATTAATAGAGTTAATTGACGATCAACCAATCATATATTATCATAAGATAATAATTAATGGTACGAATACAAATTCGTATATATAGTCTGTTTTCTCGTTTTTTATTGGGTAGTGTTAGCATGATTTTTGTTGTTATCTCATTAATTTTCTCTTTCTATTGTAATTATTGTCTTTTCATCAGACTTTGTTCCCGTATGGTTTGTACTATATAGCATTTTCATTGTCATATTATTAAAAAAAATTGACTCTTATCATAATTATCTTAATATCTGTATTGGTTGTCAGGATATATAAGATAAGAACATATATGATAAGAGAGTTGGATAATGGTAGGATAAAATATGGACATGATAAACTCTTGTCTAGATCTTATATAAGGTTTGATGTGCACCAGATAACTATTAGATAATATTATGTCCGAGGTGAACAAAATTGTGACAAGATATGATATAATTATTATATGCAAATGACAAAATTACCCTTATATCATAATTGCAAATAATTTTTTAAAATTAACTTTTAATATATTTTTTTTATTTTTTATACACTTAAATTATAAAAAATTGTATAAGGAATTAACTGGCATTTTACACCTTAGTCCATTTTTAAATTATAAAAAATTAATTTGTGATATTTTTTATTTTTATACTATTGTCAATTAATTAAACCACGGTAGTAAGATTGAATAATTAGGCTTGAAAACATAATTAAATAACTATCTTCATAGCAAAGATTACCATCGTTGGCCAATGCTAAAAAAATATAATTTTTTAAGTTATCACATTAATCGTGACTAAAACAAATATTTTTTTTATACTTCATCTTCTTCATTTACTGCATTGTATCATTCATGGATGAAGGTTAAAGGTCTGCCATTAATGTTGAACATGACCGATAAAGGCAGAAAAGATGAAGCTTTTAAATATGTAACTCAAAGAATGTGTTCCCCTTTGATTTCCGGTGGAAGTTCACTAGTCGCGTCATTCTTGTTGGAGCCACAATGTTGTCATCATTCCACAAAGTAGGACTTACAAGGTGAGGGGATGAGGGTTAGTGCGGAAACGAATTTTCTATCCTATCATGTTTATTTCTATTGAGCATGTTAGGATAAGCCAACAGTATAAGTTTATTCTATTGACTCACGAAACCATAAATTAAAAGAGAATATGATAGCTTACTTATCATATCTTTTTTATCCTGACATTTAAACGAGTCATAAAAGTCATACATAGGATAATTTTTAATTGCACAAGTAAAAAAAAATACATTGAAAATGTATCAAAATTAAACTCATAAGGATCTTGCTAATGAGTATCTTAAGGACATTATTTATGGAATCCAAGTAATGTCATTATTTATTGAAAAATCAAGTATATATCTTTCCAATATATTGATTACACAAATTCCTATAAAATCTTACCTTTTAGATTCTTTAAATAATGTCTTTAGAGGATTTGTTAGCATCGTGGGAGGTTTTTTTTCTTCACGTGGTGCTCAACCAGCAGTCCACTCAAAAAAAGCCATCTTCGAAATTTACCGTATGGGCTGTGTCCCCTACCACAACTTGCGGCCCAACTCAACCTGGTTTTACAACCATTCACGAGGCTCCCAGCAAACACCACACTCTCACCGTTGCCGACATAAAACTTCCTCAATCTTGCTATATCTGAAACGTATCTTCACAAATCACCCATAAAGCATAAATTATTAGTCAAAACCATGCAATTTCCATTTCTCTCCAAAACCATGAAGGGTTCATTTCTCTTTCCCACTCTTCTTTTTGGCTCTAATCCCCAGAAAACATCAACCAACTTTCTCACCATTTTGAAACTTACTTCCGAAATCAACCTAAATTTGAAACGAATCTTACAAAATCTCTTAGGTATCAGTAATTTATTGTCAAAAACATGCAATCTCCATTTTGATAAATTCATTTTTGTTTCAGGGAGACAGAATCCATGCTTCAGTTAGGAGGACTTTGATTTATAAGTTTCATAGGGAATTAAAAGAGGGCTTTATTTACTCTTTTCAGTTTTTTGGGGTTGGTTCTAATGTGGGTAGTTACAGAACTTGCCACCACCCCTACAAGTTGAAATTTCAGTTTTCAACTAGGGTGGTGTCGCTTGATAATCACTATGTGCCTACAAATATGTATGCTTTTGTCTCCATACTTGAAATTACCATGCCTGGCTTTGACACAGATTATTTAGTTGGTAGGTATTTGTTTTTAAGTTATATTTTTTTCTTTGTGGTCTTGCTTTATAATTTGCTAACTATTACTCTCATTCGCTTATTGATACAGATGTGATGGGCTTGCTTACTGGTGTTGGTACTGAGAGAGAGATTGAGAGGAATGGCATCAAGACAAAACTTAATGTCATTTGCCTAGAAGCTGATGGGTAATGATATCGTATCAATCACCACTCATCATGGTTCCTTGGTTTTTATTTTTGTATGTAATGATTGTCCTTTGTTTGTAATAGGCATATGATTGAATGCACTCTCTTTGGATCCTATGTTGGTGAATTGAATACATTCCTTGCTGTTGGAGATGTACAAAATGTGGTTATCATTGTCCAATTTGGGAAAGTCAAAACCTTCAAAGGTATCATGTTACTTCAAACTAAATCTTTCAAAGGAGCCTATTATTTCTTAACTCCTGTTAGACTGATAGTTATTTATTTATTTTAGACAAAATTCATCTACAAAACTGTATGAACTGTACCAAGTTAGTCTTCAATCCAACATGTGCAGAGGCTGTGCAACTTAGAAACAGGTTATCTGTTTTTAAATTTTTTTTCATTGGCTTTTAATGTTCTCTCAGCTGTTATTGACTTTTTTTCATTGTTTGTTGAATAAGAATGAATGAAACTATGGAATCTCCGACACAAGGGTTGAGCCAGCTCATTGAAACTCCAACTGTTGGTCTCTCAGAGGACTTTCTTCAACAGACCCCAAGAAGGACTATTGAGGGTCTAAAAGATTGCAAAGAGATTGACAATTGTATTTCATTTTGCAAACTGACTTATGGTCTTTTATATGCTGTAAATCAATTTATATTATTGACGAATTTTATAAAGGCATGCAGGACCCTTGCCGTGTTGTCCTTGATACTGTGAAACACATTTCTGATGATGATGATTGGCACTACACTGCTTGCATATGTGGCAAGTCAGTTTATCCAAATCACAAAATGTTCTTTTGTGAGAAATGCAATAAGCATGTGATGAAGGTTTTTCTAAGGTACTGTATCAGGGTTCGTGTTATTGATAAGATGGATTGTGCAACATTTGTGATATTTGATCGTGATGCTATGGCTCTTTTGAACAACAAAACATGTGCGGACATGTTTGAAGCACATGATAAGGTCTGCATGTTTTATTTCATTCATGAATTTTTTGTTGGTACTTAAGATTTTTTTGTATTGATGTTGATATTTGCTAATATGTTGTTTTATTGTGTAGAGGTCTGCCCAAGGATCTATTCCTAATGAAATTTATGGTTTGGTGGATAAGTCGTTTCTTTTCGAAGTGGAGTGTAGGAATGAGTTCAGTGGAAAGTTTGAGCAGTCATTTAGAGTCAAGAAAGTCTGAGTGATGCTGCAATCCTGAACAAGTTCAATGAGCTGTACCTGAAATCAGGGTAATATATTTGGTCCTTAGCCTCTCTTACATGGTTTTGGCTGTTGTCTTTTATAATAATTGGGTTGTAATTTTTTATTTTAGAATGTGAACTCTGAGAATGTTCATTTGGTTGGTGGGAAACAGTTGATGGTTGAAGGTTATTGGGCTGAAACAGGTAATGACAATGATAACCTATTATTCTTTAGTTACTCGTCCTCTTACACTTTGAAGCTTATATTTTTAATGTGTTGTTGTTCATAGAATCTGATCAGCAGTTTTCAATAGCTGGTGGTGAGAGTGAAAGCCAATTTTATGACGGTGTTGATCTGTCCAGAGACTCAAAACAGATATCTCCTCTTAAGAGGGACATTGCAACCGAACCCACCCTCTCTGAGATGGAGCTGCCACTGAAAATGTTGAAGAAAAACATCAAAATTGAAAAGGACTAGAGTGCATAGGGAACATTGTAGGGTGTCGGGTATTACATTTATTTACAGCAGCTGGTTTTATGTATTGTGTTGCAGCTGCTGCTTTGTAGTGGAATATGTAATACCCCAAATATTTTGAGCAACTTTAATCAGGAAGTTTATGGCTCGTTTGGTGGTCATGATAAAAGAGACAATATAAGATAAGCTATCATATCCTGTCTGAAACTATTGTTTGGTGAGCCAGTAGGATAGGATAAACCAATTCTGTCACCTATCCTATCCTGTTCATCTAGTTAAAATTGGGAGAGCTGAGTTAGAACTCAATAGGATAGGATAAGGTGATTTATAATATAATAAAATATAAAAATATTTTATATATAAAATAATTAAAGTATAATAAAATATAATATGGTTATCAAAAAAGATATAATAAAATATAAAATAATAAAAATATTAATAATTAATTTAAAATATTATTTTTATTTTGTCACGAGGTTAATTTTGTTACTTCATATTATTTTTAAAAAATGGAAAATAAATAAAAAATATTCTAATAATTTAACTATATGTAAAGTAAAAGCTAAAAATGATTATTTAAAATTATAACAAGGACAATTTTATAAGCTAAACAATATTTTAAAATTTTAAAATATTATATGTAATTTTATCACAAGGACAATTTTGTTTTTTTATATAATATTAAAAAATAAAAATTATAAAAACTAAAATCTAACCAGATATGAAAACATTGACAACAAAAACGAAATTTTTAAAATTCGTACTAAAATTACAATGCTATCCAGTTAGTTATCTGATGGACACCAAACGTCGGATAGGATAATAGTTTATCCTGTTCATATCCTACTCCTATCCTGCCCTCTTATCTTATCTTATCCTGACCATCAAACGAGTTCTTAATGTTTCTGCAGGTGTAGTTGTTTGTTGTACTAAGTTTTAACTTAGTATCTTTCTTTGTAGTCTCTGTCTTTATTATTCTCTGGACATCATTTGTAATAGGGCTTAAGTGCTGTCGCTGTTGGTGTGTTTTGTTATCACCGATCTTATGTTAAGCCTTGCTGCCTTTGAAATTGAAGGTTTTATTATTATTTTGATTGTTGTGTTTATACCTTCAGCTTGCACTATAAAGTCTGTTCATATAGATTAGACTTTTTTGGGGGGAGTTTACCTTATTATCCACTTAAAATGTTAACTTATCAACTTAAATGAACCGTAAATGACACATTATTCCAAAGCTTTTAAATGTTAACTTATCCACTTGGGCCTGGGCAATAGTCTCAAAGCTCAACACTTACTTTTTTTATTGTGTATCACCTAAATAACTTTCAATGTTTTATTTAATTTTTTTACAAGTTCTGGGCTGTCAGCCTAATACTTAAAAACCCACCACTTATGAACTTAAATGAACCAGTAAAGGGTTCAAATTTTGTTTATAAATTTTGATTAGTTTGTGTTTTCTTCTTCCTTACTGGTTAACATTAGGGACATGCAAAAGTCTCAAAGGTCAATTAATTTTTTTTTATCACCTAAATAACTTTCAATATATTATTTAATTTTTTTTACTAGTGTTGGGCTGCCAGCTTAATACTTAAAAACCCAACACTTCTCAGTATCCATGTCCACTAATTAATACATATCCCTTTTAAAGGATCAAAAGTTTTTTACAAATGTAACTTTTTTACGATTGGTATCTTATATTTTCAAAACAATTAAGTCATACTTATTTTGTAAGTCTCATTGTTTGCAGATATGAAGCCAATGAACACATTATCAGACAATGTCAACATTTTGATGAAAACTCATCAGCTATAGTTCATAGTGTTCAAGTATTGATGAAAATTCATATCAGTTGATGAAGGAACTCCCTGTACTTCATATTTTGCTGTATTTCATAAACTATGTACTTGCTGCACTTCTTATGTTTTGAGCATATTAACTATTGTTATACAAAATAGAAAAAATATGTTTCATACAAAAATTTATATAATTTCTTCAAATATTTTCTATAGATATCCCATGCAAGTATTTTCTATAGATATTCCTCTACTAGTAATAAATAAGTGGGGATGAGTACTTTTATACGGTGTTAGATTCTATTTTTGTGACAAAATATCACTACTCTTATCAAATCGCCCCAAATCCCTATGCCTACCTCTATTATTAAAGACTCCAAAAGTTTCCCTCGCCATAATTTGTCAAAGAATAGAAAACAATATTTTCTTGTTTTCACTTTCCTTCACAAAAATTGAAAACAAGAACTAGAAATAAAGACAAAATAACATTTACAATTATAAATTAAAAGATATTAATAAAAATTAGACTTAGTTTTATATTATAATTATAGAGTTATAGTTATTTGATGATGGTCCAAATCTCTTGTAGACACCATAGGTTACAATGTTTAAATATCCGAAGCAACAACTTACATCATATAATATAGGAAAAGTGGAAAACACCATTGCCAAAGAGAGCTTAGCCAGTGTTTTGCATGCCAGCAGCTATACCCTTCATTGTCAAAATAAGGGTGTCCTCCAAACCAGGAGCATACTCACTTTTGGGGTTAAGTTTCACAAGCTCTGCAGCTGCTTTGGTTGATTCCATGTAATCCTTGGACAAGTGTGGCCTCAACTTCACATGGTAGTCAGGGTCACGGATTCTCTTCAATGTGTAGGCTTGCAATACATTGAGGGTTGTAATGTATGAGTCACGAAGACGAAGTCTTTGCTTTAAGTAGGGGTCACCTTCAAGAAGATCCTTGTGACCAGCAACCTACAAACAAAATTTATAAGAACAAAGTTAGTCAACAAAAGTTCACTTTCACTCTTTTGTTATGACTATGGCAGGGTATAATAAGATGAAGCATGAATATAAGTTCATTATCCTTGTAATGCTTACGGGCTGGGATACCCTTTGTACCCTTTTAAATAGTATTCATTTGCTTATAAAAAACTATGTAGAAAACATCACTTACGCTAGCTCATAGGATGATGATTGCCCACTACTTATAAGCTCGTGCTAGACACTATCTCTAGTCAATGTGAAACTTGGGTTTTTCCCAATACACACACCCCCTCACGCCCAGCACTGACCCAACAATGGATCTAGGATAGCTCTGATACCATATTAGATTTCGGGCCTAACTCAATCCTAAAAGTAAGCTCGTAAAGGCGAGGGTTGCCCGTTACTTATAAATACTCTTCAAGCCATATCACTATCCAATGTGGGACTCTAACACCCCCACCACGCCCAGGACCGGAAGCGTGAAGTTTGTAGGACTGAATATTTGTGGGAGGCCCAGCGGATCTAGGATATGCTCTGATGCCATCTTAGAATTTGGCTTTGGGCCTAACTCAACATAAAAGCTACCTCGTAAGGTGAGGGTTGTCCGTTACTTATAAACACTCTTCAGGCCATATCACTATCCAATGTGTGACTCTAAGACACCTCCCCTCACGCCCAGGACTGAACATCTGGAGCGTGAAGTTTGCAGGACTGGACATCTGTGGGTGGCCCAACGGATTTAGGATAGGCTCTGATACCATCTTAGAATTTGGCCGTGGGCCTAACTCAACTCAAAAGCCAGCTCATAGGATGAGGATTGCCCGCTACTTATAAACTATTATTAGACACTATCTCCAGTCAATATGGGACTTGGGTTTTTCCAATAAAAGTGACCAAGCAATGATAGATTACCTTAAGGAGAAAGCAATAATAGATAGTACAACTGACAGCTTATTATAATTTTTATACTACCATAAGTGCTTTTATTTAAAAAACATACTTTTGGATAAACTTAAATAAGTAACATATGAACCCTCCAAAAACTTTTTTTAGCTTATTTTATGCTTTTATACATTTTACATGACAATTATAGATTTTAAAAGTGTTTCTTCAAGTATGTATCCAAACATTAAATAACTTAATTTAAAAGGAGCTCATGACATAAAAAATTTTCACATAAGATCTTTTTGTATAGGCGTTTAAATAAGTTGTTTATCCAAACGAGACCTAATAAGATGAAGCATGAATGTAAGTGGAGAAAAGTAACTTAGGCCTCATCTTTATGAAACACGGTGCCTTCTATGGTGCACCATCCTCCAAAGTGGAGCAGTGGTGCACCACCTGGCTGTCATTCAGTTAGCCAATTATTTTGCCATACTGTCTAACTTGACTTTTCAACATGTATTATACCATTCAGCTGGTCAAAGACATAGTATTTCCATCCATTTACTTTCATATTTCAAAATTCCCGAATACGTTGATTATCGTTAAAAAATTAAAACAGTCTACTCCCTCGTACCCAACAGTTTGAACATCAATGTTAGCTACAACACCACCAGATTCCATCAAATGTTCATACAATACCCAAACCAGATCAGTCCTCCCAGCCTTCAAACAACCCAACAGAGATACGTTACAAGTATCCACTGATGGCCAAAAACCAACCTTTTTCAATTTAACAAACACATCAAGTGCATCCACAACAAGAGCAGAGAAAGAGGAAGAAACGAAGGGAGAGGAAAGCATTGTTCTGGTGATTCAGATAAAGGAGGAAGAAAGAAGGATCGGAGAAATTGAAAGATGGGTATTGGGAAAATTAGGACCTTTAGCATCTGGGTCATTGGTGGCAAGATCCAATTGTTTGGTCTATGAGGTGAGGGTTTGGAATTGGGGAGTATGGTTTTGGTGAAGGAGAGAAGTAGTTTGGCGGAGAAATCTTGATAGGAATGTGATTGGTTATGCGAATGAAGCTAAAACAGTGAGTAAAAGGGGAAGAAAATGATGTTGAAAAGAAATAACAAAAGTGGAGTGGAACTTACAGAACACAAAGTGGTGATGGGAACATGAAGGTTGGGGCAGAGTAGTGTATTGTAGCGTATTTTGCAGGAAGCATACTACTGATTTACAAGTATTTCCATGGCAAAATACCAATAATATACAACTTTGACTACCACTCAGTGTGAAAAGTCAAACTACATTCATTAATAAACATGGCAAACTGATTGGTGGACATGAAAACAGCTGGGTGGTGCACCACTGCTCCACTTTGGAGGGTGGTGCACCATAGACGCCTCCTTGTAACATATAGTCATCATGATGTTATGAAAAAGAGCAAATGCTTAATATAAATATAGAAACATCATTTACAGCAGCAAAGAATAGTTTAAGAATCCTAACAGGCAAATTACCAAGCAATAATAGATTACCTTGAGGAGAAAGCTCTTGGTTTCTTCATATTGAGCCCTTAAACGCTTACCAAATGGCAACAGCTCTTCTGACACTAGGAGTTTGTCATATAGGGCAGCAATACCTGGATCTCCCTTGGCAAACACCATCTCAATCAAGTCAAGGGTGACCCTGAAGAAAGGCCATTGATTGTACATGTCTTGAAGGATTTGGAGATTCTTTGGATCCTTCTCAATTACATGCTTAAATGCTGCCCCAAAGCCAAGCCATACTGGTAAATGAAACCTTGTTTGTGTCCAAGCAAAAATCCAAGGAATAGCACGCAGCGATTCAATTCCTCCACTTGGCTTTCGTTTCGATGGACGACTGCCAATGTTCATTCGTCCATACTCCAACTCAGGAGTTGCCTGCAGTTCATAACATTCAGTAAAAAAAATTAAGGAAGGAAATTGCAAGGTTATATGCAAAAATATATTCACAGAATTGGGTAAGAAAAACAGATGATACATATTGGTAACAAAGAGCATATACCATTAATGTTAAAGTATTTGTCAAGAAGTAATGAAATTTTGAATACTAATGTTAACCACATTGTCACTTTTGAAAACATCACTTAAACTTAAGGATTTGTTCAAGGGTATCTTATATACAGAGGTTAATTATTCAAGGTTGAGTGCAAATAATACTTACACATCGGAAGTATTCAACAAAACGCGGTTCCTGGAAAACAATGGAGCGATACTCCTTTGTTGCAATGACAGCCATATCATCCAAGAGGGCACGCCATTCTGGTTTTGGCGACACAGGTGGATGCATTCCATGCTCAAGTGTAGCAGCAGTGAAACGCTGAAGTGTTCTAAAGCATAAGTGCTCCTCTCCAAATGACTGTTCAATAACTTCACCTTGAACTGTTACCCGAAGCGAGCCGTGAATGGTATCTGGTGGCTGAGACAATATAGCAAGATGAGTAGGACCTCCTCCTCTTCCAACAGTCCCTCCTCTGCCATGGAACATTGTCAGCTTAACACCAAACCCCTTTGCAACTTTTACAAGCTCTTCTTGAGCCTTGTACAGTGCCCAAGCTGCAGAAAGACGACCGGCATCTTTTCCTGAGTCCGAGTATCCTATCATAACTTCTTGCTTCCCATCGATACGGTTTCTGTACCAATCTATAGAGAAAAGCCGGGCTACCGCAGCAGGAGCAGCCTCAAGATCAGCAAGCTTTTCAAACAATGGGACGACCCTTAACGGCTGCTTCACATGACATTCGCGTTGTAAAAGCTCAACAGCAAGCACATCAGATGGGGATGTTGCCATTGAGATGATATAGGCACCAAAGTTGTCTGAAGGAAGTTCTGCAATGACATTGAAGGTTTCCAAAACATCAGCAATTTCTTCTGTTTTTGGAAGATCAGGGCCAAAGAGAGGGCGCTTTCCACTGAGCTCAGACAATAGCCATTCCTGCCTGCGTTCCTCAGACCATTCTCGGTAAGATCCAATCCCCAAGTGTTTCGTAATTGCATCCATAACATCGGTGTGCCTATCAGACTCTTGACGGATGTCAAGTCTTACAAGTGAGAGTCCAAATGTAGACACTTGCCGTAAGAAATCAAGAAGGCTTCCATCTGCTATTGGTCGGTCACCACATGCACAGAGTGACCTGTAACATAGTTCAAGAGGTTCCAGAAACTACAAGAAAAAATCAGAGGTTAGGGTTTTAATATATACAAATCAGTATATCAAGATTATTCAGAAAATTTATAATCCCATGCCATGCATCAGGTATTCCATTTCTGAATCATGGGTTTACTGCTATCTGATTAAAATTTGCTAGAGAAATTAATTATACGTGGTTGAAACACCAACTATTTACCACAATGATTAGCAATATGCAATTCTCTAAGCAGTTTGATAACCATCATTTTTTCATTAGCAATTTGTAGGTCAGAATTCCCATTAATCAAGAAGCAAAACAGTCTTTAAGGATGGCGGAATCCAGCACTGCCAGTAATATGAACATTAAGGAATTAAGTCTACATATTGCCCCAAGTTTCACTGTTCCAAGAACTCCACGGGTAAAGCTCAAGAATATGATGTAGGCATAAAAGTGTCCTAAAAATTAGAACATACTACATATAAGAAAGCATTTCAGCATGTCACTGCAAGGCAATTCCCATCTGGGTGTAAAGGTTCCATTTACCCCTATATTTTGAGTCTCTGACAGTTTATAGAGAGCCTTTGTGAGGAAAATACCTGCTCAACATTTGTGAAGGTTGTCTCTTCAGGGATGTCAGAGGTCCCATTGGCTAATAACTGGCGAGAACGTTCACGTGTATTGTACAGTTTGTCCCTCACATCACCAAGAATGACACGATATGGCTCATTTGGAGGAATCTGTTTCCAAAACTCTGCAGCAATGAAGAATCTATTACATTGACATTAAGATCAATTTGGAACAAATTTGAAAATTACTTATCAAAAAGGTACAATTCTAAAGGAATCCACAGGTGTGAATAGTTCAAGTGCTGATCTGAGATTTTGTTCAGTAAGTTAATTTGTGCAATTCACAGCAAAATATTACATACCAATATAATGTTTTGCATCTCTCTTTGAGGACCTATGGAGTTCTTCAGCACGAACACGGAGTTCATCATTGCAACGCCACATAGACAACTACCAAAGCAGACAGAAGCAAAAAAGTAAGAACTATGCCCTTATTGCTTAAGAAAAATAAATAACCAAGCCAGTGACCAGCATATTTGATACCTCGAACATGAGATCCTCTATCTGAGAGAAGTACAAATTAGCAGCCATCATTCTAGCCAGCAAACACACATCCCTTGTAACTTCAGGGGTTACCCTGGGGTTGCCTGCAATGTGCATCAGACGTACTGTTAGACAGAAAGAAATAAGTATATTACAAGCATGCCTCTAAGGCAATGCCTAAGAGTTAAGATAGAAGCCAAAAGTAGACAGTGATATGAATAAAGGAAATATGAAGCATCATGGATCTGAGGCAAATATATTTTAAATCTATACCACATGAATACTTGAGGATAAAAAAAGTAAGGAAGTTTAACAAAGACAAAGCTGGTTTATCTGTTTATGAGAAATATGCTTGTTCATTAATTTCTAAGGACAAAGAAAGATACCATCACGATCTCCTCCCATCCAAGAAGAGAATTGAATAAGAGGAGCATTATATGGGACACGTTCATTTATTCCAATGTTCTTCAGAGCTGTGTCAACACGGCGCAAAAACTTGGGTACACCTTTCCAAATTGTCTCATGAAAGTAGCTCATTCCTGCTCTCATCTCATCTTGCGGTGTAGGAGGACTCCTTCGAATTTCATCTGTGCGAAATGCAGCTTGAATCTGCACATGAGAGAAACATCATCAGCGCTGTAGCTTTACCATAAACATTGCCATATGTAATTCTAACCACAAGTTCATAACCATAAAAGTTAAAACCTGTTCACATCTTAAAGAAAAATGGTAATAGAAATCTTTCTAATTGAAAATCAGTACAAAAGGAAGTCAAACAGAACAACCAGATCAATACAGCTAGAGTTTAACAGCTAGCTGATGACATAAACAGCATCTAAGTTTAAAATATAAACACATATAAACTCTAGCCACCATATTTTCATGTCACAATAGCATGCTATTGAAGAATTCCCTCAATACCACAAATATGCATAGGCAATGGCATACAACACAGATAACTCATTATTTTAGCCCGAGCAAAGAAAATAATATATTCAATAAATCATTTGGTCATTGTGCCTAAATTCCATGATACTCGTTAATGTTTACCAGAAAATATCATCCTCAGTCATGATGTTTATACATCACTAGAAACTATAGGTAAAGTATCAAATATCAATCAACTCCTAGAAATATCTGGCTGTGAAGCCTGGGATTAGCAGCAGCATATATTGTATATGGAATCAAGAACATACCTCTCGTTGTAAAGCCTCATCAAGTTCCTGCTTATCATCCGGTGTTATGTCTTTGGCATACAACTGTGTCAAACAATTCCTTATCCTGAAAGAGAAGACAATCATCAGCAACAGAGAGATCAAGCCTTAGTGCAGAAATCACCAAAATGCCAGAAATAGTATATAGCATGCCCTGCCATTACAGGTCGTTGAATTCCAAATTCCTTTGCATCTAAATGATGAATGCAAAACGAATAGACTACCATAACTCCTCTTAGCTAAGGCAACTAAATATCAATTTATGTAATGGACAAACCTTCCATGCTTTTGCAGCAAAGATCTACGAACAGACTGAGTAGGATGAGCGGTTAGGACCAAATCGACAGTTTGGTTCTTCAAGGCATCAAAGACTTCCAGAGGGGACTTCTTCAGTTCAGTCACAAGTCTCTTAAAGGTCTCTTCGATATCTGACTCAGTTATGGCAGAGTTCTCATCAGCAAAATCACCCTTCTTTAATAACTTGATCCTTCTCCGGTAGGCAATTTGAACTTCTTCTGCCAAATTGGCCAAACTAAGCATATGAGAAAATGATTTGGCAATAACAATAGAATCCCCAGCATCAAGACCAGTTAGCATATTCCCAAGTTCTTCCAACTTCTCAGGTATATGCTTCCCTTCATACTCAGCTGACAGCTCATAACAATCTTGAACCTAGAACCATCAAATTACTGAAACTATAAGCTGCAACATTCATATATGCAGTGGAAGGGGGAAAAAGAAGCAGCAAACATTCTGAAAAAAAGTAATAAGCAAGTGGAATTCATTTTAATTTTAATTACTTAAGCATGAGTTTTTATTTCACCAAAAATAGAAATTTTACATCAAACCAAGGTTTTAAATTGCAGTTATGGTTGAGATACGTTTTATGCTATTGCGGATAATTGCAGGAAAATGCGGTCACAAAATGCAGTTTCAAAGACTATCAAACTGTAATGACACGGCCTCAATTGCAGTTTGGGATCATCAAAACATATAAATCAAAATGAGAAGAAACAACAACATGTATCTGGCTCATAACCCATATAGAATACAAAGTAAAATGAGGAATTCGAAAACTATATAGTCAACTAATTGTCTAGGGTGTGCCCTGTGCACACACATCCAGTGAGACAATTGTTACCATGTTCTAATAAGACCAAAAGACCAAAAGAGTTAACTTTTTCATAAAACTTGAAGTGGGGTTTCGGGAATCTGTTAATTTAGCATTAAAAAATTATATTTTTAATGAGCAAAAAACTAAAGTGGCAAGAAAATTTGAGAATACCGTTTGTCTAATGTCTTCACCATGCAAATACTGAAGAATATCAAGGAAGCGGTCCAATAACAAAGCATCATATTCAACCAGTTTATCATCATCAGACACCTTCCTTGGTGCTAGCAGCCTCAACTGAGCGTCAATTGAAGTCATCTTCTCAATGTTGCGAGTGGCCATCAGAACCAATCAATGCTAGTTGATATTATAACTGAATTATGTTTCAAGAAGAAGATAAGAAAGTAAAAAATAAAATCACATAAAAGAGAGAGAGAGAGAAAGAGGAAAATCACGTGAGGACCCAGATGGAGAAGATGTCGTAGGTTCTAAGCTAATAGGGTTATAGGGTGCTTATGAAATGCACGGGAACGTACAAAGAAAAGTGAAAGACTTCAACAACAACTAGAACTCCTCCTTTGATCACGGAGATAATGATAGTAGACACTAGACAGAGAAAAAAGTCAGGTGAAGCTAAAAGGACTCGTGTCTTCCTTCAATTTATAGACAATTGAGTAAGGAAACGTACGTTTCCTATGTTGATGTTTTCAGCTATATTATATCAAAAATAAAATAAAATAACTAGCTTTCAGAAATCAGAATCCTAGTAGGGACCAAATATGTGTGAAGTGAAATATTACACGTTTCATATGCTATGTTCCTTTCCTTCGCACGAAAAGTAAAAATAAAATCAGTTATTCAAGTAAATAAAAAAAATACTTTTTAATTTCGATTTGGCTCCGTTCGGTAAAAACTAGCGGATAGCGGATAAGATGGTAGATAGTGGATAAGCTAGCGGATAGTGGATAAACTAGCGGATTGAATTTGAAGTGTTTGATAAAACTAATAGTTGGATTAGCTGATTAATGTAAAATTACATAAAAGGCCATGATTACTTTTTTTTTTTTATATAAATTATATATATATATATATATTATTTTAAAATAATTATCAATTTTAACATTTTAATTTATTTTAAATTATTTATCATTTCATAGATTAAAATATTAATTTTTAATTTTAATATTTATGTTACAGCATCCTAACTATTATTACAACTGATATCCCATGATATGCGCCTCCCATGATATGCTCCTTGATGATGTCCGTGATTTGCGGCTGTTATGGAATCTTCTAACTGTCCATGATATGCTCCTTGATGCTGTCCATGATTTGCGTCATTGCCTATTAACTCTCATCCTGATGTTGTGTGATTTGTTATCCTGATCTTTTGTGATTTGTTGTATATTTAAATTCATTTATTTTTTAGTTATAAAACCTCTAGTATTTAAGTCCCCGATGTAATCCTTTTGCAATACACAAGTATTCTACCAAACTATCATCTTCTACGTTTCTTTACATGGTATTAGCCTAAATTCGGTCCTTCATTTCTTTGACCATCCATGGCTGCCATTAACCCTCCTAACCCTTTTCGAGATGGCAACACCAAACCTTCTTATCATTGTTCCATTTGCAACGTTGATGGTCATTCTGACAGTCGATGCTATACTAAAATTGGTTATCCTTCATGGTGGAAACACAATCTTGGAACCAACAAATCTCGTCGTGGTTTCTTCCTCTCGTGATAGTCGGGGCTCAAGACCTTCTGCTTCACAAGCTCATCCAACTACTGTTGTTGTTGCTTCATCTCCAGATTCTCAGCCTGATAATTTGTCTCAGAGTCAAATACAGCAATTACTCTCTCTCATTAAGCCTGGTAATGACCAACCTCTAGCAAATTTTGCAGGTAACTCTTTTCGTTGTTTTGTCTCTTTTAGGGATGGCAAAAGAATCCATTTGTCCATCATCCATCCAATGATAAATCCACCCCATCCATCCATTACAAAAATAATAATATTAATGGATTAGATTAATTGGATCATTTTACTTTTAGGATGGATAGTGATTCATCCACTAATTTTCTAAATCCACTGGATCATAGAGTTTAGATTAGGAAGTGCTAATGGATCCAACTAACGTTCCCCTATCACACCTTATATTGTCTCCGGTCGTCTCGTATTTGTGATTGTTGAAAAACTACAACATGTGCAAGTGACCTCACCCCCATTGTTAGATTACTCTATATATATACCACCTGGACTTTTTAACTTCACGTAGCTATATGCTTTACCACGACATGGTTTAACCTTTTGTCCATTAGCAAACTTTCCTGAGACACTAACTCTTGGGTCACTTTTACCCCTACTTCATGTTTTTTACAGGACCAGAGGACGAAGAGGACTTTTGTGATGGGTGAGCAACATGGGGGTCTCTATCTCATGGACAACTCTCCTACCACCTTTATCTCCGCTGCTTCATTTGGCTCTCATTTTGATTTATGGCACTGACTTTTAGGACATTATGCACCGGCTTTATCTTCACAATTCAATAATATTGATTCTAGCATTAAGTTTTCAAATAAATGTACTTGTACCGTTTGTCCGTTGGCAAAACAGACTCGTCTAAAATTTTCATTAAGTAGCATTTCCACGGTTAAATGTTTTGAATTAGTACATTTTGATGTTTGGGGACCCTACAATAAAACTCATTCCTGTGGTGCAAAATTTTTTCTTACTGTGGTTGATGATTTTTCTATAAGTACATGGATTTTTCTCATGCAACACAAAAGTGAAGTCAATACAATCATTCCTCATTTTTTTAAAATGGTTGAGAAACAGTTTCAAACACATATTCAAAAAATACAATCCGATAATGCACGTGAATTTTTTAATTCCCAAACTAACTCTTTTTTTAAAAACTTGGTAGTGTTACAACAAAGTTGTGCTTATACTCCACAACAAAATGGTGTTGTGGAGCGCAAACACCGACATTTATTAAACATTGCACGTGCTTTGCATTTTCAATCAAACTTGCCTTTAGATTTTTGGGGTGATTTTGTATTAACAGCTACTTATCTAATTAATCGTCTACCCACTATAGTTCTCAAAGGCCATACACCTTATGAAATATTGTTTAATAAAAACTAAATCTTTCTCATCTTCGGGTTTTTGGTTGTTTGGTATATGGTCGCAACACACACATCAATCACAAATTTGATAACCGTGCTTCTCCAGGAGTTTTTTAGGATATCTGATAGTGTGATTTTACATGATATTTTCTGTACACTTTTGCATGCATTTTGCATATAGATTAGGCATTCTTTATTTGATTTTAGTTAGATTTTCCCTTGGAACGGGTGAAGCGGTTTCTTGGTGTTGTTTTGCAGGAATTAATGTAAAAATGCTCAAAATTAGCCTTGATGGGGCATGGATGAAATAGAGCTTGAAAAGTGAAGAATATGAGCCAAACAGAGCCCATCACGGCCTGGCCGTGATGACCATCACGGCCATGATCAAGCAGAGCAGAAGGCAAAAGTCAGAAGCTGTCACGACCTGCCCATGATATGCATCACGGCCGTGATAGGCTAAAAATCAAGGTTTCGCGTCGCGAAATTTAGCTTGCCTCGCGAGAACCCATTTTGTGCAAGTACGCCCACTCCAGAACGCGTCACGGCCTGGCCGTGATGGCCATCACGGCCGTGACGCGCAGCAGACCTATAAATAAGAGCGCAGTAGACAGAACAAAAGGTCCAGAGGGAGGCATTTGGAGGCACTTGGAGGCTGTGGCTGGGCTAGGGTTTCAACCCTAGAAGGGAGCCAAGAGGGATTGCTTTGAAGAAGAAGGAAAGCTCACATGGAGCCTCTTCTCTCCTCTTCTCCTATTTCTCTGGTTTGGTTTTCTCTGTTTATGAGTAGTTAAATCCCTGTTGTTGGGATTAGATGTAATCAAACTTATTATTATGTATTTGCCTTGACTGATTAATCTATGTTTATGCTTCGTATTAGTGATTAATTTTCCATGCTTAATGCTTGTTGTGGCTAGCACCCCCATGACTTGATTTGTGTTTTAATATGCAATTGGAAAATTTGTGTTGAAACCGGAATTGAGATTAATCACCTAGTAAGCCTTGTATCTAGGAATGGAACTAGGTTTATTAGTAATCGCGTAATCCCTAATCTTAATGCAAATTCATTAATCTAGGCCACCTAAGGAATTAGGGTCTATTAGTGGATTTAGGCTCTTGCCATCCGAGGAATCGGGGTTTGAGTAATTTAGTGGATTGATTTTAATATCTGAAGCATGAACGGGAGGTATCTAGTCCTGGTAATGCATGAGGTAGAGGTTTGGTGAAGTCTAGTCCCAACATATCCTTTCTGCACCCCAAGTGTTTGTTAAAAGTCCCCAAAAAGACAAAAAGATTTTATTTATTTTCTTTTGTTTGTTTTACTTTCTCTTGATTAATAGTTTAGTCTAAATAGTTGCCGATCTTGTGAATTGGTAATTGACATCCAATCCCCGTGGATACGATAACCGGTCTCACCACCGTATTACTTGCACGACTGGGTATACTTGCCCAGACTCGTCAACAATATCCCCATGGTAAAAAAGGTTACAAAATACTTGATTTATCTTCAAAAAAAATTTATGTAACAAGAGATGCTATTTTTCATGAACATATTTTTCCATACAAAATTCTTAATGCTAGAATGTTTCCCTTAGTTTTGCCATTGCCACCTAAAGAAGATTTTTCTTCACCTATTATTTATCCTTTCCAAGAGAACCCACCGCCTGACCCACCAAACTACATTACAACACCCACCCCCCAGATACAAACTTCTCACCACCTAATAACATTACAAATCCCATATCTTCACCACCTGACTTATCTTTCACACCCATTACCCAAGATTCTACAATTCAAAACCAACTCCAACACCTTGATTGTGATACGGCGCCGCCCCAGCCTTCCAATCCTATTCAGACCCAACCTCCAGAACATGCTACGCCATCATCACATACCCAAACTCCTCCTCGTCCAACCCGTCCACGTAATCGACCCCGTTATCTCGACGACTACATATGCTCCCTCACCTCATCACAGGCATCTTCTTCCGCTTCTGTTCCTAGTATTCTTTATCCTATTTGAAATTCCTTACCCTCTCATAAATTTTCCCCTTCTCGTCGATCCTTTCTTTCTTCAATTGCTATTGACTCTAAGCCAACATCATACTCTGAGGCTAAGAAATTTCCGAAATGGCGCAATGCTATGCAATCTGAGATTGATGCCTTGTGTGAAAATAGAACATGGTCTTTAGTTCCACTACCAGCTGGGAAGAAACCGATTGGTTGTCATTGGGTATTCAAAATTAAACTCAATTTTGATGGAAGTATTGAAAGGTATAAAGCTCGATTAGTTGCTAAAGGCTATACTCAAATAGAAGGGATTGATTATTTTGATACGTTTGCTCCTGTTGCCAAACTAGTCACTGTTCGAGTTCTCCTCTCTATTACCGTTGATAAAATTTGGCCTCTTCATCAACTCGATGTCAACAATGCTTTTGTACATGGTCGTGCAAAGTCCTAAATCCTCTTCAACCACATATGAATGCTGCTATTCGTCTTCTTCGCTATTTAAAAGCCACTCCCGGCCAAGGCCTTTTCTTTCCCTCTAATTCAGATTTATTCCTCCAAGGCTACTGTTATTCAGATTGGGCTAGTTGTCCTACCACTCGACGCTCTACTTCTGGTTATTGCATTTTTCTGGGTCCTAGTATAGTCTCATGGAAAACAAAGAAACAAAGTGTAGTATCCCGTTCATCTGCCGAAGTGGAATATAGAGCTATGGCCAATGCAACTTGTGAAATTACCTGGCTCTTATATCTTTTAAATGACATTGGTCTCTCTCGTTCTACACCAATACCACTGTTTTGTGACAATCAGTCTGCTCTTCATATTGCCTCAAATCCGGTGTATCACGAACGTACTAAACACATAGAGATCGATTGTCATGTTGTTCGTGAAAAGATTTCTTCCGGTCTTATAAACACTATGAAAGTTAGTTCCGCAAATTAAATTGCTGACTTGTTCACCAAGCCCTTAGGCAAAGATCAATTCCTCTGGCTAAAGAGCAAGATGGGGTTATCTAACTTACACACCCCATCTTGATGGGGAGTGTTACAGCATCCTAACTATTATTACAATTGATATCCCATGATATGCGCCTCTCATGATATGCTCCTTGATGTTGTCCATGATTTGCGGCGTTATGCAATCTGCTAGCTGTCCATGATATGCTCCTTGATGCTGTCCATGATTTGCGTCATTGCCTATTAACTCTTATCCTGATGTTGTGTGATTTGTTATCCTGATCTTTTGTGATTTGTTGTATATTTAAATTCATTTATTTTTCAGTTACAAAACCTTTTGTATTTAAGTCCCCGATGTAATCCTTTTGCAATACACAAGTATTATTCTACCAAACTATCATCTTCTACGTTTCTTTACAATTTATATAGTTTTAGTTATTTTATATAAATAATATGGAATAATAAAAATAATTTTGATATGATTTTTATACGAGTTTTTTATGAATAAAAATATAATTTCTATTTTTTATCTTAAATATAAATATAAATAGTAATATTAATTCTAACAAATCAATTTTAAGTGATACGCTATGAGATAAGTAAGGAATTTAATTAAGATGGTAAGGATAAAAATGGAAAAAAAGTGATACGCTATACGCTGTAAGCTCAAACGCTACTTGAAGTAGCATCTAGAAAAAACGCTATACGCTAGTAAAAAAATGATATACGCTATTTTTAAAAATGATTACCAAACGAGACTATTTTTCCATCCGTTATCCACTAAACGCTTGCGTTTTTGGTAAACCAAACAATACCATTAGTCTTATCATTATCTAATCATTTTAATATTGTAATTATATATGATATGATAAGAGTTTATATTTGATTAAAACTATTTGAAGTGTAATCTGAGTTTTTTTTATTACATATTTTATGATGTTATTTGATTTTTTAAATGTGATTTAAATAATTTAAATTAAAATATAAAATGTCTTAAGGTGAGTACCAAACCAAACCAAAAAATATAAAATGTCTAAGGATGAAGTTGAAAACAGATTTCATTTCGATTTTAAATTTTAGCGAAACATGAAATGATAAAAAATTCATAATAATTTTCGTTGAATTAAAATTTTTATCAACAAATCAAATGAGTTATAGATTTAGAAGGACTAGGAGACGAAATAAAAAAAAATGGGTTAAATATATTTTCAGTCCCTCAAATTTGGGTGATGTTCAGTTTTAGTCCCTCATTTGAAAAACTTACTTTTTTAGTCTTCAAAATTCCAAAACGTGTCAGTTTTGATCCTCAAACGAACTAAAAAGTATGTTTGGATAATTCTAAACCTACGTTTGGGGACCAAAAATGTATGTTTGTGGATCAAAATTGTCACATTTTAAAAATTGAAGGATTAAAAAAGTATGTTTTTCAAATGAGAGATTAAAACCGAACTTTACTCAGATTTGGGGGACTAAAAACATATTTAAGATAACAAAAATTAATACCTATATGGACCTAATTTATAAATATGAACAAAGACTAAATGGAATATAGGAGGCATGAAGCCACCATATAGGAGTATGAAAGAGAGATCTTTGGTTATCTCAATTATTCCGTTTTTTTTTTTGTTGTAAACATCTTAATTATTCTTTTATTTTGCTAAATAAGTTCATGTTTCCTATGTATCTTTGAATTCAATATATGATTTAATATCTAGTAACATGTGGGTATTTTGAGTGGTAACGAGCTCAGGTCCTTTGAGCAAGTGTCAGGGGTTAGATCCTCGACTCTTGCATACGGGAAAAAACACCTGGTTGGGAGAGGTCAACCCTTCAATATCGTCCAGTACTTCGAGTGATTATTTTCCACAGTTGCACGTGGAGAATACCCGAGAAATCAAAAAAATATGTGCTTTAATGTCCATGTAAAGGTAGATCTTTTTTACTTAAGAATAAGATGTAACTCTGTTACTCTTTTGTTATTAATTAATATAAATTAATCCTAATACTTCTTAATTATTTAATTATAGTTTTTAACGTTTGGGCATGTTTTTTTTTTGCTGAACCCAGTATCGTCCGATCGGGAGCCAGAGACTAATCTCTCGAGGTAGTGAGATCCATTTAAGGGGTTAACCTCTCTCAACAGATATTCTTCCATACGCATGAGTCAGGAATCGAACCCCTGATCATATGCTTAAGGGGTTCAATTATCTACCAACTATATCACCATGTCATGAGTTATACATACTTTATTTGAGTATAAAAAAATTAAATACCAAAACCTTTATAATTTAACTTTGGAATGGGGTGTAATAAGATCGGTGTGGATCAAATTTAAAATGATTTAGCACTTGATCTGATTAAATTTGATCAAATCGAATTTGATAGGATTTTATAAAAAAATTATAATTCTGAAATGAACCAATCCAATTAAAGTTGGGTTGGTTAGAATCTAATCATCGGATTACCCTAGTTTTTATTTACTTTAATTTTAATTTCGAAAAAATAGTAAAAATCTTTATAAAAAAAAGACAACAATTTATTTAATATTAGGTTTAGGAATAATATATTAATATATTATTTTTTCTAATAAAATTAATGATAATATTTTTAAATAGTGATTGGTTCGAATCGAATTGGATCATTCTTATTTTTAGAATTTGATATCTGAATCGATTGCCTCCGAATTCAACATTTCAAATCCGATCCGAAAAACTAATCCAAAGTCCAAACCTCTAAAATTTGTTCAGATTGATTTGAATCACTAAATTCATTAATATGATCGGATCCCCTTACACTCCTAACTAGAAGTCAACACATTTACACACATCATGAAACTTAATGAATTTCAATTAAATTGACCAAGCTATAGGACAGAAAGAAATTGACATACCAAAATTCGGGAAAATAGTGAGTGCGAAAGGAAATTTCTAGAATTTGAGGAATAAGAATATATATTAATATACAAAATGATGAAAACCCATAAACTTTTTAAATTATTCTTTTCATGTTTTAATAATATTAAATATTGCATTTCTCTATGTTTGATAAGGTCAAATCATTAGCTTACAATAGATAAATTTGTAACTCTTTTTGGTAAACATTTTATCTCACTAGCTTGGAACATATTTTTACTAGCTTATATTGTTTTATAGCATCTTTTAGATGATACTTGAGGTAACATTTGAGATTATAGCTTATAGATTATTATTATTTTTTATATTTTTATCCTTATATTTTAATTAAATTCCTCCTATATCTCCTTTTAAATAAAATAAATATCATAATCCTAATATCTCAAGTCATTTAAGGGCTAATTTCAGTAACAAGAAATATGAATGATAAGAATAATAATATAGAATATGTTTGTCTATAAAACATAAAACATTATATACAAAATCAATCAACATCTTTTTATTTATTTATGTTATCTCAATTTATTTAAAAATTAAAAAACAAATTAAAATTTTAACTTTGTAGATGAAAATAATTTAAAAGCATCAAAAGTGATGATAATTTTTAAATAAATAACGTGTGTGTATATATATATATATATATATATATATATATATATATATATATATATATTAAAAAATATAAACATCTCCTTTTATCAAATACTTCAAATACAATCAGGTAATTTTATCCTTTATCAACTATCAACTTTCTTATCTGTTATCAACTTGTTTTTATCAAACAATGCCTTTATATGTATGATTGACATTGACATAACTGGTTTAAAAATATTAAATGGGTTTTAATTTATGTTATGGAAACATATGAAATGGGAAGAATAACGATTATGATTTAATTAGTATGTATCGTCAGTGTAAAGTCATATCATAAAAAATGTTTGATAATTTGACTTTTATCGTAATTAAATTAAAAATCACTCGTATCATAATTTGTGTTTGATTGGCAAATTAAATTAATTTTACACTAATAAACCATATATAACAATTAATAAATGAGCATTGCAAGTAATAATAAAATTCTATAGCTAACTTTGTCCCTACTTTAATTTTGTACAAGTAGCCAGGTCCGTCCTCCCTGGTGACTTCTTGACTGTATATAACACGGGAACTCCGTGAATCCCCACTTTTCAAAGTGTCAGTTTTTTTTTTTTGGGTACATAAAGGTGTCGGTTTTACTATTTCATGTACATGTAAGCTACAATAGTATTAAATTTCCATTAAATTAAAAGATCTGGATATTAATGTCCTCTTCCCTTTATTTTGTTATTTTGATATTGAAAATGATTCAACCTTTCTATGCCCCAGGAAGCACGATAAACTCGACTAAATTACCGGAGAAAAAAACACTTTGACTAGAAAAAACAGAAGTGTCAAATGCCAACGAATATATTAACAATCCTTTCCTTTCATTACCCATGACTATTACATTTTCCCACTTTTCACGCATTTGGGTCTTCACATTGCACATGCACACGTGCAGGAATGCAGCAATTGTAACTATCCATTCACTTATACACCTATATCAATTTTTTCCTTTGCCTATGAATGGTACATAGAGTGACATTTCAACATAGTATATATATGATTATGTCTGAGGAGGAGGAAAAAAAAAGGCTCGAGCAACAGACAAATAAAATAAGTTTTTCTATTTTTTGGTTAAAGGAAATTAATATTATCCTGGGACCAAAAAGATGTGTTGCTGAGACTAATTGCCCTTACAAAATTTCAAGGGTCAAGTTTTATTAACGAGTCTGTTCTCTTTTATTTGATGGACACAGCTTTTAAATATTCGAAGAGGCAAATTTGATGGGCATGGCTGTTGTATTTGGTATTGGCAAGTAAATACAAATAAGGGAGATTCACTTATCTTCATCCATGAAATGAGTAGCTTAATTTTATAATTTACTCCACAGTTTGTTTAAAAATGTTGAAAAGAAGCTTCAGTTATGTTTGTTGAATAGAATTAACCAGAGGAGTATCCAACTGCTCACTTTCCCGTACTAATAAGCTATGTTCATAACTTATCTGATACGCATTGTGGTGTATATAAATTATAAAGTAAAGTATTTTGTATGACACTGTCTTCAATCCTCCCTCTTGCCCTTTGAGGATCCATCCTCCAACTCTTTAATACCATTGATTTATTATATAAAAAATCAACGGTCAAGATCTTTTACTTGTTACCTGCTATACTATACAGATTACATTGTATTTCAAAAAAATAAATAAAAAATCAACAGTTTGTCAAATACGGATTGAAGATGTTTTGCAGTGCTGGAACCAAGACTTGGCAAGACCGCACTTTGACGGTGGCGAGCTCATGGAGGACGGCAAGTGGCAACGACAAAGGCGTAATGGAGGGAGGAGCTCGGATCTGTTATTTGGTGACTTGAGGCGGAGGAGATCTGGTCATGGAGGATGGCGGCCGAGGTGAGGCGCAGCTGTTTGCGACGGCTAAGATCAGTAGTCCACGTGGCGGTGGCAGGTGGATGAACGATAGTGCTTGCGAATCTGGGACGAGGTTGACAAGGTGCTGCTGCGACGCGAGGCGCTAGAGGAGCTCGGAGTGATGGCAGTGAAGTCTTCTGACGCGGTGGAGCTTGCGGTGGCGACGGTTTAGCGGATGAACGGAGGACGTGGTGAGTGACGGTGGGCGTCTAAACCGATGTGGTTCGCAGCTGGGACGACAACGGGTTGACAGATCGGAAGCTGCTTGGTGTGCTTGGCGAAAACTGATGGTTCAAATGTGGAGTTGCTTAGTGTGAAAATGAAAGGGAAGACGAAAGTCAAAGTAATGGTGATGATGGTGTTCGTCTTCACTGTTTTGGAAAAGTAGTAATTAGAATCATATAGAACTATTTCTGTTTTGGTTGCTTGATATTGTTACTGATTTCAATCTTTTCTTCTGATTTATGAAATTGTTCTCCAAGTTAAAAAAAAATAAAAAATCAATTCCAGAGAGAGGAAGGAACAGAGGAAGAAGAAGATGGTCCTTAATATGAATTTATGCCAATAATCCATTGTGATTACCAATGGATTTTAATTAAATATTATTAAAAAAACTCTTAATTGCCGATTAATTTTAAAACTGGGACCTGTTATCACCGGTCAAATTTAGAGAGTATTAATCCTCAACCCTTGAGTTGGAGGATTAAAGAATTGCCCATTTTGTATAGAAGAAATTCTATATGCCGATCCCAATATTCTTTAATCCTCCAACTCAAGGGTTGAGGATCAATACTCTCTAAATTTGACCTGTGATAACAGGTCCCAATTTTAAAATTAACACTAGTGGAAAATATACATTAGACGGTAAAGGTTTACGTCAGTTAACCAAAAACTAGACGTTAAAAAGGGGGCGGTGGCAGTTTTGTAAATAATTAATTCACTGTTAACGTCAGTTGTTTTAAGGACTGACGTTAAAAGTGAGGCGGTGGCAGTTTTGTAAATATAAAATCACTATTTGCATCAGTTGTTTAATGAACTGACGTTAAAAGTGTTTTGGAAGAACTTATTAAAACTTTTAACGTCAGTTGTTTATAAACCTGACGTTATAAGTGTGATTTTTACTTCAGTTAAATAAACAACTGACGTAAATAATCAACTCATTCCTATCTTTCTTTCGTTGTCATCTCAGGGTTGTCACTCTTAACGCAGATCATCACTCCATATAGTGCAGTTTATTTCTAATCTTTTTTTAAAAAAAGTTTATTTTTAATCTTAATTAATTAGCTTGAATTAGTAAATTAACAAATTCTTGTACAAATTAAAATAAATAAACACTTAACATAAAACAAGTTATATATGTATAATCAAATCGTATCTCATTGAAGCGATTCATAAGTTACAATTACATGTTTAAAAGATAAAAAATTTCCGCAAGATATATAGCACTAAAATTAAAAAAGTTTCTGCTTCAACATCATTTTCTTCTCAGTCCTGTGCTGATCAGAATCTCCAACATTGATTCTTCTCATTGAACCGATTCATAAGTTACAATTACATGTTTAAAAGATAAAAAATTTCCGCAAGATATATAACACTAAAATATAAAAAAGTTTCTGCTTCAACATCATTTTCTTCTCAGTCCTGTGCTCGAGAATCTCCAACATTGAATGCATCCCCTCCCTCATTTGAAGTCGATGCTCCATCCGAATCCACAGTCACTTTGGAGCCGTGGCGAGTGAATGGTGCACTCGATCTGTTTCAGCAATATTCTTGGAACAGCCACTTGGTTCCAAAGCCAAGTTTTGGAATCAGAGTGGCGATTCTCCGAAGGATGATGGTGTGTGCAAATCACATTACGTGATTCACCCAACCTTACCATCCATGTTACGTGATTCACACAACCTCAGAAGTTGTTTTGACCATTAAGACAGAGACCTTTAAGTCTAGGTATAGGAAGAAAGAGTGATGAAGTTAATCTCCATGGCAGAGCCATATTGTGAAGCAGAAAAATTAAAGGAAGGAAGGAAGCTATTTATAGGAGTAGGGGATGAAGTTACTAGGCGTCGTAAGTTGCTAAAAAATTAAATTGATCATTAAGAGCATTAGGTTCCAAGGCGCATTGGGAGTTGGCCTGGCAGTCATATATTATAAACGTGCAGAAAAGAAAACGTCCGAAGGAATAGGAAGATACACTTTTAACGTCAGTTGTTGAATAAAACTGACGTTAAAAGAGTTTTTAAAATAAAAAATATTTATTTTTAACGTCAGTTGTTTATACAACCGACGTTAAAAGTGTGATTTTTACTTCAGTTAAATAAACAGCTGATGTAAATAATCCTATATCCCTATCTGAAATGCCCTGTTGTCACACAGGTCTGTTAACGTCAGTTGTTGAATAAAACTGAAGTTAAAAGTGTTTTTAAAATAAAAAATATTTATTTTTAACGTCTGTTGTTTATACAATTGACGTTAAAAGTGTGATTTTTACTTCAGTTAAATAAATAGCTGACGTAAATAATCCTATATCCCTAGCTATCTGAAATGCCCTGTTGTCACTCAATTAACACAGGTCTCAGAGCCATTTTGTGAAGGAATAGAAATATAGAGGAAAAGAAGAGGCAGTATTAATTACAGACTGTTTCAGAAAAATGTTACTTTAACACTTTTAACGTCAATTGCATTCAACAACGGACGTTAAAAGTGTTTTTTTTAAAAATATTAATACGTAACGTCAGTTTGTTAATAAAACTGACGTTAAAAAATTAATTTTAACGTCAGTTGTTTAATACAACTGACGTTAAATGTTGTTTTATGTTTACACCCGCGCGCCTTCTGCACTTCGCTCTGTACGTACGTCTCTTTTATCTTTTCATCACGCTCAACCCTAAATCACTCTCAACCCTCACTCTCACTCTCACCCAGCACAGAACCCTAATCGCGAGCTCATCTCCACCGCAACCACCGCGAGGGCTTCTTCGCCACCACCGTGAGGTACACTATTAACCCTAACTCTGTCTTTCCATTCATTCTTTGCAATAACTTGACGTACATCTCTCTTTCCCCTTCCCGCGCACTAACTCTCCTTGTCCCTCTGCTCTCAGTAACCACATCGAACGTTGGCCACCACTCGAGCTCCCCTCCCCACCACGACGCGAGCCCTATTTCTGGTGAGTATTTAGGGCACATTTTTGTATTTTTGGTTTTGAGTGTATGTTGAAACTGTAGTCTCGGTAGTTGAAACTTGAAACCGTGAGTTTGAGTTGTTTGGAATGTATGTCTCTGTTTTTGGTTTTGAGTGCATGTTGCTCTGCTGGTTGATCTGTCACGGCCGTGATGCTAATCACGGCTAGGCCGTGATCGATTCGCCTGTGATGGCATGGTTCATTCGGTTGCACGTTACGGCCGTGATGGACATCATTGCCAGGCCGTGACGATGCTTGGCAATTAATCTTTAAAAACTATAGTTTTCAATCTCTCGTATTGTCCTTATATTGGATATATATATGTTTTGTATATCTACAGGACCTATCTAGTTATGGATCGTAGTTGGATGGTTTGTAAGCGTACTAGTGCTGAGTATTTGATGGGGGTGGGAGAATTTATAGAATTTGCTCAAAGGAATGTTCCTAATAGTAATGGAATGTTTTGTTGTCCTTGTGTCAAGTGTTTGAATACGAGGAAATGTACGGTGAAGGATATACGTACTCATTTGATTTGTGAAGGGATTTGCTTGAGTTATACAAGATGGATATGGCATGGTGATATGTTGTTGAGTAGTAATACGGCGAGTGTCTCCCAAAGTGAGGACGTTGATGTAGATATGGAGGATGATCGAGTAGAGGACATGATCCGTGATATTGGACAAGAATCTTTTCATCGAGCGCATGTGTATGATAGGTTGTGCGGTGATGCGGATAAGCCTTTATATCCAGGGTGTACTACTCATACACGGTTGTCGGCGGTGCTAAAATTGGTTTGTGTGAAGGCGAGAAATGGTTGGAGCGATAAAAGCTTCACGGAATTGCTTGAAGTGTTGAAAGACTTGCTTCCGGAGGACAACACATTGCCTGACCGTAACTATGAGGCCAAGAAGGTATTGTGTCCTATGGGTATGGAGTATAAGAAGATACACGCATGCCCCAATGATTGCATATTGTACACCGGTGTTCATGAAGACAAACACGATTGCCCCAAATGTGGGTTATTGATGAGTGTGATTTCACCTCATTTTCCATGTACATTTCTGCATGCATTTGCATATAGTTAGGTCATTTTAGTGTTTATTTTGTTTAGTTTTTCCTTTGGAACGGATAAGGTGGTATTGTGTGTTGTTTTGCAGATATTCATGATTAAATGCCCAAGAATTAGCAAGTATGAAGCTTGGATGACTTAGAGCTTTAAAAGATAAGAAATTGAGCCAAGCAGAGAGTATCACGGCCTAGCCGTGATGGCCCTCACGGCCGTGAGGGAGCAGAGCTGAAGAAAGAATTGAGCCAAAAGTCAGAAGCTGTCACGGCCTAGCCGTGATGTCTATCACAGCCGTGATGAATCAGTTGGAAAAGTCAGAAACGATCACGGCCTAGCCGTGATGGCTATCACGGCCGTGATGAATCAGTTGGAAAAGTCAGAAACGATCACGGCCTAGCCGTGATGGCTATCACGGCCGTGATGAATTAGTAAATGAAGAGGCGCCCAAGTCAGAAATCATCACGGCATGGCCGTGATGGCTGTCACGGCCGTGACCGGCCACGAGTTATAAAGTAAACTCTGGGCAGAACAGAAAGAGATTCAGAAAACCCTAAGGAAAATCCTCTGCTGCTGTGGCTGCTGTGCTTCATTCCATGGAACTCTATCCTTTGTCCATCTCTGTAATTATTTCTTTTGTTTTATCTTCAATTATGTGTAGCTAAACTCCCCTTTGTTGGGGTTAGACTATTGCTATCTGAACTTGGTTGTAAAATGATTTGATTATAATGCAGTTTCCTTGTTCTTTATGAGTGTTTGATTCCATGCTTAATGCTTTCTTAGGCTTGATCACCCTAGGAATGATTAGTTGCTTTAATAGATGACTGGAAGGTTGGTGTTAGAGCTTGCTCATGAATCAAATGCCGAGTAGTTCATGAGCCTAGGAATAGGTCTTGAGGTGCTTGCAATCTTATAAGTCTTTACTTAATGCAAAATCTCAGGTTAATCCACCTAAGGAATTAGGGTTTAACTTGGGATTTTAGGCTCAATGCACCTAAGGAATTAGGCTTGAGTATCTCAGAAAAGACTTGATTGTCATAATAGAATTAGGAACTGTGTTAGTTATCATTTCATAACAATCAAGGGAGGATTAGCTTAGTTTAACCCTAGCAATTCTATCTCATTGTTATTCATCTTTCTGTTTTCACATTAACTGTTTGAAAAAAAATCCAGAAAAGAACAAAAACATTTTCTTCTTGTTTGTTTGTTAGATGTTAGAACAACCTTCACTCCAAAATTCGATCGCCTAGATAGTAGTCAAATTTGCGAAGTGGTAATTGTCCACGATCCCTGAGAACGATATCCGGTCTTACCGTTTTATTACTTGCAACGAACCGGTACACTTGCCGAGTCCGTGTCAAGTTTTTGGCGCGATTCTTTGGGGATCGGTGTGCCAATATCACGAGTACCAAAGGGACTCCTAATTTAGGCAATTATTTTTTTTTACTGTTTTCCTCTTGTGTTTTTTTCGTTCTTATTTTCTCGTATCTCTCTTGTGAATTTCTGCAAGTGCTTTGTTTTTGTTTTTGTTCTGTGCTACTCCGTTTGTTCAGTGTATGCGAGGTACAATCGACCCAGGTGAACTCCAATTCGAACCTGAGATCGAGAGACTCTGCAGAAGGACTAGAAAGAAAACCAAGGCAAGACAGAACAGAGAAAGAGCATCTTCTAGTAGACAAGAGCAGCAAGTTGAGTTACCCAGTGTGCAAGAACCACAAATCGAAGTAGCAGCTGTCACCATGGCAGAAGAGAATGCACCAAGGAGAACAATGGGGGACTACACTTCCCCTAGAGTTGATAGATGTGGAACTCCGATTGTGAGACCTGCAGTGGCCTGCAATAATTTCGAAATCAAGGCATCACTTCTCCACCTTGTGTAGCAAAACCAATTTGGAGGGTTGGAGAGTGAAGATCCTCATGCTCACATTGGTACCTTCATTAAGCTGTGTGACACCATCAAGTTAAATGGAGCTTCCTATGAGGCCATTCGGTTAAGGCTTTTCCCTTTCTCTTTGAGGGATAGAGCTAAGGCATGGCTTCAATCTCATCCTCATGGAAGCATCATCACCTGGAACGACTTAGTCAGCAAGTTTTTATCTCGATTCTTCCCTCCGTCAAGAATGATTAAGCTGAGGTCAGAGATCAATGCCTTTGCACAGAGGGATGGTGAGTCACTATATGAAGCCTGGGAGAGGTTCAAGTCTTTACTCACAGCTTTTCCAAATCATGAACTAGAGACATGGCAGCAGGTTGCAACATTTGTTAATGGGCTCAACAGGAATTCAAGAAGTATGATTGAAGCGGCTGCAGGAGGGACATTGAGTCAAAAGACACCGGAAGAAGCAAAGGACTTGATTGAGAACATGGCTAACAATGACTATCAAATGCCTAGTTCTCGGTCAATGGTCAATAGAGGTGTTCTAGAGCTGGATGAAATTGGCGCTCTCAAGGCACAAATGGCTATTCTTACCAAGCAATTAGGGTCGGTTCAACTGCAGAATTCTCAACTGCAAGCTGTTCAAGTTCAAGGTGCCTCAGTGTGTGATTTTACGTGGAGGCAACCATGAAAATGGAAACTGTGAGATCAATGTGGTTGGAAGCTCGGGACAAGAAGAGGTAAATTATATGGGCAACCAAGGGCCTAGAAATGATCCCTACTCCAACACCTACAATCCGGGTTGGCGCAATCATCCCAACTTTAGTTGGAGACAAGGACAAAGTTCAAATACTCAAGCAAAGCCTCCTCAAGAGAGTTCAAGCAAATTGGAGAACCTTCTAGGCCAGTTCATGCAAGCTACTCAAGAGACTATAAAGAATCAGAATGCCTCAATCAAGAACTTGGAGCATCAAATGGGCCAACTAGCAAGGCAGATGGCAGAGAGACCTCAAGGACAATTGCCTGGGGATACTGAGAAGAACCCAAGGGAAGATTGTAAGGCCATTGTTACAAGAAGTGGGAGAGTGTTAAATCCACAAGAAAAAGAGAAGGAAGAGAAGACAAGTGATGCTGGAATTGATAAGGGGCAGTTTGAAGAGGTAAACAATGAAGAACCCGGAACTTCCCAAGGTACTACCTCTATCCCTATTGATGTAGAAGCTGAAGAACCGCAGAGGGAGAAATTGGTTGATGAAGAATTTGCGAAGAAGAAGACTAGAAGACAGATTCTGGAAGAGGTTGATAATCCCAAAGAGCTGCCCCCATATTTCAGAATCCCGTACCCCCAACGGTTGAAGAAAGAAGCAAAAGACCAGAAATTTTCTAAGTTCCTGGATGTATTCAAAAAGCTACAAATCAACATCCCGTTTCTTTCAAGCTCTACAAAGAGATGCCTTCCTACGCAAAATTCATGAAAGAGATCCTTACAAACAAAAAGAAGGTGGAAGGAGGAGACAGTGATACTTATGAAGAGTGCAGTGCTATACTTCAAAGGAAGTCGCCAAGTAAAAATGAAGGACCCGAGCAGTTTCACTATCCCATGCACGATTGGTCATCTGAACATAGGGAGAGCATTGTGCGATTTAGGGGCAAGTATTAATCTGATGCCACTCTCCATTTTCAAGAAGCTGGGGATTGGTGAGGTAAAACCAACAGGGATTTCTCTTCAACTGGCAGACCGCTCAATTACATATCCCTATGGTGTTGTGGAGGATTTGTTGGTGAAGGTAGATAAGTTCATTTTTCCAGCAGATTTTGTGGTGTTAGATATGGCTGAAGATGGTGACACTCCTCTGATTCTTGGGAGACCATTCCTAGCAACAGGTAGAGCCTTGATCGATGTCAATCAAGGGGAATTGGTGCTTCGGGTACAAGACGAAAAGGTCACCTTTAATGTGTTTGAGGCAATGAAACACCCAAGCGACAAGGACACACGCATGATAGTAGACCTCATTGATTCATTATCTGACAAGAGTTTGCACCATAAGTTTGAGGATTCGTTAGAAGCAGCTCTAATGGTGGAGGATGTAGAAGAAGACGTATGTGCAGAAGAAGTTGATCTCATGATTAAATCTCTGGAGGCTTGTCTGGTTGTGAATACTGATGAAGACAAAGTGGTGGAAGATGTGAGAATTGAAGACAAGGGTGACCCACCGGTGCTAGAGTTAAAATAATTGCCATCCCATCTCCGTTATGCTTTCCTTGGGATGAACTCTTCATTCCCAGTTATCATCAGTAGTGGGTTGAATTCCTTGGAAGAAGAGAAGCTGTTGAGGGTGCTTAGGGAGCACAAATCTGCAATTGGATGGTCTATGTCCGATTTGAAAGGGATAAGCCCCTCCTTCTGCATGCACAAAATCCGTGTGGAGGAAAAATTCAAGCCGGTTAGGCAACCGCAAAGAAGACTCAACCCGAATATGAAGGAAGTTGTGAGGAAGGAGATTGTGAAGTTGTTGGATGCGGGCATTATCTATCCCATCTCCGATAGTCCATGGGTGAGTCCGGTCCAAGTTGTGCCGAAGAAAGGGGGATGACAGTGGTAGCGAATGAAAAGAATGAACTTATTCCCTCTAGGACCGTGTCTGGATGGAGGGTATGCATTGACTACAGAAGATTGAATGAGGCCACTAGAAAGGACCACTTTCCATTACCCTTCATTGATCAGATGCTAGAGAGGTTGGCGGGCCATGCTTTCTATTGTTTCCTTGATGGATACTCCGGGTATAACCAGATTGTGGTTGACCCGGAGGACCAAGAGAAGACCGCTTTCACCTGCCCTTATGGAGTCTATGCATACAGGAGAATGCCTTTCGGGTTGTGCAATGCACCCGCCACTTTTCAAAGGTGCATGCTATCCATATTTTCTGATATGAATGAGAAGTTTATTGAGGTATTTATGGACGATTTTTCTGTATTTGGTGATTCATTTGATAACTGTTTGAATAATCTTGCCTGTGTCCTAAAAAGGTGCCAAGAAACTAACCTCGTTTTAAATCGGGAAAAATGTCATTTCATGGTTAGGGAGGGTATAGTTCTTGGGCACAAAATTTCATCACGAGGGATGGAGGTTGATAGAGCCAAAATTGAAGTGATTAAAAAACTTCCTCCTCCCTTAAATGTGAAAGGTGTTAGAAGCTTCCTAGGGCATGCGGGTTTTTATAGAAGGTTCATAAAAGATTTTTCAAAAATTGTGAAACCCTTATGCAAGCTTTTGGTAGCTGATACTCCTTTTATATTTGATGATGATTGCATGCATGCCTTCAAAATTTTGAAAGAAAAACTCACCACCGCACCGGTCATTGCTCCTCCAGATTGGAGTTTACCTTTTGAGCTAATGTGTGATGCAAGTGACTATGCGGTGGGAGCCATTTTGGGCCAAAGAAAAAACAAAGTGTTGCATGTCATTTACTATGCCAGTCGTGTGCTTAATGATGCCCAATTGAATTACACTACGACTGAAAAAGAATTGCTTGCTGTGGTATTTGCTTTTGATAAATTTAGATCCTACTTGATTGGTTGTAAAACTACAGTCTACACTGATCATTCTGCTTTGAGATATCTTATGACTAAACAGGATGCTAAGCCAAGGCTTATTAGGTGGATACTACTACTCCAAGAGTTTGATTTGGAAATAAAGGACAAGAAAGGAGTGGAGAATGTGGTAGCCGACCATTTGTCCAGGCTTCCACAAGCAGATGTCCAAGCAGAAGCAAAGTTGCCAATTCAAGAGGAATTCCCAGATGAACAGTTATTTGTGGTGCAAGTGGCACCTTGGTTCGCGGATATTGCAAATTACAAGGCAGCCAATAAGATTCCTAAGGACTTCAATGCGCAACAGAGGAAGAAGCTCATTCATGATGCCAAGTTCTATATTTGGGATAAGCCGTATATTTTCAAAAGAGGTTCAGATGGAATTCTGAGGAGGTGCATACCGGAAGAAGAAATTAATGGGGTGTTGACCCACTGCCACAACTCACCCTATGGAGGACACTTTGGTGGTGAGAGGACCGCCATGAAGATTTTGCAAAGCGGGCTATTTTGGCCCACTATTTTCAAGGACTCCCGAGCTTGGGTGATGAATTGTGATAAATGCCAGAGGACCGGCAGTATTTCCAAGAGAAATGAGATGCCCTTAAAGGGTATATTAGAGGTGGAGCTCTTTGACGTATGGGGGATTGACTTCATGGGCCCTTTCCCGTCATCTTACAACAACAAGTACATTCTGGTGGCAGTTGATTATGTGAGCAAGTGGGTGGAAGCCATGCCAACTCTGAAAGATGATGCAAGAACTGTGATCAGTTTTGTGAGGAAGAATATTTTTACCCGGTTTGGGACCCCTAGGGCTATCATTAGTGATGGGGGTACCCACTTTTGCAATAAGGAGTTTAATGCAGTGCTTGCCAAGTTTGGGGTGAACCACAAAGTTACCACACCATACCATCCCCAAACCAGTGGGCAAGTGGAATTGTCCAACCGGGAGTTGAAGAGAATTTTGGAAAAAACTGTGAACAATGCAAGGAAGGATTGGGCGAAGAAGTTGGATGATGCACTTTGGGCCTATCGGACTGCTTATAAGACACCTATTGGTATGTCACCGTACCAATTAGTGTTCGGGAAATCATGTCACCTTCCGGTAGAGCTACAACACCGTGCTTTTTGGGCAGTGAAGGCCCTGAACTTTGATACAAGGGTGGCCATGGACAAGAGGATGCTTCAATTGAATGAGTTGGATGAGTTCCGACTCTTGGCTTATGAGAGTGCTAGGATATACAAGGAAAGAACCAAGTTCTGGCATGATAAGTACATTCTTCCCAAGCAATTTGAAGAAGGCCAGTCAGTTTTGCTGTTCAACTCAAGACTCAAGTTTTTCCCGGGAAAATTGAGATCAAGATGGTCAGGCCCATTCTATGTCAAGTCAGTTTCTCCGTTTGGTTCAGTTGAATTGCAAAATCCATCATCAGGAAATACTTTCACTGTCAATGGGCACAGGCTCAAGCACTACCTTGGAGGAGATTTTAATCGTCAGGCAGTCTCCATCCCTCTTGAGGCACCATCTTAGAAACCATCCGTCAAGCTAGTGACGTTAAAGAAGCGCTTATTGGGAGGCAACCCAATTTTTATTTTTATTTTATTTCTTTTTCTCTTTTGTTTTTTTTTTTTTATTTCCCCTCTTGAATAATTTGAGAAGCTCAAGAGGTTTGTTAATAGTTTGTTGAGTGATTCCAGATTTTGAAGGAAGGAGGAGAAGAAGGGCAGAAGGAAACAAAACCAGAAAGCATGTGATTCAGCACCACTACCACTTTGGTGAGTTGTTCCAATTTTCTCCCCTCTCTAAACTTAATTATTTACATTGAGGACAATGTAAGTCTTTAAGCTTGGGGTAGGGGTAATCTTTTAGCTTGCATTGTAAATATTGCATTCATATAGGCTCTAATCTTGCATGATCACATGAATTAATTGCCCCCTGCTTAGATTGAGCATCTGATTGTGAGAGCTAAGTGCCAATTTTTCTGTGATAGTGAATTTTTGGACCCTGATTTTATATTCTTGTGATATGGCTTCATTAAATATGCTTGAGATGTTCTTGGATAGTTGATGATTAGCATGTGTTTCTATGGATTTGTGTTCTCACTGGTTCTTGAACTGATAAATGTGAGCTTTTGAGCCATTAGGGGGCACTCACTAAATCTGCCCCCGTTCTTTGTGTAGAGTGTTTTCCTCTTGGATTGTTTTTCTCTAGAACTTGACTTGAAACCATTTCGAAACTTGAAAATTTTTGGAAACATTTTTGAAAATGATTGAGGCAATAGGTATTTTTTTTCCGGCCTTCTGAGCTTTGAATGTGTAAATGCTACCCTTAGTTGCCCAATTTTGAGCCTGAATGAATAACATGCTTTTCTTGGTTCCCTGAAATGTGTGTTAAATATGCTTATGAGGGACCTTCTAAAGTACTGTGCAAAAATGGGTTGGAAAATGTAGTTGAAAGTTTGGGATGATGAAAAGAAAAAAAGAATCTGAAAAAATTTTACTTCTCTTGAATTGCAAAATCTCCCCTTCTCCAAAAAAAAAAAAAAAAAAGAAGAGAAAAAGAAATAAAAATGGGGAAGGGGATGACAAAAAGGAATGAGAAGTAAAAAGAAAAAGAAAAAAAAAATGAAAGAATGGTGGAAGAGTAAACTGAAACCCAAAGAAAGGTATTTTAGAAGGTCGTGCCTTGCAATGCTTGATTGTTTGTATTGCCTTTTGAAATTTCCTGTTCTTGAAATTCCCACCTGAAAATTGATCCCATGGCCCCATTACACCAAAGAATAAGACCTCTTGATTCTTAGATGTTTTCATTAATAAAGCGAAGATTTGGTTGATAGTCAAGCTTATGGTAGGAATCATTCTTTGAGGAAAATGGAGTGAAATGTCATATTCCCTTAACACTTGAGTGAGTGAGGCAAGAAAGAGAGCCAAGCAAATGAACAAGCTTGGGGTGAGCTTCAAGTGAGATAGAGTGCCCGAATCAGTGAGGATGTGAGTCTAGAAAAACTAAGCCCTAATTGGACTTGAATTGATTGTCTCTTGCTGAAATAATTGAATGCCTGTTACTTGGATCATTTTACTCGGGTTCTTAGTTCACTATCCATGCTTTGTTTATTTTGATCTTATGGCCTTGGTTTTTGCTTGAGGACAAGCAAAGTCTTAAGCTTGGGGTGATTTGATGAGTGTGATTTCACCTCATTTTCCATGTACATTTCTGCATGCATTTGCATATAGTTAGGTCATTTTAGTGTTTATTTTGTTTAGTTTTTCCTTTGGAACGGATAAGGTGGTATTGTGTGTTGTTTTGCAGATATTCATGATTAAATGCCCAAGAATTAGCAAGTATGAAGCTTGGATGACTTAGAGCTTTAAAAGATAAGAAATTGAGCCAAGCGAGAGAGTATCACGGCCTAGTAGTGATGGCCCTCACTAGTGAGTGAGGGAGCAGAGCTGAAGAAAGAATTGAGCCAAAAGTCAGAAGCTGTCACGGCCTAGCCGTGATGTCTATCACGGCCGTGATGAATCAGTTGGAAAAGTCAGAAACGATCACGGCCTAGCCGTGATGGCTATCACGGCCGTGATGAATCAGTTGGAAAAGTCAGAAACGATCACGGCCTAGCCGTGATGGCTATCACGGCCGTGATGAATTAGTAAATGAAGAGGCGCCCAAGTCAGAAACCATCACGGCCTGGCCGTGATGGCTGTCACGGCCGTGACCGGCCACGAGTTATAAAGTAAACTCTGGGCAGAACAGAAAGAGATTCAGAAAACCCTAAGGAAAATCCTCTGCTGCTGTGGCTGCTGTGCATCATTCCATGGAACTCTCTCCTTTGTCCATCTCTGTAATTATTTCTTTTGTTTTATCTTCAATTATGTGTAGCTAAACTCCCCTTTGTTGGGGTTAGACTATTGCTATCTGAACTTGGTTGTAAAATGATTTGATTATAATGCAGTTTCCTTGTTCTTTATGAGTGTTTGATTCCATGCTTAATGCTTTCTTAGGCTTGATCACCCTAGGAATGATTAGTTGCTTTAATAGATGACTGGAAGGTTGGTGTTAGAGCTTGCTCATGAATCAAATGCCGAGTAGTTCATGAGCCTAGGAATAGGTCTTGAGGTGCTTGCAATCTTATAAGTCTTTACTTAATGCAAAATCTCAGGTTAATCCACCTAAGGAATTAGGGTTTAACTTGGGATTTTAGGCTCAATGCACCTAAGGAATTAGGCTTGAGTATCTCAGAAAAGACTTGATTGTCATAATAGAATTAGGAACTGTGTTAGTTATCATTTCATAACAATCAAGGGAGGATTAGCTTAGTTTAACCCTAGCAATTCTATCTCATTGTTATTCATCTTTCTGTTTTCACATTAACTGTTTGAAAAAAAATCCAAAAAAGAACAAAAACATTTTCTTCTTGTTTGTTTGTTAGATGTTAGAACAACCTTCACTCCAAAATTCGATCGCCTAGATAGTAGTCAAATTTGCGAAGTGGTAATTGTCCACGATCCCTGAGAACGATATCCGGTCTTACCGTTTTATTACTTGCAACGAACCGGTACACTTGCCGAGTCCGTGTCAGTTATCACGATACAAAGTGAAGGGTGGTGATGATGATGATGATGTTGATGATGTGAGAAAAAAGGGTCCTCCTGCGAAGGTGTTGTGGTATCTTCCAATAATTCCAAGGTTCAAGCGATTGTTTGCCAATGCGAAAGATGCGAAGAATCTTAGATGGCATAATGATGAGAGGAAACGTGATGGAAAGGTTCGCCATCCTGCTGATTCTATTCAATGGAAGAATATCGATACTATGTTTCCGGATTTCGCCGATGAGCCAAGAAACCTAAGGCTTGGACTTGCTACGGATGGAATGAATCCTTATGGTAACATGAGTAGTATTCATAGTTCATGGCCTATTCTGTTGGTGATTTACAACATGCCCCCTTGGTTGTGCATGAAGCGCAAATACATGATGTTGTCTATGATGATTTCGGGCCCAAAGCAACCAGGAAATGACTTAGATGTTTATCTAGGTCCCTTGATTGAAGACTTGAAAACGTTGTGGGTGGAAGGTGTTGATGTAGTTGATGGGTATTCTCATGAGACTTTCAAGCTTCGTGCCATGTTATTTTGCACCATCAACGACTTTCCAAAGATACGGTAACTTGTCCAGATGCAGTGTCAAGGGGCATAAAGCATGCCCTATATGTGAAGAAGGCACATGCTACACTCAGTTGCATCATGGAAAGAAGACGGTTTACCTTGGGCATCGGAGATTTCTTAGACGTGATCACCCATATCGTAAGATGAAAAAAGCTTTTAATGGATGCCAAGAGACAGAAGAAGCGCCGGCGGCCTTAATTGGAGAGCAGGTTTATCAGAGGGTAAAGGACATCGATGTTATATTCGGCAAGTCCAAAAAGAAAGGTAAAGCTGTTGAGAAAAACATATGGAAGAAGAGGTTGATATTCTTTGATCTTCCATACTGGCGCAAGCTTGATGTCAGACATTGCATTGATGTGATGCATGTGGAGAAAAATGTGTGTGATAGTGTGATCGGGACGCTTCTCAACATTCAGGGCAAGACAAAGGATGGTGTGAATGCTCGTCTCGACCTCGTTGCTATGGGTATACGAGAGCAGTTAGCTCCAGTTGTTGAGGATGGTAAGCGGACTTATTTGCCGCCAGCATGTCATACTTTGTCAAAAAAAGAGAGACAAAGTTTCTGCGGGTGTCTTCAGGGCATCAAAGTTCCACATGGTTACTCTTCAAATATGAAGAGGCTTGTCTCTAGTGATCTTAAATTGGTTGGCTTGAAGTCTCATGATTGTCACATCTTGATGCAACAACTTCTGCCCGTTGCTATTCATGGTATTGCTACAAAAAATGTGAGACATGCCATTACTCGGTTGTGCTCATTCTTCAATTCTATATGTAGCAAAGTCGTTGACCCCCGTATGTTGGATGACTTGGAAGTTGAGGCTGCTACAATCTTGTGCTAATTGGAGATGTATTTTCCTCCTTCCTTTTTCGACATAATGGTTCACTTAATTGTTCATTTGGTGAGGGAGATTAGATTATGTGGGCCGGTTTTTCTGAGATGGATGTACCCAGTTGAGCGCTACATGAAGATCTTGAAAGGGTACGTGAAGAATCCTCATCGTCCGGAAGCATCTATTGTTCAAAGGTATGTTGCAGAAGAAGCTATTGAGTTTTGTTCGGACTACCTTCATAACACGGATCCTATAGGGGTTCCTAAGCCTCGGCATGATGAGATCGAGATGTCAAGGTAAGGGTACACATGGCTTAAGAATTAATAGGAAGGATCGGGAGGAAGTGCTTCAAGCACATTTGTATGTATTGAACAACATCGAATGTGTTCAGCCTTTCTTATTTGAACATAAAAGAAAAGTCAATCAAGAAAACCCTCGAATGAGCGAAAGGTGGTTGTTGAACAAGCATAACAAGACTTTCTTACCATGGTTCAAGGAAGAAATGCTTAAGGATGGTAATCTGCTTTCGATGACGTAAAATGGCTAGCACGTGGGCCTAACTTCAACGTCATATGTTGGAGCGGATACGACATAAATAACTTTTCCTTTTATACAAAGGAACAAGATAACAAGAGTACCATGCAAAATAGTGGGGTTATGATCGTGGCCGAAGCAATGCACTTCTCTAGTGCAAAGGACACAAAAACCCGTTAAAGACCGACACCTTACTTTGGATATATTGAAGATATTTGGGTGCTCGATTACACTAAGCTTACGGTGCCGGTATTTAAATGTAATTGGGTTGATAGTAACGGTGGTGTACAAACCGACGAATTGGGGTTCACATTGGTAGACCTCAACAAGTTAGGTCATATAAATGAGCCTTTCATAATGGCTTCCCAAGCAAAACAAGTGTTTTACATCACTGATCCTTCTAACAAAAGGTTGTCCGTGGTTCTCCAAGGAAAAAGCATGTATAATGGTAGTGATGAAAATGAAGATTCAAATCTTGATATTCCCGAGACTCCTTCTTTTTCAACAAACATGCCTACTATAATCGAGGAGACACAGGTGGACGATGTACATGCCACTCGTGATGATCATCACGAAGGGATATTGATATAGGTAGTTTAAACTTAGTATACATTTATAACCTATGTTAATAAATTAATATATATTGTTTTGAACAGGCATACATTATATGGATCATTGTTCCATTTTTCCTTTGCAATTCTGGAATGTGTTTGATATTACGTATTCTTGGGATATTCACTGAATGCAGGGATGGCTTAGGGGAGTGATATTTTAAAACTGAATTTAAAAAAAAAAAATACTATTAACGTCAGTTGTATCATACAACTGACGTTAAAAGTATTTTATAAAAATATACAGTGCACTATTAACGTCAGTTGTTTACTACAACTGACGTTAAAATTAAGACCTTTAACGTCAATTCTTTATAACAAATGACGTTAGTTTTAACAAAATTTATGTCGGTTATGTTAAAGAACCGACGTTAATTTTGACAAAATTAACGTCAGTTGTGTTAAAGAACCGACGTTAATAGTGTTATATTTAACCGACGTTAAAAGTGTCAGCTGTATTTACGTCAGTCAGTATTCTGACGTAAAAAATCAATTTTAACTGACGTAAAAAGCACTTATTGCACCAGTGTAACCGGCAATTAAGAGTTTCTTTAATAATATTTAATTAAAATCAATTGATAATCACAATGGATTACTGGCATAAATTCATATTAAGGACCATCTGTACACCAAAAAAAAATATATTAAGGACCATCTTCTTAATTCCTTTGTTCCTTCCCCTATCTGGAATTGATTTTTTTTTTTAAACTTGGAGAAGAATTTCATAAATCATAAGAAAGGATTGAAATCAGTAACAATATCAAGTAACCAAAACAGAAATAGTTCTACATGATTCTAATTACTACTTTTCCAAAACAGTGAAGACGAACACCATCATCACCATTACTTTGACTTTCATCTTCCCTTTCATTTTCACACTAAGCAACTCCACATTTGAACCATCAGTTTTCGCCAAGCACACCAAGCAGCTTCCGATCTGTCAACCCCGTCGTCGTCCCAGCCGCGAACCACATCAGTTCAGATGGCCACCGTCACATCACCACGACCTCCGTTCATCCGCTGAACCGCCACCACTGCAAGCTTCGCCGCATCTGAAGACTTCACCGCGGTCACTCCGAGCTCTTCTAGCGCCTCGCGTCGCAGTAACACTTTGTCAACCTCGTCCCAGATTCGCAAGCACTATCGTTCATCCACCCGCCACGTGGACTACCGATCTCAGCCATCACAAACAGCTGCGCCTCACCCCGGCCGCCATCCTCCATGACCAGATCTCCGCCGCCTCAGGTCACCAAATAATAGATCCGAGCTCCTCCCTCCATTACGCCTTTGCCGCTACCACTTGCCGTCCTCCACGAGCTCGCCACCGCCGGAGTATGGTCTTACCTGTCTTGGTTCCAGCGTTGTAAAACATCTTCAATCCGTATTTGACAAACTGTTGATTTTTTTTTTGAAATACAATGTAATTTGTATAGCAGGTAACAAGTAAAAGATCTTGACCATTGATCTTTTATATAATAAATCAAATGGTATTAAAGAGGTGGAGGATGAATCCTCAAAGGCCAAGAGGGAGGATTGAAGACAATGCCGCGTCGAACCCGTAAATGAAGTTAGAAAATGCCCTCAGATATGTCAATATACGAGTCAGAGCGAGGGACTGGACGCCACAACTTCATTTGCTGATGTGACTGGAATTACTTCAGAGATAATTTTTTAGTTTACCAAAAATATTGAGACTTCTTGATAGTGTGATTTTACATCATGTTTTCTATAGACTTTTGCATGCATTTTGCATATAGATTAGGCATTCCTTATTTGATTTTAGTTAGATTTTCCCTTGGAACGGGTGAAGGTGGTTTCTGTGTGTTGTTTTGCATAAATTGAAGGAAAACTGTGCATATTTGGCTATAATGAAGCTTGGATGATTTTGGAGCTTAAAAAGAGAAGAATATGAGCCAAACAGAGCCTATCACGGCCTGGCCGTGATGACCATCACGGCCGTGATCAAGAAGAGAAGAAGGCAAAAGTCAGAGACTGTCACGGCCTGGCCGTGACAGACATCACGGCCGTGACCAACCAGAAAATGAGGGCTCGCGTCGCGAACACTTCTCTCGCCTCACGAGAGTCAAAAACTTGAAGACACGCCTTGGACAGAAAGCGTCACGGCCTGGCCGTGATAGACATCACGGCCGTGACGCGCGACGGATCTATAAATAACAGCACAACAGACAGAAAAAGGGGACTTTTTGCAGAAGCTTGGAAACCCTAAAGAGGGCTGATGGCTGGGGGAAGGCTGGGACCTTAAAGATGACATCTCTCTGCTCTTGGATTGGAAGGAGATTGAAGGATTCGTCATGAAGTTTTCTTCCTCTCTTCTCTCTTTCTCTTTGTAGAATTTATCATGTATAGCTAATTCCCCCATTGTTGGGTTTAGATGTAGCTTTTCTGAACTTGATTATTAATTGATTTGGTTTCAATACAAGTTTCTATTTCTTTATGAGTATGTGATTCTGTGCTTAATGCTTTCCTTGGATTAGCTACCCATAGGGATGATATGTTGCTTTGATAGATAACTGAAAGGTTGGTGTTAAGGCATGCTCATGAATCATATGCCAAGTAGTCCAAGAATCTAGACATAGGTGTTGGCTGCTTGCAATCTTATAAGTCTTGACTTAATGCAAAATCTCAGGTTATTCCACCTAAGACATTAGGGCTTAATTTGGGGTTTTAGGCTCAATGCACCTAAGACATTAGGCTTGAGTACTTTAGAAAAGGCTTGATTGGCATAATTGAATTAGGACTTGTGTTGTTAGCCATTTCATTGCAATCAAGGGAGGATTAGTGTAGTCTAAACCTGACAATCTCAACCATTTGTAAATTCTGCACTCCAAGTGTTTGTTAAAAGTCCAAAAAGACAAAAAATATTGTATTGCTTTGTTTTCTGTTTTAATCTCTCATACTTTAGTTTAGTCTAGATAGTTGTTGAGTTTGCGAATTGGTAATTGACAACCGATCCCTGTGGATACGATAACCGGTCTTACCACCGTATTACTTGATTGCGACGAGGTGCACTTGCCTTTATATCTTAAAAATCCCGCATCAAGTTTTTGGCGCCGTTTCCTGGGATTGGTTTTGTCAATATCATTAGTAACAAATGAGGCAACTAATTTAGACATTTTCTTAATTTTTATTTCCTGTGTATATTTGATATTTTTTTTGTATATATTTGATCTTTTTGTTTTGAGTTCTGTTTTGTAAGGTGGACAAAAGTCATGGAAAATTTTTATTATCCACCTGATGAGGAAGCTTCCAGTCATGTTTTGGAGGACAACTTGTGGTGGGAAGACGATATAAATTTGGGAGAATTCTTCGAGGAGTTTTCTCTATCTCATAACATCCCATCACGAGTCGATCCTATGACTGGTGAGCTTATATATATATATACCGAGGAGGATTGGGAAACCTTTTGTTCTTATTTACCACCTCCACCACCATGTATGATTCCCATAGAGCCACATGAAGTGGAAGTTGAGAAAAATCTGGTTGTGGGAATGGATCAAATTGAAAATGAAGTGGTGGTGGTAAGTGAACCACAACAAGAGGAATTACCTTCCACAAATCCTTGGGAAACAACAAGTGAGGAGGCAGGCAATCTAGATAGCACTCCTTCCACCATGCATGCTGAGCAATCTGATTTTACTGCACTAGATAAATATGTTGGCTTGCATGCATGTGTGGACAATGGTAAGTTGGCCCCTTCCACTTGTATGTCACACTTCCTCTTGAAAATTCCACTTGACCCAAGAGGAAGTGAGTTTATAATTGTAAAGGTCAACGGAATTTCCACCCAATGACTGGGTGGAATTGAGAATAAATTTATATTACTGTTGCAATCACCACCCCAATTTCCATTTGATCCGGGAGGAGGATCCAGGTGAATGCTTTTCAATAAGTCAAGCTAGTGACATTAAAGAAGCGCTTATTGGGAGGCAACCCAATTTTTCTTTTCCTTTTCCTTTTTTCCTTTTTAATTAGTTAGATTTGATTTTTGATTTTAAACTCTTGAATAGTTTGAGAAGATCAAGAGTTTTCTTTTACTAATAAAATTGCTAAGTGATTTCAGGGAAAGAAGGAAGGAGGGAAGAGCAAGATGACAAGAAAAGCACCCAATTCTCAGGCAGTTTCTGACTGTAAAGTTAACCAACACTTGTTACCGCCTCGGTAAGCCGTTCCAATTTTTTGTTTTATTTTCTTTTTCTTCTCCTTTCTCCAACTTGATTGTTTACATTGGGGACAATGTAAATTTTTAAGCTTGGGGTAGAGGGGTATTTTTGCATATGTTCATATTTTGCATTTTTCATGTTGCATTCATATAGTTTTGCATTCCAAGTTTGCATGATCACACAATTAGATTGCCCTTGTTTAGATTTTGCATCCAATTGGGAGAACTAAGTGCCAAATAATTTGTGATAGTGAATTTTTGAACCCAATTTTTTTCATTCTTGTGATATGGCTGCAAATGAGAATGTTTGAGATGATCTTGGATAGTTGATAATTAGCATATGGTTCTGTGGATTTGTGTTTTTCATTGATTCTGAACTATTAAAATGTGAGATTTTGAGCCAAAGGGGTACTCACTAAATATACCCCATTCTTTGTGTTAGAGTGTTATTCCTCCTGGTTTGTTATTCTCTAGAACTTGACTTGAAACCATTTTGAAGCTTAAAAACTTTTTGGAAACATTTTTGAAAATGATTGAGGCAATAGGTATTTTTCTGGCCTTCTGAGCTTTGAATGATGAAATGCTACCCCTTAGTTGCCCAATTTTGAGCTTGAAAGATTTCATACTTTTCTTGGTGCCTTGAAATGTTTTGATGAATATGCTTGATAGGACCTTCTAAAGTATTACAAAAAGGGTGAAAAGGGTAGTTGAAAGTTTGGGATAAGAATCAAAAAAAAAAAAAAATAATTCTCTTGAGTTGAGAAATCTCCCCTCTCCAAGAAAAAGAAAAAAAAAAGAAAAAAAAAGAAAAAAAATATAGAAAAATATAAGGAGATGGGGATGACAAAAACAAGAGAAGTGAGAAATAACAGAAAAAGAAAGAAAAGAAAGGTGGAAAAATGTATTGAAAACCCAAGAAGGTATTTTAGAAGGTGTCATGTGTTGAAATGTTTGATACTTGGTTTAGCCCTTTTGAAATTTCCTTTTCTTGTTATCCCCACCTAACGATTAACCCCATGGCCATGTTACAACCAAGTAAAGACCTCTTGATTCTTAATTGTTTTCATTAATAAAGTAGAGATTTGGTTGATAGTCAAGCATATGGTAGGATTCATTCCTTGAGGAAAATTGAGCGAAATGTCTTATTCCCCTAAACACTTGAGTGAGGCAGAAAGAGAGCCAAGCAAATGAATAAGCTTGGGGTGAGCTTCAGGTGAGAAAGAGTGCCCAAGTCAGTGAGAACATGAGTCTAAGGAACCTAAGCCTCTAATTGGACTTGAATTGATTGTCTCTTACTGAATTGTGTGAAATGCCTATTACTTGGATTATTTACTCAGGTTCTTGGTTCACTATCAATGTTCTGTTTATTCTTCTGGCCTTAGTGATTGCTTGAGGACAAGCAATTGAATAAGCTTGGGGTGATTTGATAGTGTGATTTTACATCATGTTTTCTATAGACTTTTGCATGCATTTTGCATATAGATTAGGCATTCCTTATTTGATTTTAGTTAGATTTTCCCTTGGAACGGGTGAAGGTGGTTTATGTGTGTTGTTTTGCAGAAATTGAAGGAAAATTGTGCATATTTGGCTATAATGAAGCTTGGATGATTTTGGAGCTTAAAAAGAGAAGAATATGAGCTAAACAGAGCCTATCACGGCCTGGCCGTGATGACCATCACGGCCGTGATCAAGCAGAGAAGAAGGCAAAAGTCAGAGATCGCATCACGCCTGGCCGTGATGCGGACATCACGGCCGTGACCAACCAGAAAATGAGGGCTCGCATCGCGAACACTTCTCTCGCCTCGCGAGAGTCAAAACTTGAAGACACGCCTTGGATGAAAGCGTCACGGCCTGGCCGTGATAGACATCACGGCGCGTGACGCGCGACGGATCTATAAATAACAAGACAATGCGAGAAAAAAGGGGACTTTTTGCAGAAGCTTGGAAACCCTAAAGAGGGCTGATGGCTGGGGGAAGGCTGGGACCTTAAAGATGACATCTCTCTGCTCTTGGATTGGAAGGAGATTGAAGGATTCGTCATGAAGTTTTCTTCCTCTCTTCTCTCTTTCTCTTTTGTAGAATTTATCATGTATAGCTAATTCCCCCATTGTTGGGTTTAGATGTAGCTTTTCTGAACTTGATTGTTAATTGATTTGGTTTCAATACAAGTTTCTATTTCTTTATGAGTATGTGATTCTGTGCTTAATGCTTTCCTTGGATTAGCTACCCATAGAGATGATATGTTGCTTTGATAGATAACTGAAAGGTTGGTGTTAAGGCATGCTCATGAATCATATGCCAAGTAGTCCAAGAATCTAGACATAGGTGTTGGCTGCTTGCAATCTTATAAGTCTTGACTTAATGCAAAATCTCAGGTTATTCCACCTAAGACATTAGGGCTTAATTTGGGGTTTTAGGCTCAATGCACCTAAGACATTAGGCTTGAGTACTTTAGAAAAGGCTTGATTGGCATAATTGAATTAGAACTTGTGTTGTTAGCCATTTCATTGCAATCAAGGGAGGATTAGTGTAGTCTAAACCTGACAATCTCAACCATTTGTAAATTCTGCACTCCAAGTGTTTGTTAAAAGTCCAAAAAGACAAAAAATATTGTATTGCTTTGTTTTCTGTTTTAATCTCTCATACTTTAGTTTAGTCTAGATAGTTGTTGAGTTTGCGAATTGGTAATTGACAACCGATCCCTGTGGATACGATAACCGGTCTTACCACCGTATTACTTGATTGCGACGAGGTGCACTTGCCTTTATATCTTAAAAATCCCGCATCACTTCTCTTTTTATTTTCACTAAAATTATATTTTTAATCTTCCCGTAAAAAAAAATAGATTTTTAATCTCTTATCTTATTATTTAGATTTATTTTGCTTTCTTATGTTTAAAATATTGATTTTGGCCCTTAACGTTTCAATCATCATCCAAAGTAGTCTTTTCCAAACATGTTACACCTTAAGTCCTTAACCTCTCTCCTATATAGCCGTTAAGTGATAATGTGGTAGATGAGATGACACGTCTATCACGTGGCAACATGTGGTGGTGCCACGCGACAACACTAAATTGAATCCAAAAAATAAGATAAAAGGCCAAAATGAATCTTAAAAAAATAAGGGACCTCTTAAAATTTGAGCTTTAGGCCCAACCCAACCCCACAAAACCGGCTTGTAAGGTAAGAATTGTCTAAGCCTTATAAGTACTGCTTAGGTCATATCTCTAGTCAATGTGGGCCTCTTAACACACACCCTCACGTTCAGGACTGGACATCTAAAGCGTGGACTGTTGCGGGTGTAATAACATGGATCTCAACACACACACACCCCCCTCACACTTAGGACTGAACATCTGGAGCGTAGACAAATCTAGGTGGAATAACAGAGATCTTGGCCCAACTACAAATCTATGATAGGCTCTAATATCATCTTAAAATTTGTGTTTCAGGCCTAACTCAACTTCACAAAACTGGCTTTTAAGGTGAGGATTGCCCATGCCTTATAAACACTACTTATGATATATCTCTAGTCGATGTGGAACTCTCAACACAATCCCACATAACCGGCTTGTAAGGTGAGGACTGTCCAAACCTTATAAGCACTACTTAAGCCATATCTATAAGCTCGGAACCGAACATCTAAAGTGTGGACTAATTCAGGTGGAAAAACATGGATCTCAACAGGAGCAAACCGAATTCCCAAAAAAAAAAAAAAAGATAAAAGACCAAATTAAAATTTTAGTCATTCTCCCCTGATGTGTCTTCTTATCCAATGTGTCTTCCCTAGGGTTGTAGACAGCCTGGATGACCTTTATTCAAACTAGTGATTGGTACAGCATGGAGGAGCCCAAATCTAATGGACCATGTGACAGCTGCTAGGTGACTTCAATGGAGTTTACGGAGACCAGTTGACACGTTGTGTATAAGAGGGCAGTTAGGTCACATTGACTATTTTGGAACAATATTTAATTTAAAAGGGCTCAATGGTAATGTTTTGGGTTAGTTTTAGCAGCTGGTTAATGATGAAAGAGAGACTATTGAAAAGAATATATTAAACACGAGAAGGGGGTTGAATTGTGTATTTTCTTAAACTTTTTCGAAAGCTGGTAACATTCCACAAAAAAGGAGGAGAGACGTTTTAAAAAGCACTACAGACACTTGTATGCATTTGAGGATTTTCAAGAACTTAAAACAACTTTGTTTAAGATTAACTAATTGAACCTAAGTTAGTTGCACAAATAAATAAGCAATGCAGAATTAAAACGTTCAAGGAAAGAGAGATTCATGCGAGGAAATTTATTTTGGTTCACCCTAATCCTTAGGGCACGTCTAGTCCTTGACTTCACCAAAATTTTCACTATAACTGGCTGAACTACAGACAAGTATTCTTTTCATACCTAGCCTCTTTAGGCTCAACACAAATATTCTTTTGACTAGCCACTTTGGTCTTAAAAACACAGCGTGTTTTGTGAAGCAAAAGCTTCAAAATAAAACTTTGCAAGTCAACCAGGTAACACTCAAGGAGTGAATATTTATGAAATTCGGTATGACTGCAAAAATAACTTCTCTTAATAAATACAAATGATTAGGCGAGAAGTATTAATGAAAGAATATGAGAGCTTTGGATACACAGTTTGTTCACAATGAATAGTCAGATGTTCTTTTTTTTTAGCAAGTGATTTCAATACCTTCTTGGACCAGTGCTTTGTTCTTACACCCATTAATGCCAAAGTGTCGTTTGGAGTTTCCATTTAATGTTCATGGACGTTGGTAGGGTTTTTTGACTTGGGAACGTACTTTTTCGCATTCTTTATCAGAGTGCAGGTGTGGGTCAAAGCAGGAGCAGATGCTTTTCTGACTTCGAGTGGCACGACTTCCTCTTTTATGCAACAATGAGATATGACACAAAAATTCTTTTTCTTGTCACATGCAAAAGGGATATCAGACTTGCTTTATGCTTTATCATCGTACTTGAGTCAACATATTTGAATTTGCTTCAAGTCTAGTGCTTTGACTTAAGTGTCGTCTAAAAGGTGCCTTGAGATGCTTGGTCTTGTATAGTTTGGTTTCTTTAGCGGTCAGACGAATGGCGTGTATACTTGCTTTATCAGCCATCATTCAGACGCTTGATATAGTGACTTCAGGCGCTTCAGTCTTTTCACATGCTTGGTTCACTTAGTGAATTCTGTCTAAGAAGCGATTGTTTATGCACACTTAATACACTTGTTAGTAGATTTCAGAAGGTTCATATAAAATCATTTGTTGTTATGTTTGGATCCATCAAAATCAAAGGTAGCAAAGCTTTAGATGCTTAAAGACTAAACAACTATGAGCGTGTTCTTTTTTCCACACAGAAAACATCAACTCCCCTCAAGCATCAAGCACTCGATTGGGTTGAATATAGGTCATCCATATTTGTCAGCAACCATTGAGGAAGAAGACCCATTGGACTCAATGAGGAAGAAGAGCTAAAATTTTGATTTCGTCCGTTATTTTATTTTTTAGATTCATTTTGGTCCCTTACCTTATCTTTTGGATTTGATTTGGTTCTGCCACGTGGCACCACCACATGTTGCCACGTGGTAAACGCGCCATCTTAGATGCCCACATCATCGCTTAACTGCCATGTTGGAGAGAGGTTAACCGCGTTACTAACGTGTCTCATGGAAAAGACTACTTTGGGTAACGCTTCAAACTTGAGGGACCAAAATGAATCTTTTTAAACATAAGGGACCAAAATGAATCTAAGAAATAAGACAATGGACCAAAAATCGAATTTTGTCCTTTGTTTTTCTTGTTGTTTTAGTTTGTGCACAATCATAAACTTGTACTGTGTGTAAAAGAAAGTAATAAAAAATAAGTTTAAATTCAATATATTATCTAGGGCTGGACAACGAGCAGTCAAATTCGGGCCCAAACGGCCAAATCCGAACCAACTCGCCAATGTATATACGAGACCCACTTCCGCCCAAAGTATCTATCGGGTTTGGCGTGTCAGTAGTAGCGGGTTGTGCGGGCGGGTTAAGGTGGATTGGGCCATTATTGGGTCTGCTTTTTTTTTTTGCCCAATACTTTTTCTGTATTTTTTTTCCAAATTTTCAAGGTTTTTTCTCTCTCTAGGTATACCTATTACCCACCATCAATCCATCTACACGATTCTTCATCTTCCAATCCATCTCCTATTCTTTCAATCACTCTTTCATGGCTTCACCAAGTCACCAACGTGTCATTCCCCTTTTTCAGTTCTGCAAGTGTGGTTGAATGGCCATGACTTCCCTCTTCAGCAGTGTCACCGCACAGTCTTTCTCTCGCTTCCCCAACCCCATTTTTGCATATGGAAACGACGCTGTCGCAGATCTGGTCCTCTTCGACGCTGCTGTCGCAGATGCGGCTTCTTCAATAATCAATCTTCATCTCCCATATCTGGTAGGCAAGAAGACTTCATCCCCCTTGCTTCAGGTCGGTCGGTATCAGACACCGATGGAAATGATTTCTCAGACCCGCGCCCTCCCAATGCGAGCCGTTAGAAACTGCCTTTTGCAACTCGACCCACACACTATTTTTTAGCTCGGGTTTCTCGATTTCGGTTCGGGTACCGGGTCTTTGTCCACCCCTAATATTATCAATGTAAAAAGAATCACACTGACAATTAATCAAAAGTTATTTATGCATGACTTTTAGGGTCCGTTTGGTGGTCATGATAAGAAAAATAGGATAGGATCAACTATCATATCTTGTCTGAAATTGTTGTTTGGTGAGCCAGCAGGATAGGATAAGTCAATCCTGTCACTTATCATATCCTGTCAATCTAGTTAAAATTCTATCCTGAGGGGAGGGCTGGGTTAGAACTCAACAGGATATGATAAGGTGAATTTTTTTTCCGGTAACTAGTAGGATAGAGTGATTTAAAGTATAATAAAATATAAAAAAATATAATATATAAAATAATTAAAGTATAATAAAATAATAATTTAAAGTATAATAAAATTTAACATGATTACCAAAAAAAGGTATAATAAAATATAAAATATTTAAAATAATAAAAATATTAATAATCAATTTCAAAATTTATTTTTATTTTATCACAATACTAAGTTTGTTATTTTATATTATTTTAAAAAACTGTAAAATATAAAAAATTATTCTAATAAGTTAACTATATGTAAAGTAAAAACAAAAAATGAATATTTAAAAATATAAAAAATTAATTTTAGTTAGACAAAAGTTAAAAAATTTAAAACATTATATGTAATTTTATCATAAGGATGATTTTGTTTTTTATTATAAATTTAAATAATGAAAATCATAAAAAAAAAGTAAATCTAATAAAAGATGAAAACATTTAGAAAAAAAACGAAATTTTTTAAAATTCATACTTGAATTATAATATTGTCCAGTTGGTTATCTGGTGGACACCAAACGTCGGATATGATAACAGCTTATCCTGCTCATATCATATCCTACTCCTATCATGTTCTCTTATCCTATCCGTCCTTATCCTATCATGACCACCAAACGAGCCTTTAGGGTATGTTTGGATTGATTGAATGAAGTGAGATGGAATATAATGTAATGGAGCGGTATGGGATGAAATGGAATAAAAATTATGTTCCATTGTTTGGATATTCATTTGGATAATGAATGGAATGAATTATACTTTTTTATTCCTTTACTATCCTTACTTTGAAAATACTAATATTTTATTTATTATACCTTTTATAAAGTAAGGCAATTATTTACTAGTATTCTAACAATGATTTAATAAAAAAAATAATAAGCAAAATCTAAAAAAAAAATAACGAAAACAATGAATCGCCAATTACACCAACAACTTAGAAAATAAAAAGAAGTACATGATTGTGTGACTTAAGTAATTCATTAAAATAAAGAAAATAATTTAAAAATAAAGAAAGAAAGATAAGTATATACTATAGACCTCTTTGTACGACCAATGTCGCAGTGACGATTGATGATCGCATGCGTGTTGGGAGCTTTTGGAGCCGTTCCTAGTTCTTCAGATGACGGAGCATATGGACGAGAGAGTGGCAGCAGTATGAATGGGAAGGAAACGATTAGGAGTAATAATAGATAATGGAGTAGGGTGAGGACATAATGATAATTTTCTAATTTTTTAAAGCTTTGATTTTTGGTTCCATTTTATTCCGCCCAAACTGGGAGGGAAAAAAAGTGAAGGTAGATAATGTAATAGGATGGAATGTGTTGTATTGATTTCCATCATCTTTTATCCAATCCAAATAATGGAACATCAGGCCATTCCTTTCCATCCCTTTCCATCAATCCAAACATACCCTTAAGTAGTTATTAAATAATCAAATATTTTTAATTCTTTAATAATTTATGATTGGTTGATAATGTAAAAAAATCTTTATATTGACAATATATACTTATTAAGTTCATAAAAAATATAGAGAGTTTCTCAAGATTTGGGAGCCGACAATGATATGATCTAGGCTGATGTCTTCCAAGTTACTTGTTGGCTCCTTTGGAATTGACGAATTGCATTCTCTTTGAAGATGACTATGAAATAATCAAAGTAAACACAAGAAGCGGGTTGAATTGTGTCTATTTAACTTTTATAAACTTAGAAAATTGTTTTCGCATGCATAAAAAACAGACGGGTGAAAAACAGATTATCAGATGAGTGAATCGTCTAATATTTGAAACATCACACACATAAGCGTAAATCAACTTAAGATATGTTGATATTCACATATTTAACCCCAGGTTAGAAAAACAGGTTAAATAAACTATTAAATAAATTATAGAGATAAAGATGGAGAATATTACTCAAGGGATTTATCTCGGTTCACCCCAAAATCAACAAGGTTACGTCTAGTACTTGGTAGCACCAAGGTTTCTCCAATGTAACTGATCAGATTACAATACAAGTATTATTTGCACACATAGTCTCTCCAGGCTCACTCTTATACAATTATTATTTTGCCCACCTAGCCTCCTCAGGCTCAACAAATAAGAAAGTAGGAAGTGTTTCTGTATTTAATACAGCTTGCAAGTCTTTCTGGTGAACACTCAGTTGAATAAATATCAAAGTAAGAAAGACTGTGTATTAACTTCAAATGATTGAAGAAATAAAGAATGAAGGAATGAAGGAATAAATGCACATAGCAAATGCTTCTTTGAATAAATGCATTATCTTGTTCTTCATCTTCATGGTCTTCTCTATTTATAGCCTTCAATCAATTTGATCTTCTAGAGACATTCTTCATAAAGTGATTTCTTTTAATTTGAAGTACTGGGACGCCATTAATGTCAAAGAGTCTTTCTAAGCAGCATTGAATGCTTGAAGACGTTGAACTTTGACAAGGCGGATTGAGAATTCACTTTTATTATGAAGCACTGTTGTATCAGAGGTGCAATAATGATGCTTTTGTACTTGCAGCAAAGGACTTTTCCATTTCAGTGCAACATTTCAGTTCAACTCTAAAAAGTACTTTTCGTTTGTACTAAAAAGAGTTAAAAGCATGACTGACTTGTATAGAGAGTAACATGTAGATTCCGTAAAACCTTGAAAGAATAATTACTTTATTCTTTCTTCCTTGATGTTTGAGAGGTTCTTTAACTTTGAAGTCTTTGAAATATAATCTTCTTTAATTTGAATATGTTGACTTGGAGTGTTGTTTTGACAGTTAAGCATTAAACGAGTGCAATCATTGCTTCCAGACTAGCATAGTTATTGAGCTTCAGGCGGGTGTGACTTGAAGGGGCTTCTCAGAACTTAGCTTGAGACAGAGTTTGAAAATGTCACATCATATTTTAGTAGACGATTGCTCATACTGATCTGACTTGGCTTCATGCTGAGCTGTCTTCTAGTAGACGAGTACTTTTCAGACGGGTCACTAAAACTCTTGTTAGAGTGGCAGACTTGCTGATCTGTTGCGAGTAGACGAGTCAAGAGTAGACATATAAGTCTTTACTTATTTGTCCATACACTTAGAACAGTCTTATTAGTAATTTCACATGGTTCAATACAATCATACTTAATATATTTGGAATCATCAAAACTTAGGGAATTAACACATGAAAGTGTTTTAGACGTTTGAGGTCCTAACATGATTTTCCCCTCCTCACAATCGGATGGCAATGATTAAGCATTTCATGAAAAACATTGCAAGCTCATCTGATCCTTCTAAGGAGAATAAAGTGCGAAGAAATGTTACTAATGTTAGATGGAAATTTCCCCTTAAAATGTTGGGTGAAGCTCAACACGAATGGTACTTCGAAGGGAAACCCAGGTGATGGGGACTGTAGTGGTCTGATCTGAAATGCCTTAGGCGATTGACTTGTTAGTTTCATATGTCAGATAGGTCACTGCTCAGCCTTCACCGCTGAACTTTGGGGATTTTCAAGGGTCAGCTTTTTGCTTGGCATTAAGGATTTCGAAGAATTATTGTAGAAAGATATTCTAGCTCAATTATCAATTTGTTATCCAAAAAAGATAACGAGGCTTCAACAATTCTCTTATTCACAAAATCAAGTAGCTAGTACATCGTCCATGGGAGTTATCTTTCTGCCACGCTCTAAGAGAAGACAATTCTTATGCTGATTGGCTTGCAAACTACAGTCTCAAAATGGATTATGGATTTCAGTAAATTAGTTCTCCTCGTGCTAAGTTAGCTTTGATTATGTTGGGTGATGTTTTAGGGGATTCCTTATCTCGTTGTGTTCCTCTTTAGTCTTTATGTTTTAGGGACTTCCTTATCTCGTCATGTTCCTCTTTAGTCTTTGTGTTTTCTTTTGGGCTTAAGCCCATCCTTGTACCAAAAAAATAGAGAGAGAGTGCATCATAGCAATAAAATTTCAAAAACAAAAGTTTAAAAGTAGTATTATTTTAAAAAAAAATATATGTCAGTTATCTGATAAAAAATTTATCATCAAATATTAGATATTTTCTTAATGTGCTTATCTACTAAATTTGTCTAAATGACCCCAAATCAATCAAAAGTGGTTGATTGCAGTAGAAGTGAATTGTGTCATCGAATGAACTTTACTTATAAGTTTATGGGTTCAAATCCTACATCACTTTGAGGAGAGTTTTATGTAACACCTCAATCCGATGATTAGTTTCACATTTTTATCTGTAAGGGTATTCAGTCAAAGAAACAAATGAACGACCCCAAATTAAATCAACGAGCTAAATTAGTTTTATGGAATGAATTATGTAGTTACACACTTAGGTTCATGATAAATTTTATACGTGAAAATATAGTGATAATTGAATTTTATAATATTTATGTATTTACAATTTTAAGTTATATAGTAAATATCTTATCATGTATACAATTAACTATAAACCCGAATCTATATTTACACTACTTTTTTAAAAACAAAATTGAATTTGATCACAAACTTGAATTTTCTTCTCGTCATAATTTTTATATACCCAATCATTCAAACAAAAGAACCTTTTTTTTTTCATTTTCCTAAAAGAAAAGCAAAAAAAAAATCAATTGCTATACACTAATATTGTAAAGTCCTTTTACACATACATCTAATCATAAATTATTATGTCAATAGTTTTATTTGATTCTTATCTTAATTATCTTAAAAATTATTTAAATTATGATTGATAATTGATCCACGATATAAAAAATTATACACTATCAATATACAACAATTAAATTCAAATAAAAAAGAAAAAAACACCAAAGAATAATAAAATAAAAAACAACTAGATTAGGGAACCGTGTGAAACTGCGAATAGAAAAACCAAAAAGGCAAAAACCTCTCCTTGTTAGTGCTTAGTAGGATCGATGCGTAACATCAAGAATTTAATGGCCTCATTAAAATATTGATGCTGGTGGTCGGCGAATCACATTCTCCTCTATTTTATTTTCTTTTGATTTGATATGTCATCTGTCATAATATAGCTTTAATATTTTCGAATAGGTCGAATATTAGTGGGTAATCCACTAATAGTATTTTGAGAAAAATTAATAGAATCTAGGTTTAGTGAAGTTTCTGGTAGTTGTATTTTAGGTGAATTATGGTTTTGATTCCTAACAATTTTTTGCGATGATTTTGGTTCTTGACAATTTCAAAATGTTAGTTTTAATCCCTGAAGTTAGATAGATCTAGTCCTAATTTGAAGCCTAAGTTTGGAAGTTTCTCTGTCTGTCTCGAAGGCTGCAAAACGGGGTTTATAACCATTCGCCAGAGTTGATGGCCGCCTCTTGAAGACATGGTACGGGGGACAACTACTGATAGCAGTTGCGAGTGACCCAAATGATCGCTACTTTCCCTAGGCTCTTACAGTGGTTGAACAGAGACAAAGGAGAGTTGGAGGTGATTCTTGGAGTTGTTATTGGAAGACATTGAGGATGTGGGAGCAACAGGTGGGGACCAAAACCAACATTATGAAATAATACATGGAATAAAACCAATGTTTTGAAATTGTTAGGGACCAAAATCATTGTAAAAAATTGTTAGGGACTAAAATCAAAACTCACATAAAATATAGGGACCAAAAAGTTAATTAAACCTAAAATCTAATATTATACGAAGATGTTATGATGTTTCTTTTACATAATATTCTTGAAAATTACCATAACGATGAAAATATTTATGGCTAATTTTAAAAAAATAAATAAGTTTGATGATATATATGATTGTAAAGTTTTTTTTTTTTACATTTTTTGACTGGGTAAATTTTTTTTACATTATCAATTAATTACAGATCATGATATGTGACTTGTAAAGTAGTTCAGATAAAAATCAAATATTTTTAATAATATGTCAATTTATGATTGATTGACACGGTTAAAAGATCTTTCCACTAACAACGCATACTTATTAAACTTCTAAAATACATAATTAACTAATAAACACTCTTTCACAACAATGATCACTAATTTTCTTATCATTTCTTATGAAATCATACATTTTAAAACCAAGAATTGTCTATAATTTTCTTTTTGGCATATAATAGAAAAGAAAGAAGGAATTTTTTTATCAATAAAGAAAATTAAATATGCATAAGGGAACTACTCTCCATCTTTAAAGAAAGGAGAATGCCAATTAATGTCTTGGGTACTGGTTTAGGAAATAAGAAAAAAATAAATTTTTCATAAGAACTTGTATATTTAATATTTGAAAGAGTGATTTTTTTTTTTAAGGAATGAAAGAGTGATATATTTAGTTTTCAATGATTTTTTTTCTTTTTTTGCAATCCTTAGGCAATGTCCTAGGACACTAGTTAACATGACCCTTAAATAAAAAGTTACAAAGTAGAACCAGTTTGTTATGGATTAGAAAAAAATTAATTTTGACATTCAATAATTTAGAGATTATTTTTAAGAGATTTTATAGAAAGGCATAAGTTATTTTGTGTTTGTTTACGGTAATAAAAATCATTTTTTAAAATTAGTTATTTTAACTGACTTTTTTTTCCTAAAGCTAATGAAAGTGGCTTTTCATTTTAACCATAAAAGATTTTTTTAAAATAAAAAATTTAAGCAAACACAGTTAAATTCATTAAAAATAATTTTTTTACTTAAAAAAATTAAATTATTTTTTTATCAAATAATTTGTAACAAATACCTTCTTAATAGGAAGATCGTGAAGGAATCACAATACTTCTGAGAAATCCCATTTTAATTTGGACGTCAGCACTCATATTTTGTTTTTAGAGGATATGATTACAATAGATTAATTGAATATAGAACATAAAAAGTTTAAGACAGGTAATGTAAAAAATATCATGTTAATGATTGGTTTATATGCAGAAAACAATTGAGTAAAGATAAAATAAAGATTGTTTGGATAAAGAGATAAAGGAAAGCAAGAAAATTATAAAATCATTTCTCTGGTTTGATTGGAAAGAAAAATAAGAGGAAAGAAATATCTTATATTCAATGACTTTCATATCTTTGTAAATTTATAATGTAATGGAATATAATAATTAATATTTTTCATACTTTATATGGCAAAGTAATTCTTATAAATTGAATGAAATAAACACTACAAGAATAATGATGATTTGCGACGGATTATTTGCGACGACCTCTTAGCCGTAGGTAAAATTGTCATTTGCAACGGCCTTTACCGTCGCTAACAGAAACAGTTGAAGTTTAAAGATTTGGGATGACCATTCTTGATTTGCAAGGACCTATGTCGTCGCTGTGATTGCATGCAATTCCGTGAAATTTTGGCGCGAGTTTTGGTGGAAAAAAATGCAAGTTTACGACGGCCAGCCGTCGTTAACGCACCTTACATTTTGCGACGACCTCTGGCCGTCAGTAATGGATCACGTTTGCGATGACCTCGCCGTCGCTAAAAGGTATTTAGTTTTGCGATGGCTTAGGCCGTCGCTAGTCCGTCACAAACAATTGTTAAAACCCCAACCCGTGCCCCACTTCTATCTTCTTCAACCTGCACAGCCTTCCTCTCTGCTCTTCCAAAACCCTCACGCCACTCAGCATCACTCCACTGCCGTCGTACCGCCACCGTACCGCCGCCGGCTGTCTGTCCGTCGGTCAATCGTCCTCTTCCCTCCTTTCTTCTCCTTCCCTCTTACCATCCGACTGCCCCCTTTCCTTTTCTCCTTCTCCTTCCCTCTTCCCATCCCGCCGCCCCCTTTTGCCACCACCGTCCGACCAGCCACCACGCGCTGAGACACCCCGCTGTGCCCCATTGTTTTATTAGATTAAATCCTTATTAATTAATTTCTTAATCGCAAGCTTATCATGAAAATGCGTAAAAATTATTAAAAAAAAAATTAACTTATAAAGTATACAACTTCATATAGAATAACATATCACAATATAAGTATATTAAACATATTACAAAACACTGTTGAGGATATCCTATCAGTAAGATCCCTCACGGGCATATACTTAGACAAAAAGTTAAACAGCGGAAAACATAATAAAAATACGCATCACGAGACGCACTGGCCATAACTAACTAGACCCTAATCACCATGGGTCACAGCTCGTCCTCAGGCATCAGGTTCGTAGGGAGTTCCATTCAACTCCTCCTGGTTAGGCTCATCAACAAGGTCTTCTTGTACGATTCCACAAGGATATAAAATACAATATACAGAAATATACAGGGGATAAGAAATAGTTCTATCATCAAAAAGCGGAAAAGAGTCATAGTAAATTATACAGTAATTGTCACAGACAAACAACACACATAACTAACAGATCATCCTCAAGTTAATATATCATCCTCTACCCCTAATCTCATGCTACTCAAAGACACCATAGCTGCACACCTATTTCCTAAGGTGGAAGTGGTCTCGCGAGAACTCTTGATTTTACGTGTATTATATTACCAATACACATAAGTGTTTTACGTGTATTATATTACCAATACACGGTGTATTATATTACTAATATATAGAAGTGTTTTACGTGTATTATATTACCAATACACGGTGTATTATATTACCAATACACAGATGTCCTTGCGTATTATATTACCAATACACTTTTGTCTTTGTGTATTATATTACCAATATACTTTTGTCCTTGTGTATTATATTACCAATACACGGTTGTGGACAACAATACCTATACTTGAATCTCACCAACCCGTTTTAACAATATATCCTAGTGCCTTAACCTTTCATTAGAACTTGACGTATATTCTATGTCATAACACCTCTTTAACATACATCATCTAGGTTAGACACTTCTAAATCATCATTATCCTCACACCCAAAACAATCATCTCTTAGACAACATATATATCTTTACTTAAAATTCACTAAGCATAATAATAAAAACCAGGCAGATCATGCATAACACAATATCAATCAAAATATTCTCATATCACCAACATAGCACAAAATCAATTTAATAAAGGTAATAAAATCAAATCAACAATATAAAATCAACCTAATATCGATAAACCTACAATCCCCGAATCGCCATTGGTTTTTCAGAAAAGGTTTCCAATGTGATTTTGGACTTGTCGATTACTCGACTACTAGTAGGGTTTAGGTCACCCTACACAATTATTATATAATCTACTACTTATCCATTCCGACGATAGGTTGGTTCTTTCCCCCACCTGGGTTATCACCGAACTCCCGAACTCGAAGCTCCTCATTGTCACACCACAAAGTACTAACTCCACCTTCAACCAATCAACATAATAACCAATAAATCAAACAAACTCATCTATGTTCTCTTTAGGTTAGGTTTGACCATTTAATTCAAATTAGAGTTAGGATTCTTTTCTCAACATATGACTTTGGATACTTATCACTTAGGTTCTAGGTAACTTAGATAAATTGCTATAACTTGAAGATATGGAATAAAAATCATCCAACCACTTGGGGTAGGTTTCGGCCTTGTATTACAAAATAGGCTAGAAATCTTTAAACTTTCCAATCTCTTAGACTTAGCATCCAAATGTACTAAGGAGCTTAAGTCCATGATCATATTGGAAAATGAAAACAAAACATCCTAGGTTCACAACCATCATAAGTTCGGCCATCAAAGGATAAATAGGCTAGAAATCTTTAAACTTTCCAATCTCTTAGACTTAGCATCCAAATGTATTAAGGAGCTCAAGTCCATGATCATTTTGGAAAATGAAAAACAAAGTATCCTAGGTCCATAACCTTCTAGGTTCGCCCTTCATAGGATTTATAGGCTAGAAATCTCTAAACTCGCCAATCTCTTAGACTTAGCATCCAAATATCTTATGGAACTCAATTCCATGATCATTTTGGAAAACAATGGAAACTTAAACTTTCCAATCTCTTACACTTAGCATCCAAATATCTTATGGAGCTCAAGTCCATGATCATTTTGGAAAATAAGAAATAACACATCCTAGGTTCAATAACATAGAGTAAACAAGTTAGAAATCCTTAAACTTTCCAATCTCTTAGACTTAGCATCCTTCTATATTAAGGAGCCTTAGTCCATGATCATTTTGGAAAATGAAACTCAAACATCCTTGCTCTAAAATATTTAAGTTTCGGCCTACATAGGATAATGAGAAAAAATATTCTTTGTTCACTAACAACTCTTAGGTTTAGAATCACAATGTATTAAGAGTTCTAAATCCATGATCATACTTGGAAAGTTGAAACATAGTATCCTAGGTTTACTTATACATATTTTTGGCCATCATAGGAAAACAAGCTATCAAACCTTTGAAGATTTATAGATTTAAGATCAAAGAATAGTTAGAAACTCAAACACATGATCATATTCCAAAAGTTGAAGCGAAAACCTCCTAGGCCACATGTGCTTAGCATTCGGCCTTCATAGGCAGAGATAGGTAGAGATTTTTGTTTTACACAACCTCTTAGTATGTGAAAATATAAGTTAATACAAGACTATAGAAAGTGGTTTCAACTCAAAAGGAGTTTTCTATCATTTTAGAGAGATTTTAGAAGTTTAAAGCATATAAAGAACACATAAAGCAAAATAAGAAATAAAAGATGAAACTTTCAAAATGATTCATATGAGAGCATTACCCTTAGTATAAGGAAGAACTTTAATAAGAAGTCAAGTGAAAAAGACTAATAAAAATGGAAACTTTAAGAGTTAGAAACTTTAAAAAAATGAGAAAGTGAACAAGTAGGAAAGTGATGAAGAGAAAATGAAATGAGTATTTATAGAGGGAGAGGGGAGTGAGACGTCCAAGAGGAGAGATGGAAGAGCTTGGAGAGCAAGTTTGGTCTTATGCCTTGTTTGGTTGACGAGGAAAGATAAAAATAGGTTTTTAGAATATAATATGTTATAATTCAAAAAGTGTCATCATGACCACTTTTTAGGATGTGACTTAGGTCATCCCCTAGTAAGTCACCTCACTTTCACATGTCACCTCATCACTTTTGTGCTTCCTACTCTGCTCCATTGCGTATCCGGTTCAAGTTTCTGATCGTATTTCGCCCGGAATAAATATTATATCTTATTTATGAACCTAAATTTTCTAAAATTTCCAAAATAATACAAAACATCACAAAAACACTAACTGTTTCATTCACGGTTCAAAATTAGGTTTTCTGCTCAGTAAACTTGTACCGGAAGTGAAAACGCAGATCGGCTTTCATCTGAATTTGCAACCGAAAATATTATCGTAACCCTCTATCATAAAGTAGTCTATGAATATGATTTTATTTTAATCAAAAACACTTTCTAATTATCAAATTAAAATATAATTAATTATATTTTAATCGATTGAACAATATAATTAAAATCAGCCGTTACACACGCCTTGGTGAGTCCAACTCCTCCACATTCCTCCTCCTTCCTCCTCCCCTCTTCTGTTCTTTCCTTTTCCCATTTTCCCCCTCCATCTTTGATTTCTGTTTTTTAATAATTTTTTATTTTTGTAAATTTTTTCATGTTGCAGAATCATTTGTGATTCCTCCACTGCCCGGTTGTATTTCCTCCTCCACCACTGTGTGCACCACCACTGTTTAGGTAAATCTAATCTTATGTATTTCTTACTGTTATTCTTGGATGAAAATGGCGGGTTTTTCTTTGTTGTACTGTGTGTTATGTGTAATTTGTGTGAGAAAGATAGTTTGTAATACTGTAATGTAAATTGCAATTGAATAAATAATAGTTTTTCTTGTTGACAAATTCATATTAATGAGCCAATTCAAGGTGGTCATAAACTTGTGCTGCTTAGTTAGAGGTTTAAGATTTGGGATAGACACATATTCTAGTCTTTATGTTCTACACATAAAAAGTAAAAACAGATGATTTAGCAATGATGAAAATGCACGTTCTAAGCTCTTGATGGTGTGGTGAAGTGAATATTCATTAACAACAAAAACAAAAGATTATGTGAGCTTGCATGGACCCACCAAGAAAATTGATTTTTTTTAGAATTTAAATACAAATCAGTGCCTGATTAAGACTATTTCACGATGGCTTGTATGGAATGGATGAGCCACATCAAACGGATGATATGTCACATACAAATGAAGTAATTGAAGTTGAACCAATCCCATGTTTACAAGACAAACAAGTTGTAGGGGAAGAAGTGGATACATCCAACTTGACATCAAATCAAATCATTCTGGATGAAGATGTTGAAGAAGCCGACTCAACAGAAGATGAAGATGACTATTAATATGACACCGACTCAAATTCTGAATAATAATTAGCTTATTTATAGTGATATATTTTGTATTAAGTTGTATTGTCACTGTCATAACTTTAAGTTAATTATTATTAGCATCATTTTCCATTGTTTGCAAATTTTTGTTTTTTGTTATTTTAAGCTAATTATTATTGCCATCAATTTCCATTATTTGCAAATTTGTGTTTTGGTTACTTTTAATTAATTATTATTAGCATCATTTTTCACTATAGACATGACTAATAGTAAGGGAAAGGGTAAGGCACCTACTGGAGGGGCACGTCGTCATGGTCGGCCCCGCGCCGTGACACGGACGGTCGATGACCGATTCGTATCCCTCCTATCTACATCTGTTCCACCACGCCCACCATCCACACCTATACCTACACATGATATGGCACTACCACTCCCACGTGTTGCTCCTACACCACTTCCACCGCCCACACCCATGCCTACACATGTTCCGACACCACCCTACCGACATGTTGCTCCATCCACTCATTTCATGGAGACCTCCATTGGGATCACGATGATGCCCACCCCAGGGTTTCCGACTCAGACCCATGGAGAGAGTTCCAGACAACCAGATGCATCAGGGGTGGATTTGCCCATGGACGGTGATCATCAGCCTAATGGTCACGACGAGGAGAGTGATGGATATACACCGCCTATATCAGATAATGAGGAGATCGAGGTTATGTCTGATAGCCGAGTTATTGTTACCCCGGTCGTTAAAGGGAAAGAAATATCTCAAATAATGTTATTTTATTTTTGAGTGCAGATTTTATATGTATGTGTATTTGATTATTCTCCATGTTTTATTGATAAGGTTCCTTCTGTCGAAGAGATCTGCAGATGCCGTCAGGCATGCGGTTACATCTCAATTTGGTCGGGCCTGGAAAAATTGGAGTGAGCTTGAGGGTTGGGATCGGGATCGATTCTTTATGGCTTTTAAGGAATTTTGTACATTTGAATTTAGTTCCATTTTCTAGTTAGTTTTAATGTTTCTTTAATTTATTATTATCCTAAAAAATATTATATTCTCCTAATTTATAGGCAAAGGCTGCTTGGAGAGTAGAGCATCATGATGCAGTGGAGAAAAATTTTCATCATAAAGCGGGAAAACGCCTCTCCGAGTTGTTAACGAGACATCGGAAAAAGGGAACACGTCCAAAATGGTGTTTCCCACCCATTTGGGAGGAGCTATGTGCTTACTGGGCTACACCAGAATTCAAGAAAAAATCCGCCCAGGCAAGGGTCAACAGGGCCTCGGATTAGGGTGGGAGCCTGCACACTGACGGCAGCATCAGTCAGTAGGAGCATGCATGACGCCTTGTAAGTTCAAATATAATATTTTGTGAATTTCTTTACATATCTTTATATTTAGAATGTGTAACTCCAAATATCGACAAGTTTTTTTGGTGCAGGCTAGGGAGCTTGACCGTAGAGTCAAGCCATATGAGCTTCATGCCCAGACCCATACTAGGAAGGGTACCGACGAGTATGTAGATGAGTGCTCTAGACGCACTCAGGTGATTTACATGTCTCTTTATTGGAAATTATTTTTATTTTATATTTAAGAATTATGGTCATTCTGTATTATGATGTGTGTTAATTTTAATGACAGACGGACTATCAGGCTAAGTTATCTCAGGTTCGGTCTCAAGCAGCCTCATCTTCCCCTACCACCACATAAGACCCAGATGTGGAAGCCCGAGTGGAGTTGCAGACATGGGTCAAGGTTGCCAGCGGCAAGAAAAAGGGTCGCATATACGGCATGGGAGACCTCGCCGACAATTATCGACGAGGGTGCTCCAGCGTCTTCACTGAGCAGACTCGAGCATCTTCCAGTAGGACCCGCCAGTCTTAGGAGTCTGCGGAGATGGTCGAGATCCGGCAGAGACTGGTAGCTCAGGAGGAGATGAATCGACAGTTGGCTACGCAGCAGATACATATGATGGAGCAGATACAGATGATGGCAGCTATACAGAGAGAGCTCATGGTGTGTTTAGGAACCAACACCCCCCAACCATAGTCGTAATAGGACCAGCACCTTCACAGCACCCCTCAGATGCAACCGCCGTCGTCCCAGCTTGAGGGTCATCGACAGACCAATGATGAGGAGGATCAATCCTTTACAGATTTATTAATGCGGGGATATAGAGAGGATTATTAGTTTCTTTAAGATTAGATTTCATTTTGTATGATGTATGATGAGTGTGATTTCACCTCATATTTCATGTACATTTTTGCATGCATTTTCATATAGTTAAGGCATATTTAAATTGATTTTTATTAGTTTTTACCTTGGAACGGGTGAGCGGTTTCGTGGTGTTGTTTTGCAGGAATTTATGGTAAAATGTTCAAGATTGACCATGATGGAGCTCGGATGAAGATAGAGCTTGAAAAGTGAAGAAAATGTACCAAACAGAGCCCATCGCGGCCTATCCGTGATGACCATCACGGCCTAGCCGTGATGACCATCACGACCATGATCGAGCAGAGCTAAAAAGGAAGAAAGCCTAAAGTCAGAATTGGTCACGGCCTAGCCGTGATGACCATCACGGCCGTGACCTGTCAGCTGAACCAGACCCTCAAAAGTCAGAACTGGTCACGGCCTAGTCGTGATGCCCATCACGGCCGTGACATGTTAGTTGAACCAGACAGAACCGATCACGGCCTGACCGTGATGGACATCACGGCCGTGACGCGCGCCCAATCTATAAATAGGCATCTGGGCAGAACAGAAAATGGGACTTTTAACCTAGATCAGATTTTTACCCTAAAAGGAGGTGTTCTCTGAGCCAAGGGGCTGCTGTGACTGCTGAGGATTCTTCATGGAGTTCTCTTCATCTATTCTCTCTTTCTCTTTTGTATTTTCCTTTATCATGAGTAGCTAAACCCTTCTTGTTGGGGTCAGATGTTTGCTTTTTTGAACTTGATTGTCTCTTGATTTGGTTTTAATACAAGTTCCTACTTCTTTATGAGTATTTGATTCTATGCTTAATGCTTTTCTTGGCTTGATCACCCTTGGAATGAATTGTTGCTTTGATAGACAATTGGAAAATTGATGTTAAGGCATGCTCATGAATCAAATGCCAAGTAGTTCATGAATCTAGGAATAGGTCATGGGGTGCTTGCAATCTTATAAATCTTGGCTCTTTATACAAAATCTCAGGTTAATCCACCTAAGGAATTAGGGTTTAATTTGGGGTTTTAGGCTCATTCCACCTAAGGAATTAGGGTTTGAGTATTTTAGAAGGTTTGATTGTCATAAATGAATTAGGACTTGTGTTAGTAACCATTTCATTGCAATCAAGGGAAGATTAGTGTAGTCTAACCCTGACAATTTCATCCATTTGTTAACCACATCTCTTTTTGCTTGTTAAGTGTTTGTTAAAATTCCTAAAAGACCAAAAAGATTTTATTCTTGTTTGTTTTGTTACATATTAAGAGCTCCCTTCCATCCAAACGATCGTCTAGATAGTAGTCCAATTTGCGAAGTGGTACTTGTCCATGATCCCTGAGAACGATATCCGGTCTCACCACCGTATTACTTGTGCGACTAGGTATACTTGCCTAGAATCGTCTCACCAAGTTTTTGGCGCCGTTGCCGGGGATCGGTGTGCCAATATCACGAGTACCAAAGGGGACTCCTAGTTTAGGCTTTTTCTTTGCTTTCCTACTGTTACTATTTTTTTTCTCTGTTTTCCTTGTAACTGCATAATTGTCCACTTGAAGCTTGACTTGTACTTGCTATATTTGTTGCTGTTCTGCTCCGTTTGTTTTCGTGTATGCGAGGTACAATTGACCCAGGTGAACTTCAATTCAACCCTGAAATCGAGAAGCTTTGTAGAAAGAATAAAAAGGAAGCCAAAGCAAGAAAGAATAGAGGAGAAGCATCTTCTAGAGTACAAGAACCACAAGTTGAGTTACCAAGTGTGCAAGAATCGCAAGTTGAAGTATCAATTGTCACCATGGCTGACGACAATGCACAAAGGAGGAAAATGGGGGACTATACTTCCCCTAGAGTCGATAGATGTGGAACTCCAATTGTTAGACCTGCAGTGGCTTGTAACAACTTTGAGATAAAGGCATCACTTCTCAATCTTGTGCAACAAAATCAATTTGGAGGTTTAGGGAGTGAAGACCCTCATTCTCACATTGGCACCTTTATTGAGTTATGTGATACTATCAAGCTGAATGGAGCTTCCGAAGAGGCTATTCGTTTAAGGCTCTTCCCTTTCTCTTTTAGGGATAAGGCTAAGTCATGACTTCAATCCCATCCTCATGGGAGCATTATCACTTGGAATGATTTGGTGAGCAAGTTCTTATCTCGTTTCTTCCCTCCATCAAGAATGATCAAGTTGAGATTGGAGATCAATGCTTTTGTACATAATGATGGTGAATCACTCTATGAAGCATGGGAGAGGTTCAAATCTTTGCTTACCGCTTGTCCAAATCTTGAGTTAGAAACATGGCAACAAGTTGCAACCTTTGTCAATGGTCTCAACTGAAATTCTCGAAGTATGATTGAAGCGGCTGCGGGTGGAACATTGAGTCAAAAGACACCCGATGAAGCAAAGACCTTGATTGAAATTATGGCTAATAATGATTATCAAATGCCTAGTTCTCGATCATTGGCCAAGAGAGGTGTCTTGGAGCTTGATGAATATAGTGATCTCAAGGCGCAAATGACCGCTCTTACCAAGCAATTGGGGTCCATTCAACTACAAAATTCTCAATTACAAGCGGTCCAAGTTCAAGCCGTCTCAGTGTGTGAATTCTGTGGAGGTAACCATGCCAACGACAATTGTGAAATTAGTGTGGTTGGAGGTCCGGGGCAAGAAGAAGTGAACTACATGGGAAATCAAGGGCCTGGGCATGATCCTTTCTCTAACACCTATAATCCGGGGTGGCGTAGCCATCCTAACTTTGGTTGGAGACAAGGGCAAGGCTCAAGTTCTCAAGCAAAGCCTTCTCAAGAGAATTCAAGCAATTTGGAGAATATTCTAGCCCAATTCATGTAAGCAACTCAAGCTAATTTGAAGGGTCAAGAAGCAATGATGAAGAATCAAGATGCCTCCATCAAGAATCTAGAGCACCAAATAGGCCAATTGGCAAAGCAAATGACGGAGAGAGCTCAAGGAAAATTGCCGGGAGATACCGAGAAGAATCCAAAGGAGGATTGCAAGGCAATTACTACAAGAAGTGGGAAGGTGGTAGTTCCACAAGAAAAAAAGAAAGAAAATGAGGAAGAAAAAAATGAAGAGAGAGAAGAAAAGAGAATTGGTGAGGGAGTTGATGAGGTGATCATTGAAGATGCAACCAGTGAAGAACTAGAGACTTCCCAAGCCACTACCTGTAGTCCTATTGTTGTTGAAGTTGAAAAACCAAAGAGAGAAAAATTGGTGGATGAAGAGTTTGCAAGAAAGAAGACTAAAAAGCAAATTCTTGAAGAAGTTGACAATCCTAAGGAGCTGCCACCGTATTTCAAGATACCCTATCCTCAATGGTTGAAGAAGGAGGTAAAGGATCAATAATTCTCTAAGTTCTTGGATGTGTTCAAAAAGTTGCAAATTAACATCCCTTTTGCCGAAGCTCTTCAACAAATGCCTTCCTAACAAGAGGAAGTGGAAGGAGGAGACGGTCATGCTCACGGAAGAATGTAGCGCTATACTTCAAAGGAAGTTACCGGTGAAGATGAAGGATCCGGGTAGCTTTACTATTCCATGTGCTATTGGTCATTTGAACATTGGGAGAGCCTTGTGTGATCTTGGTGCAAGTATCAATCTTATGCCTCTCTCCATCTTCAAGAAGTTGGGAATTGGTGAAGTCAAGCCAACCGGGATTTCTCTCCAATTGGCGGATCGTTCCATTACGTATCCTTATGGTATAGTGGAGGATTTATTGGTGAAAGTAGACAAGTTCATCTTTCCGGTAGACTTTGTGGTGTTGGATATTGCGGAAGATAGTGAGACTCCATTGATTCTTGGAAGACCATTCCTAGCCACGGGTAGGGCTTTGATCGATGTAAATCAAGGGAAGTTGGTACTTAGAGTCCAAGATGAAAAGGTCACTGATGTCGCGTCAGTCGACGTGCGACGACGCTCGTGCGTATCCGGCAAGTGTACCGGACTGCCGTCAAGTAATAAAAGATATCGAACCCACAGAGACTGTGTTCTCGAATCGCAATTAAATTCTAATCGATTATATCTGGACTTTGTAAAGGGTTTTGAAAAAGGTTTTGAATTTGAAAATTAAAAGATAGATGAGCAGAAAAACAAATGTTTATGGGGTTTTCGATCTAAAACGGATTCCTAGGGATTTGGGTTACCTTTGAGGCTGTTTATGTTGCTAACAGATTTACCTTTGTTGATTACCGAAATTGCCTTGAAGGCGAGTTTATCCTCTGATAGCTTAAGCTCCCTCTCGGGTTACAAAAGCCGTGCCCAATTGACCCGACCCCTACTCTCGTGGTAGTCGATCCCAGATTGGACCCTTTGCGTTCAGTGACAACTCGTTGCTCCTCGAGGGACGGCTTCTAACTCTCGTGATTTCAGTCCCAAGTCTGACTTCTATAGGTCCGACACCCAAGTTCACCGCTAGGTTCCTCCTTGAAATGTCTCGGTCATGCAAATAACCTAAGTTCACCGCTAGGTTCCTCCTTGGATCATTCACATCTCACAAACCAGTGGCTGCCGGGCTTTACGAGTGAATCACCCTAGAGATCCTAAGTTCACCGTTAGGTTCCTCCTTAGAACGTCTATGTCACGTAAATAAACGGTTGCCGAAATTTATGAGTGATTAACACACTAGAAATCAGATCTAAAACAATTATGAAATCAACAATGGTTTCAACATCAAATTAACATCATTTACAAACCTTGGGCAGAGCCCTAATCCCTAGAAACTATGCTACTACTCCAGTCTTGCCATGGAGATGACAAGCTGGGATGACAACATAATAAAAATCAGAAAAGAGAAGAGAGGAGAAGAGAAGAAGAGATCCTAAATCTATGCCTAGAGTAGTAGCCCCTAATGTGTTGATCATTCTATGATATCCTCTGTATCTGATGCCTTGGTCCATATTTATAGAAATGGGGAAGTTAGAGTCCCAAACCAACTCAAAATCTGATCTATTTCGGTTTCTTCAGGTCCAAGTAATGCGCGTCACGGCCGTGATGGCCATCACGGCCTGGCCGTGACGCTCTCTGCCTCTGGCACTTTTGGAAAATCCGGTTTCTCGCGGGGCGAGAATGTGCTCGCGTCGCGAGCCCTCTGTTTCATGGCCGTGAAGAATTTCATGGCTGGGCCGTGATGTGCTCTGACTTGTGGTGGTTTTGGGTCACGGTCGTGATGGCTATCACGGCCAGGCCGTGACAGACTCTGACTTCAGCCTTTCTTCTTTTTCAGTTTTGCTCGATCATGGCCGTGATGGGCATCACGACTAGGCCGTGATGGGCTCTGTTTGGCTCATTTTCTTCAGTTTTAAAGCTCCATCTTCATCCAAACTTCATCATGGTTGATCTTGAGCAATTTACCCTTTATATCTGCAAAACAACACACGAAAACCGCCTTACCCGTTCCAAAGGAAAATTAACCTAAAATCTAATAAAAATATGCCTAAACTACATGAAAATGCATGCAAAATGATGGACAAAGATGAGGTGGAATCACACTCATCAAATCACCCCAAGCTTAAAACTTTGCTTGTCCTCAAGCAATTACTCAGGCCATAAGATATAAATCTTTCAAAGCATGGATAGTGAACTAAGAACCCTAGAAGCTAATCCAAGTAATAGGCATTTTTAATAAGCATTCAAGAGATAATCAAGTTCAAGTCCAATTAGAAGCTTAGGTTCTTCAAGTTCATGTCCTCACTGATTTGGGCACTCAACTCACCTCACTCAAGTGTTTTAGGGTTTATGACAATTCACTCCATTTCCTCAAGGAAAGTATTTTACCATAGGCTTGACTATTAACCAAATCTCTACTTTATTTAAGAAAACACTTAAGAATCAAGAGGTCTTTTCCTTTGGTTGTAATGTGGCCATGGGATTTATTGTTGGGTGGGAAAATCAAAGAAAGGGAATTTTCAAGAAGGCTAGATAGATTAGCAAACATTACAAAGCATGACACCTTCTAAAATACCCCTTTTTGGGCTTTGGTTTACTTTTCCACCTTTCTCTTTCTATTATTTTTTTTTCTTTTTCTTTTTCTTTTCATTTCTCACTTTCTTTGTCATCCCCTTCTCCATTTTTTTTCTGTTTATTTCATTTTTATTTGTTTGGAGAAGGGGAGATTTATAGCTCAAGAGAAATTACTTTCTAGCTTTTTCTTCCCATACTTTTTCCAACTACCATTTTGCCCTTTTTGTAATACTTTAAAAGGTGTCATACCAAGCATTATTTATCAAATTAATTCATGGTACCAAGAAAAGTATTTTTTTTTTCTTTAGGCTCAAAATTGGGCAACTAAGGGGTAGCATTTATCATTCAAAGCTCGGGAGGCCGGAAAAATACCTAGTGCCTCAATCATTTCCAAAAATGTTTTCAGAAATTTTTAAGTTTTGAAATGGTTTCAAGTCAAGTTCTAGAAAATACAGTCCAAGAGGAATTAAATCACTCTATCACAAGAAATGGGGTAGATTTAGTGAATACCCCTTTTTGGCTCAAAATCTTACATTTAGTAGTTCATAAATCAGTGAGGAACGCAAGTTTAAGGGACCACATGCTAATTATCAACTATCAAATGACTATCTCAAGAATTTTTTTTTATTTTTAGCCATATCACAAGAATAATGAAAAATTGCGTTCAAAATTCACTATCTCAATTCATTTGGCTCCAAGTTCTCACAATCAGATGCATGTTCTAATTGAGGGGCAATCTAAAGAATGTGATCATACCAATCTATGCCTATGTGAATGCAATATGAATGCAACAATGCAAATGCAAAAATAAACAAATACCCCTACCCCAAGCTTGATTACTTACATTGTCTCCAATGTAAATAATCAAGTCGGAGAGAGGAGAAAAGTGGAACAACTTACCGAGTCGGTAGCGGGTGTTGGCTTCACATTCCAGTCAAAATTTGGGTAGAAATTTTATCACGGCTGTGAGGCTCATCACGGGCAGGCCGTGATCGTTTCTGATCCTCAGGAGTTGCCCTGTCACGGCCGTGATCTACATCACGGCTAGGCCGTGATGCTCTCTGGCTTTGGCATCCTACTCATCACGCCCGTGATGGTTGTCACGGCTAGGCCGTGATCCTTACTGTGCTCTTGTTTAGTTCATCACGGCCGTGACCACTGTCACGGCCAGGGCGTGATGGCCTCTGACTTTATTTTTTTTATGCTCTTCTTCTCTTTCTCAACCTGAAAACACTAGACAAACCTATTAATGATATTTTCGCCTCTTGATCTTCTCAAATTATTCAAGAGGTTAAATAAAAAACAAAAGGAAAAAGGGAAAGAAAACTTGGGTTGCCTCCCAAGAAGCGCTTATTTATGGTCTTAAGCTTGACCAAACTTCCTTCAGTCAACCAGGGTCGACTGGGCGTAGAAGTGCAGGCACACTTCTTTTCCATGGAGCTCCTTCAAATAGCCGTTTATGCTCATACGGCCAACAATGCTTCCGCTTCGCTCTTTTCTCTCGGAGCTTCCTAGCCTTCCTTCCTTCCGGCGGAAGTTTTGTTTCTGCATGGACAGCAACTCCAACTTCACCACTGCTGGGTGCATCATCAACCATGCATATTTTTGGGGTTGCTTCCATGCTAAGTTCTTTCTCTACCACTGGAGACGTTACATCAATTCTGCACACATGGCTCTCAAAAGGAGGGTTGTTACAAGAGTTAGTCAACTGAAAATTTACCCTACCTTCCTCTACATTTAGAGAGAGTTTGCCATTCCTTACGTCTATTAATGCTCCAGCGGTTGCCAAGAATGGCCTTCCTAAAATGATGGGGAATTTAGAATCCCCTTTCATATCCAATACCAGGAAGTCGGTAGGGATGAGAATTTTCCCTACCTTTACAGGAACATTCTCTAGTATGCCTAGAGGAGTCCTAGTTGAGCCATCCGCAATTTGTAAGGGGAATTTGAATGGTCTCAACTCTTTGCTTCCCAACCTTTCCATGGTAGTGAGGGACATCAAGCTCGTGCTAGCCCCTAAGTCACATAAGGCTTGGTCAATTTTTACTTGTTCAATCGAGCAAGCGATGGAGAAACTACCTGGGTCCTTCAGTTTAGTAGGCATTTTAGTCTCTACATCTACTTGCTTTTTCCTGACCAACCTTTGTGGGAAAGGTATCGGGGGTTGGTACGGTGGTGGAGGGACATATTTTGGCTCTTCCTTTTCGCTCGTGTTCTCCTCCGGTTCCACGTCCATTTCAGCTACCCCCACCCCAAGCTTATCATCCCTCAAGTGTATGACATTGCAATGCTCATTGGGATTTGCTTCGGGTTGCCCCGGGAATGTACCCTTAGGTCTCGAGTACGTGCTGGCTTGTTGGGCAATCTGGTTTTCTAGCATCTTGTTATGAGTTGCTAAGTTGTCTACCTTAGATGCTAGATCCTTTATTGCCTCACTCACTGCCCTTCCTTGTTGTCTAAACTCCTCATTCTGTTTTGTCTGAGTTTCGACAAAACTTTCAAATAAAGTCTCGAGTTTAGATCTTTGTACCTGAGGATACCCCGGTGCTGCTCTCTTATTACCTTGACCCTCTTGGAACTCATGATTAAGCGTGTTGCTGTAGTTGCCGTAGGAGATGTAAGGGTTGTTCCTTCTTTGGTTGTAGGGATTTGGGGGAGCATAGTTGGGCAGCTTCGGGTTCGTATCATAGTAGTTGTTACAAGAGTTCACTTGCTCACCCGAAGCGCCGGATCCATGTGGGCATCCCATCATGTCATGTCCCTGCATTCCACAAATCTCACAAACAAGGTTAGTAGCACCTATTGCACTCACATTAGCTCTTTCAATCTTATCTAATCTTTTATTTAGTGAGTCAAATTTAGACATAATCAGATCAATGCTACTTACTTCAAACTTACCCCCCGAAATCTTGTTCGGGTTATTACCTCTTTCAGATCCCCATTGGTGGTAGTTGGTGGCAACATTCTCGATGATGTTGAATGCCTCAGTGAGAGGCCTATTCATAAACGCTCCACCGGCTGCAGAATCTAGTGACACCTTCGAAGAGTAGTCTAATCCGTTATAGAAGGTGTGCACTATTAACCACCTCTCGAGTCCGTGATGTGGGCACGACTCCAGCAGTCCCTTGTATCGATCCCAAGCTTCCGATAATGATTCTCCATCTTTCTGGAAGAAGCCGGTGATCTGGGTTCTTATGTAGGCCGTCTTGGATGGAGGGAAGAATTTCTCCAAGAACGCCTGCTCCAGTTGGTCCCAAGTGGTCAAAGTGTTAGTGGGGATTTGCTTAAGCCAGGCCTTCGCCTTTCCAGTGAGAGATGAGGGGAACAGTCTCAAACGCACAACATCGACTGAGGCTCCATTAATCCTGATTGCATCGGTGAACTCTAAGAATGTTTCTATATGATCGGTCGGGTCCTCCGAAGGCAATCATCCGAATTGATGTTGCCTAATCATGTTGATTAGCATGGGCGGTATGGTATAGTTTTCCGCCTCAATCTCTGGCCTTGCAATCCCAGTTCGCAAGCCTCTCGCATTTGGGGCTGCGTAATCCTTCAAAGGTTTTGTATCCGGTTGATTCGCCATGAGTGGAACGGGACTCAACCTTTCTCCCTCTCTTTGTAGTCTTCTACGTCTGTGGAAGGTCCTCTCGATCTCCGGATCAATCTCACTAAGGCTCCCAAGACTTAGGGATCTTTGCATATAACACACAGAGAGATGGATACAATAGAAGGAAAAGAAATTTTTTTTTTTGATTTTTTTTTTTAAATTTCAGAAATAAAAATCAAACAAAAAGAAAAGGTCCAGAAAAATCAATTCAAAATTTGAATTGAGATTCGAAAAGGCACAGTCCCCGGCAACGGCGCCAAAAACTTGATGTCGCGTCAGTCGACGTGCGACGACGCTCGTGCGTATCCGGCAAGTGTACCGGACTGCCGTCAAGTAATAAAAGATATCGAACCCACAGAGACTGTGTTCTCGAATCGCAATTAAATTCTAATCGATTATATCTGGACTTTGTAAAGGGTTTTGAAAAAGGTTTTGAATTTGAAAATTAAAAGATAGATGAGCAGAAAAACAAATGTTTATGGGGTTTTCGATCTAAAACGGATTCCTAGGGATTTGGGTTACCTTTGAGGCTGTTTATGTTGCTAACAGATTTACCTTTGTTGATTACCGAAATTGCCTTGAAGGCGAGTTTATCCTCTGATAGCTTAAGCTCCCTCTCGGGTTACAAAGCCGTGCCCAATTGACCCGACCCCTACTCTCGTGGTAGTCGATCCCAGATTGGACCCTTTGCGTTCAGTGACAACTCGTTGCTCCTCGAGGGACGGCTTCTAACTCTCGTGATTTCAGTCCCAAGTCTGACTTCTATAGGTCCGACACCCAAGTTCACCGCTAGGTTCCTCCTTGAAATGTCTCGGTCATGCAAATAACCTAAGTTCACCGCTAGGTTCCTCCTTGGATCATTCACATCTCACAAACCAGTGTCTGCCGGGCTTTACGAGTGAATCACCCTAGAGATCCTAAGTTCACCGTTAGGTTCCTCCTTAGAACGTCTATGTCACGTAAATAAACGGTTGCCGAAATTTATGAGTGATTAACACACTAGAAATCAGATCTAAAACAATTATGAAATCAACAATGGTTTCAACATCAAATTAACATCATTTACAAACCTTGGGCAGAGCCCTAATCCCTAGAAACTATGCTACTACTCCAGTCTTGCCATGGAGATGACAAGCTGGGATGACAACATAATAAAAATCAGAAAAGAGAAGAGAGGAGAAGAGAAGAAGAGATCCTAAATCTATGCCTAGAGTAGTAGCCCCTAATGTGTTGATCATTCTATGATATCCTCTGTATCTGATGCCTTGGTCCATATTTATAGAAATGGGGAAGTTAGAGTCCCAAACCAACTCAAAATCTGATCTATTTCGGTTTCTTCAGGTCCAAGTAATGCGCGTCACGGCCGTGATGGCCATCACGGCCTGGCCGTGACGCTCTCTGCCTCTGGCACTTTTGGAAAATCCGGTTTCTCGCGGGGCGAGAATGTGCTCGCGTCGCGAGCCCTCTGTTTCATGGCCGTGAAGAATTTCACGGCTGGGCCGTGATGTGCTCTGACTTGTGGTGGTTTTGGGTCACGGTCGTGATGGCTATCACGGCCAGGCCGTGACAGACTCTGACTTCAGCCTTTCTTCTTTTTCAGTTTTGCTCGATCATGGCCGTGATGGGCATCACGGCTAGGCCGTGATGGGCTCTGTTTGGCTCATTTTCTTCAGTTTTAAAGCTCCATCTTCATCCAAACTTCATCATGGTTGATCTTGAGCAATTTACCCTTTATATCTGCAAAACAACACACGAAAACCGCCTTACCCGTTCCAAAGGAAAATTAACCTAAAATCTAATAAAAATATGCCTAAACTACATGAAAATGCATGCAAAATGATGGACAAAGATGAGGTGGAATCACACTCATCAGTCACCTTCAATGTTTTTGAAGCAATGAGACATCCAAGTGACAAAGATACATATATGAGTGTGGAACTTGTTGAATCATTGATTAACAAGACTGTTCAACAAACTTTTGAAGATTCATTGGAAGCGGATCTTATGGTTGAGAATATAGAAGAAGAGATATGTGAGGAAGAAGTTGAGGTCATGGTTAAATCCCTTGAGGTTTGTCTAGTTTTGAATAATGATGAAGACAAAGTTGTGGAGGATGTGCGGATTGAAGACAAGGGTGAAACACCTATGCTAGAGTTGAAGGAACTTCCATCCCATCTCCGTTATGATTTCCTTGGAGTGAAATCTTCATTCCCGGTGATCATTAGTAGCGGATTGAACTCCTTAGAGGAAGAGAAGTTGTTGAGAGTGCTTAGAGATCACAAATCCACAATTGGGTGGTCTATGTCCGACTTGAAAGGGATAAGTCCCTCATTTTGTATGCATAAAATCCTTTTGGAGGAAAACTTCAAGCCGGTCAGACAACCCCAAAGAAGACTTAACTCAAACATGAAAGAAGTTGTAAGGAAGGAGGTTGTGAAGCTTTTGGATACGGGTATAATTTATCCAATCTCCGATAGTCCATGGGTGAGTCCGGTCCAAGTTGTTCCTAAGAAAGGGGGGATGACGGTTGTTGAAAATGGTAAAAATGAACTCATTCCCTCAAGGACCATTTCCGGATGGAGAGTGTGTATTGACTATATAAGACTGAATGAGGCTACAAGAAAAGATCATTTTCCCTTGCCTTTCATTGATCAAATGTTAGAGAGATTGGCGGGCCATGCCTTTTATTGCTTCCTTGATGGATACTCAGGGTATAACCAAATTGTGGTTGATCCAAGGGACCAAGAGAAGACCGCTTTCACTTGTCCCTATGGCGTCTATGCATATCGGAGGATGCCATTCGGGTTGTATAATGCACCTGCCACTTTTCAAAGGTGCATTGACGCGCTGTCGCGCACGCGTCAAATGAAGAGCGGTTTACAAAAATATGTAGTTAGGGAAAGTGCGACAACTCGAGTATCGTCTCACAAGGACTCTTGGGTTGTTGTTAACAGAAAAAAAAGTCAGAACGGGGGGTTTTGGAATTCAAGTTAAAAAAAAGAAAACAAAGCAGAAAACTAATGTAAACTAAACAATCACCAATTAAGCTAAGCGATCAACCTACTGCTTTCAGTTCCCACTATCATCGGTTCATGTAATTCCAAGCCCTAAGCAGAGTCTAATCCCTTTTCGATTGTAGCATCGATTAACAAGCGAAACCGACGCTACAAGACATATGTTCCTAATTCCGAATTAAGCAAACGGATGAAGCCCTTCGTGAATTAAGCAAACACGAATTGAACGCACGCGAATTAAGCAAACGCGATTAAGTTTAGGAACACACAATCATCGAAACAAATCAATACCCATTCGATACAAACTGAATTAAGCAAACAGAGAATATAGAATAGATATTGAAAGAGAGAAGAGAATTAAATCAGGAATTACAAGACCTCAAGTGTTGGTGGAAGCCGATTACAGCAGATTAACCTAGGGAGATTAGTTCTCCATCAAAAACGCAATACAACCAGAGAAATTCGAAAACAAGGATTAGCAAAAAGATAGATCCTTCTGTTCTGCCCTAAACAGCTATTTATAACTTTCAGAAACTGCGCAGTCTCGCGAGGCGAATATTAAAATGGTGCCTTCTTGAATTTGTATTCTCGCGAGGCGAGCGTGATTCTCGCGAGGCGAGTCTTCAAAACCTGGGTTGTCACAGCCGTGATGCCTATCACGGCTAGGCAGTGATGGTCTCTGTCCTCGGGTGCTTATCTGTCATGGCCGTGACCTTCATCACGGCCAGGCCGTGATGGTCTCTGTCTTCAGGGGTTTCTCTTCACGCCCGTGATAGGTGTCACGGGATGACCGTAATGCTTGCTGACTTCAGGCTCGCGAGGCGAGCAATAGCTCGCGAGGCGAGGCAGAGAACATGACTTTTATGGCACTGGCTGGTCCTCACTCTCGCGGGGCGAGTATCTGCTCGCGTGGCGAGTGTTTCCAGATTGCAATTTCCATTGTTTCCTTCATTCCTTGGACTCTAAGTCAACCTGAAAACATGAAATAGCGATAAGTGCTTTATTTGACTCAAAAACTGACTAAATAACCCTAAAACTACTTAAGGGACTCAAAACCTTGCTTGAGGACAATCAGGCCTAATTTGGGTGAAAACGAGATATAATTGGCACAAAACCACGGTCATACTAGTCATAAAACTAGATGAGCCAGAGGCTTATCAAAATACCCCAAACTTGAACTTTGCTTGTCCCCAAGCAAACTAAAACTCAAAACGACTCAAGACTTGGCAAGCTAGAAGGATTTCAACCAATTCCGCACAAATTTCAAGCAATTCATCAAAACAATTTCCCTTCAATGTTTTCCCCTTTCCAACAATGTAATCCCCACAATCATTTATTCTGAACATCTGAGAATTTCATCATTCAAACAATCATTAATCTAAGTAGGGGATCTAAGTTACACACAAGAGGGAGATCACCAAATTCAAACAATCGCCTTCCTCACAAAGGGGTTTAATGTTCACTCAATCTCTCAGTTTGTCTAGGCTAACAACATTTCACTCAGTTTCACTTTTAAGAGCACTTCCCATGAATTTGATTTTCATCTCAAAATGGTTCCCACGGAAAACATGCATGCAACATCAAAAGGTCTTTCGAGGTTGTAATGGGGCCTGGCTAAGGGAGGGATATACAAAGGTACTGGGCTGAAATCCCTAGGAACTAAGAGAGCATGAAGCTGTTTACACATTGAATTTCCTACTCAAGTTCCTATTCTTATTCTTCTTTTTGCCTTGGGTGGCTACAACCCTTTTCTTCTAATACCCTTCTTGACATTTTGTTTTGTTTTTTTTTTTTTTTAGAGAGATTTATTTTTGCCCTTTGGCTCCAACCTTTATTTTTTTTTCTTTTTCTCAATCCCCAACAACACATCATATCACTGTAGCCACCCCAAACTTAGTTTCTTGCAACCATTCTCTTGCTAAGCTTCCATGCTCTCCTAATCCTAAGATCGGGTTAACATGGTTTTTTTTCAGATTTAGGCTCATAACATAAGGCCAACATGAAACAATAGGCTAATTAGGCTCAAAGGGGCTAACTAGGGAACATGCATTAGGGACTGGTTCAATTTAGGTCAAGTAGTTAATTCAAAGAAAATTGCCTAAATCATTTGATGCAAACACATAGACATGCAAACCATGAAGAGATTCAAGCAAATTCGGGAAAGTGCAACTCGAAAGTGATTCACACAATCAAAAACATGTTGGAGGCTCAAATCCTCACCCGGACATTCATGCAAATTGTTTGACCGAGATTCTATCCCTAGTGTGTGCACCCTATCACCCCAAACTTATCATAAATCATGCCCTCACAACAAAATATCTCAAAGTTCAGTTTTCAATTTTTCAAGTGGGGATCACAATTTCCAAATTTCAAAAACCTAGGGGGAATCATCAACATAAATCATGCCATCAATCTGTGCTAAATCAACAGAACCTACCAAGCTTGCCGACACAAGACTCACACACAACTCCTGAGCTTCTCAAATTATTCAGGAGCTTTATTGAAAACAAAACAGAAATAAAGCAAGGAAAAGAAAATTTTAAAAGGAGAAATGGTTAAGAAAACTCATTGAGGCGGTTCCACCAGGATCCCACTGTCTGTAGCATAAGGCCCACGTGGTAGCCAAAGGACGGAAGCTCATTCCATGCTTCCCTAACTCGCAGCCTTGATACGGAGGTGAGCGCTTGACAATCATGATGACCTCGCCGAGTACGGCGGACTTCTCACTACCTCTCGGGTCACGGTTGACCTCTTTATCTACAAAGTCTCCCCAATAAAAGTGGAGCTCAACCTCTTGGACTGGCCATGGTGCAAAATCCAAAGGCTCAAACTCCATCACTGGTGGCTCCTCTGGGGGAGGTGGCAAATAGGACACTGGTGTCTCCGGTGCTGCTTCAGCTTCTGCATTTTCTTCATTCACTGCACTAACAAATTTATCACCTGCTATACATGCAGAAATTTCAGCACACACCACACAAAGGTTAGTGTTAGTAGAGTCAATACATATATCACAATAAACTGAATCAGTAAAGGTCTGAATGTCTGGAAATTCAGCACTCAATTCATCCACCCCATCACCCTCAACACGTGCATTTGATTTAATTGAATCATCTACTTCCAAAGGTTCTTCATCATCCTCAAGCATGGTGAAGCAGATGTCCTCCTGATCCTCCTGATCCTCATTTTCTACGTTTCCTGAAAAGAATAAACCTGCATAACATTCTATGCACAAAGCAGTGTCAGTACAATCAGCACATGCATTAGAATCAGGGGATTCAACACACAGTTCATCAACAGAAGTATTATCAAAATCATCCTCAGAGGTATTGTCAAGAATAACTTGTGAATCTGTATGTTCTTCAAGGGGGTGTGGAGTTAGCAGTGCAGCAGAGTTGGCGACAATTTGATCAATTAGAATGGACAACTTCTGAGACTCAGCTTCTCCTCTCCGATGGCTTTCAAGACTTTGTTCTGTCATTCGTTGAAGATTTGCTTGAAATTCTGTCATATGTTGTTGCATCAGAGAAGCTAACTCATCCAGGCTGGGTTGGACTTCATTTACTCCAATCATGCCAAAACCACTACTAGACTCATAGCCTTCAGCAAAGTTAGGATAATACATGCATGGTGGTGGCTCATAATCAACATAAGGCATATAACCTTGCATGTAATTATCCATGGCAGTACTAAGATTCATAACCAGACAAAGCAGCCATAACTAATTCAGCAATGAATTATTTTTTTATTATTATTTTTTTTATATTTATTTTTTATTTATTTATTTTTTATTTTTATTTTTATTTTATTTTCTGTTAATAACAACAAGAGTCCCCGGCAACGGCGCCAATTTTGACGCGCTGTCGCGCACGCGTCAAATGAAGAGCGGTTTACAAAAATATGTAGTTAGGGAAAGTGCGACAACTCGAGTATCGTCTCACAAGGACTCTTGGGTTGTTGTTAACAGAAAAAAAAGTCAGAACGGGGGGTTTTGGAATTCAAGTTAAAAAAAAGAAAACAAAGCAGAAAACTAATGTAAACTAAACAATCACCAATTAAGCTAAGCGATCAACCTACTGCTTTCAGTTCCCACTATCATCGGTTCATGTAATTCCAAGCCCTAAGCAGAGTCTAATCCCTTTTCGATTGTAGCATCGATTAACAAGCGAAACCGACGCTACAAGACATATGTTCCTAATTCCGAATTAAGCAAACGGATGAAGCCCTTCGTGAATTAAGCAAACACGAATTGAACGCACGCGAATTAAGCAAACGCGATTAAGTTTAGGAACACACAATCATCGAAACAAATCAATACCCATTCGATACAAACTGAATTAAGCAAACAGAGAATATAGAATAGATATTGAAAGAGAGAAGAGAATTAAATCAGGAATTACAAGACCTCAAGTGTTGGTGGAAGCCGATTACAGCAGATTAACCTAGGGAGATTAGTTCTCCATCAAAAACGCAATACAACCAGAGAAATTCGAAAACAAGGATTAGCAAAAAGATAGATCCTTCTGTTCTGCCCTAAACAGCTATTTATAACTTTCAGAAACTGCGCAGTCTCGCGAGGCGAGTGTCTTCTCGCGAGGCAAATATTAAAATGGCGCCTTCTTGAATTTGTATTCTCGCGAGGCGAGCGTGATTCTCGCGAGGCGAGTCTTCAAAACCTGGGTTGTCACAGCCGTGATGCCTATCACGGCTAGGCAGTGATGGTCTCTGTCCTCGGGTGCTTATCTGTCATGGCCGTGACCTTCATCACGGCCAGGCCGTGATGGTCTCTGTCTTCAGGGGTTTCTCTTCACGCCCGTGATAGGTGTCACGGGATGATCGTAATGCTTGCTGACTTCAGGCTCGCGAGGCGAGGCAGAGAACATGACTTTTCTGGCACTGGCTGGTCCTCACTCTCGCGGGGCGAGTATCTGCTCGCGTGGCGAGTGTTTCCAGATTGCAATTTCCATTGTTTCCTTCATTCCTTGGACTCTAAGTCAACCTGAAAACATGAAATAGCCATAAGTGCTTTATTTGACTCAAAAACTGACTAAATAACCCTAAAACTACTTAAGGGACTCAAAACCTTGCTTGAGGACAATCAGGCCTAATTTGGGTGAAAACGAGATATAATTGGCACAAAACCACGGTCATACTAGTCATAAAACTAGATGAGCCAGAGGCTTATCATGCATGCTTTCCATATTCTCTGATATGACTAAAAAATTCATTGAGGTATTTATGGATGATTTTTCCGTATTTGGTAATTCTTTTGATGATTGTCTGAAAAATCTTGCATGTGTTTTGAAAAGATGCCAAGAAACTAACCTTGTTTTAAATTGGGAAAAATGTCATTTCATGGTTAGGGAAGGTATAGTTCTTGGTCATAAGATTTCATCATGGGGGATAGAAGTTGATAAGGCAAAAATTGAAGTAATCGAAAAACTTCCCCCTCCCAAAAATGTGAAAGGTGTTAGAAGCTTCTTAGGGCATGCGGGTTTCTATAGGAGATTTATAAAAGACTTTTCAAAGGTTGTAAAACCCTTGTGCAAACTTTTGGTAGTTGATACTCCTTTTGTGTTTGATGATGATTGTATGCATGCTTTCCAACTTTTAAAGGAAAATCTCACCACCGCACCGGTCATTGCACCTCCAGATTGGAGTTTGCCATTTGAGTTAATGTGTGATGCAAGCGACTATGCGGTGGGAGCCATTTTGAGTCAATGAAAAAATAAAGTGTTGCATGTTATCTACTATGCTAGTCGTGTGCTGAATGATGCTCAATTGAACTATACCACGACTGAAAAAGAATTGCTTGCTGTAGTTTTTGCATTTGATAAGTTTAGATCTTACTTGATTGGCTCTAAAACTATTGTGTACACTGACCATTCCGCTTTGAAGTATCTCATGACTAAACAGGATGCCAAGCCAAGGCTCATTAGGTGGGTACTATTGCTCCAAGAATTTGATTTAGATATAAAGGACAAGAAAGGAGTGGAGAATGTGGTAGCCGACCATTTGTCTAGGCTTCCACAAGCAGATAGTCAAGTAAAAGATGAGTTGCCAATTCAAGAAGAATTCCCGGATGAGAGGTTGTTTAGGGTGCAAGTGGCACCTTGGTTTGACATTGCAAATTAAAAGGCCGCCAACAAGATTCCGAAGGACTTCAATGCACAACAAAGGAAGAAAATCATCCATGATGCTAAATACTATGTATGGGATGAACCTTACCTTTTCAAAAGAGGTTCGTATGGAATTCTTAGAAGATGTATTCCAGAAGAAGAGATTAATGGGGTTCTGACTCATTGCCACAACTCACCTTATGGAGGACACTTTGGTGGTGAGCGAACCGGCATGAAAGTCTTGCAAAGTGGTTTATTTTGGCCTACCATTTTTAAAGACTCTAGAGCTTAGGTAATGAAGTGTGACAAGTGTCAAAGAATCGTAAGTATATCCAAGAGAAATGAGATGCCTTTGAAGGATATTTTAGAGGTGGAGCTCTTTGATGTGTGGGGGATCGACTTCACGGGTCCTTTCCCATCATCCTACAACAACAAGTATATTTTGGGTGCGGTTGACTATGTGAGTAAATGGGTAGAAGCTGTCCCAATTATGAAAGATGATGTAAAAGCGGTGGTTAGTTTTGTGAGGAAGAACATTTTTACCCGATTTGGAACCCCTAGAGCTATTATTAGTGATGGGGGCACTCATTTTTGCAACAAAGAGTTCAATGCGGTGCTTGCCAAGTTTGGAGTCAATCATAAAGTTGCCACACCATACCACCGACAAACTAGTGGGCAAGTGGAGTTGTCTAATCGAGAATTAAAGAGGATCTTGGAGAAAACAGTGAATAATGCGAGAAAAGATTGGGCAAAGAAGCTGGATGATGCACTTTGGGCCTATCGGACTGCATATAAAACACCTATTGGTATGTTACCCTACCAATTAGTGTTCGGAAAATCATGTCACCTTCCGGTAGAGCTCCAACATCGTGCTTTTTGGGCAATGAAAGCCTTGAACTTTGATACGAAGCTGGCTATGGACAAGAGACTTTTGCAATTGAATGAGTTAGATGAATTCCGACTCTTGGCATATGAGAGTGCAAGAATCTATAAGGAAAGAACAAAGTTTTGGCATGATAAGTACATTCTTCAGAAGCATTTTGAAGAAGGCCAATCAGTTTTGCTCTTTAACTCACGTCTTAAGCTATTCCCGGGCAAGTTGAGATCAAGGTGGTCGGGTCCATTCCATGTCAAGTCAGTTTCTCCATTTGGTGCGGTTGAATTGGAAGATCCATCGCCCGGAAGAACTTTCACTGTTAATGGGCAAAGGCTCAAGCACTACCTTGGAGGAGACTTTGATCGTCAAACAGTCTCCATCCCTCTTAAAACACCCTCTTAGAGATCATCTTCCCGTCAAGCTAGTGACGTTAAAGAAGCACTTATTGGGAGGCAAACCAAGTTTCCTTTTCCTTTTCCATTTGTTTTTGATATTTAACTCTTGAATAATTTGAGAAGATAAAGAGGAAAAAAATCATAAACTAATAGTTGTGTTAAGTGTTTTCAGGGTAAGAATGAAGGAGAAGCAAAAAGGGCAAGGACAAACAAAGTCAGCAGCCATCACGCCCAGGCCGTGACACTGGTCACGGCCATGATGAGCCAGCCATGAAGATCAGAAAGGATCACGGCCCAGCCGTGATACCCATCACGGGCGTGATGAGAGGACCCGGAAGATCAGAGAGCATCACGACCTAGCCGTGATGGAGGTCACGGCTGTGACAGGCCAGCTCCTATGGACCAGAATTGATCACGACCTGCCCGTGATGAGCATCACGACCGTGACACATTTCCAGCCTCTCTTTGACTAGGCATGTGAGCCAGCACCCGCTACCGCCTCGGTGAGTTGTTCCATTTTTCTCCTCTCTCCAACTTGATTATTTACATTGGGGACAATGTAAGTTTTTAAGCTTGGGGTAGGGGTATTTTTGCAAATTTTTTCCAATTTCTGTATTTTTCATGTTGCATTCATATAGGCATAGCTTTGCATGATCACATGATTCGATTGCCCCTTGCTTAGATTATGCATCCAATTGTGAGAACTTAGTGCCAAATAAACTGAGATAGTGAATTTTTGAACCCAATTTTTTTTTATTCTTGTGATAAGGCTACAAATAAAAATGCTTGAGATGATCTTTGATAGTTGATAATTAGCATGTGATTCCGTAGATTTGTGTTTCCCATTGATCCTTGAACTACTAAATGTGAGATTTTGAGCCAAAAGGGGGTACTCACTAAATCTACCCCATTCTTTGTGATAGAGTGTTTTATTCCTCTTGGATTGTATTCTCTAGAACTTGACTTGAAACCATTTTGAAGCTTAAAAATTTTTGAAAACATTTTTGAAAATGATTGAGGCACTAGGTATTTTTTCGGCCTTCTGAGCTTTGATTGACTAAATGCTAACCCTTAGTTGCCCAATTTTGAGCCTGAAAGAATAAAATACTTTTCTTGGTACCTTGAATTACTTTGATGAATGATGCTTGATAGGAGACCTTCTAAAAGTATTGCACAAAAGGGTAAAAAGGTAGTTGAAAAAGTATGGGATGAGAAAGTCAGAAAAATATTTCTCTTGAATTGAAAATCCCCCCTTCTACAAATCAAAAATAAAAATAAAAATATATATATGGAGAAGGGGATGACAAAAGGAAGTGATAAATAAAATAAAAAAGAAAGAAAGAAAGAAAGAAAGGTGGAAAAATGAATCAAAACCCAAAAATGTATTTTAGAAGGTGTCATGCTTTGCAATGCTTGATATTGTGTTTAGCCTTCTTGAAATTCCCTTTTCTTGATTTCCCCACCTAACGACTAATCCCATGGCCCCGTTACAACCAAAGTAAAGACCTCTTGATTATAATGTGTTTTCATTAATAAAGTAGAGATTTGGTTAATAGTCAAGCTTATGGTAGAATTCATTCCTTGAGGAAATTGAGCGAATTGTCATATATCTTTAAACACTTGAGTGAGGTGAGAAAGAGTGCCCGAATCAGTGAGAATATGAGTCTAGGAAACCTAAGCTTCTAATTGGACTTGAATTGATTGTCTCTTGCTGAATTATTTGAAAATGCCTGTTACTTGGATTAGTTACTCGGGTTCTTGGTTAACTATTCATGCTCTGATTATTTTTCTCTTCTGGCCTTGGTGATTGCTTGAGGACAAGCAAATGAACAAGCTTGGGGTGATTTGATGAGTGTGATTTCACCTCATATTTCATGTACATTTTTGCATGCATTTTCATATAGTTTAGGCATATTTAAATTGATTTTTATTAGTTTTTACCTTGGAACGGGTGAGGCGGTTTCGTGGTGTTGTTTTGCAGGAATTTAGGGTAAAATGCTCAAGATTGACCATGATGGAGCTCGGATGAAGATAGAGCTTGAAAAGTGAAGAAAATGTACCAAATAGAGCCCATCACGGCCTAGCCGTGATGACCATCACGACAATGATCGAGTAGAGCTAAAAAGGAAGAAAGCCTAAAGTCAGAATTGGTCATGGCCTAGCCGTGATGACCATCACGGCCGTGACCTGTCAGCTGAACTAGACCCTCAAAAGTTAGAACTGGTCACGGCCTAGTCGTGATGCCCATCACGACCGTGACATGTTAGTTGAACCAAACAGAACCGATCACGGCTTGACCGTGATGGCCATTACGGCCGTGACGCGCGCCCAATCTATAAATAGGCATCCTGGCAGAACAGAAAAGGAGACTTTTAACCTAGATCAGATTTTTACCCTAAAAGGAGTTGTTCTCTGAGCCAAGGGGCTGCTGTTTGCTGAGGATTCTTCATGGAGTTCTCTTCATCTCTTCTCTCCTTCTTTTTTGTATTTTCCTTTATCATGAGTAGCTAAACCCCTTCTTGTTGGGGTTAGATGCTTGCTTTTCTGAACTTGGTTGTCTCTTGATTTGGTTTTAATACAAGTTCCTACTTCTTTATGAGTATTTGATTCTATGCTTAATGCTTTTCTTGGCTTGATCACCCTTGGAATGAATTGTTGCTTTGATAGACAATTGGAAAATTGATGTTAAGGCATGCTCATGAATCAAATGCCAAGTAGTTCATGAATCTAGGAATAGGTCATGGAGTGCTTGCAATCTTATAAATCTTGGCTCTTTATGCAAAATCTCAGGTTAATCCACCTAAGGAATTAGGGTTTAATTTGGGGTTTTAGGCTCATTCCACCTAAGGAATTAGGGTTTGAGTATTTTAGAGGGTTTGATTATCATAAATGAATTAGGACTTGTGTTAGTAACCATTTCATTGCAATCAAGGGAAGATTAGTGTAGTCTAACCCTGACAATTTCATCCATTTGTTAACCACATCTCTTTTCGCTTGTTAAGTGTTTGTTAAAATTCCTAAAAGACCAAAAATATTTTATTCTTGTTTGTTTTGTTACATATTAAGAGCTCCCTTCCATCCAAACGATCGTCTAGATAGTAGTCCAATTTGCGAAGTGGTACTTGTCCGTAATCCCTGAGAACGATATCCGGTCTCACCACCGTATTACTTGTGCGACTAGGTATACTTGCCTAGAATCGTCTCACCAATGTACGCACTCTTTGTCAAAACAGTTTGCTTTTAGTTATGAATTTCATTTATCTTTTAAAATTATTATTCATTTATCATTTAAAATTATTATTTATTTATCATATAGTCTAAATTATAATTAAGAAAGAAAATAACTAACTTTTATAATAATTTTGAGTTTTATATTAAATATTAAATAATTAATTAAAAACAAATCATTTTTTAAATAAATAATAGAAATTTAATTAATTAAGTTATTATATTTTTAAAAATATGTATTGCAATTTGCGACGGCCAAGCCCTCACTACATTCTGGTAATTTGCCTATCTAGTTATTTGTGACGGTCAGACCGTCGCTAATGTCCACTGATTTGTGACGGCTTTGCGACGACCATTTTAAAAAAAAATCGTCAAACGGTTTGCGACGACTCTATATGCAACGGATTTTTGACCGTCGCAAATCCGTCAGAAACACGTGTTTCGCAACGGATTTGTTCTATTTGCGACGGCCTTTGGCCCTCGCTAATACCAATTTTTCTTGTAGTGAAATAGTTTATAATAAATATCGATAAACTTCTATTGTACTTCAACTAATATTCTAACCTTATTTCTTAAAATGGTCTTTGTAAACTCGTGAGAATAAGTGCACCTAAATTCACATCAAAAGCTAGCTCATAGAGGGAGAGTTGTCGAAATAAACATGTGGTGGCCCAAACATCTTTGATACCATGTTAGAATAATTGGGTCTAACTCCACCCCAAAAGTTAACTCATAGAGGGAGGGTTGCCCAAGTTATTATAAACGGTATTTTGCTTATATAACCAACCGATGTAGTACTTGGACACTTAATAATAAACTAGGACTCTATTATATATCACTCAAAGAGAAGTGTTAGCAAAACACTCTTTTTAACACTCTCTTCAATACACTATTGATTATCAAATGCACTTCATCTGGGACCCACTGTGACACCCTAAAACCCGGCATCACATGGTTACCCGTTGCAGAAAAGAAACTTATTTAAAACGCTGGTCGCCTTCGGAAGAATAACCTTTTATATAGGGTTACTGAAAAAGGGTACTCAATTTTTTTTGTTAAAGGAGTTAAGAAAAGGTGATGAACACTCAGAACATGAAAATAAACATCATACAGATAAATATAATTGTCCCACTTGGGATCTTAGGTTTGATTACAAAACAGGCCTTGTCGAACTGGCCAACATACACTAAAACATCTATTGAAGAAACATGTAAAAAAAAATCAAACCGAGGATAGGGAACTGGGTACAAGACTCAAAAGATGGCTCTAAAAGCCTAGGGACTATCGGGACAACTCCAAAAGCCGACGAACGATCTACCAATGCCTCCTGCATGCAGAGTGACCACAGACGCTACCCCCAGACGAGATATCAGATGCCAGATCGATAATGTCACCGCCATCGTCGATAGGGACGTCGTCATCTCTGGGATCCTGCAGATGGTACTCTGGCTCCTCCTCCTCCTGGTCCTCGACCTCTATCAGCTCAAGAAGTCCTTCCTCGGGATCCTTTTCGGGATCCTCCGCAAGCGGTTCAACTGGATCAAAATGCTCATGAAGGAGACCGGTGACTTGTAGCGTATAAAGGTAGTACCATGGAGGTGGAAGCACCACATTCCTCGTCTCGATAGTATGAATCCTTCGTACGGGCACTCGTTAGCATTCGTCTCGATAGTCGTGACTGGTCCTCGATACGTCGCGATCGTCGCACCCTCATGTATAGTCCAGTTCCCTACCGTCCCAGCATGATCAAACACTTCTCTCCTCGAGCTCGACTATGCCAAGGGAACGTTTGGATCCATCTAAAAGCACGCGCATACCCGATACAAGAAGAAAAGAACAGAACATACAGATGTGCAAGAGTGAGATACCGTCATAAGATATATCCCACAACAACCATGTACATGATACATACATCACATAATCATATAAGCAGTTAAATCATGCATATACATAACATAACAGTCTTATATCAAATGGTCTCAAACCCGCACAGTCAATCTTTGAAAATATGCATGGCACTTCAATATCAGGCTCTAACTTAATCTCATGAGGTATCAACACCATTTTCCACTGGAGAAGAATTAGAGTTGGTCAATCTCTAGCCCACCGGGAAGTTGCCTCCATACCCTCATGCATTTAAGGTCTCAGGACGAGCAACGTCACATGTGCCTCTAAACTGGTCACATGGACTGACTCCCAGATACCACCTTGTATCTGATATGTAAGAAAGCACGTCTGCCTGGGGAAATGCACATGAGAAAATATTTTATTCAAAAGGTTTTCTTTGTGTTCATTCTGTTTCGCTGTCGCAGCTCAAAGCTAACGACTTAATCATCATTTTCCCATCACTTGAAAACTTAGAAACATAGGACACAGTCCGAATGCTCAATCACAACGCCCGAGACCGATGCCGCAGTCAAGGGTTGTGGTCATATAAATCACTTATGCTTTTATTCATGTTTTGAACTTAACATGATAAGGACAATAGCCCACAACAATGAAATCAGAACGCACTGTCCTCGATTTCGAGAATTGGACTCTCAGTCCAGAACATCATGAATAGGACTCATGGCCCCGAATTAACACTGATCCAAGATCATGTGCGTATAACTGAATACTAGAGGCGATGTCTCGCGTACTAGATTCTCTTTCTTAAGTACTTATTTTTCGTTCAGTGAAAATCAAATTCAAAACCGAATCCTCGATAACCTATCCAGGCTATCGGAAAGTTTCTAAAACATTTAGGAGAAAACTTTTTCTTTGAAAATCTTTTATAAAGCATCTTTGAAATACTTTTATCTTTGAAAATTCCCAATAGGATATTGCCAAATAATCTTGAAAGTTTTCACTTGAAGACACATAGTTCGAAAATGATTTTTCTCTTGTATAACAATAGATCACCAAAACCATTTCAACATTTAAAACAAGTACTTTAAGTTAATGAGCTTTCGGAAAAGAACACCAATCCTTTCATCTTCAAGTCTTATTAAGGTTTTTTAATCCTTATAACAGTTGAGCACAAACACAATTTTGGCTTAGCAAACTTTCAATCAACAGTAGTATATATTCTTAGTTTAATGCTAATATCACAGTTGAAAGCAGTTCATCACAAATATGCATTATAACATTTAGAACAAGTACCGTTCAACATCAGATAATAGCATAACAGTTCAAGTACATTAGATAACCAAGTAAGCTCAATCAACATATAAATATACAATTACACACATACACACATGCATACAGTTATTGAATATCTTTAGGAAATCCCCTATTACCTCACGTTGGAGTTAAGAGTTTTGGATTTTAAAAGAAGGTTGACGAACGTCCTCGCTTCTCCGGCGATGGAAGTCTAAGGTTACCAGCATAAAATCATGATTTAAAAAAAATCAACTCGAGAACACTAACCACAAGTTATAGGTTTGGTTCATACAATAAACTAGGATTAGGGGTTTCCGAAATTTATGCGACTCTTGGATTTATGATCCTTAAGTGCTTGAAGTTCATAAACAACAATCTTTTAACAAAGTTGAATTAAAAAGCCCACTAAGTACTTGACTTAGGGTTTCGGCCAAGCATAGATAAATATGCTAGGAATTTCTAAAATTTCCAATCTCTTTAGGTTAGAATCCATACATAGTAAGGAGCTTGAAACCATGATCATTTCGGAAAATGGAAAAATCAAATGTCTTAGACCACGAACTCTTAGGTTCGGCCTTAACAAGTTTGTGAGGTTAGAGATCTTTAAATCATCCAATATTTTAGACATAGCATCCTTTAACATGAAGGAGCTTTAATCCATAATCATCTTGGAAAACAAAATAAAATAACACATCTTATGTCAAATGTTACATTCGGTCATCATAGGAAAATAAAGCAAGAAAATATTTTAAACTTTCCAATCACTTAGACATAGCATCCTTTAACATAAGGAACTTTTTAGTCCATGATCATCTTGGAAATGAAACTCAAATACAAACTCATACATGTAAAAGTTGAAACAAGATTCACCTAAACCATATACATGGTTTCGGCCTCCTTAGGAAGAAGGGGTTAGGAAACTTTGTTTTGTACAACCTTTTAGTATGTGATAGTATGAGTAAATACAATCATATAGAAAGTGGTTTCAATTTAAAAGGAGTTTCCTACCATTTTTGAGAGGTTTTAGAAGTTAAAAGCACATAAAGGACATATGAAGAAAACTTTGAAATAAAAGATGAAACTTTGAAAAAGAACTACATAGAAGTATTACCCTTAACAAGATGAACAAATTTGATGAATAACTCTAAGAGAAAAGCTTGATAAAAATGTAAACTTTGTAAGAGAGGAGAAGAAGAAGAAGAAATGAATTAAAGTGTAAATGTGAGAAATGGAGGAAAGTGATGAAGTGTGGAAATTAAGAGTGTTTATAGAGAGTGAGAGGAGAGGGTCACGGTTTTGGGAGAGGAAGAAAGAAGAGAAGAAAGAAGGTGGGTTGCTTGTAGAGAGGATAATGAGTTAATGTGATGTGATGTGATTGGAGACAGAAAGATGAAAAAGTGAGATTTTTGGGAAAAAAGTCATGATTCACCTTTTGAGGTGTGTCATAACCTTCACATCAAGTCACTTCATGTCACTTCATCCTCTTGATGCTCTGCTCCATTGCGTATCAGATGACTTCCCCGATCGTATTTCCCGACGATCTCGCCCGGGAAATCCCTAAGATTTGGCCCCGAACAAGATTTTTCCAAAAACTCCAAACCCACACAAAACATCATAAAAACACTAACCGTCTCGTTCATGAATTAAAGTTTGGTCTCTAGCTCAGTAAACTTGTAGTGGCATTGAGAACCCAGACCGGTTTTCGTCTGAATTTTCGACCGAAAATTTTACTGTGACTTCATACGGTAAAACAACACAAGAAAATGATTTTATTTTAAATATAATCATCCTTTGGATTTTATCAAAAATAAACACATTAAAGCATGTATTTACTGATAAAGAAGCATACGAAAAACAGGGTGTTACACCCACTAAATAGACTGGGTCCGATATAAAATTCATGATCCTACGTGAAATTCATTCAAAAATAAAGTGTGTTGAAAAAAGTACTAAAAATAGTGTGTTGAATGTTGATATCATTCATCATCATTCAAATAGCTAGGGATAGGATCTCACCTCAAAATAACTCAAATAGCTATATACATTTTTTTAATAATAATAATGTTTAAAAAAAACAAAAAGGCATGCAAAGGCAAATCTGTAGCATACCTAGAATTTATTAAAAAATAATAAATCAAAGAATACAAAAAAATATGGGGGATATAAACCAAACCCATGAAAGAAATCAATCATTTAAATCTAAAGTTAGGAAGACCTATCCTATTTCGGTAAAAATCTTCACTAATGAGAGTATGAATTAAATTCCACCAAAGAAAGCCCTATAGAGTAGTACCATAAGAAACTAACTTATCTACACAAGAATCTCCTTCTCTACAGATATTAAAATAGGTAAAATTCATCTCCCTATCTAGAGTTAAACAATTGAGTCACCTATTTATTAACTTCCAAGGAATGATGTTCAGAGAGCCAAAAGCTGAAGCAACTAAGGAGGAATCATACTCAAGCCATAGGTTATGCCAGCCATTTTTATAAGCAATTTCGGTAGCCATGATAACACCAACTAACTCTGCATGAAGGGCATTAAAAATACTTATGTTGCAAGCAAAGCAACCAAGAGTGGCTGCACTTCTATCTATTGGATTAATATACACAATTGTTAAATGTGTAAATCATGTGTAAACAGAATTTGTTAAGAAGTTAGTTTTATTAGTTAGAGAATTGATTTAGAGCTATCAAGTGTTTCTATATAAACACTCTCTTTGTATCAATCAATTCATTCAATGAAACTATTATCAAGTTTCTTATCATAATATGGTATCAAGAACAATATAATTTTTTTTTATCTCCCCTTCCTTCTCTTCTTGAAAGAATTTCAATTCTCTTCCATGGGAGCTCTTGAATGATATCATCATCCTTGAATTATTTTGTTTCCGTTGCATACAATTCTTTTTCCCTTTTCTTTATTGCAACTCTTCATCTTTCTTGCATTCTTCTATGTAACAACACTTGCACATCCAAACCCCATTCCTTTTCTCAATATTCAATACTCTATAGCTTCCACAATCTCTCTCTTATTGCATAAACAAGTCCTGAAACAAAACCCTAGTCTTGTCTATACTCTATAATACTATACTATTGCTGCCATTAACTTGCAATCTGAAGCTACTCAAGACAATACTGCTCATATGCAGATTCACCCACCGCCTCATGTGACTGCCACTCAGATATTCAGATATACAAACTACAACTTCTTATTTCCATCATTAATCTTTCTTGGTCCTTCTTGTGCGAACCTGATGATAAGTGCTCCTCACACCAAGACTTGCTCCACCCAGTTCTGTCCTTGTTTTCTCTCCTCTGTTCCTCTACTCTGCAAAGTCTTGTTGCAAGCTTTGTTTCACAAGTTATTGAATTCATAAGAAAGCTTCGTTCTGATTTTTGAATTCTCGTTGAAAGAAACATGTCGGGAGGATCCATACTACTCAATATGATGGTCAAATTGGTAGCACCGTCACAACGATATGTATTTGGTGTCATATTGAAGTCTCCAGCTCCTACTCAGCCACCCAAAGTCAGCTAGAAGAAAGTTACTAGAGATTACTCATTCATTTCTTTTGTCCGATGCTGCGGAGGTTCCAGCTCCTAAGAAAGAGCACCCTCTTTTCTTCATTTCTTGGAGGAACAACATATTCTCCTCTAATGCTTTCCTCATAAGACCTGCAACAACAGGTAGCATTTGTCCCATTCCCATCTCACTTCAGATAGAATCAGCGAATTCATCAACACTGCTCAAAGCGGTAGAAAACTAATGGAGAAAACATCAACCATGCATTGGTAATATTTGGTCAAGAAGAGATAATTTGACCCAGAAAGATTGCAATCAAGAAAACAACAAAGAATTCATGCTTTGGAGGCGTAGAGGAACTCCAAACCAAGTCATAGTCTACAAATCCATTTTCCCAAGAATGGTAAAAGAAAAAATTCAAAAAACCCAATACTCGTTTTTCAAAGACATTTTTCAAAGAACGGTGAGGAATACCCAAAACCCGTTTTAAAGAAACATTCATGAGATCTATAGAGCCAATTACGAGCGGCCAAAGACTGATGTTAAATTCCAGCACGTCGACTTTTTTCATTTACAAATTTCTTCAAGCAAAATTTTTTCATTCTCTTTTATATCCAAGCTGGGAGTTCTTAGTGTGCACTCTCCAGCTTGAGGGGGGCTATTGGATTAATATACACAATTGTTAAATGTGTAAATCATGTGTAAACAGAATTTGTTAGGAAGTTAGTTTTATTAGTTAGAGAATTAGTTTAGAGATATCAAGTGTTTCTATATAAATACTCCCTTTGTATCAATCAATTCATTCAATGAAACTATTATCAAGTTTCTTATCATAATACTATCCCTGGAAATCCCTCCACGGGCAACCATACCTGGAGCACCCTTAGCAGCCTCATCTGTATTACATTTAATCCAAATGCAAATAGCTAGGGGGATTCCAGTTAATAACTTGCTTTATCAAAGGAGCTTTATTAGCTTTGTCAATAACTGAAAATCTCTTTAAGATCATGAAGTCTGAGACATCTGCAGACATTGTCCCCAATGAGATATTCCCAGAAAGAGAGACATTGGCTGTGATCATATTGATGGCAGACTCAAATGTAATGTACTTCTCTTCAAATCTCAACTTGTTCCTACATAACCAGATAGCCCATATAACACTAGCAATGGCAGATAAAATGACATCCTTTGTTTGAGAACTCCAATTTCTATGGCAAAATGACACAATTGAATGAATTGAGTAAGTATCAATCACCAAACTATTACCAAGCCAAACCCAAAACTTACTAGCAAAATTACAACTCAAGAACAAGTGATCAGTGGTTTCATAAGCCAGTCTGCATAAGCTACATATAGAGACCACATGACAACCTCTAAACCAAAGATTGTCATCAACAAGGAACTTATCATGAACGAACCTCCAAAACAAAAAAGATTTTGAAGCAGGAATCAATTTGCCCTAGATAAGTTTATCCCAAGGCAAAGTTTGACTTATAGGTAAATTATTTGTCTCGATATTGTCTTCATTAATATGTATAATTAAACAATTTATAATTGATTGACACTGTAAAAAAACTTTACACTTATAATTTAATTAAAAAAAACATAATTAAACCACACATTTTATGCTTAGGAATGTTCTGTAGGTACTATTGGCGTGCACATAGACTAGTGGCCGATATGAAAGAAAAAATATATCAGGATAGCGAGCAAAGGTAAAGAGGAATTAGCTTCCAACCAACAAAACAAGCCGCTGATCTATATAGCTGTACGGGCTTTTATCTTGGAGATAATATTCATGGCATCTTCTTTTTGAAAGTATTCCAATTCCAATATTATGGTCCATTTGTTCACTTAAATATTTGGACACTCTTTCATAATCAGATGCTGCCAACATTTCTTATATATGATATGATAATGTTGGGTAAAGCTAATTATTACTACTTTCATCTCATGACCTTGAGTGAGAACACATGTCAGCTGCAACTTTGGGGAACAAACTCAATTGATTATGCACCTATATAATTTATAAAACTGGATAACTTTTCTTACCATTAGCCCAAAATATAAATTGAAAATCCCTTATTATGGAATTTATTACTAAATTATTAGATTACTAGATTTGTTCATGTGTAACTCAGGTGTTTTTTTTTTGGCGGGGATGGGTGGTATTCCTCATAGCTACTTTTGTTTATAATAAGTTGGTGTCAGCAAAGACTCAGAGAGTAGTTTGGAAACTTTATTCTACTACACAAAAGTTGGCGAGTTATTATATTTGAACATAAATTTTGGATATCGTATGCAACATTGTATACTTTTATCTCTATTTCTCACTTATTTTTTATCTTCTCTATATATATGCTTCTAAAAAATACACCCAAAAAAATAAAGGAAACACTAATTTTGGTGTACAAAAATCATTGCTCAAAGTTGGTGCATCAAGAAAGTTGTTTCTTGATTTTTATTTGCTAGAACTTTATTCTTTGGTTACCAATAATCAATAAAAGTTACAAAACCACTTTCCTCCGAAGAATAAGTTACAGCAACCACAGTCTTCAAAAAGGCCCAACCCAATTTACAAAGACCTCAATCGAGTTTGGGTTTCAGATCCATGATGGGCTTTTAATAAGAGGAAACCTAAACGATAACACGGATTTTTGATCAAACTGGGTTTCTTTTAGAAACTATTTATCAGTTTAGGGTTATTCTGAAACTATTTATCAATGGGAGGTCCTTTTGGACACGTGACATATTTTATTTTTTTTCACTCTGACGGGTCAAAGGCGCCAGTCTAACTGGCGCCTTCAAAGGCGCCAGTCTACCACCTTTTGACAAAAGGTAGGCGCCACTGCAGATGGCGCCTTCAAAGGCGCCACTGCAGATGGCGCCTCCCCCTGCAGTGCACCACGTGACACTGCAGGGGGTGCCCCCCACCCCACCCAACAAAAAATTGGACGCCTGGAATTTTAAAGGAACAACACTACAATTTTAAAGGAACAACGCTACAAAAAAAATTATACTATAAGTATAGGGAGTAACGATGACATTAATGATAAAGTATCTATTTAAAACAACAAGAGTCAATAAAAAAATCTCGTAACAATGAGTAGCAAATAATATCACAGGAGGTATAAAAAAAATAATAGCAATAACAATTTACACCAATAAATATTCATCAATTATTATAGTAGTAAAAAAAATTACCTTATAAGAATTAAAAGAAAGTCACCTGCAATTTTAAAGGAACAACGCAACAAAAAAAATTATACTATAAGTATCGGGAGTAACGATGACATTAATGATAAAATATCTATTTAAAACAACAAGAGGTAATAAAAAAAGACATTTAATATTGTTCATATTAAAATTATTTATAATAAACAATTACAAAAATAATCATTTAACGGATGCCGGGTTATTATTTATTTGAGATGTATTTACGACATTCTCTATGGTTAAGATCATTGTTGACTGGTTTCATAGCCGTCTTCATTTCAATGCAGACTACATTATTATTGACCTACGTAACCGATATTGATCAATGCTTTGGCAGCATATTTGAAATTAAAAGTTCTTGAGTAGAAACTCATTTTAAATAGAGTTTAATTGATATATATTATCAGTGTAAACAAAATTTATATTGTCAATCAATAATAAATCGTCACGTTATTGAAAATCTTTGATTCTTATCCAAATCACCTTAAAAGTCATTAATATCATGATTTGTGATTGATTGATAGTGTAAAAAACTTTACACTAACAACGTATAACAATTAAACTCTTTTAAATACATATATACTAGTAATTGAACCCGTGCTGTATATACGCTAATAAGTTTGCCATGATGTTTCCTGTTGTTATATGGAAATTAGTTTCAACAGCATTGTTAGAGTAAATATTATTTACTACTTGTGATATTATTTGTTACTTGTTATTAGGGTAATTTTTTTATTGCATGTGACTTTCTTTAAAATTGCAGGTGACTTTCATTTAATTCTTATAAGGTATTTTTTTTACTACTGTAATAATTGATGAATATTTATTGGTGTAAATCGTTATTGCTATTATTTTTTTATGCTTCCTGTGATATTATTTGCTACTCATTATTACGAGATTTTTTTTATTGCCTCTTGTTGTTTTAAATAGATACTTTATCATTAATGTTATCGTTATTCCCTATACTTATAGTATAATTTTTTTTGTAGCGTTGTTCCTTTAAAATTGTAGCGTTGTTCCTTTAAATTTGCAGGCGTCCAATTTTTGGGTGGGGTGGGGTGGTGGGCGCCCCTGCAGTGCCACGTGGTGCACTGCAGTGAGAGGCGCTATCTGCAGTTACGCCTTTGAAGGCGCCTACCTTTTGTCAAAAGGTAGTAGACTGGCGCCTTTGACCCGTCAGAGTGAAAAAAAATAAAATATGCCACGTGTCTAAAAGAACCCCTCATTGGTAAATAGTTTCAGAATAACCCTAAACTGGTAAATAGTATCTAAAAGGAATCCAGTTTGGTCAAAAAGCCCTATAACACTACTGTTTTCTTCATCTAAAGATTGACATCCCAAAAAAAAAAAAAAAACTAAAGGTCATGCAGAAGTTGTTCTCCCCCTGCCCTCCAAAAAAGGTCATTTTGAAAATCAGTTTGTGACCAAAAAAGAAATCAGATGAAAAGAGGGAAAAAAGAGTAAATATTTTTCTGAAAAAAGTCCTTGATGCATTTGTATGTAAAAACTAAAAAGTTAAGTAAATAATGTTGTCTTTACATATTTATAAATTGTTAATAATAATAATAATTATGTGTTCCACCATATTCTTTTGAATAATCTATTCTTCTATACTACTATAAAGGGAATTGCTTTAAAACAGAACAAAGGAGGCATTGGTTTAATTGCAAGAGACTACCATTGGCAGTTTAGGGGTTGTGAATCCTTCCCTTGTGGTTCAGAAACCATTCTACCTTTGTTGGAATCCAGAACAATAAGGGGTTGAAATTTGCCATCAATGAAAGTAGTGCATGATTTGTCAAAGGAAATTGTTCTTTTATCTGCACTAGGTAATGTTTATGACGACATTAGGGAGCTTAATCCTCGATCTATTTCCAATTGTAGTTTCACCTTTGTCCCTAAGAAAGGCAACGTTGCTGCCTATACATTAATATGATGGGCTTAGCATTTATGTTGAAATTAGTTTGGGTTGGTTGATAACACCACCAAGCTTAGTTGTGGATGTACTGTTATTTTTTTATTTTATTTGTGGATGTATTGTTATTGGACTCTTCCAGTAAATGAATTACTTATCTTTCATCGCAATAATATAAAAGGAAATCCTTCTTGTTGGAATTTAATCTTTATCTTTTAAAAGACTCTATTATTTATTATTCATTTAATGGATTAATTAATTGGTCATGATTTGCCTAGGACCTCCATACCCCATGTTGTTTCTTCTGAGTTTTAACTTTATTTTTGCTGGGCTTTAGCCCCTTGATGTTACCTAAAAAAATAAATTGTAAAAAAGATAAAGTTATAACTATATTTTATTAATTAATCATTTAAAGAATCTTAACATAACCATAAAATAAATAAAATTATAAAATTTTCTACACTCCCAATACAGTTTATATTTAAATATTTCTCAACTTTTCACTTTATAACTATAATTCGCTTCAAATTTTTATTTTTATTTTTATCTTAATAGAAACAAAGTAAATTTGACTTGCACATACTGCAACTAGCTCACATATAGGGTGCGTTTGATTTGCAAAAATTCAGGGGACTGGACAACACAAAAAATTTTGTGCCTTGTTTGATTTGAAAAGTGGTCAGGAGACAGGGCAAAAAAGGTGGTGAGGGACATGACAAAAACCCAAAATTTTGTCCCCCACCAAATCATGGGACAAAAAGTTGTCCCATGAACAGACTAACAAAGGACAAAATTATCCTTACATCTCTCTCCTCCCTTCTCTCTCCCTCTCTCCCTCATCTCTCTCTCCTCTCTCTTTCTTTCCTCTTTCTCCCTCCCTCTCTCTCCTCTCTCCTCTCTCCTCTCTCCCTCCCTCCCTCTCTCCTCTCTCTCCTCTCTATCTCTTTCTCTCTCCTCTCCGTCCTCTCTCTACATAATTATACAAAATTATATGTTGTATATTTATATATTAAATAATATATATTATAAATGGTATTCCGGTAAATTTAATATTATTTTGTTTGTGTTGTCCATTATCCATCAAACAATGTATAAGACAAAGAATTGTCCTGTAACTCAAGGATTTGTCTTGTACTATCCTGTCTGTTCTGTGCTGTCCAAATACCTTTTACAAATCAAATGCACCCATAATGAACATATTTAAGGACATCCAACTTAATATCTGACCTGTTTAGTGACATTCTCGCAAGGTATATACTATATACAAATACAAGAGCCCTAGCTATTTAAAACGAATAGCTAGCATCGAAATGGATGTGGCTTAGTTGGTTGTGTAGTTTGAGCTTGTAAGAGAGGATATGAGTTCGAATCATATATAACACATTCTTGTAGAGATGCGAAGAACCTTAACTGTAACTAAGTACTGGAGTGGAAATTGATCTCACAGTGGATTCAAAAGATCTAAACTTGTAGGATACTTCGTGAATGTATCGTGGAACCAAAAATCCTAATTACGGTAGGTTTAAAAAAAATGAATATATAGCAAGAATAGAAGGACCACGGTTGTTTCCAATAATTAAATATATTTGATAATTAGTTTTTAAATATAATAAGTTTTGGTTTATTTTTTGGTGCTGAATGAATTTTTGTTTCACTTCTGCCTTGGTGGTCAAGAGACATCAAAATCAAAATAAAGACGAAGCGAAAGGCAATAAATCTTGACATGGAGACAAAACTATGATATAAATAGTGGCATTTCATGCATGTATGTATATGACACAATTCTGCAGTGAAGCTTTTCATCGTTTTCTCTTTATTTTAATTTATTAATATATTCCACTTACTTTATTCTAATGTTACCTGTGACATATCTGCGTATCATAGATCCAGGTACCTTCCACAAGCAGTTAGCTCCATTTGTCACGAGGCTTATATACATAGTTGCCCCATTTTAGCTGGTCATAAAACATTTAATAATTACAAAGTTGCAACCATGACAACCGCTTTGTAGGATTTTTAGAGGAGATTAAGTAATTAGAGAGATTGAATTTTAAGAAGACAATGACTATAATGGGAAGGATGAGAACAATGGAACCCGATCTTCTCCATTTCCTTTAGAAATGGATAGTTCCTGTTCTACAAATCTCAGCCGTACACGTGGCAGTGACCCCGATTGATAATTTTTAGCATTTATTTTTTTAACTAAATCAGAAATTAAAAAAAAACCCTCTTTCCTCTCCCTCTCCCTCTCCCTCTCCCCATTCCTTCGACCCTTCCTCTGCCCTTTTTTTTCTTTTTCTTTTTTTTTTCCTTCAAGAGGTGCAACACGAGGACTTCCCAGTAGGTCACTCATCCTAGTACTACTCTCGTCCAAGCACGTTCCTCTGCCCTTTTCAAAACATGTTCCCGCAAAAAAACTTCACAAACCAACATCCAAAGCCTCAGCCACGGATCACTTATTTTTGCCGTCGACCACCACTACCACCGTCTCGACCACCCATCCTCCACCTACTTTCGCCTATTATCTATTATTGCCATCGTTGTTCCCTCAATGTCTGCAACCTCCTCCGCCCCGCCACGACGCCATGCCACTGTCTCGGCCGTTGCGCCTCCCTATCGCCCCACCGCAGCACCGCCTCAACCCTCGTTGTTCCGTCACTCCGCCGCTAAGTGCTCCATCAACACTGCATTTCCCAGCCAAAAACTCCACATTTCAAACTCGACAGGTTGCTGCTGTTCTCTCATGTCGACGGCGGAGAAGGGCCGGAGGGAGGCAGAACAGTGGGCCGGAGTTGGGTTGGAACTTTTGGGGGGAGGGGGCGGGGGGGACTGTCGAAGGTTTAGAGGAGAGGAAGTGTAATGAGGGTTTCTTTTTTAATTTTTGTTTCAATTTAATAATAAAATAAAATAAAAAATTGCCAGTCATTGATTGTTTGATCTGCCATGTGTACGGTCCGTATTGACTGGACTGGAACCCTCCACAAAATGGATTGGAACCGGTTCCGAGAACAATTGAATGATTTTATTAGTGAAGGTTTGGTTAAAGGTAAATTCCTCCACATTTGGTGAGTTGGAAGTAGATTTGACGCTTATTACAGAGGCATACAATTGCTTATTACAGATAGTACTGACCAAAAATATAAGACCGAGGACTTGCCGAGGACTTGTTAATAAACTGGACCAACCGAGCTTACTCTTATAAATGGGCCTTGACTCGAACTCCTCCAAAGCCGATGACTCGTTAATACACTTATCATCCGAGAATAAATACTCGGATCTATCCCGTAATAAATCACCTGTGAAGGAACCTCGGTCCCGTGCAATCCAGTCACAACTGACTGGGCTGAATATCTCGCTGGTCCAAATATCCCTCCGCATAACTCGGAGCCTTATCCTTATCTTTATCTAGTGACGATAACAATCTGATCCTAACAAATAGGATCTCAATAACAGTCCAACTCAAACTGTTACACCAAAACATCCCTATAAATAGTTCCCTCACTTAGAACTACGTTTGCTTTGATTCCCATTTGGATACGTAGGAGCAGAATTCTCATTCTGTCAAGCTATTCCAAAACACTCCCACAAGAGCTTCTCCGGACGAGTATCTCTCCCTTGAGATATTTGGACGGAACATTTGGCGCCGTCTGTGGGGATCGAAGCAAAATTTTCCCATACCACAAACAATGGTGAGAACAAGGAGCGGGAACTGCAGGAGAGAGGAGCCAGAGAATGCCAACAATGGGGATAATGGAGAACGATCCATAAACCCAGCAATGACGACCGACAATCCCATTACTCAAGAACTCCTTGCAAAAGTGGCAATGTTGAGAAGGGAGAATGAGGAGATTCATCGGCAGAACAGCCGTCGTGAACGAGAACAAAGCAGAGAAAGGTCTGCCTCTTCTCCTCATGAGAGAGAGCGCCGGACAGCCGAGAATGAAGGATCCAGAAACACGCGCAGAGAAGGAGTCCCACAACCCCGTGTTTCTCACCATGTTGACCGAAGAGGCGAGGAGGAATTTCCTAGGCAGGCCCCTGAACTTTCACTTCAGGCAAATAGGCCTAATGAGAGGGCCGGCGCGCGGAGGCCGAGACACCCCTTCACCGATGCCATCATGGAGGTTCCTTTACCGGCCAACTACAAACCAATAAATATTGACAGGTATGATGGTACTTCGGACCCGGAACGTCATTTAGATGCTTTCACTACTCAAATATACCTCTTTACCGACGATGATGCTGTCATGTGTAAAGTGTTCCCTACTACTCTGAAAGATGTTGCGTTAAGCTGGTATACCTAGCTACCGCCAGCGTCACTTGACTCCTTTGACACGTTTATGACTAGTTCAATGCTCAGTTTGCCACGAGCCGAGCTCATCAAAAAACCTCGGCCTCGTTGGTAAACTTTAAGCAAGAAAAAAACGAGTCTCTGCGTGATTTTATGGCTAGGTTCATCAAAGAGACTGTCCTCATCCGGAATCTCAGTGCCGATGTCGCACTACATACTATCTTGACCGGGTTACGGCCTGGCCCTTTCGCCGGACACCTAGCTCGGAAGCCTCCAACCAGTATGGATGAGTTGAGGAGAAAAGCTGCCTGATTCATTAATATGGAGGAAATTGAAGAGTCTAAAAAAAGAGAAAGAACCGATGATTCTGATAGACGAGAAGGGAGAGAAAAGAGAAGGGCTGGAGGTGACAAGCAGAAATTCAAAAACACATCCGAGCATTTACATAGGGGACCGAAGTATGAGCACTATACCCCCCTCAACACCAACCGAGCTTGGGTATTTGAGGAAGCCTACAACGCAGAACTTTTGCAGCTCCCTAACCGTGGCCACACGCCCCAGAATGTTGATCGACAGAAGCATTGTCGGTACCATCGTAACTATGGGCATACCACTGAGGAGTGCTGGGTCCTGCGTGACAAGATTGAAGAGTTAGTGCAAGCTGGTCATCTGAATAATTTCGTTTGGAGAAATTACAACAATGGTGAAGGGCGTGGCAGAAGTAGAAGAAGAGGAGGTGGCCAAAGCCCGGGAAGGGGCGGCGGTCGGCAAAATAATGAAAGAGCAGAAAATAGGGAAGATCAGAATGAAAGGCGAGAGGAGGATAATACTGTCCGAGGTGTGATAAACACTATTTCAGGTGGATTTGCGGGAGGAGGCACGACGAGTTCAGCTCGGAGAAAACACCTGCGGGCTATTCAGGCTGTCAACTCGGTAGCTGGCAAACCCCCGAGGATTTCCCCATCGATTATCTTTTCCGATGAAGACTTCTTAGGTGTGGATCCTAATCAGGACGACCCTATGGTAATCACAGTGCAATTGGCCAACTTCTCGGTCAAGAGAACTCTCGTCGACCAGGGGAGTTCGACTGATATTCTATATTATTCAACATTTCAGAAGCTCGGGATCCCAGAAAAATCTATTCAGCCATACGACAGTAAGCTCGTCGGCTTTACTGGGGAACAGGTGGATACCCGAGGATACATTGACCTTCTAACTACTTTTGGAGATGGTAAAACCTCCAAAACTATTCTGGTCAGGTACGTGTTGGTTAATGCAGTAACATCGTACAATATCTTAATCGAAAGACCATCCTTGAACGAGTTGGGAGCCGTGGTCTCTACTCCCCACCTTACAATGAAATTCCCTTCCAACTCGGGAGACATAGTTGTTATTCGGGCTGATCAGAAAATGGCCAGACAGTGCTATGCTGATAGTTTGCATGTAAGCAAACTCAAACCTACCCCGGCAGAAACACTAGATAGAGGAAAAGACAAGTCTGTAAATTCAGTTAGTTCTGTTGAACTAGACCCGAGGATTGACATGCAAGAACAATGGCTACAACCCATTGAGGAGTTAGAGAAGTTCCAACTTGGATCATAGCCCGACCAGTGTACCAAGCTAGGCGGTCAACTTGAGCCGAATATAAAAAATAAAATAAAGGAAATACTCCGCAGCAATGCCGATTTGTTCGCCTGGACAACATCAGACATGCCAGGGATTGAACCCGATTTCTTATGCCACAAGCTGGCAATCTGTCCTGAGGCAAAACCGGTAGCTCAAAGGAAAAGGAGACTTGGTGAGGAAAGGAGAAAAGTGGTGGAAGAAGAAACAGCGAAGTTGGTTAAAGCCAACTTTATTCGAGAAGTAGAATACACTACTTGACTGGCCAACGTGGTTCTAGTCAAAAAAGCAAGCGGCAAGTGGCGCATGTGCACTGATTACACAGACTTCAATAAAGCTTGTCCAAAGGATTCTTATCCTTTACCGAGTATTGACAGGTTGGTGGATGGTGCTTCCGGGTACAGAATTTTGAGCTTCTTGGATGCATACTCGGGGTACAATCAGATCCGAATGTATCCCCCAGACGAGGAGAAAACAACTTTCATAACTGAAGGCTCGAACTATTGTTACCGGGTAATGCCATTCGGATTGAAAAATGCTGGAGCCACCTACCAAAGGCTCATGGACAGGGTGTTTGAAAAACAGATCGGAAGGACTATGGAGGTTTATGTGGATGATATGGTCGTAAAATCCGATGACCACAACAACCACCCAAGGGATTTGGAGGAAATTTTTCGGCAGTTGAGAAAGTACAATATGAGACTGAATCCAGAAAAGTGTGTTTTTGGTGTCCAAGGTGGAAAATTCCTCAGTTTTATGTTGACACACCGGGGAATCGAGGCCAATCCTGATAAATGTCGAGCTGTGATTGAGATGCCAAGCCCACAAAATATTAAAGAAGTGCAGTGACTTGCAGGGCGGCTGGCATCATTATCTCGGTTTCTCCCCAGATCTGCAGAGAAAGCTCGACCTTTCTTTAGATTATTGAAGAGGCCTCAAACCTAGCGTGGACCGAGGAATGCGAGAAGGCCTTTGTCGACTTCAAGGCCTTTTTTTCTTCACCGCCAATATTAACTCGACCTATCCCAGGGAAAGAGTTATATTTATACCTGTCATCCACCGAGTACACCATCAGTGTGGTCATTGTGCAAGAAGTAGAGAAAACGCAAATGCCGGTGTATTTCATCAGTAGGGTCCTTCATGACGCCGAAACCCGGTATCAAGTCATAGAAAAGCTGGTTTTGGCTCTGGTAACTGCAACTCGGTGATTGCGTCCGTATTTCCAGAGTCACCAGGTGATTGTCAAAACCGATCACCCGATTAAGCAGATTCTCAAAAAGCCCGAGTTGGCAGGCCGTATGATTGCTTGGTCGGTGGAATTATCCGAGTTTGACCTGAAATACGAGTTGAGAGGTCCTCTGAAAGCTCAATGTATCTCCGACTTCATAGCCGAGCTCAATCCTCTGCCGATAACCGAAGATTTATGGTGGAATTTGTATGTGGACGGATCCTCGAATGTCAAAGGCAGTGGAGCTGGGATAATACTGGAAGGTCCGGGAGAGCTAATCCTAGAGCAGTCATTAAAGTTTGAGTTCAAAACCTCAAACAACCAAGATGAGTACGAAGCCTTGATAGCAGGGTTAATGCTGGCTAAGGAAATGGGTGCAAAGGCTGTTAGATGCCGAAGTGATTCACAGCTAGTCACAGGACAAATCTCTGGAGAATACCAAACAAAAGAGCCTCAACTCACCAGGTATTTATGTAAAGTAAATCAGTTAATTTCCAACTTTGAGAAATTTGCTATGGAACACATTCCCAGAGAAGAAAATGCTCGGGCCGATCTACTGTCGAAATTGGCCAGCACGAAGAGGTCAGGCCAGCATAGAACAGTTATTCAAGAAACTCTCAATGAACCGAGTATCACGCTTGGAGAGGTGAGGGCCAACGAGTCGGTTGACCGATAATGGATGACACCCATATGGGAATATTTATCCTCAGATACTTTGCCCCCAGATCACGCCGAGGCCAGAAAGATCAGGCTCAGAGCAAGTCACTTTGCTATTATTTCCGGAGAGTTGTATAAACGGGGATTCTCGGTTCCGATGTTAAAGTGTCTGACAAAAGCTCAATCAAAGTATGTAATGGAAGAAGTTCACAGAGGAATCTGTGGTTTTCACTGCGGGGGCAGATCAATGGCCTCCAAGGTAGTCCGAGCAGGGTACTATTGGCCTACCATCCGAGCAGATTGCATCGAGTAGACGAGACAATGTGATGAATGTCAAAGATTTGCCAATGTAAGTCGTACCCCGCCCGAAGAACTTCACACATTAAACTCCCCTTGGCCCTTTGCTATGTGGTGGATGGATATACTTGGACCATTCCCCATAGCCAAAGGTCAAGTCAAATTTCTCTTGGTAGCGATGGACTACTTCACAAAATGGATTGAAGCAGAACCTTTGGCGAAAATTACTGCCGAGAAGGTACAAAAGTTTGTGTGGAAAAATCTCATCTGTAGGCACGGAATTCCCTTCGCAATTGTCACTGATAATGGAAGGCAGTTTATAGATAAAACATTGCGAGAATTCTATGTCAATCTCGGTGTTAAACACCACGTCACATCAGTGGAACATCCCCAAACCAATGGGCAAGCCGAGGCGGCCAACAGAGTCATTCTTGGAGAGTTGAAGAAGAGAGTGGGAAAAGCCAAAGGATCTTGGGAAGAAGAATTGCCGAGTATTCTTTGGGCCTACCACTGCATGCCACAATCCACTACTCAAGAAACACCCTTCAGGCTGACATACGGAGCAAACGCCATGATCCCGGTTGAGGTCGGTGAGCCGTCTTTTCGGCGTATGCAACATGAGCAGAATGAGAATGAAAGCAACTTAAGGGTCGAACTTGACTTGGTGGAAGAGATCAGAGATGAGGCTAAAATCAGGGAGGAAGCCTGCAAACGAAGAGCTACTCGGAGGTATAATTCAAAGATGAAACCGAGGAGTTTCGTGCACGGAGACTTGGTGCTAAGAATGAAAGGAGAAGCAAGAAGAGATCATACGGAGGGCAAGCTAGCAGCAAATTGGGGAGGACCATTCCGAGTGGTAGAAAACTTGGGAAACGGAGCATATAGGTTAGAAGAATTGTCAGGGAAGCCTATCCCGAGAACTTGGAATGCTTCCCATTTGAAATTTTATTACAGTTGATGTATATAGTCAGGTGATGTACTCTTTTTCCTACCTCGGTATTTTATCCCAAAAAAGGGTTTTGACCGAGAAGGTTTTAATGAGGCACACCGCAGACTTTCTTTTAAATCCAATAAAAGAATTTATTATGAACATTGTTCTATTTTCTCATTTTACCGATGTACTTATTCTGCGAACATTAAATTGTCAAGGCCAAGTTTGAGCCTGAAGGCCGAGTTCGAGCCATTCAAATTTTTAAGGCCAAGTTTGAGCCTGAAGGCCGAGTTCGAGCCAATCAAATTTTTAAGGCCGAGTACGAGCCACTAAATTATTAAAGGCCGAGTTCGAGCCAATTAAATTGTTTAAGGCCAAGTTTGAGCCTAAAGGCCGAGTTCGAGCCATTAAACTGTTAAGGCCAAGTTTGAGCCTAAAGGCCGAGTTCCAGCCATTAAATTGTTAAGGCCAAGTTTGAGCCAATTAAATTGTTTAAGGCCAAGTTTGAGCCTAAAGGCCGAGTTCGAGCCATTAAACCGTTAAGGCCAAGTTTGAGCCTGAAGACCGAGTTCGAGCCATTAAATTGTTAAGGCCAAGTTTGAGCCTGAAGGCCGAGTACGAGCCACTAAATTATTAAAGGCCGAGTTCGAGCCATTAAATTGTCAAGGCCAAGTTTGAGCCTGAAGGCCGATTTCGAGCCATTCAAATTTTTAAGGCCAAGTTTGAGCCTGAAGGTCGAGTTCGAGCCAATTAAAATTGTTTAAGGCCGAGTTCGAGCTAATTGAATTATTAAGGCCGAATTCGAGCTTGAAAATTGCTAAGAGAAATCGAATACGAGCAATTAAGAAGAACCAAGTTTAAATCTAAAGGCCGAGTTCGAGTCATTAATTTTTTTTAAGGAAACCGAGTACAATCCTGAAAATAAAAACAAGGTACGGGTCGAGTATTAGAAAGTACTACGACTTAGTTGCAGGGCTGAAATTGAAAATAAGGCCCGCCCAATTGGCCAGTAGTCCCCCCAATTGGAACTGGAGCAAGACCGGTTGGCCAGTAGTCCCCCCAATCGGACGCCACGACTTTCCTTCGGAGGAGGAAGTAATCACTTCCCCCTGAGAAAGCTGGACGATGAGGTACTCGGCCTGCTTCGGGATGAGACGGTTACTAACCCTTTCACCACTCCCGGAAACTGCTATTCTCCCAGCTAACATCCTTTTTAAAAAAAGGGATTACATCATGAAAGAGATTCTGGATCCCATCTCCCAATTACACCCTTTTTGGCAACGTTAAAGCTCGAAAAAGGATGTTAACTGGGAGAGAGGAACGTAAACCCCTAGCAATATTATCGAACTACTCGGGTCGAAGGAGGACGAATTTTGCTGGTGGAAAAAATGAAGAATGAATAAGTGAAGCAAAGAAACAACCCTATTTATAAGGGGGGAGAGGCGTTGGAAATGAGGAATATGCACTGGGAAAAAGTTTATTGAAAAAATAAATCTCGAAACTCAGCAAAAAGCAGTAATTGCATGAACCCACTGGGGTTTCCAAGGCACATAACGTGTGACCACATATACAAAACGTGAATCATGCATTTCACATGTGACAACAATTATCCGTTTTTGATACGGATGACAAAATATCTCGGCCTTAGTCGAGGTCTTGTTTAAATAGCCGAGAACGCAATACAAACAACGTCGGAGTATAAAAATATTTCGAAGAATATCTCGGCCAAACAAATGCTGTAAAAGTAAGAGGAAGTCATCAAAATACGGGAAGAGTTTTTCATTAGATTAACAAGGATTACAAAGAAAGAAAACCTATTACAAGGGTATGAAAAAACAAAATACAAGTTATTCATCCCTATGGCTAACCTCAGCATCGCCATAATCCTCGGGAAAATCTTCTTCCCTTCATCCTCTTCCTCCTCCTCGGGAATAATGGGAACAAGTTCCCCATTGTGCACCTCTTTAGTTACATCGGCACCCGAGATATCAATCCCCGGAGCGAGAATTTCAACTTGAGCAATGGCCTTTGCGAAACCTTTCTGATGCTCAGCAAGAATGCAGTCGGTGGCCTCTTTTAGATCTTCCTGAACCTCCAACTTGGCCTTAGTCTCGGCCTCCAGGGCGGCTTTAAGTTGTTCGATTACAGCTTGAGCCTTCTTGAGCTCTTCTTCAACGCGAGCTTTATCCTCTTCAGCCCGAGCTTTATTCTCCTCAGCTAATTTTGCTTGGGAGTTAAGCTCGGAGTTCTGGCCATTAAGCTCGGCGATGGTAGTGTTCAGGAGATTATTGGCTCCAGCCAGCTCATACCGCTCCGAGGAAATCTGGGCAAGGTCCCCCTTCAGCTTCTCAATACAAGCAAGTTCAGCTTCCAGGTGCTAGGATTCCCTCTCAGTCTCCACCAAATCTCGGCTACAAAAGCGGGCCAGAGCAGCAACTCGGATGCAGTAGGCCGAGAGGGCCTCCATACTAGACTGAGCCCCTTGTTGCTTGATTAGGCGGAGATCAGCGGGCTTCAGGAAATTCGAGTCAAAAGAAGGGAAGGGATTGAGTCTTCGCCCCAGAGAGACGAGGTTCCTGCTTTCAGAGAAGTGTTATACCACTTAACCTCGGTAGAAGGAGGAAGTTGCTCCTCTCGCCCCGTAGTTCTCGTCTCATGAGTGGTAGGATGTGGGGGACTTGAGCGAGGAGGGGAAGAATCTTCGGCGTCGACTACTATCTCTACCCTTTCTCTTTTGTGAGGGGTGGATGATGAAGCCCCCTTGGCAGTGGCCTTAGCAGCGGCCAGAGGAATTCTTTTCTTTTTCTTCTCGGTCGCTGAGGGACCCTGACCCTCTTTCGCGGCAGATTTCAAAAGCTTGGAGAAGTCGAATTTCCCCATGATAAATGCCGAAAAGAAAAGCTGTTAGTACAGGAACACATACAGAAAAGATTTAAAAACTAAAAAGTCGAACACTTACTTTTAAAGTCGGCTCTCAGAATGGATGAAAAGGGGAGTTTCAGAAGACGTCCACAATGGAGAGGCCGAGGAAGTTTTTCTAATATATCTATATCCCGTCTATCCTCGGCAGGAAGGGACTTTGAAGTCGACTTTGAAGTCTTTATACGATGATGTGTATAAACTAATCAGTCCTCTTCGGTTCAGCCCATTGAGGGAAATCCATCCTGTTTTCTCACCAAACCTTGTTTGGTAAAAGTACAAAAATTTGGGAGTAGTGGGCTCCATCCCGATGTATTTACATAGAATTTGAAAGGCTTTTAGAAAAGCCCAACTGTTGGGATGAAGCTGAGTAGGTGCGACATTCATGGTTCTCAGAACGTCACACTCAAACTCAGTGAAAGGAAGAGACACGCGCAGCTGAGAAAATAGTGTTCTATACATATATGTAAAAGGGGGCTCGGAAGGATGAGCCCTGAGGAAAACATACTCGGTACCCGAGCATGGAGAACAAATAAACTCGGATTCGTCTCCGGATGCAGAGATAGTAATCTGGGGCCGAAAACGAGCAATTGAATCTGAAGACTGATAATCAGAAAAATAAACCCCAACTTCGCCCTTAACCCAGGTATACCCAGGTAGGGTAATATCGGGAACAGGGTCTTTTGGAACCCTTTAGCGTTGTTTGAGAGCGGCGGGTTTGGAAATTTGGGGGGAGGGAGAACCATACCTAGAAGGGTCGGACCCAGAAGAATCAGACTCAGAGGAAGACGACCCGGAGGAGGATGGTCTCACCTGACCGATGTTTAGTTCCTGTGAAGGAACAAAAGAAGTGGAAGGAGAGCCCCCAATGGGGGAAACCTCGCGCTCCACCAGGGGTGAAGTGTTTGACTTGGTGGACTCGGATGAACTCATGACCGGAATCCAGAAATCAACTTAGAAATTTGAAAGAAGGAAGAAGGCTGGGCGTACCTGGAGAGCGAAAGGCAGGAAGACGAGTGCAGAAACTTGAAAGACAGAGATGAAGAGCGGAGAAAGGTAGTGGGCAATGGGGAATAAGGTGGAGTTAGAGGAGATATTTATAGCTGCTGCGGTTGATGATGAGATATGATCAACGATCCACATTCCTTCAAATAAAAAAGGAAAAGGGGCGCGACTTTTAATTTTTCCCCTCAATAAATGAGCGCGGAACTCTAGGGTTACTCACCCATAACGTGCAGCAGAAGATTGAAGGGAAATGATAACCTTCTCTGACAGGAGGAAAAGTCAGTTGAAATGACGGTTTGAAACACGGAAGGAAGAAAGTCCAGCAGTCGAAGCATAAGCTCGGTTTGATACTTGTCAGCTCTTTCGCTTATTTAAGCTCGGAGCTCGGGGGGCTTGTGTACTGATCGAAAATATAAGGCCGAGGACTTGCCGAGGACTTGTTAATAAACTGGACCAACCGAGATTACTCTTATAAATGGGCCTTGACTCGAACTCCTCCAAAGTCGAGGACTCGTTAATACACTTATCATCCGAGAATAAATACTCGGATCTATCCCGTAATAAACCACCTGTGAAGGAACCTCGGTCCTGTGCAATCCAGTCACAACTGACTGGGCTGAATATCTCGCTGATCCAAATATCCCTCCGCATAAGTCGGAGCCTTATCCTTATCTTTATCTAGTTACGATAACAATCTTATCCTAACAAATAGGATCTCAATAACAGTCCAACTCAAACTGTTACACCAAAACATCCCTATAAATAGGGGTCCAACCCCCTCACTTAGAACTACGTTTGCTTTGATTCTCATTTGGATATGTAGGAGCAGAATTCCCATTCTGTCAAGCTATTCCAAAATACTCCCACAAGAGCTTCTCCAGACGAGTATCTCTCCCTTGAGATATTTGGACGGAACACAAATACTACTATCACAAGTGGTATCACTTCATTACATTTTTTTCTTCATTTTATACACAGGCCTACTAGCTTCTAGGGTACTCTTTATTATTGTTTTATTTGTTTCTACTTCTTTCTTCTTGCAGCTTCTTGCACTCTTTGATGTACATTTCTTTGACTTTCATACCAAGTCATCTCCTTGCATTAATTGGCGTCTACTTAATTGGAGTCAGTTCCTTGTCGACGTTGTTTAAAGACTTCTGACAGAGACTCTTTTTTTGTTCTTGTGGTTGTTTGTGAATCTTCTTATCAATTGTTGAAGACTTGTAACATGGACTCTTTCTTGATCTTTGTATCTACGAGTAGTCTCCTTCAGTTTTGTTGAAGACTTCTGACACGGGCTCTTTTTTATTCTTCTAGTTGCTAGTAAGTCTTCGTGGCTTTGTTGGTTCTTTAATGACTGTCATGGTTAGTTGTTATAGTAGATAGTTTGAAAACTTTTGAGTTATGCTCAATTTATCACCCAACATAGCTCGATACCAATTGTAAGATTTTCGGAGGAGATGAGGTAATTAAAGAGATGAGATTTTAAGAAGAGAATAACATAATTAGAAGGATGGGAATAATTGTATGAATTTATTAGTGATATTAAACAAAGGTGGTGGATTAGAAGTAAATTCCACCACATTTGGTGGGTTGGAGGTAGACTCCACAAGTGATACAATCGCCTATTTATAGGCATTTTTGGACCATCTAAATACTATGTAAAAATCTGTAGATATCTCTAGATTTTTCTTATTTTTTACACAGGCCTACTAGTTTTTAGATTCTTCTATATTATTGTTTTATTTGTTTCTAATCTTTAATTTATAGCTTCTTGTAACTTCTTTAAATGTTAAATATGTTTTTGAATTTTTCTAAAAATTAATGTGCTGCACTTTCCGTCACACTTAGTAGCAGAACACTGGATGGCTACTTATATGGATCATCGATCCATTTAATAGTTTGAATTCATGGTTTGGACCCTAACATTATTTTTAGAGACAATATATATACATATATTTATATTTCTCATAACATTTTTTGAAAGAAATTTAATCTATGTATATATAATTTTTGTTTTCCCTAGCTATGATGCTAAACTTATGGAAGGATTGAATGAAACGTGTTGGGCAAAGAAATAAAGGAGAGGGGACGCTTTCATCTTCATAAAACAGTGGCATGGCATCACTATTTACTAGCCCAATTTTTGGTCCAACCATATATATAAAGGTTAAAATATCTTTTTGTCCATTATCTAACGGTGAAAATTCGTTTTGCCCTTTATCTTTTAAAAGATTTATTTTGGTCATTTATCTTTCAAATGTTACTCAAAATGATCATTCCGTCAGATCAGTCACCAGATTCCGTTAAGATTCCATCAGAGACCCGTCGGAATCAAGGTATTTCAACTGAATCTGCGCTGTTCTTCTTAAAACTCCTTCACATTCATCTAATTTCTTCTAAACTCAAATTACAGAAACTCATCCTTCTCAAAACCCCTTCCTCTTCTTCTAATTTTGTCTGAAACTCATCTTCACTCTCCTCCCCTCACAAACCCTAGCCTCTTCTTTCTCAACCCATTTATTCATCTTCCTTCTCTTTCTCAAATGTATGTCCATTCTTGTTGGGTTTTAGCCTCCACCTTTGAGCATTTTGTGTTATGGTTTACTTTTATTTTTATATAGTAAAATTGATTTGTCCATCTCAATATTCATCCTTCTTGTTGTTAATAATGAGACTATTCTACAGCAAAGGAAAATGGAAGGTCATACTGAGAGGGGTCTCATTGGTGAAAACTTTGATGCTGGTTTGATGGGGAGGATGAGGGATGATAAGGATGAAAGCCGTTTTGAAAGTGATAGTTTTGAAGGTGCATCTGGTGATGATCAGCAGCCAAAGAGGAAGAAGATAGTGAAGATGGGTTTCAGACAAAATTAGAAAAAGGAGAAGGGGTTTTGAGAAGGATGAGTTTGTGTAATCTAAGTTTAGAAGAAATGAGATGAAGGGGAAGGAGTTTTAAGAAGAACGGCCCAGATTCCGGCGAATTACCCAGATTCCGGCGGGTCTCCGACGGAATCTTAGCGGAATCCGGTGACTGATATGACGGAGTAATCATTTTGAGTAACATTTAAAAGATAAATGATCAAAATAAATATTTTAAAAGATAAAGGACCAAAACAAATTTTCACCAATAAATAAAGGACCAAAATCTATTTTAACGTATATATAAAAGACCAAAAGGGTCTATGTCAGAATATAGAGTGTGGGGGCTGCTATTGCTGCATACATTTCACTGTCAACAAAAAGAGGAAAAAGGATTTGTGGGGTTAAGTATCTTAGACAAACAGCAACACCTGTTGTAGTGCAGACAGAAGAAAACAATGAAGAAAATTGAAAACGACAATTCTGGCTTTGTTCATGAGTCGGTAAGGTAGAAAGTAGAAGGCAGACCAGGCATTAATTAAAACCAAACATGTATATGCAAACACGGTCATACAAACATTGCTCCCATCTAGATTATGGTACTGTTACAAAAATGATCAAGCGAAAGAGATCGATTAAAGGTAACGACATGGTTTACATTTAAGAATTTGCAACAAGAAAATTATCACTATTTTTAACCCACCGTATTGTCTCATTTTTAACCCAATTATATAGGGCAGTGATTTGTCTCTTTTTTCTCGGTTACTCTGGTGGTTTGGGTTAGGATGTTGTAATAACAATTTTGATGTGTCAAATATTTTATTTACATTAGTCCAATCATTTGGTTCTTTCTTTATTATTGTATATGGATTAGGTATCCCTTGTACACTTAATTCAACATAGTACCTTTTGCTTATCAAAGAAAAAAAAAAGGCCTTTGACTCCCTGGTTGGTCCAAGAAGTATTCTACAAACTTAGATCATTTATATCTGTTATTAGGCTAATCTCCATCCGGATGTTTAGTCACAGTTAAGGTTTTTCGTCTCTTCCCAAAGTTGTGTTTTGCGGGATTCAAACCCAGGTCATTCTCATAAACTCAACATGCACAACCAATTGAGTCACACTCACTGGGTTAAAAAAAAATTAATTATCACTAAATAATAATACATAATATTTTTTTATATAGTACACACAAAATTATACAAACCGTTAACTATATATATATATATATATATATATATATATATATATATATATATATATATATATTTCAGTTATGGCAACTTTAAGGACGATAAGCTTGCTTTACTTACAGTACAGATTTCATGATGAATATACAATTATTTCATGTATTTTGTTCGTAACTTTCTTCCTACATATATGAATCTAAAAATGTTAGTTTGTCATGTACAGATTGGCTATTGGTTTTTTTTTTATAAATAAAAATATATTGATTAGAATATAAGGGTACTCGAACCCAAATACAAAAGATAGAACTTAAAAGCAGAACCAAACTGTAACTAAGATGCTAAAGAAAAAAAAAAGTAAACAGTATATGTATTACAAGACTCTACCCCCTGAATCATGTATAAGAAACCAAAAAACTATACACCAGCAAAAAGAAAAAACTCTCTGATAAGTAAGCAATCCAAGAGGCAAGACCATCCACCTAGACTAAGACCACGCATTATTAGTGAGGCAAGACCATCCACCTAGATTAAGACCATGCATTATTATTGAGTTATGATATTTTGATATCAAAATTTGATATCATGAGGGATATATTTTAGTTTTGAGTAGATTATGAATCAATAAAATAAAAAGAGAGAAAGATTAAAATGATTCATAACCTACTCAAAACTAAAATATCCCCCATATTATTAAATTTTGATGTCAAAATATTATAACTCATTATTAGTTTATTTACTACTGCAGGTATTGGTCGAACAAGCTATAGAAGCTATGTATACTATAAATAGGCTTTTGGGGGCTGATAATGCATATAAACCATTGAATAAAGATATTCGAACATACAATTTGGATATCTTGTATATATATTATAGAGTTTATAAGTATATTGAGAGTGATAAAATATATATGATAAGAGAAGAAAATAATAAATAAATAAATAAATTACTTTTATACGATATTTGGCATCATTTAATTTTATGTTCAAATATATATCATTACTATAAACCATTCTAATCCACACAAGTCATGGGGGGAGAGATGAAAGGATACATTGCAATCTCTAACTTTCTGCATAAAGAGAGAATTAATCATGGATGTATGGTGGAATCTTAAGAGATCATTATAAATGTTCACGTTTATATGTCGCCTAACAGCAAACAGGTATATCTCGTCACTCAATGGTACATGGCGTGTGTTTGATTTGTAAAAATTCTACAAAAATTTTTGTGTCTTATTTGATTTGAAAAGTGATCAGGGGACGAGAAAAAAAAAGTGCTGAGGGACAGGACAAAAACCCAAAATTTTGTCCCCCACCAAACCATGGGACAAAAAGTTATCCATGAACAGACTAACAAAAGACAAAATTATCTTTATATTTCTCTCCTCTCTCTCTCCCTCTCTCCTCTCTATCTCTCTCCTCTTTCTTTCCTCTCTCTCATCTCTCTCCCTCTCTCTCCTCTCTCTTTCTCCCTCCCTCTCTCTGTCCTCCCTCCCTCTCTCTCTCCTCTTTCTATCTCTTTCTCTCCCCTCTCTATACATAACTCTCTCTCTCTTTTCTATCTCTTTCTCTCCCCTCTCTATACATAATTATACAAAATTATATAATGTATATTTATATATTAAATAATATATATTATAAAAGGTATTCCGATAAATTTAATATTATTTTATTTGTGCCGTTCATTATCCATCAAACAATGTACAAGACAAAGAATTGTCCTGTAACTCAAGGTTTTGTCCTGTACTATTCAGATACCTTTTACAAATCCAACGTACCCATAATATTTTAATGTGAGACAACTAATGGTACATAATGTCTTTGCTTTGCTTTAATTTACGAGGATAATAAGTCAAAGTGTAACAAATTACAAACAACTTTGACTCTTATCGGCTAGTCTTCATTATATTTATAGGATTATCTTTGGCTCTTTATGCAGAAATTTCGGAACAGGTCTCCTGCTTAGGGTCTCCCTTTCAACTTCAAGCCTTTCTTTTCACTTAGCTGAGAACTTCTGTTTGATTTTTTTTAATTATTTCTTTGAGAAAATATCTCGAATAATACGCCTTATCATTAATTAATAAGTGGGTGAACGATACCAATAGATTGAAATCTCCTATCATATAAATAACATATATAAAATTTCACATTAATCAAAAGTATTTAGACCGTCATTGATATTAACTTCATAAAAAATAAGATCTATTGGAGGGATCCCTGCTCAAGTATTTGACAATAATTTGGGAAATTAGTTTTTCCCTCGTTAGATCGAAAAATACTCTAAGAAACCAAAAAAGAACAAAAGCCATCATACTACATTTATATTGATGTTCAAATTCTTTAAAATTCGATACAAATGATCGAAATAATCAATAGTTATAATTCAATAGTTGGATGGATTGAAATTATATTATATAAAAAGTCAATCAATGATGATTGAAAGGGATTGGTTGTGGTTGTTGTAGGTACAATCGATTCGGGCCAGATACACGACTAGCCCACTGGATCAGTGTGTGTCAACGAAGGGGATGGAGATGTGGGTGAGGGGGTTAAGGAGGAAGTCGCTATCACCGATGGAGGACAAGGTGACCAACATTGAGTTGGATGTCAGGCCAAACGTGTATTTGTAGTTTTTTTTTGTAAGGGTTAGGATGAGAGCAAATATTTTGACTTATTAGTTTGTATTTGTAATTTTTTTTTAAAACACAATATTAAAAGATATAACTTATTATGCTTACATGGTTGGAAAAGCTGGAAAAAAATTATGTTAATAATCGATTTTTATATAATCAATTATTGTGATAATCAATTATAATCCGAATATGTTTTTGTTTGGGTCTATTTGCTGAAAAACAATTTTATGATAATCTATTTCGTTTGGGTCGTGCAAAAAATCATTTTTATATAGTAAATTTACGGGAAAAAAATGTATAAAATTATTTGTATAGTTTAATAATATTTGTTTATAAGTTAATTTTGTATGAATAAACAATGAAGAGAGTTATGAGAATGAAAATTAAATATTAAATCACAACAATAATTTTTTTTTAAAAAAAAAGCTTTTTGAAGATAAAACAATTGAAATGAAAAAAAATCCAACTTTCCCTAACACACTTTATATGTCAAAATTGTTAGCTTCATCGATGTACTACTTTCGCCTTGGCTTCATGCTAGCAACCACCCAAACTTGATGGTTCAGAGAGTGAAAGATTTCTCTTACTCCCACAATTAGTAAGAATCTCTCATGATTTCCAAGTTGTATCTCTCAAGTCTTAATGCCAACTAGACCAAAAAGTGGAAGACAAAAAAGAGAAAAGGATAGAAGAAAATTTGTGGATTTCACGCGTTGATTTGAAAGAATAACAACTAATAAGAGAATATTGGTGAATGGACTAATAGCCTAAACGATTATACATTGCCCTAAAGAACGGCATCATTGGTGCTCCTAAAGGTCTAAAGCGTGAAGAAATTAAAGAATGTGTTAGATCGATAAAGCAGTCAACAACGCAAGGAGTGAGCGCATTGAATTGACGATTAATATACGAGTAAACATTCTATTTGATCCTAAAAATTATGAAGTGGTATTAATTTGGTCTTTGAAATTATCAAAATTTCAAAAACATTCTTAAATAATAACTTAGTATTAATTTGGTTCATCATTTTACTCATTTAATATTAATTAAGTCCTTTACACTACTAACTTAAAATCAATTTAGTCTATATGATTTTCAACGGAAGGACTAATTAAGTTGATTACTGTTTTATAATTTCAGGGACTAATTTAGAATTTCGATAATTTAAGAAACCTGATTGATACTATTTTATAATTTCAGGGATCAAATCGGATGTTTATTCCAATTTGTTATATATGATGGACTATATGATCGTACTGATGCTGAGACTTTCAGTAAGATTCTCTCGTATAGAAATTAAAGGTTTATGAAAAAATTGAAGAAAGAAATCGATGTGAAATTGTGAACTGCAGAAGGTGTAGAGAATGTAACAGATCAAGGAAAAAGGATCAAGATTGATCCAAGAACAGTGACCTATCTTTGGTCACTGTGATGAACAAAGTGAACTGAAACACAAGCTTGCAGAGCAAGCAATCGCAAACTGAAAGAGAATGAAAGTGAAACTGATCAAGAGAATCAGTGAATGATTGTTATGTTCATTCATCTACTCAATACAAACACTATCAAGCTATTTATACAAAGGCAAAACAGAAAAAACAGAAAACAGAATTCTAACTAACTAAAACAGAAAACAGAATTCTAACTAACTATCAATAACTAATTCAACTAACTTAACAGTTGGCAATAATAAAAATATACATATGGTTAACCCCCCTCTCTCAAGTGGGCGCACAAATTGAGAAGTCCCAGCTTGGAATGAATGTGAGTGAAGTGTTGAGGACAAAGGGGCTTGGTAAGTGTGTCAGCCAATTGCAGTGATGATGAAATAGGAAGAAGTTTGATGAGGCCCGAAGCACATTTGTCCCTCACAATGTGGCAATCAAGCTCTATGTGCTTGGTTCTTTCGTGGAAAACTGGGTTGGCAGCTATGTGCTTGGCCGATTGATTGTCACAATATATGATTGCTGGAGAGATAAAAGGGGTGTGAAGGTCTTGCAGCAAATAGGTGATCCATTGGACTTCACAAGTGGTAGCTGCCATAGCCCTATATTCTGCCTCACAGGAGCTTCTAGAAATGGTGCTTTGTTTCTTGGATCTCCAAGAAATGAGGGAGGATCCAAGGTAAATGCGAAGCTTGTGATGCTCCTTCTTGTATCCGGACATGTGGCCCGATCCACCATCACTTGTAGGCCTTTAATTGGAGTGTAGAATTGCTAGGCATGAATAAGCCAAGTCCAGGTGAGCCTTTGAGATACTTAAGCACTCGAGTTCTTTGCAGCATGATGAAGATTGGTTGGCTTTGCCATGAATTGAGATAGTTGTTTGACTGCAAAGGCAATATCGGGCGAGTTGTGGTAAGATATAGGAGCCTTCCAACAAGTCTTACAGAACTTTGTGGCATCTTCAAGAGGATTTCCATCATTTTGGCTTAAGTAAACTTTACTGTCCATAGGTGTGGTGGCTGGCTTGCAGCCAAGAAGACCGGCATCAGAGATTAGTTCCAGGGCATACTTTCTTTGGGTGATGGAAATACCAGCTCTGCTTCTAGCAACTTCTAGGCCTAGGAAAAATTTGAGATCTCCTAGATCTTTAATTCTGAACTTGTCATCAAGGGTTGTTTTGATAGAATCAATTTCTTGAGCATCATTTCCTGTCAATATCACATCATCAACATACACCAAAAGAGCTGTGAAAAACTGGCCAGAATGTTTGACAAAGAGGGAATAGTCACTTCTGGATTGGTGATAACCAGCCTCAATTAAGAAGGAAGACAACTTGGCAAACCATTGCCTACTGGCTTGTTTAAGACCATAAAGAGATTTCTGTAACTTGCATACTTGGCCAGGATGTGCAGCATGTAAGCCTGGTGGCAGAATCATATAGACATCCTCAACTAAGTCTCCATACAAGAAGGCATTGTTGACATCCAGCTGTTTCAATAACCAGCCATTGATGGAAGCTAATGATAGCACAAGTCTCACTGTTGTCATTTTGGCAACAGGGGAGAAAGTGTCCAGATAATCAACTCCTTCAATTTGAGTGTAGCCTTTAGCTACTAATCGAGCTTTATACCTTTCTATAGAGCCATATGCTCTATGTTTAATTTTGAAGACCCATTTGCAGCCTATTGGTGTCTTTCCTTTTGGAAGATCAGTTAAGGACCAGGTTTCGTTTGCTGCCAGAGCCAGTAATTCAGCTTGAATGGCTTGCTTCCAGCAATCATGCTTAATGGCTTGAGTGTAACTTTGAGGTTCAATCTCAGGGGAAACAGAAAGAACAGCAGATTTGTGAGAAGGAGTCAATAAATCATAAGAAAGATAAGATTGGATTGGATAGGATACATTTAATGATGATTTAGTATCAGTTTCAGTGCATCCAGCTGCAAGGTTGCAGTGATAATGTTGTAAATAAGAAGGTGCCTGTCTGTGTCTAGTAGACCTTCTAGTTGGCTGAGATAATGGTGAGCTGGGAATGGAGGTTTCAATGGAGGGTGAAGTGTTCTGTGGAGAATCATTATGTAAATGGTGAGGTAAAGAAGGCTCTAGCCTAGAATGTGAGACAGGTGTGGACTGAGATTCTGTGGGAGAAGGAATATCACAAATCATTGGATCAATGCCTTGTGATGTAGGGAAAGGACATGGTGAATTAGACTGAATGGACTCAGTGTTGTGGTTGTGGAGGAAAGGAAAAACAAGTTCATGGAAAAGCACATTCCTTGAAACAAAAAGTTCTCTGGTTTTTAAGTTTAGTAGGATGAAGCCTTTGGTTCCTACCTTAAAGCCTAGAAAAACACATTTGTATGCTCTAGCATCTAGTTTGGTTTGAGATCCTGCAGGTATATTGGCAAAAGAGAGACAGCCAAATACCTTTAGGTGAGTGAAATCAGGTGGTTTTCCATGCAATTTCTCAAAAGGTGAAAGTTTATTAAGGAGAGGAGTGGGAAGCAAATTGATTATGTGGACAGCATGTGCAATGGCATATGTCCAATAAATTTTAGGGAGTTGGCTTTGCAACATCAGAGCTCTAGCTACATTTAGGATGTGTTGGTGCTTCCTTTCAACAATTCCATTCTGTTAGGGAGTATATGTGCAAGTGGTTTGATGAACAATGCCATTGACAGAATAATATTCTTTCATGTAAAACTCAGGACCATTATCACTGCGGATGGTTTTAATCTTGTAAGAAAACTGTCTTTCTATTAGAGTGACAAAATTTTGTAGAAGTTTGGATGCTTCTCCTTTAGTTTTCATTAAGAATATCCAAGTGAATCTTGTAAAGTCATCTACTATACTCAAGAAATACTTATGACCATGAACAGACACAGTAGGGAAAGGTCCCCAAATATCAACATGTATCAAATCAAAGGAATGAAAAGAGGTGGAAGTGCTAGTGGGAAAAGGAAGTTTCTTTTGTTTTAACAAATGACAAATGTCACAGATGTAAGTTTTATTCATATCAGTAGAGGGAACATTACATTGAATGGTTTTTACACAATCAATTGAGGCATGTGCTAACCTAAAATGCCAGAGACTGGACTGAGGAATATTGACAGAAACAGAATTTACTGAAACATAACTAGAAAAAGGTCTACTGGTGCACATAGGCATCTTCAATATGTAAAGTCCATTTTGCACTTTAGCTGTACCAATCATCTTCAATGTAGCCTTCTCCTGAATGTGACAACATTGTGAATTAAAGGATATAACATATGGCATACAAGAAGTCAGTTTAGTGACAGAAAGAAGATTATAGGAGAAATGAGGTATGTGCAGAACATCATGAAGAACAAAATCATTGGAAAAGACAATGCTTCCTGAATGGCATGCAAGGACATCATTTCCATTTGGAAGTTTCACCCTAATTGGTCTAATTTTATGATAGGATGAATAAAAGAGCAGATTATAACAAATGTGGTCAGTGGCACCACTATCCATTATCCAAAGGCTAAAACCAAATGAATTGTTACCTGGATCATGTGTGGAAGAGGCTTCTGTATGTGATGTTGAAGACATCACAGTACTGATCTGGTTAGCTGAGGGTAAAGATTTTTGTGATTGTTGTAGCAAACTCAATAAGCCTTGATATCTTGTTCTGCAAAGAAAGCGAAACCTGGACCTGTCCTGATCTTCCTTTTGGAAATTACCAATCTGTTCATTGTTTTCAACATCATCACCTTCTGCAGCATTAACTGAACTGATTCTCCCTTGATTTCTAAACTGAAAATTAGGAGGGAATCCATGCTTTTTGTAGCAATTATCGACAGTATGCCCTAGTTTTCCACAATAAGTGCATTGTTTTCCATTGCCTTTTCCTCCTGAATTTCTGTTGAAATTTCCATTGCCTCTTCCATTACCACGGCCATTACCATAGTTATTGTTTTCTCTACCAACTGCTGCAATCAATTTTGGCTCATCATGATCACCAACAATTTGCCTTTCTTGCTGAATTATCATTGAGAAAACCTCATGTTCTGAAGGAAGTGGCTTCATGAGCATGATCTGTGACCTAACTGCTGCATAAGGTTCATTCAACCCTTTCAAGAATCGAATTACTCGATCTTGATTCCTATATTTTTCAACTTTCACAAGAGCATCACATGAACATTTTACTTGACAGCTACAAGTAGGTAATGGTCTATAATTGTCTAATTCATCCCAAAGAATCTTCAATTCAGTGTAATAATCAGTTACACTATACTCACCTTGTTTCAATGCAACAATCAAATCTTCCAAATCCGAGATTCGGAAAAGATCCCCTTGAGAAAACCTTGTTTTGAGTTCTTTCCAGATATTACAGGCTGCATCATTTCTGAGAATGCTTCTGCCGATTGAAGTTGAGACTGCACCAATTATCCAGCGAACAACAAGATTATTCGCTCTCCTCCAATCGGAATACAAAGGATCTGTCTTCTCTGGTACTGGAATTGATCCATCAATGAAACCTATCTTGTTCTTTGTAATCAAACTCATCTCCATGGAACTCGCCCACTGATGATAATTTTGCCTAGTCAAGACTTCAGAAACCAGAACAATTGAAGGATTCTCCTAAGGATGAACATAGTATGGCGAAGATTCATCCACACCAGACCTAGAAATTCCGCCTGATCTATTGTTGACGATGGAATTGTTTTCAGCCATGGACGTGCACCAACGTAGCAGAGCTCTGATGAATCAGAGCTCTGATACCATGTAGAGAATGTAACAGATCAAGGAAAAAGGATCAAGATTGATCCAAGAACAGTGACCTATCTTTGGTCACTGTGATGAACAAAGTGAACTGAAACACAAGCTTGCAGAGCAAGCAATCGCAAACTGAAAGAGAATGAAAGTGAAACTGACCAAGAGAATCAGTGAATGATTGTTATGTTCATTCATCAACTCAATACAAACACTATCAAGCTATTTATACAAAGGCAAAACAGAAAAAACAAAAAACAGAATTCTAACTAACTAAAACAGAAAACAGAATTCTAACTAACTATCAATAACTAATTCAACTAACTTAACAGTTGGCAATAATAAAAATATACATATGGTTAACAGAAGGAACTCGAGTTATTTATCTGCTGCCTGCTAGCTATTCTCTTATAGATTAATGCGAAGCTGGGTTAAACAAAGCATGTATATGAACTAGAGATAGGGTCTCCATCATACATGTATATGAATCCAAATTATCTGTCATGATTTTAAGAAGCGATCACGGTTAGTTGTGGTCACGTGGCATTTACCATCATTGCAGATCATTATTGGCTGTCGATTAGACTGTAATTGCACTTGTGATAAGATTGCAAAAACCATCAAAACCATAGACTCTGTTTTAGCGTATAAGCTAGTTGATAGGAGATGAATTTGTGTTAAGTAATAAGAAGAGTTGAATCCATGATCTCCTTATTATTCCAAACCTTACGTCCCTCCTTCAAATCATCTTCTTGATCATCTTATAACTCTCCTAATAGGGGATGAACTTATAGCGGATAACGGATGTGGTAGCTGACAGTGGATAGTGGATAAGCTATATGATTGAATTCAAAATGTTTATTAAAATTAACGGTTGAACTAGCTAATTAAACATAAAATGATATAAAATAACATGTTTATATATTTTTTATATAAATTCCCTCTCTCAGATATATATATATATATATATGTGTGTGTGTGTGTGTTATTTACTTACTTATTTTAAAATAATTATCACTTTTAATACTTTAATTTATTTTGAATTATTTATTCTATAAAAAATTGAAATATTAATTATTTTATTTTATTTTTAATTATTTATTTTTATTAAATAAAATAAAATGATAGGTTAAAACTTTTTTTATATAAGTTTTATTTTTTACCGATAAAAATATATTCTCTACTATTTTTTATCCTAAATATATATGTTACGTAAGTGAACTTAGTCCTTAAATATATCATGAGATATTCATAATAAGATATATTATTTTATTTAAGAGAGGATAATGAAAAAATTTAACTAAATAAAAAGGATAAAAATGAGGGAAAAAAAAAAAGAAACTATGAGCTATAAGCTGAAACAATATTTCAAGTAGCATTTGGGAAAAAAAGTATTATAAACTAATGAAAAAACGATATAAACTATTGAGAAAAATATTTACCAAACAGAGCTACAAATTCATCTGCTATAAACTAGCGCTTGCGACCTTAATTACGATTGTAAACTTCATTTTAAAATCATACTATCTATAGCCACTTCATTGGCTATGTTTGGTAAAAACTAGCGGATACCGGATAAGTTAGCAGATAGCGAATAAGGGATAAGCTAACTGATAGCGAATAATGGATAAGCGAGCGGATTGGATTTTAAATGTTTGATAAAACTCGTGGTTGCACTAGTTGATGAATATAAAATGATATAAAGACATGTCTGCATTTTGCATATAAATTATATAATTATGTTATTTATATTATTTATTTTAAAATAATTTTCAATTTTAAAACTTTTTTATTTATTTTAAATTATTTATCATTTCAAAATTTTTTTTTATTTTAATTTAGTTTTATTTATTTTTAATAAATAAAATGGAATAATAAAAATAAAATTATATATTTATATGATTTTTATGTAAATTTTATTTTTTATAGAAAAAAAATATTTTCTATTTTTGATCTTAAATATAAAATCTAAAAAAGCTAAATTAATTATTATTTATATATCCTGTTAAATAAATAAATTTTAATTTTTTTTATATGGAATTTGATAGTTTGTCTTGATTAATATTTTATTTTATTAGTTAAGAATATGTGAGAAATTTAATTAGGTATAAAAATATAAGAAAAAATGATGAGTTATACACTATAAACTCAAACGCTACTCCAGCCTGTCCTAAAAAACGTTATAAACTAGTGAAAAATGTTATAAGCTAACTTTAGAAACGATTATCAAACAAACTACTTTTTTATCTGCTATATGCTATTAGATTTGACAATCAAACATTCTATTTTAAGCAAGCAGTTGAGCTAAAATGCAAAAGAAAAAAAGCTTCATGAACAAAAATAAGGCATGAACTTTATTTTCTTTCACAAAATATGCGTATTTTATTGCGAATTACTTCCCAATATTATATTGTTGAAATAAACAGCCTCAAAGCAAAACCGGCCAGTTTGTTTTAGTTGCTTGTGCTTGATCATAGATTCATATTTTAGCCCATTGACCTACTAGCAAGTAGACTAATTATCCTCCTTGAAGCCTCACCGAAATATGGATGATTGAAGTCATCTGCCACCTTAACGAAATGCTAATATAACATTAAAAAAAAACTTACGAATTATTACCAATTAAAATAGTTTTTTTTTGCCAGCTTGTAAAATAGTAAAGGGAAAACTAAAACTTACAACAAACATCCCAAAACTGATAAACTACCCAATTAGACAACCCAGCAACCATTAAAGCCAACAGCCCTTCACCTTTTTTCAAAACTCTCCATCATACCCATTGTTATTAGATGAGTTTCATACGGAGTCATGAATTTTATATAAGACTCACTCTATTTAGTAGGTTCACATAAAATTTATTCAATAATAAAGAGTGTGTGAGATAATATTAAAAAAAAATATTACTAACCTTTATAAAAAAAAAACTAAACCGATAAACAGTTTACGGAACTACAACACCGGTCTAAAAATGACGTTTTACCCAACTTCCCTTCAGAGGAAAGTTACCCAAAAATAAAGTTTGCACTTTTTTCCTTCAAACTACAAGAACAGGTCTTGACAATTATGAGGCAACTATACATGTAATATTTAAGTAAATTTAAAACATTATTATATAATCAAATATAGACTAAATCTCTCCATCATTGTTATAGTATAATGAGACTACATAAGAATTTCTCAAGAAAAACGACGATAGAAAAGTTGATTCCAAATATGAACCATTTGAAAATTAAAGTTGTTATATAACTATTAGAAAGAAGGTTTACCAAACCCATCTTATATGCAGTGAAATTAATTAGTTATTATAAGAACCCGACAATTCCTGTTTGTAAAAGTTATTTTACTCTAACCCTTTGTTAAATATTATACCTCATCTGGCTACTCCATCATATATACCTTTGCAATCTTGACAAAAAGAAAACCACAAAGGGCCATACAATATTATTTGACAAACAGTGAAATATTATAGCATGGAATACGAACACATAATTTGAATCAATTTTGGTTTGGGTTACCTTAAAAACTCTTTGGTTTTGGTTGCTGGGTGATTCTGGATCGAATAAAGTCTACACTGCTTGTTTGCTACATTCTTACAGACAGTCTCCCTATTTTAAGGCTTTGGCTGTACACTTGTACGGTTGTACCATGTGAAGGAGCATACTGTAAGAGAATCGTACTGCCGGTTTAACCATATATGTATCTAACAATAGTTTAAATGGAACAGAAGAATCAATAGAGGATACTGTACTGTCTTCGCCATATTGCTTGCAGTTGAACAGGGGCGAGTTCTGCTGTGGATCACTATGATAGGTGGTACCACTGTGCAAATTTTTCTTTTTAATCTTGACGGTTGGATCGCAAAGCTTAGAGAATCTAATAATAGATGTTATACACCTGATTTTTTTTCCCTTTTTCTCTTCTTTCTTTCCTCCCCCTTCCTCCGCCCCCCTCAACTGCCCGACAGCCACCTCTCCTCTCCCCGTTAAGTCACACCCAACCAACATTGTATGACACGGTTGGTAGATAACCGGGGTCCCTTAAACATCTGGTCAGTGGTTCGATTCCCGGCTTATGTATATGGAAGAGCATCTGTTGGGAGATGTCAACCCATTAAATGGATCTCAGTACCTCAAGGGATTAGTCTTTGGCTCTCGGCCGGAGGATATCGGGATTCACCCAAAAAAAGTCACACCCTGTTCTCTCTCCACCGTTGAGCCGTCTCAGAGCTCCAGTCATCTTCCCCGACAGGTATTGTCACCGCGCGCCGCTCAACCCCGACCGTTTCGGTCGTCGTTTCCTCTTTGCTCGAATCCCCACTTTCATTTCCTAACCTTTCCTTCCTCACATCATAATCATTTTCAAGATCTGGATTCTCATACTGAACCACTGAGGAGGCTTCAGCAAACCCACCATTATCCCACAACAACCCCTTCAATCACCCATTGGGTTTCGGGTGTCAAAACGAAACCCACATTACTGATCGGAATCAGAGCTACCCTTTCAAGTTGACACAGGCAAACACAAGAAAGGAGGTTGAATTGTGTTTGTTAATATTTTTCGAAATACAACCTTTTCTCAAGCAGAAGATATATAAACACACACTAGAAAATGAACTTTGAAAGATTAACAATCTCAAGTTCAAATCCCCACAGTTAGTGTATACAAAATACTGTAACAGTTAGGGATGGAAGAATCACACGAATGATTTATCCTGGTTCACTCTCTTCCAACCGATAGTTACGTCCAGTCCCTTCTACCTGAAGGTTTTCTCCACTATTTCACTAAATAGATTACAAGTATTCAACACCTTTTGAGGCTACAAGTATTCTTTCTCTACCAAGCCTCTTCAGGCTCTAACTCTAACAAAGAGATTTAAGATTTTGATCTATGAACTCACTGTGTGTGAGAATATGAAAGTTTAAGATCAGGAATAATACAACTGAAAATATTCAAATGAAATTTGTTCAGAGATTTGGCCCTAAGAAAATTTCACAGCATCAAGTTAAGTCTTCTCTTGGGGTCGTCTACTATATATAGACACCTTCATCTTTTCTTCAACGGTCTTGAGTAAATATCCGTTTAGAGATAGCATTTAATGTTGAGATCCGTTGAGACTGATAGCTTGATATGCCTTCCACTACAAAAAAAGATGTGTTTAGCGACCACCAAATCCGGTCGCTAAATGTGGAAATTCAGTCGCTAAACCATTTAGCGACCATTAGACGTGGTAGCAGATTGCTTAGTCGCTAAACCATTTGGTGGTCGCTAAATCAGTGGCTAAATAGTTTAGATACCGATTTAGTGACCAAATTTTATATTTATGGACCGAATTCCATATTTAGCGATCGATTGAGTGTGGTCGCTAAATGACTGGTAGCTAAATTGACTTTTTTTGTAGTGTTCTGAGAAATTTGCTCTTGGTTATCAGTTTTCCTCAAAGTAGAGTGTCACATCTCTGATCTTGCAAAAGTTGATTTCTGACTTTTCCTTCTTTGTGTGTATCTCAGTTTTTCAAGTCATAAAAATGTCAGAGTACAAAGTTTTGTTCTTCGCAAAGGTACTATGTTTCTCTTACCAAGAAACAAAGTATTAAACAATGTAAAAGCACAAGAAAAGACAAACATTCTTTTGAATTAAATATTCAATTATTTGAAATAAATAAGCATTGACTAGACGGGTTCAGCATTTAAGTCTAGTGGACGTGCTAGTCTTTGGATGTGCAAGCTTAATCAAATAAAACATTCAAGGTTGATTTCTGATGTTGCGTTTATATGACTATTGACTAGTTACAAGTCTTTGGACTTGCTATTATCTTAACATAATTTTAATAGCTCGTCTACTACTTGTTTTCAGAAAGACTAAGGTACTCATCTAGTTATATCTAACATACTTAAAACTTTAATACCTTGTTTATTGATCACATGGAGACTTAGAGATTTTACCAAAGATTTTTGTTGGCTCGTCTAGAGAATCAAATATAGAATCTGATTTGATTTCATAGCAAAACGAAGAAAATTTTTCTAAGTTTCCATGTCTAGTATTATTCAAGCAGTCATTCAATCTAAAGTAAACAAGTTAGATCTCAACCATACTTTGCCATACAAATTTAACCTTTTTGTTAACATCAAAACTCAAGAGATTATTAATTTAAAATACTTTGGTTCCAACACCCTTTTTCATCGAACCCGTGCTCGATGGGACCCGACATGCAGGAACCCGCCCTCGATATGATCCGATCTGGAAAAGGGACCCGAATTCTTGAAGGTTTTGGGGATGGGTTGTAGAGGGAGCGAAACGGAGGAGGCCGAGCTCTGGAAAGCAGTGGTGGCTATCGGCGGAGCAGTAGGAGTAAAGTAGGCTGAGCTTCGGATTGGACCTTGGAAGAAGATGGGAGGGTTGGAGATGACGGAGATTGGAGCGGAAAGGAAGAAGAAAAGGGTGATGGCCGACAACATTTGAGGTTGGCGGTGGCGGGAGTGGGAAGGTTGCTCATGGTGGTGGCACTGTGACGAAGGAGGTGAAAGTGGTGGTGGCAGGTGGGGGTGGTGGTGGAGGTTTGAGGGATTGTAGAGAGTTGAGGGAAGGAAAATTCTAGTATGGATGGTCTACGGGAAGGTGCACTGTATTACTGTGATCTACATAAATCTAACGACTAAAGAGACTTGTGCACCATGGTACCACCTATCAAGGTGGTCCACGATAGAACTTGTCGTTGAATATGAGGGTTTTAGGATTGGAAGTAGGAAAAGAGAGAATATAATATTAATTTGACGTGATGATGTGATTACAAAATTCAACATTAATTGTCTTATTTATACTAAGGCTTTGTTTGGGAGTTATTTTTTGGAGGGGAAGGGAAGGAAATGAGAGGTTTATTGGGGACCCTTCCTTGTTTATAAGTTTATCAATTAGAGGGAAATATTTTGGGGATTTTAATAAATCCTTCATTCTCCTCCTCATCCCACTTTTTTCATTTCCCCCATTTTGGGATATTTTGGAGGGAACATAATTGAAATTACTAATTTATCCTCATCCATTTTTAAAATTTACACTTTTTAAATAATATTACTTTTGTTATTTTTTTCAAATAAGGGTAAATTTGTAAAAGCATGTCATAAACCCTCAATTTCCTTCCCCTCGTACAATATACGCCCCCAACAAGGAGAAGGATAATACTATCCTCCTTCCATCCCTCCCCTTCCTTCCCCTTTGATTCCCTCCCTTTGTTTTCCCTCCAAACTTGGAAATAGCTAAATGTAGAACATCCTAGTCCTAGCTAATTAAATATTGAAGAAACAAATTATCAAATATACATATAAGAAATAAATTATAAAAGGTCCGTAGAAATTTTTTAAAAACAGGAAATAAAATGAAAATACGGTGATAATTTTGTAATTATTTCTGAAAACAGAAAATGAAAATAGGAACATTGTTTGCCCAAAATTTTGGGGTTATAAGGTTGTGTTGGTGGTTAGTGTGGGGGAGTTAAGGAGTGGAGTGTAAGGAGGTTGAGGGTTCAAACCTCACCCACTGACAAAATACTAATACTAATACTAATACTAACATTAACCTATAAAAAGATGGTTTAATGAACTTTTTGGTCCATGTAAAGTAGGGGTGTTTTGAAATTAGTCCCTGTAAAGTTTTTTGTTGGGTTTTGGTACCTGTATTTCAAAAATTTTTACTTTGGGTCCCTGCCGTTTCTGTGAGCTGTTAACTTGCTGACGGTGCGCCACGTCAGCCCTGCCACTTGGACGAATTTGTACACTGTGCCAGCCATGTCAGATACCACGTCAGCAATTTTATTTTATTTTTAAAAATATTTTGAAATTTTAAAAAAAACATTTTTATCCAAAAATTAATAAATATTTTCATATATATATATATATATATATTATTTTACTTAATATTTTGATATGTTTTTAAATATGAAAATACTTGTAAAATACATGGGACACTTTCTCTATTAAAGTTTATTATGAATTGAAAGATTGAAAGCTTATTTTATATAAGCTCGCTGCTGCAGAGACACAAGGAATTACAAAGTTCAGAAATCAACCGGAAAAGCAAAATGCCCCAACCAAATACAAGGCGCAACGAAAATCAAAGAACATAAACACCAACACATGAAAATGAAAGACATGTTGCCGTGAATGAAATGGAGGCAGAAACACGTCTCATCAATCAACACAAGCGCACCACCAAAACGAAACAAGCAGGATCCGAACCAAGAAAGACCCAATACTTTACGGCTCCAACTTAATAGAGCTCATTTGACTGAGTTGTCAAGGAACAGCTAGCATCAGTCACTATGTTAAGATTCTGTTTTGTTAGCCAAGCCGTTAGTCATTAAGATTTGAGTTTGCTGTTAACTATGTTGTTAATTTTGACTGAGATTTTCTGTTGTAACTGATATAAATTTGATTCTATTTAAAGGCTGCTGTATTAGTTTAGTTTTTGAGCAATAATAAAAACCTTTATGGTAATCAGAGCTATTTAGCTTAACCGCATTTTTTTTTTCTGATCCTGATTTTTCACCATGAGTTCCTCAACCTCAGAAACCGAAATTCCTCCAACCAACACTCCTTCTAGCCCCATTGATAAACTAGTTGCTCTCAATGTTGGTTCCCAATTGTACATCAAACTTGATGGTGACAATTACCCCGCCTGGCGTCTTCATTTTCTTTCACTTCTAACAGTTTATGACCTTATGGGTTATATAGATGGTAGCACGCCCTGCCCCTCTAAACAACTGGAGCCCAATGCCACTGCTATCAACCCTGCTTTCACTCACTGGGGTCGTCAAGATAATCTAATCTTGCATGCTAACATCTCCTTTGTGACCGCAACAGTGGTTACTCATCTCGGTACTGTTAACAATGCTAAACATGCCTGGGAAACTCTCAAAACCATGTATGCCAGTCGATCACGGGTCCGCATCATGGCTCTCAAGCAGCGCATCTCCAATTTTACCAAAGGTACTCAATCTATGGCTACCTATCTTCAAGGTATTAAAGCTATTTCTGATGAACTCTCTATCATTGATCACCCACTTGATAGTACTGATATGGTTATTCACACTTTGAATGGATTGAGTGTTGAATATAAAGAAATCTCAGTAGCTCTTTGCAGCAGAGAGACACCCATCAGTTATGCTGAACTTCATGAGAAACTCATGGACTTTGAGACAATCCTATCACATGAAACCAATCCTACTTCTGATCCATTAGTTGCGACAGCCAATGCCGTCACCCGTAACAAAGGCCAACCATGCTACAAATGATAGTACTGATCTGGTTATTCACACTTTGAATGGAATGAGTGTTGAATATAAAGAAATCTCAGCAGCTCTTTGCAGCAGAGAGACACGCATCAGTTATGCTGAACTTCATGAGAATCTCATGGACTTTAAAACAATCCTATCACGTGAAACCAATCCTACTTCTGATCCGTTGGTTACGACAGCCAATGCCGTCACCCGTAACAAAGGCCAGCCACGCTACAAATCTCAGTTCATCGGAATGACCTCTTCCTCTGCTCCGAATCCTGATAAACAAGTAGTTTGTCAATACTGTGACAAACCTGGACATGTTGCCAGGAAATGCTATAAAATTAATGGCTATCCTAAGAGAAATGGAACCAGACCTTCGATCAATATGGCAAATCATCAACCTGCTGTTCAGAATTCTAGTTGGATTATGGACACTGGAGCCTCTCATCATGTCACACAGGATCTTCAGCAGTTGACCTTGGCTAATTCTTGTCCAGGGTTTGATCAGGTCATGGTTGGTGATGGCACAGGTTTGAATATTACACATATTGGTCACTCTTCTATTAACACCAAAACTAAACCACTTTGTCTCAATCAAGTCTTATGTGTTCCTAATATTCAATCTTTTATCAGTTTCTAAATTGTGTCAGACTAACCATTGTTCTGTTGAATTCTTTCCTGATTGCTTTGTTGTGAAGGATTTGAAGTCGGGTCAGGCTCTGCTGCAAGGAGCACTTAAGCACGACCTTTATCATCTACCTTCTGCTTCTCCTCAAGCTCTCACCACCAGTCTTCAGTCTGTTTCAACATGGCATCATAAACTTGGTCATCCTTCATCCAAAATAATCAAACGTCTGACAGATAGTTATCATATTCCAATAAAGTCTCCCTCATCCTATGAATGTAGTTCCTGTCATTGTGCCAAAAGTCACAAGCTACCTTTCCCGGATCATCATCTCACCAGTAGCAAACCTCTGGAACTCATTTATTCCGATGTTTGGGGACCCTATCCTGTTAGGTCTTTAGATGGTTATTTCTATTATTTGATTTTTGTTGATCATTTTTCAAAATATGTATGGATCTATCCAATGAAAAACAAGTCAGATGTATTCTCCATTTTCATTCAATTTAAGTCCATTGTTGAAAAATATTTCAATTTGCCTATAGTTTCTCTTTTCTCTGATAATGGTGGAGAATTTGTAAAAATGAAATCATTCCTGGCCACACATGGTGTCTCCCATCTAACCACTCCTCCTCACACCCCTGAAGTTAATGGTATTGCTGAGAGAAGGCATAGACATATTGTTGAAACGGGTCGTGCCCTATTACATCATGCCAACTTACCAGCTAAATTTTGGTCCCATGCTTTTCTCACAGCAACTTATCTAATTAACAGAATGCCTACTCCAACAATACACATGAAATCCCCTTTTGAAATTCTATTTCATACCACTCTTGACTATCATAAACTCCATTCTTTTAGCTGCTTGTGCTTTCCATGGTTGCGCCCTTACACAAAAAATAAACTTCAATCTAGATCTCTTCCTTGCATTTTTCTGGGATATTCTCAATCACATCATGCATACCTTTGTCTCGAACCTTTATCCAGCCGAATCTATGTCTCTAGGCATGTCAATTTTGTAGAAAATTCATTCCCATATCAGTCACTCATTCAACCTTCTACATCCACTCTAATTCCTTCAACTGAGCCTACTTCACCTGCTATCATACCTTTTAATCCAACACCATCATCTACTGTTATTGAGCCTCATACCTCTCCTCAACAATCTCTCCAAGGACCTTGCAGCTGCGCCTGATCAGATCTCAGATTCTGCACCAGCAAATCAAACAGGTGATACTTCTTCTCTTCTTCCACTTCACACTTCTATTTCCACTAATCCATCTCGCAGTCATAACATGATTACCAGGTCTCAAAATAACATATTCAAACCAAAGAAAATCCTGACAGCCACCAAGCATGATCTACTTGAGAACCTAGAACCATCAACTGTGACTCAAGCTCTTAAAATTCCTCATTGGAGAGAAGCTTGCTCTGAAGAATTTGATGCCTTGCTGAAAAATGGTACCTGGACTTTGGTTCCAAAGGAGGAGTCTAAAAATCTGGTTGGTTGCAAGTGGTTGTTTAGAATCAAGAGAAATCCCGATGACATCATTTCTAGATACAAAGCAAGGCTTGTTGCCAAAGGGTTTAATCAAACACCTGGACTTGATTTCAAGGAAACTTTCTCTCCGGTTGTCAAGCCTCAAACAATTAAAGTGGTTCTCACAATTTCCCTTAGCCGTGGTTGGTCTATGCATCAACTAGATGTTAACAATGCCTTTTTACAAGGAACTCTAGCTGAAGATGTCTATATGCAGCAGCCACCAGGTTTTGTTCACAATGAGTTTCCTCATCATGTTTGCAAATTAAAAAAGGCAATTTATGGCTTGAGACAAGCACCACGTTCTTGTCATGATTCTCTCAAGGCATTTGTTCTAGATTATGGTTTTCAAACCAATCTCAGTGATACCTCTCTGTTTATTTATAATAAAAATGGTGTTCAGGCTTTTCTTTTAGTATATATAGCTGATCTTTTACTGACTGGCAGTCACTCACAGTTTCTGCAACAGTTTATGGCTGAATTATCCACAAGGTTCTCTCTCAAATATCTTGGTTTGCCTCATTACTTTCTTTGTATTGAACTGATCCTGGTGCCTAAAGGTCTCCTTCTATCTCAACATGGTTACATCGGTGATCTGTTAGAGAAGTTTCAAATGTCTGGAGCTAAGCCTACTAGCACACCATTACGCACAACTACTGCATGATGGCTCTGCAGCTGCAGATGCTAAAACATTTCGTGGAATCATTGGAGCCTTGCAATACTTGACTCTCACTCGCACAGACTTGTCCTTTGCTATTAATAAATTGTCTCAGTTCATGCACAAACCAACTCAAATTCACTTGCAGCAACTCAAACGAGTCTTGAGGTATCTTAAGCTCACTCTCAACTTTGGTTTGACACTTAAGAAACCTCCTCATCTTAATTTACATGCATTTAGTGATGCTGATTGGGGTGGTAATTTAGATGATAGAACTTCCACTTCTGCTTTTGTGATTTATTTTGGTGGAAACCCGGTATCATGGTTATCGAAGAGGCAAAGGACAGTGGCTAGATCCTCAACCGAGGCTGAGTACAGGTCAGTTGCCAATACATCTGCATAAGTCATGTGGTTAATGAATCTCCTTGGTGAACTTGGGATTTCTATTCCTACACCTACCTTATTCTGTGACAACATCGGTGCGACCTATTTATGCTCTAATCCAGTGTTTCACTCGAGAATGAAACATATTTCTCTTGATTATCATTTTGTCCGTCAACTTGTGCACATGGGAAAACTTAAAGTCTCTTACATCTCCACCAAAGATCAGCTAGTTGATATACTCACCAAACCATTGTCCAGAATTCAATTTCTTCCTCTCAGAGCCTAGGATGCTGTCACTGATGGTGACCCAATCTTGAGGGGGTGTAATAAAGCTCATTCGACTGAGTCTTCAAGGAACAACTAGCATCAGTCACTATGTTAAGATTCTATTTTCTTAGCCAAGGTGTTAGTCATTAAGATTTGATTTTGCTGTTAACTATGTTGTTACTTTTGACTGAGATTTTATGTTGTAACTGATATAAATCTGATCCTAGTTTATAGGCTGTAGATTTGATTTTTCAATCTCTTCTTGTATCTATTTAAAGGCTGCTGTATCAGTTTAGTTTTTGAGCAATAATAAAAACCTTTTACAACTTGCTGCATCTCTGTTAAAGCAACAAGACCACCTATTCCACAAAGACACCCATCCAAACTTGAAACAACCTGTTAGAAGTGCAAACAACTTCTTGAATCTTAACATAACTTGTAGAATCAACCAAGTCCAATACACCAGAAAGGCACAAACCTCAAGCATTAGAAGCAAACAAGAATGCACATTATGAAAGTTGAAAACTTAAAAGGGAAAAAGAGAGACCCAGATGAGAAAAGACCTCTCCCGGACAGCAGTGTCCCAGATCTGAGCCTTCATAACTTTGGAATCGACGTTCAAGGTTCGAGTGGAGAACTCGACGCCAATGGTGAATTTGGACTCGAGGTTGAACTCGTGCTTGGTGAACCTGGAGAGAAGGTTCGACTTCCCAACACTGGAGAGATGGGGCATTTGGTCGAGCTCTTGTCGTGCTATTCCTGATGGCGTATGATGATGGTTAAGGTCCAAACGGCGGTGATGGTTCTCTTCACGCACATCTCAATTGTGGTTTCTTGTTCGGCACAAATCTGTTCCTCGTAGGTCGAGAGAGCGTGTCTGACCAAAGTTAGCAGCTTATAGTGATGCCTGGGCTCAAGATGGCAGATTCGTGTTACATGTTTGAAGGAAGAAGAAAATGGTCGAAGGGAAGGGAGAACCGGGGAAGATGAACCAATTTAAGTATTTTTATTAAAAGAAATATTTTGTTCATTTTTTTTTGTAAAATAATGAGTTCTTAATTAGTTTTGAAATGAGTTTTGGATAAAAAATAATTTTAAAAAATAATTTCGAAATGTTTTTTAAAAAAAAAAACAGTTGCTGACGTGGCATCTGACATGGCTGCCACAATGTACAAGTTCGTCCAAGTGGCAGGGCTGACGTGGTGCACCGTCAGCCAGCAAGTTAACAGCTCATAGTAACGATAGGGATCCAAAGCAAAAAGTTTCGAAATACAGGTACCAAAGCCCAACAAAGAATTTTATAGGGATTAATTTCAAAACATCCCTATTTTATATCTATCAAAAAGTTCATTAAACCTAAAAAGAAAAAAAAACTGAAAACAAAACAAATAGACTCTTAAATTTGTTTACAGGGTGTTTCACCTTTGTTGCTACCTTCCAGGGAGTCTTTATCTCTTATTTGCTACAATATGTTTTTTGGAATATTTGCAATCGTTCTTGTTGGATAATTTAGGGCCCGAGGTCTTTTAAATTTAGGGTTAAATATGTTTTTTTTCCACTTATTTTTGATAAAAGTTCGGTTTTAGTCTCTCGTTTAGAAAATGTACTTTTTAGTCCCCCGTTTTTTAAAATGTGTCAGAAATAGTCCATACACCACACTTCCTTTTGAAAAAATGGGGGACTAAAATTGATTTTTGTCAAAATGAGGATTAAAAATCCGTGGTTGTAAAAAATGAGAGATTTAAAATATATGGTGTAGGGACCACTTCTGACACATTTTAAAAAATGAGGAAATAAAATCGAATTTTGATAAAAAAGAAGGGACTAAAATATATTTAACCCTTAAATTTAACTAGTTACTAGTTATACTGGTATGTTGTTGGATAATTTGAGGCCTGACACCTTTTACATTTATGATTGGTGGAAACAGCGTGATATATATATAATGGTCTACGCATGATCATTATGCTACTTTGTTTATATGTGGTAGAACAACTTGAATAAATATTCATGACATGACAATGTTTCCAAGCAAATGTCACCATGCTAGAAATGACCTTTAATAAGACATTTTGGGCATTTAATATTACTTAGCGCTATCTATCTTGATGCTATTAAAATGGTTAATCAAATATAACGTTTTTGAAGCATTATTAAAGATATCCCTTTAACACCGATTTCTTGAAGAAATGTGATCTTTTCCCTGTAAAAAAACTTATAATTTTTGCTCAAACTTTCAGATTCAAAAAGAAATTCAAAGTAAGAAAACGATATTCAACAAAGAACACAATTAAATCTTTGAGCACGATTGTGATTCAAAAACTAAAAAAGAAATAATTCATATTTACCTTCTTTAAACTGAGGTATAAGAATGGGGAAAAAAAATCTCTTTTAAAAATCCATATTTTGTGTATCAGTTTGATTTGTAAACTAAAAAATGAAACTCTATCAGTATCACATTTTTAAACTGAAAATAAAATAGTTATTTTTTTAATAAGTAAAATTGTATATAGATATAAGTACAGAGGGATACTCGAACCCATATACAACCAAAAAAAAAAAAAAGAAACCCAAAGATAAAGATTCAACCAAGAAAAAAAAATACACCTAGGTTGAAATTGTAACTTGTGATCCTTCAAGTTCTTAAAAGCCAAAAAGAAGAAAGAAAAGTACAGCCATAATACAACCAAGCCACCAAAGAAACATAGTAAAAAAAGTGAACAGGAACCAGAACCAAATGTACCACCCCTGGCCCTGCCAACTCCACCAATGTTGGGTGGGTTCCCTCCTAAATGAGACCCACTAGATAAAAAGTAAAAACAAAGAAAAGAAAAAAAAAGGAATGGTTGTTAATGTGCAAAGCCCATGTGGCATTAAAATAAAAAAAAAGGGGAAACTTAAAAGTTCAAATAAAAAGGAAAGAAAGGGTTTTAGTTTGAGAGGTGCTAGACGTGAGAAAGAAAAGAAACAGAGCCGCAAGAAGAAAAGAGAAGAAGAAAGAGGGTTCAGGTGGTGGAAGGTGGTACAACAAACTTGCTCCGTTTTTGCTGAAATTTCAGTATGTTATTCCTACCAATGAGCTCGTTAGTTTGATATATTCTATTTGTTGTTTTGCTTTCTCTTTGAGCTGAGTTGTTATACCCATTGTTGTGGGGTTTCCACTAATAGAAAACCATCATTTTCGGACGGAATTTCAGACAGATTTCGGATGAAAATTGGACAAATTTCGGATGGATTTCGGACGGAATGGCACCCGTCTGAAAAAGCCTCGTGGGAAATTATAAAATCCGTCCGAAATTCTGTCCGAAAATATTTACGGACGGATTACGGACGGAATATGGACAACATGGAAATCCGGATTTTGGTTATTGTTCGGACGGATTTCGGACAGATTTATTTTTGTTTTCGGACGGATTTGGGACGGATGTTATGATTTTGTTGGTTATTGTTCGGACGGATTTCAGACAGATTTTTTTTTTTTCCAACGGATTTGGGACGGATTTCCCACGGAAGAATGAAAAGTCAGAATCTGACATGGCCAGGCCGTGATGCCCATCACGGCCGTGACATGTCAACTGAGCCACACCCCTTCTAGGCAGAATCTGTCACGGCCAGACCGTGATACCCATCACGGCCGTGACAAACCATTTAGTGAAGCAACGTTCAAGGCAGAAGCTGTCACGGCCAGGCCGTGATGCCCATCACGGCCGTGACATGTCAGCTGAGCCAGACCCCTTCTAGGCAGAATCTGTCACGGCCAGGTCGTGATACCCATCACGGCCAGGCCGTGATACCCATCACGGCCGTGACAGACCATTTAGTGTAGCAACATTCAAGGCAGAAGCTGTTACGGCCAGGCCGTGATGCCTATCACGGCCGTGACAGATCACTTCCCTTCCATTACAGTTTCACTATCTATGCGAATTATATGGCACCGATCACTAACATTTGCAGTTTCACATTCAATCACAAAATCATGAATTTGACTATTGTTACAAAATACAGCCTTGGTACCATACAACTTCTAAAAATCAAATACCAATTGCTGCATGCAATCCAAAAGTCATGACTTAAAAACTATCAGAAGATCAAGCCACTGTGAACTGTGAAGGTCATGTAATGAACCAAAAAAAAAAAAAAGTTGCCAGAAGAACTATGTGACCCACTTGAGTACTGCCTTGTCATGTTCTCTCGGTTTGAAAGTTCAGCAGCTGTTCTTGCAGCCATGCTTGCAAGTTCTGCAGATTCTGCAGCAGCCTCTGCAGCAGAGGCAGCATCTTTGAATTCCATGTTCCTATTCTGCTTACCCATAGGAAAGACACTCCTATTTTCAAAACTCGAATCTCTAAAATTCATTTCTTGTCTTCCAGTTCCTATAAGAAAGAATCCCAAATATTCAGGCAATAGAAAGAACAAAAGCCCCAAATTCATTTGCAATTACTGTCTTCAAAAATTTACCTGAAGGTCTAGTTTCTGGATTAGACACCCCTGATGCCGTTGACTGATTGCCACCGGCCTTTCTAGAGGCACCACTTGCATTCTGATCATATGAATATGTAGATACATCATCCATCGGTCTAAGTTGTGAGGAAGCACCTATGTTGGGAGGAGCCTTTTCATCATGAACAGATGGAACATGGCCTTGAGAAGATTCTGGATAAGTAGCCTTCTCAACAGTTTCTCAACCAACTAAAATGACAACATTAAATTAGAATAAATCTGAAAAGAAATGAGCTTTAACATGAACCTATCCAACTTCAAGAAGCTAGAGAAACTTGCCAAGCGATTTACACCACAGTCAGGACGTAATTCAACAGCTGCCGAGACAAATAAAGAGACAAGCATGTGCATCCATCATATTTACATAAATGACATACATAGAATACCAATTTATACATGATGTCAACAATAAAACAGATACAATTCTGCAAGTCAGTACCTAAAATCATTAGAAATGCAAGGTGCCACTAGCAAGCTACATGACTAGAGTTGCAGAACATGACAAACGATCGCAAGCGATTTACAAGTTCCTTGAATCCCCTCATAAAAACACCAAGCCATCAAACGCTGACACTTAATACAGTTGTGTTGTCAAAACAAGGTTCAGTGACTAAACCAAGAGATAGTATAATAAAACCATGTTCCTAACAAAGAAAGCAAGCAATTTGTACAAGTGGCCACACCAACAACATGAAGAAGGAAACTTTTTTATATCATTCATGTAAAGTCCCCACAACAAAAAACACACTTTCACAAATTTGCATCTTTTCACAGAAGGGTAGCCACAACTGAAACTATCACAAACTAAATTACAATAATAACTAATAACTGCATCTCAGCTATATGACTGCAACACAAATAATTAGCACTGAATTTTATAATTTCATAACATAGAAGCTTCAAAGATGGTTTCATGAAAAGTCAAAGTAGTTATTGGTGTAACACCCCCCTTGGGCATTACTACATAATCGGTTGTGCACTGACCACTGTCAGGCTTCTCAAACAACACTCACAAACAACATTTAACAACATTTATCAGAATTATGTCACCAGGCAGATCATGCATCATAGCAATATAATATACAACTACAGATAATCAAATAATTTAAAAGCAGATCAAACACCAATACTCAGATAAACAACACAACATAAACCACACAAACAGATAACCACAACCACATAAATTATACAGACTACACTACAAGTAAATGGTTATTGAGAAAAATCCCTCAGGCAAGCTCCCCTTACCTTTGAAGACAAGTAAATGATCCTCGTCTTAATGCTCACGTTAGCTCATATCTACTCCATCAAGCAAGCATAGCCGTGTCAAACGTCTCAGAGAGGGAATCCAACAACGCACAACAACCAGAAATCAAGAAATCAATTACACATGATCAAACACAGATTCTAATTTGTTCTAAACACTTAACCTTATTACCAAACAAGGTCATTTTCAAAGAAAATCATGTTTGAAGCTCACGCTTCACAATACCTTTTAAGGAAACTTTGTTTTGATTAAAGGATCATGAAAGAGAACTTGGGAATCATCAATTAAGAGTCCTAATTGTACTAAATCATAATTAATTTCATAAAAACATAACCAAATTCAAATAAAATCAAATTGGGGTTTAGGGCTCCTAAATACAATTTGGGGAAAACTCATTTGATCAAAGGATAACAAAAATTAGTTTAATAAAACACTAATTTATAGTCCCAATTGCATAAAAACATAGTTTAATTTCATATTACAACATGAAATCAAGGAGCTAGGTTTAGGGTTTCAAAATCAGATTTGGGGGTTTCTTGAAATCCAACAAGGTAAGGTGAGGAATAACTCACCCACAAGTAAGGGAGAAGAGATGGTGGCAGTCTGGCTGTCTGGCGCGGCGGCAATGGCAGCGGAGGACGGCGGCGGAGCTTCGTTCTGCAACAATCCTGACCAAACAGAGGAGGCGAACCTCATAGAAGGGAAGGAGGTGGACGAACCACCATATACAGCGGCCAGGCGAGCTCCCCGGTGGCGCGTCTGAGGACGCCGGCCGCAGCTTCGAGCGAGTTGTGCAGGGACGCGAGCGCGGTCCTCTCCTCCTCCAGCGGCGGTCCGAGCAGTGGTCTAGGGCGGTCGACGGAGCTCAGGCGGAACGCAACTGTTGTGGTGAGGAGTGGTTTTGAGGTGAAGGAGATGTGAAAGGAGGAAGAAGAAAAGAGAAAGAAGAAGAAAGAAAGAAAGAAAGAAAGAAAGAAAGAAAGAAAGAAAGAAAGAAAGAAAGAAAGAAAGAAAGAAAGAAAGAAGAAGAAAGCAGGGAAGAAAGAAGAAAGGGAGGGGGAGGGGCGTCGAGTGAGAGAGAGAGAAGAGAAAGTTGGGTTTTAAACTAATCATTTAGTGGTAGGTACAAAATGAGGGATAAATATTAGGCCTAAAATAAACATGTTTTTACTTTTTGGAATCTAAAAATAAATATTGATAAATATAGGATTTCGAAATTCAAATTAGAGTAAAGATTAATAGTTGAACTGATCAACTAAGAAAATACTCAGTCTAAAATTTAATCTCCGATAAATGTCAAACCAGTTTATTTTCAACTCTAAAATTAAATAAAATGAAAATATGAAAATGCTTTTCTCTTAATCTTATTATTTAAAATATTTTTCTGTACTGGTAATAATAGTGACAATAATGTAACTTATTGTCTAGTAAGCGTGCATTCACTGAAATAAGTCAGTGCTGACGCACCCAATAAAATAATTTGAAGAGAGTAATTTAATTACTCAAACTAAACCATATAACAAAATTAACATAAACATCCATTCTAATTTGATCTAAACACTTAATCTTATTACCAAACAAGGTTATTTTCAAAGAAAATAAGGTTTGGAGCTTACGCTTAGGTCCTAACAAGTCGATTTGGGATCTATTAGGATCAAACAAGTCCATTTAGGCTTCATTAGGACCATAGAAGTTCAATTGGGCCGATCGGGGCAATTGGCCCAATTAGGTCCTAACAAGTCAATTTGGGCTCTATTAGGATCAAACCAGTCCATTTGGGCTCTATTAGGACCAAAGAAGTACAAATTGGCCTAGTTAGGTACTAAATGATCTAAAAAGTCCATTTGGGCTCTATTAGGATCAAACAAGTCCATTTAGGCTTCATTAGGACCATAGAAGTTCAATTGGGCCGATCGGGGCAATTGGCCCAATTAGGTCCTAACAAGTCAATTTGGGCTCTATTAGGATCAAACCAGTCCATTTGGGCTCCATTAGGACCAAAGAAGTACAAATTGGCCTAGTTAGGTCCTATATGACCTAAAAAGTTCATTTGGGCTCTATTTGGATCAAACAAGTCCATTTGGGCTCCATTAGGACCAAAAAAGTACAATTGGAAATGCTTTTCTCTTAATCATATTGTTTAAAATATTTTTCTGTACTAGTAATAATAGTGACAATAACGTAAATTATTGTCTAGTAAGCGTGCATTCACTGAAATAAGTCAGTGCTAACGCACCTAACAAAATAATTTGAAGAGAGTAATTTAATTACTCAAACTAAATCACATAACAAAATTAACATAAACATCCATTCTAATTTGATCTAAACACTTAATCTTATTACCAAACAAGGTTATTTTCAAAGAAAATCATGTTTGGAGCTTACGCTTAGGTCCTAACAAGTCGATTTGGGCTCTATTAGGATCAAACAAGTCAATTTGAGCTTCATTAGGACCATAGAAGTTCAATTGGGCCGATCGGGGCAATTGGCCCAATTAGGTCCTAACAAGTCAATTTGGGCTCTATTAGGATCAAACCAGTCCATTTGGGCTCCATTAGGACCAAAGAAGTACAAATTGGCCTAGTTAGGTCCTATATGACCTAAAAAGTCCATTTGGGCTCTATTTGGATCAAACAAGTCCGTTTGGACTCCATTAGGACCAAAAAAGTACAATTGGAAATGCTTTTCTCTTAATCATATTGTTTAAAATATTTTTCTGTACTGGTAATAATAGTGACAATAACGTAAATTATTGTCTAGTAAGCGTGCATTCACTGAAATAAGTCAGTGCTAACGCACCCAATAAAATAATTTGAAGAGAGTAATTTAATTACTCAAACTAAACCACATAACAAAATTAACATAAACATCCATTCTAATTTGATCTAAACACTTAATCATATTACCAAACAAGGTTATTTTCAAAGAAAATCATGTTTGGAGCTTACGCTTAGGTCCTAACAAGTCGATTTGGGCTCTATTAGGATCAAACAAGTCCATTTAGGCTTCATTAGGACCATAGAAGTTCAGTTGGGCCAATCGGGGCAATTGGCCCAATTAGGTCCTAACAAGTCAATTTGGGCTCTATTAGGATCAAACCAGTCAATTTGGGCTCCATTAGGACCAAAGAAGTATAAATTGGCCTAGTTAGGTACTAAATGATCTAAAAAGTCCATTTGGGCTCTATTAGGATCAGACAAGTTCATTTAGGCTCCATTAGGACCAAAGAAGTACAATTGGGCCGATCGGGGCAATTGTCCCAATTAGGTCCTAACAAGTCGATTTGGGCTCTATTAGGATCAAACAAGTCCGTTTGGGATCCATTATGCCCGAAAAAGTAAAAATTGGCCTAGTTAGGTCCTATATGACCTAAACAGTCCATTTGGGCTCTATTAGGATCAAACAAGTCCATTTGGGCTCCATTAGGACGAAAGAAATACAAATTGGCCCAGTTAGGTCGTATATGACCTAAAAAGTCCATTTGGGCACTATTAGGATCAACCAAGTCCATTTGGGATCCATTAGGACCAAAGAAGTACAATTGGGCCGTACGGGGCAATTGGCCCAATTAGGTCCTACTGAGTCGATTTGGGCTCTATTAGGATCGAACAAGTCCATTGGGGCTCCTTTATGCTTGAAAAAGTACAAATTGACCTAGTTGGGTCGTATATGACCTAAACAGTCCATTTGGGTTCTATTAGGATCAAACAAGTCCATTTGGGCTTCTTTAGGACCAAAGAAGTACAAATTGACCCAGTTAGGTCCTATATGACCTAAAAAGTCCATTTGGGCTCTATTTGGATCAAACAAGTCCATTTGGGCTCCATTAGGACCAAAGAAGTACAAATTGGCCCAGTTAGGTCCTATATGACCTAAAAAGTCCATTTGGGCTCTATTTGGGTCAAACAAGTCCATTTGGGCTCCATTAGGACCAAAGAAGTACGATTGGGACGTACGGGGCAATTGCCCCAATTAGGTCCTACCAAGTCGATTTGTGCTCTATTAGGATCGAACAAGTCCATTGGGGCTCCTTTATGCCCGAAAAAGTACAAATTGGCCTAGTTAGGTCGTATATGACCTAAACAGTCCATTTGGGTTCTATTAGGATCAAACAAGTCCATTTGGGCTGCTTTAGGACCAAAGAAGTACAAATTGGCCTAGTTAGGTCCTATATGACCTAAAAAGTCCATTTGGGCTTTATTTGGATCAAACAAGTCCATTTGGGATCCATTAGGACCAAAAAAGTACAATTGGGCCGTACGGGGCAATTGGCCCAATTAAGACTTAACAAGTCGATTTGGGCTCTATTAGGATCAAACAAGTCCATTGGGGATCCATTATGCCCGAAAAAGTACAAATTGGCCTAGTTAGGTGATATGATCCAAAAAAAAAAAGGATCATGTAAATTTTCGGATCTATCTGATAGTGTGATTTCACATCACATTTCATGTACATTTTTGCATGCATTTTCATATAGTTTAGGCATATTTAAATTGATTTTTAGTAGTTTTTACCTTGGAACGGGTAAGGCGGTTTTGTGGTGTTGTTTTGTAGAAATTAAGGTAAAATGCTCAAGATTGACCATGATGGAGCTTGGATGAAGATAGGGCTTGAAAAGTGAAGAAAATGAGCCAAACAGAGCCTATCACGACCATGATCAAGCAGAGCAGAAGGCAAAAGTCAGAAGTTGTCATGGCCGTGACATGTTAGCTGATCCAGACAGAACCGATCACGGCCTAGCCGTGATGAGTGTCACGGCCGTGACAGACCAAAATTTGAAAGCGCGCCCAAGGAAAATATAAAAAATAACAAATTCCGTGTGAAATCCGTCTGAAATTTTCGGACGGATTTCAGACGGATGTAAGAAATATAAAAAATAACACAATCCGTCTGAAATCCGTCCGAAATTTTCGGACGATTTTCAAATTGATCAATGAAAATATAAAAATAACACAATCAAATCGAAATCCGTCAGGAATTTTGGACGGATTTAAATTTGATGTAAGAAATATAAAAAATAACACAATCCGTCTGAAATCCGTCCGAAATTTTCGAACGGATTTCAGACGGATAAGGGAAAATATAAAAAATAACACAATCCGTCTGAAATCCATCCGAAATTTTCGGACGGATTTCAGACGGATCAGGGAAAATTTAAAAAATAACACAATCCGTCCGAAATTTTCGGACGGATTTCAGACGGATCAAGGAAAATTTAAAAAATAACACAATCCGTCTGAAATTCGTCCGAAATTTGGGACGTATTTCAGACGGATCAAGGAAAATATAAAAAATAACACAATCCGTCTGAAATCTGTCCGAAATTCTCGGAAAATTTCGGACGGAAACAATTCCGTCCGAAAATTCAAGTTTTCTAGTAGTGTTCTCTCTTGTTGCTTGCTTGTATCCACCTTTTGGGTGATGTATTGCTGATTTGGTGTTCCCTAGTATTTCTAGGAAGACTTGGTGTACCCATTATTATTTATAGTGGAAGTTTTTGCTGGACTTGGTCCTGTGGTTTTTATCCCTACACGGGGGAGTCTTCCACGTTAAAATTGTGGTGTCATTGCTATCTATTTTTCTGCCATTGATACTATCCTGTGGAAGAATATTTTTGTTGTGCCTATTTATTTGCACAGGTGAAGGGAAAAATATCTGCTCTATTAGAGATTGTTATCTCTGGCTTTTTCCCGACAAAGTGGTATCTAGAGCTTAGGTTGTTCTGTATTGTGCATTTAAATGGAGGAAAATCAAGGGCCAAATATGATTAAGCTGAACTCTACAAATTATACACTTTGGAAGACCCTCATGGAAGATATGTTATACAGCAAAGACTTGTATGATCCCATTGAGGGGGATGCTGCCCGACCTAAGGATAAAAATGAAAGTGATTGGAAGAAGATGAATAGAAAGGCAGTTGCTTTGATTAGGCAGTGGTTGGATTTGAGTGTATATCCTCATGTAGACACAGAAACAGATGCCCAGAAAATGTGGAAGAAGTTGGCCGAGCTGTATGAGCGGAATAATGTGCAAAATAAAGCATTTCTGATCCGGAAGCTGGTGAATATGAAATACAAAGAAGGGGATTCAATGGCAGAGCATATGAGTATTTTTCAGAATACTGTGAATCAGTTGACAGCAGCAGATATTAAATTAGATGATGAGTTGCAAGCCTTGTTCTTGCTTAGTTCCTTGCCTGACACTTGGGAAGTTCTGGTTGTGACATTGACTAATTCAGCTCCTAATGGGAAGTTGACAATGTCAATGGTAAAAGAGAGCATGTTGAATGAAGAAGCTAGAAGAAATGAGCGTGGTTTGAATGGTACCTCCACTCAGTCAGAAGCACTAGTTGCAGAGTCACGGGGGAGAAGTCAAACCAGACATTTTCATAAGCATGAAAAATCTGACAGTCTTAGCAAGTCAAGAAGCGTGTCCAGGACTAGAAAAGAAGTTAAATGTTATCATTGTGGCAAGGTGGGACACATCAAAAGACAATGCAGGTTCCTAAAGAGAGAGAAGTCAAGAGAAAGAGATGAAGACAAAGAGAAGAAAAATGATAAAGACATAACTGCAGTTGCATCTGATAGTGATGTTTACATTGTCTGTGATGATAATTCTATAAATCTAGCATGCCATGATTCTAGTTGGATTGTTGATTCTGGAGCCTCATACCATGTCACTCCTAGGCATGATTTCTTCTCATCTTATACTGCTGGTGATTTTGGCACAGTTAAAATGAGAAATGAAGGGGTATGTAAAATTGTTGGTATGGGAGATATTTGGATTGAAACCAGCATTGGGTGCAAGCTGCAATTGAAGAATGTCAGACATGTTCCAGATATCCGTCTCAACTTGATTTCTGTTAAAGCCTTGGACATTGAGGGTTATCATACTTACTTTGGTGGTGGCATATGCAAGCTCACTAAAGGGTCACTAGTGGTGGTAAAAGAAGAAAGCCTCACTACTCTCTACAGGATGCCTGGAAAGTTAAGCAAGGAGGAAGTGAATGCAGTTGAAGATGCTTCTTCTGATTTGTGGCATATGCGCCTTGGTCACTTGAGTGAGAAAGGACTCAACATCCTTGCCAGAAAAAATTCTCTTCCTATGAAAGGTACACCGTTAAATACTTGCTCTCATTGTTTTGTTGGAAAACAACATAGAATTTCATTTCGTAGTTCTGGTCCTCATAGGAGGCCAAATGTTCTTGATTTAGTTCATACTGATGTTTGCACTATGGATTGTAAGTCTCTTGGTGGTGCTTCATACTTTGTTACTTTTATTGATGATCACTCTAGAAAAGTGTGGGCTTTTGCTTTGAAATCTAAAGACCAGGTACTTGGTGTCTTCAATCACTTTCATGCAAGTGTTGAAAGAGAAAAAGGAAGCAAGTTGAAATGTGTCCGAGCAGATAATGGTGGTGAATACAGGGGTCCGTTTGAAGAATATTGCAAAGAACATGGAATCAGGCTTGAGAAGACAGTTCCAAAGACACCTCAACATAATGGAGTTGCAGAGAGAATGAACCGTACCATTAATGACAGAATCAGGTATATGCTCTCTCATGCAAAATTACCCTAATCCTTTTGGGGTGAAGCAATGGGAACTGCAGTGGATTTGATCAACCTTTCTCCTTCTGTGCCACTAGATGGTGATGTTCCAAACAGAGTATGGACAGGGAAAGATGTCTCTTATAGTCATTTGAGAGTGTTTGGCTGCAGGACTTTTGTTCACATTCCAAGAGATGAGAGGTCCATGCTCGATGGAAAATCCAAACAATGTGTCCTCTTGGGTTATGGTTATGAAGAGTTTGGTTATAGACTATGGGATCCAGCTGACAGAAAAATTATCAGAAGCCGGGATGTGATATTTCTTGAAGACCAAACCATTGAAGATTTTGAGAAAGCTGAGAAACAGAAACCGGTTGCCAGAAGCTATATTGATGTTGTGCCTAAACCCCCTACTGGAACTCTTGTTGAAGGGGGAGATATACAGGTAGATGATGGGAATGCAAATGATGACCCTACACCTCACCATGATGAACCAGTTGAAGAGGTTCCATTTGAGCCACCAGTTGAGCCTCAGTTGAGAAGATCTACTAGAGAGCGTCATGCTTCCCAAAGATACACTCCACATGAGTATGTGATGATCACTGATGGTGGAGAGCCAGGAAGTTATGAAGAGGCTATTGTAAATGTGCACAAGGAAGAGTGGTTGAAGGCCATGCAAGAAGAAATGAATTCCTTGCATGAGAACCACACATTTGAATTGGTGAAGTTGCCTAAGGGTAGGAAAGCACTCAAGAACAAGTGGGTGTTCAAGCTGAAATCAGAAAAGAATAGCTCCCAACCAAGGTACAAAGCAAGATTGGTTGTGAAAGGCTTCAATCAGAGGAAAGGTATTGAATTTGAAGAAATCTTCTCACCTGTGGTGAAGATGTCCTCTATTCGAGTTGTGCTTGGATTAGCAGCTAGCTTGAACCTAGAGGTTGAACAACTTGATGTGAAGACAGCATTCTTTCATGGTGATTTGGAGGAGGAAATTTATATGGAGCAACCTGAAGGCTTCAAGGTCAAAGGAAAAGAGCAGCTTGTGTGCAAGTTGAAGAAAAGTTTGTATGGACTCAAGCAAGCACCAAGGCAATGGTACAAGAAATTTGATTCTTTCATGGAGAAACATGGTTATAGTAAAACCACTTCAGATCACTATGTGTTTGTGAAGAAATTCCTTGATGATGATTTTATTATCCTCTTGCTATATGTGGATGACATGTTGATTGTTGGTCATGACACAAATAAGATTGATTGTCTGAAGAAAGATTTGAGCAAGGCCTTTGCTATGAATGATTTGGGTCCTGCAAAGCAAATCCTTGGCATGAGAATTACTCGTGATAGAAAGAATGGTAAATTGTGGTTGTCTCAACATAAGTATATTGAGAAGGTATTAGAGAGGTTTAACATGAGCAATTCCAAACCTGTTAGTACTCCACTTGCAAGTCATTTCAAGTTGAGCTCTCAACAATGCCCTACAAGTGAGAAAGACAAAGAAGAGATGAAGAAGGTTCCTTATGCATCCACGGTTGGTAGTTTGATGTATGCTATGGTATGCACAAGGCCGGATATTGCCCATGCCGTTGGAGTTGTTAGTCGTTTTCTTTCTAATCCTGGTAGAGACCATTGGCAAGCAGTGAAGTGGATTTTCAGGTATCTCAGAGGCACTTCCAGAGTATGTTTATGCTTTGGGGGTAGTCAACCTGTGTTAGATGGCTACACAGATTCAGATATGGCCGGTGATGTTGATTCTAGAAAATCTACTTCTGGATATTTGATGACTTTTGCAGGGGGAGCGGTGTCTTGGCAATCAAGATTACAAAAATGTGTTGCTTTGTCTACCACTAAGGCTGAGTATATTGCCATTACTGAAGCTTCTAAATAACTTTTGTGGATGCAGAAATTCCTACAAGGGTTGGGCCTCAAGCAAGAGAAGTTTATGTTATTTTGTCACAATCAGAGTGCTATCCATCTCAGCAAGAATCCAACTTTTCATTACAGGTCAAAGCACATTGAGGTGTGGTATCATTGGATATATACGATATGCTAGAGATGAAGACATTTTCACTTGAAAAGATCCATACTGATGATGAAAATGGTTCATATATAATGACAAAGACCTTGCATACGACAAAGTTGATTTGTTGCAGAAAGATAGTGGGCATGGTTGAGCAGTATCTTCCCACTTAGTCGGGAAGGGGGAGATTTTTTGGGTGGGTTCCCTCCTAAATGGGACCCACTAGATAAAAAGTAAAAGCAAAGAAAAGAAAAAAAAAAAAGAATGGTTGTTAATGGGCCAAGCCCATGTGGCATTAAAATAAAAAAAAGGGGAAACTTAAAAGTTCAAATAAAAAGGAAAGAAAGGGTTTTAGTCTGAGAGGTGCCAGACGTGAGAAAGAAAAGAAACAGCGCCGCAAGAAGAAAAGAGAAGAAGAAAGAGGGTTCAGGTGGTGGAAGGTGGTACAGCAAACTTGCTCCGTTTTTGCTGAAATTTCAGTATGTTATTCCTACCAATGAGCTCGTTAGTTTGATATATTCTATTTGTTGTTTTGCCTTCTCTTTGAGCCGAGTTGTTATACCCATTGTTGTGGGGTTTCTCTCTTGTTGCTTGCTGGTATCCACCTTTTGGGTGATGTATTGCTGATTTGGTGTTCCCTAGTATTTCTAGGAAGACTTGGTGTACCCATTATTATTTATAGTGAAAGTTTTTGCTGGACTTGGTCCCGTGGTTTTTATCCCTACAATGAGGAGTCTTCCACGTTAAAATTGTGGTGTCATTGCTATTTATTTTTCTGCCATTGATACTATCCTGTGGAAGAATATTTTTGTTGTGTATATTTATTTGCACAGGTGAAGGGAAAAATATTTGCTTCATTAGAGATTGTTATCTCTGACTTTTTCCCAACAACCAAGAGAAATGATGCTTCCAAAGGTTAAACAGAAGCCATTAATACTAACTTCATTTGAAACAGAGACATAAGAATGAAAAAAAAATCACGATATTCCTTCTTAGAAACCCGATATTTTGTGTATCAATTGGATTTACAAACTAATTAAGAAAATTCCATCAGTATCACAATTTGAAAACTAAAAATTGAAAGAATTCATACTTACCTTCTTCAAACAGAGGCATAAGGATGAAATAAAATTGCGATGTTCTCTTTCAGAAACCCCAGATTTTATGTATCTATTGGATTTGCTTATTAAAAATGAAATTTCATCAATATCAGGAAATAAAAAGGAGAGAACTTATATTTACCTTCTTTAAATGAAGACATGAAAACAGAAAGGAATTGTGACATTAATTCTTCTTAGAATCTTCTCACTTTGCGTCTCTGGATTTGGAAACTAATGAACAAAATTACATCAGTATCACGATTTGGAAAGTAAAAAGGAAAGAACTTATACTTACATTTTTCAAACGAAAACATTAGAATGAAAATAAATCGCGATAATCCTCTTAGAAAATACTTTGTCTCTAGATTTTGAAACAAAAAAGGAAATCTCATCACTATCACGATTTGGAAACCAAAAGGGAAATAATTCATACTTACCTTTTTTATAAACAGAGCCAAAGGACGCACTTGAGTCTGATAATTAAAAATTCTAACAGAAAATGCTGCAAGGGATTGGAAACATATACATGGATACACGATGCAAATACGGTGCACCAAATACTAATTTCATACAGAAAAACGAAGGATCAACAATATTGCCCCTTATTTGATTATCAATTCTTTTTAAAACAAATATGATGCAAATACGGTGCACCAAATACTAATTTCATATAGCTAAAATACACAAACAATGGTTCAAATAGGGAAATACAGCTATTATACTTAGTTGATCATCTCTGTTGATGTGTCAAATGAAAATACCACATTAGCTGATCAACATGGAGCAAGATTGTACCGGCAAGAGTGTTGGTGCAACTTAGACGAAACCCAAACTCGTTTAAGGCAAGGTCACACCGGAACTATTTCCACCCTTACTAAATGCGTAAACTTTAAGCAATAATACTGAAATAGTGACGACGGAGCTGAGAGGTAAGGTGACTCAATCAAACAATATAATTAGGTTTGAACTCAAATGTCAAAGTACGTACGAACAATCTTTTTAACGGGAAAACAGCAAATTACTCTCTCTTCTTGTCTAACGGACAAAGCTGAGCCTGAGTTGAAGCATCCATGTTTTTTCATCATTAAACGGATAAATTCTAGCATTGATATTTGCCCACGAAAAATCCCAGAACCAGAATAAGAAAATGGTGCAAGACCGTACTATCATATACCGATAATAATATGTACTTGCAAGAACTCTATTATTTACTATAAATAAATATTCTTTACACATATTTCATTTCATGCTAATTTGTTTGTGATCATCTAATTATAATTATTTCGACTTATTTTTTACACCTCTAGTATTTACACAACTTGTAGTAATTAGGTCCAAGAATTGTATATCAAGTATTATTCTGTTATTATAGTTTTTCCTTTTAGTTGTCACTAGTTACATCTTAGATGTGACAATATCCACCTGATTAGTGCATGAAATTAAAAGCATTACTGGAAAAAGAGAGGCACAGGGACAATTATTTAGAGGCATGATTCGTGAAAGTGTTTACCGACAAGGTGCACGTTCAGTGTCATCTTTGAGCTAGCCATTATTGTAAGCAAGTTCAAGAAGAACACGAGTTGAAAGTGCATGTATCTAAAAGAGGATGAATGATTAACAAAGACCAAGAAAGGAAAGAAAGAGAAGTCAATTGAATTCGACAAATGATAATAATTTTATACTTTTTTCCTAACATTCTTCTTTTCACATAACATATTATCAACAATCTTCTACCATTTTGTTTAGCCCAAACTTACAACCAATTTCGTCTGAATAGTGAATAATGCGTTTGGTAAGGCGTGCAAGCCAATTTCCTCATTTATATTTTGGATTTAACTGATATAATATATATATATATATATAGTGTAAAGATTTTTTTACAGTGTCAATCAAATATAAATTTTCATGTCAAAATGATTAAAAATTACACTGATTTTTTTAAGTTCATATAAAATTTAATTATTACTTTTTAAATTATAAAAAAGACATGTATTTAATTTATTCAGATATAATCTCCAAAATATAAATTAAATAAAATTATTTAAAACTATTAAAATTATAAATATGATTTGCATAATTAATTTTTTTAGTCTTTATTAACTAGGTATCCCCCGAGAAAGTTGTGTGACTAACCATCGGATGACACATCAATATTAAAAAAGAATAAATTACACACTACTACCTTGAAGTTTTTTAAAACAACAACAAACCCCAAACATAACCTCGAATTAAACCTCACCTCAATTTTTAGTGTTGACTAATCATTGACTTAGCACCGTAATTAAGTCATTAAAAATAAAAAAATATAATTAATTATTTGATATCTATACACTTTTTTTTATAGGTAAATGTTAACATATTAGTTGTTAATTTTCTCATTTTGTCAAGGTTTGAACCTTTGACCTCTCACACCTTCAACACCTTAAACCCTTACCTTACCACTTGAGCTACCCCAACCCCCCTTTGATATCTATACACTAAAAAGGTTTTTAAAGATTGATAATATGGGGCGTTTGGTAGACAAATTTTCTTCTTGGGAATCATGATTACCAAGAATCTAGATTAATAAGAATGTTAAAAATGTATTTGATAAGTCTTAAATATTCCGGGGAAAGTTACTTGGAATCAAAGATTCCCATATTTAGTATAAGAGCATCTTTCTTTGGATTGTTAGTATTGATTTCAAAAACACCCTTAAACCCTTAAATATAGATTAATTGAGAATAAAAAATTAAAATTAAAATATTATAAAAATGTTAAAAATATATTTTTTTAATAGTGTTTATTAGTATTTGAGGATGCCTTGATTTTATGTTTGGGTTCATTTCTCTCAAATAAAATATATATTAACAAAATATTAATATTGTCCATGGAAAATTAGGGTATAATAGTATTTTGAAAAAAAAAAAAAAAGTTCCACGTCATTGGAAAACTAGGATTCTCACCTCTTCCTATGGGAATGTTTTCTGGGGGAAACATAGCCAAAAAATATTCTTATGATTCTTAGTTTTCAGTGATTGTCTTTTTTTAAATAAAAAAAAAAACCAAACGTGAGAATTTATTATTCCTAAAAAACTAAAAAAAATATATTCTACCAAACGCCACTTAGGATTTCTTGTTTACAGAATAAAGTTATTTTTTTTATTTTAAAAATAAAATGTATAATTTGAAAATCTTAAAAAAAAGGAACATATATAATTTATATGAGTATTTATCTTTTCAACCTATTATATAAGCTTTTATATATAGAATATAAACAAACATACCACGCTTTTAATTATTTTGTCTATAGAATATATGATTTATCATAATAACTGTTGCTTATAAAGATAATAAAAATATTGTTTTAATAGGCATCTTTGACTACAATAATGAAGATAAGTTTGTCTCTATCTTTTATATTGTGTGCATCCACTACAAAAAAAGGTTATTTAGCGATAAAAAATAGTGACCGAATTTGTTGGTTACTGTTTGCGATCGAAATAGCGACCGATTGTAGGATCTAAATCAAACACTGATTAGAGTTGATACTGCGACCGAAATAGAGCGTAGCAGAGTTATCGGTCTCTATTTCGGTCGCAAAATAAAGGAAAGTAAAAGTAAAAAATTTATGACTTTTTAGCGACCGAAATGGCGACCGAGTTAAATGCAACGGTTAAATTTATCTATCTTTGCGACCGATGTTAAATCGGTCATTAAACAGCACGTAAAAAATTAAAATAGAGCGTGTTAGCGACCGAATTTTAAATCGGTTGCTAAATTTATGAATTCAAATTTCAAATTAACCCATTTATCAACTGATTTAGCGACCGAATAATTCGATCTCTAAAACTAAAATCCCTAAATCGCGATTTCCTTCCTCTCTTTTCTTCTCTTCTCTCTCACACGCAGGCGGTGCATCAGCTCCTCTCCGGTGACCACCTCCGCCAGCTCCTCTTCGGCCATCACCTCCTCCACACGGTAAGCATACGTCTCTCTCTCCCTCTCCTTCTCTCTCTCACTCGCGTCTCTCTCTCCCTCTCCTTCTCTCCTTCTCTCTCTCACTCGCGTCTCTCTCTCCCTCTGTCTCTCTCTCTCTTTGCAGGTTTTGCGCGGTTTGCAGGCTCTGTTTGCAGGTTTTGCACGATTGAGAGAGCACCCTCTTGGGCCGCCGCACCGCCGTCTCTGCAACTGTGAAGGGTAGGTTATTCAAGTGCCTCCCTTTCTTCTTTCAATCCAAGATCGTGATTGCACTCATCATTCATTAGGTGGAGTAGCAAGTTGTATACTATTTGATTGGTTGAACCTTTGATCTATGTGATGTTGCCTGTTGATGATTGAAGCTGTTAAGCATTGAAAATTAGATTTTCTGTTCTCTGTTACTTGCTAAACTGTTTGGTATTGATCAAATGGGTAAAGTTTCTGGGGATTATTGTCTTGTTTAAACAGTATGATAGGATTTGAGGGTAATGATAGCAGGGTGTTTGATGAAAAGCCTGAATTACCATGATTTGAAAAGTATATATTTTTGCTAGGTGGTGCAGGTGCAGGTGTTGATTGGTTTTTAATTGTACTTTAAAATTGCTTGCTTTATGACTACTTGAGTTCTGGTATTTTAGTGTTTATAGGATCATTATACTTCTGCCACCTTTTTGCATATATCCAATTGGTTCTAATCTGGTTTTGTTTCTACTTTTTAAATCCCTCTTTTGGTGTAGCTAAAGGTAAATAATATTTTTGTGATGTTAAAAATGAAAATAACTTAACTGAATGATCATTGTTTTAATTTGATTGACCTTTTATGATATTTATGCTATGGTTATTGCCTAAGAGGATTTTTGATTTCGCAAGTCATCTTGGTGAACATGCTACGCTGGTTTGTCTCATGTGCATTGCTCCATTTTACCACTTTTCTTTTTATTACTTCTTTTATTTTACCTCTCTGTTTAGGGTTCCTGCACTATCAGTTCCCCACACTCTCTTCCCTTCCATTCACGCCACCTGCACACAGCACACTTTGGGCACACTTATATAAGTTGTTGAAGTACATAACATACCTTTTTTTTTATTGCTTTGCCACTAAAACAATGCCCGGCTTAAACAAGCTATGGTACTGATATGTAATGAAAATGTTTTGTTTATACTTTCATGAGTGGCAAGTGTCGAAGTAGGTTAATGATTTCGAAGTTTATACTTTTATAACAAGAGCCTTTGTTGATGTTATTATTTTTTCTTACAGTTTTCTTTGTCTATTGACAACCGCTCTAGTCGTCACCCGTTTTCATTATTTGCTTGGAGTTGAGGTAGGTCAAATACTCTATCTTTTTCTTTGTTGCTAGTGGTTTTTGAAGACTTTGATTTGATTTGTTGATTGTTAGTGAAGAGCTGAGCTCAATAGGATTCTGGTTGTGTGCTGGTAGATTAGAAATGATGCATGTGGTTGCAATTGAATATGTTGTTTGTTAGTGGAGAACTGAGATCAATAGGATGCTGGCTGTGTGCTGGTAGAATAAAATTGATGCATGTGGTTGTAAACTTTATATGTTGTTTATTAGTGGAGAGCAGAGCTCAATAGGATGGATGTGTCAATTTTATGCCTTGATTGCCATTTTTATGTCCTTATTAACGTTTTGTCGCTAAAATTGTGCTCTGTATATAGAGTTAAATTTGTATCTTCTGTTATGGTTAATGAGTTAGAATAGCCTTAGTGGAGAGCAGAGCTCAATAGGATGTGATCCTGTCAAAAAGGCGGGATGGTTGTTGTGTGTTGCTAATTTAGAAGTTATGCATGTGTTTGACAATTATGTGTTACTTGTTAGTGGAGAGCAGTTGTGTAACTATGGTGTTTGTGCGCGAGCCACTGATGGCAATGTAGAGGATGATTTCTATGGGGTTCTAACTGACATCCATGAACTCGATTATACCGGTTTCCCTGTGACGAAGTTAGTTATCTTCAAGTGTGATTGGTTTGATCCTACTCTTGACGTAGGGACAAAAATCGATAAAAAATATGGTATTGTTCAAGTTAGGTTGTCTCGAAGGTATAATAAGGCGTACGACCCATTCATTTTTTCATAACAGGCAGATCAAGTTTATTACTCGCCATATCCCGAAGGACATCAAGGCTGGTTGGGTGTTATTAAGATAAAAGCTCGCAGTATAATTACTGATAATGTAATCAACCAGCCTGAAAAGATGCTCCGTACCAAGATGATGAGTTTTCAAGACCCCACGTACCGTTGCAAATTACGCCGGACATTATTGTTAATTCTCTGGCGGACATTTCCGGAAATGGGGACAAAGTTGAAAGAGAGTTAATGGATCAATCCGAGTTGGACGCAGCTAGCGAAGGCACATTCCGATCACGTGAGACTGATGATAGAGGGTGAATTTAGTGACGGAGATTCTACTTAGGTAATTTATGTCATAATTCATTGTGTAAATGTCATTTTACTTAGGTAATTTATTTTTGTATTATTTACACTGTTGTGTAATCATCTTTTCATTTTTTACACAGATGGCAGATTCCTCTAGAGGTAGGGGTCGTCGTGGAGGTCGTGCTATGAGAGTCCCTTCGCCGGCCGACCCATAGCCTTCAGATCGAGACCACCCTACCAGCACCTCTGTGGACGGGACACCTCAGGGTGATGGAGTTGCACCCCCTACCCAGCCTCATGTGGTCGGGACACAGGCTGCACCCTCATCATCCACACCTATGATAGGACCATCATCATCATCGGGACAGGAGAGTCGTGGTCCATCCGACAGGAGGATTCTTCTTATCCCTAGGGGGGATAACAAGTAAGCTAATTTAATTTTTTAATATATATAAAGTATCGTTAATTTCTATTTACTTGTTTTTTCTACTATATTTATAACATTTATTAATGCTCTAATTTTGTTGCAGCTTTCTGCCTGCGAAGGGCCCTTCTGATTCGATATCGAAGATCCTACGATGCAAGTTTGATGGTTGTTGACGGATCTGGGCAAGTATACCCAGTCGTGCAAGTAATACGGTGGTGAGACCGTTTTATCGTTCCCACGAGGACTGCGACAAGTACTAGCACGTACCAATTCAACTACTATCTAATCGATTCTTTGGATGGAAGGGAGCTCAATATGACATATCAAGCCCACAAAAGTAAAAATAAACAGAATAAGAAAAACAAACTCTTTTTGTAATTTTCTCAAACACTTGGAAGGCAATTAAAGATGGTTTTCAAATATGATAAAAGATGTTGGGATTAGGTTCACTAAACTTCATCCCCATGCAATAAAATGACTAATAAACAGTTTCTACTTCAAATATGACAATCAATCCACTAGATTACTCAAGCCCCGATTCCTCAGATGACAAGAGCCTCAATCCACTAATAGACCCTAATTCCTTAGGTGGCCTAGATTAATGAATTTGCATGATGATTAGGGATTACGCAATTGCTAATAAACCTAGTTCCATTCCTAGATACAAGGTTTACTAGGTGATTAATTTCAGTTCCGGTTCTAATACGAATTTTTCAATTGCATATCAAAACACTAATCAAGTCATGGGGGTGCTAGCCACAACAAGCATTAAGCACAGAAAATCAATCACTCAATAAAGAAGTAAAAACCATATTACAAGGTCAAGTCAAATACATGAGAATTCAGAAATAGCTACCCTAACCCCAACAATGGGAGTTTAGCTACACATCATTAAAGAATAAGGGAAAAGAAAAGATACTGAGATGAAGGAAGGGAAGAATTCCATGGAAGGATGCGCCCAGCCACCACAGCAGCAGAAGTTGCGTTTTATAGGGTTTCTTGGCCGCCTCCTTTCCTCCCAATCAATCCTCCTCCTAGTTCTGCCCTAAAACAGCTTATAACAGGGGTTTTGGGTTTCGCGCGCTCGCGGGGCGAGACGTAGCTCGCGAGGCGAATGTTAAAAATCTGCTGTTTCAGAGATTGGATCTCTCGCGAGGCGAGACAGTAAGGGTCTTCTCAAATACACCCGTGATGAGTATCAAGACCTGGGCGTGATGGCTTCTGGTCCTCAGGCTTGCGAGGCGAGACATGGTTCGTGTGACGAGACAGAAATGGTTGCATTCTCTGGCATAGTCAGCCTTCAGGCTCGCGAGGCGAGGTGTGATTCGCGGGGCGAGACAGAAAGGATGACATTCTGCTGTTTTTTGCTGGTCTTCAGTCTCGCGAGGCGAGTAGCCTCTCGCGGGGTGGGCATTCCCAGAATTCTGCTTGGCTCAATTTCTTCTCTTTTCAGGCTCTATCTTCATCCAAGCTTCATCATGGACAAATCTTGGGCAATTAATCATAAATTCCTGCAAAACAACACACCAAACCACCTTATCTGTTCCAAAGGAAAAACTAACCAAAATCAAACTAAAATGGCCTAACTATATGCAAATGCATGCAGAAATGTACATGGATTTATGATGTGAAATCACACTATCAAATCACCCCAAGCTTATTCAATTGCTTGTCCTCAAGCAATCACTAAGGCCAGAAGATATAGACAAACAGACCACAGATAGTGAACCAAGAACCCGAGTACATAATCCAAGTAACAGGCAACTCAAATAAATCAGCAAGAGACAATCAGTTTCATGTCCAATTAGAGGCTTAGGTTTCTTAGACTCATATTCTCACCTATTAGGGCACTCTATCTCACCTGAAGATCACCCCAAGCTTGTTCATTTGCTTGGCTCTCTTTCTCACCTCACTCAAATGTTAGGGATATAAGACAATTCGCTCCATTTTCCTCAAGGAATGAATTCTACCATAGGCTTGACTATCAACCAAATCTCTACTTTATTAATGAAAACAATTAAAAATCAAGAGGTCTTTTGCTTTGGTTGTAACGGGGCCATGGGATTTATCGTTAGGTGGGGAAGTCAAGAAAAGGAAATTTCAAAAGGGCTAAACACAATCAAGAATTGCAAAGCATGACCTTCTAAAATACCTTTTTGGGTTTTGATTCCTTTTTCCACCTTTCTTTCTTTTTATTTCATTTCTCACTTTCTTTTGTCATCCCCTTCTCCATAGAATTTTATTCTTCTTTTATTTTTCTTTTATTTGGAGAAAGGGAGATTTCCAGCTCAAGAGAAATATTTTTCTAATTTTCTCATCCCAAACTTTTTCAACTACCTTTTTACCCTTTTGTAATACTTTAGAAGGTCCTATCAAGCATCATTCAACAAAGTAATTTAAGGTACCAAGAAAAGTATTTTTATTCTTTCAGGCTCAAAATTGGGCAACTAAGGGGTAGCATTTAGTCAATCAAAGGTCAAAAGGCCGGAAAAATACCTAGTGCCTCAATCATTTTCAAAAAATGTTTTCAAAAATTTTTAAGCTTCAAAACGGTTTCAAGTCAAGTTCTAGAGAAAGCAATCCAAGAGGAATAACACTCTAACACAAAGAATGGGGTATATTTGGTGAGTACCCCTTTGGCTCAAAATCTCACATTTTAGTAGTTCAAAAATTAGTGAGCAACACAAATCTATGAAACCATATGCTAATTATCAACCATCACAGTTCATCTCAAGCATTTTCATTTGCAGCCTTATCACAAGAATGAAAAATTGGGTTCAACAATTCACTATCTCAAGTTATTTGGCACTTAGTTCTCACAATTGGATACAAATTTCAGGCAAGGGGCAATCTAATCATGTGAACATGCAAAGCTATCATGCAAAACTATATGAATGCAACATGAAGGATGCAAAAATACCCCTACCCCAAGCTTAAAAATTTACATTGTCCCTAATGTAAACAATCAAGTTGGAGAGAGGAAAGAAAAATTGGAACGACTTACCGAGGCGGCGGCGGGTGCTGGCTCACATGTCTAGTCAGAAGGAATTGCATGAAAATTGGGTCACGGCCGTGATGCTTCTCCTTCCTCCTTTCTCTGAAAAACACTTAACAAACCTATTAATCTATGATATTTTCCTCTTGATCTTCTCAAATTATTCAAGAGGTTAAAATCAAAAACAAAATCTAACTAAAGAGAAGGGTTAAGAAAATTTGGGCTGCCTCCCAATAAGCGCTTCTTTAACGTCACTAGATTGATGGGCTTCTTTCAATTAACCGGGGTCGACTGGGCATAGAAGTGCAGGAGCACTTTTCTTCCATGGAACTCCTTTAAAGAGCTGATTTTGCTTATAAGGCCAACATTTGCGCTTCCGTTTTGCCCTTTTCACTCTGAGCTTCGTGGCCTTTTTCTTACTCCTTCCCGGCGGAAGTTCTGTTCTCACATGATGGGCAAACCCGACTTCAACACCATTGGATGCATCATTTGTCTTGCAGACCTTCGGAGTTGTTTTCATGTTGAGCTCTTCCTTCTTAGTCATGACAGCAAATTGATTGGAATGAGCTTCCAAATCACCCAAACAGTCTTCTACTTCCTTCGCCTCTTCCTCAGCAAGATTTTCAATAGAACTCATGTTTACCTTCCTAAGAGTAGAGTGGTGCTGATGTGCAAAGGCTTCTCTAGCCACTACGTCCACAACGTCCATGCGGAAACAATTCTCTTCATCACTCGGGCGATGCATAGCTTCAAATACATTGAAAGTAACCTCTTCATCTTGCACTCTGAATCGAAGTTGGCCTTTTTGTACATCTATCAAAGTACGACCAGTTGCTAGAAAAGGTCTCCCCAATATCAGTGGAACTTCTGCATCCTCCTCCATGTCTAATATCACAAAATCCGCTGGGAAGATAAACTTATCTACTTTTACCAGGACATCTTCCAGAATACCATAAGGACGCTTGATTGATCTATCAGCTAGCTGCAACGCCATCCTTGTTGGTTTTACCTCACCAACTCCAAGCTTGTTCAAAATCGAAAGCAGCATCAAATTGATACTCGCCCCCAGGTCACACAATGCCTTCCCAATAGCAACACTCCCAATAGTGCAGGGGATTGTAAAACTACCAGGATCCTTAAGCTTTGGAGGTAGCTTCCTTTGAAGTATCGTACTGCACTCTTCAGTCAAGGCAACAGTCTCGCCTTCTTTAAACTTTCTTTTCTTTGTGACCAACTCCTTCATGAATTTTGCATAAGTTGGCATCTGCTCTAGTGCTTCAGCAAAGGGTATGTTGATCTGTAACCGCTTGAAGATATCAAGGAATTTGGCAAACTGTTCTTCCTTCTCCTTCTTCTTGCTCAAATGAGGATATGGCAACTTCACATAAGAGGGGATCACTTGAGGCTTGTCTCCATATTTTAAAATCTGACTTTTAGTCTTCCTCAAGATTGAATTCTCATCCACTAGCTTCCCCCTCTTGTCTTTTTCACCATCTTTTTCTTCCTCCTCAACTATAACCTCTTTGCCTTTTTCCTTTTTTTCCTCAGCACTCAATTCTGTTTTTCCATCAACTCTCTGATTCTTCACCAAAGGCTCACCGCCCACATTCTCAAGACTTTTACCACTCCTCAAAACAACAGCATTGCAATGCTCCTTAGGATTAGTTTGAGTGTTACCTGAAAAACTGCTGCTAGATTGCTCCGCTAGGTGCTTTGCAATTTGTCCAACTTGAACCTCCAAATTTTTTATAGAAGCATCGATATTTTCTGGTTTGACATGGTCAATTGCATGAACTGATTGAGGGTGTTCTCCAAGATAGAAACCCGGTCTTGAGGCGGTTGTGTAGGAAGAGGCTTGCTTGTTTGTCCGGCATCTTGCTTCCAACCAAAATTTGGTTGATTCCTCCACCCTTGGTTGTAGTTGTTAAGGAATTGGTTGTTGCCTTGCCGCCCATAGTTCCCCATATAATTAGCTTCCTCGTGGGAACTAGGTGGTGCCTCACATCTTCCATTATCATGATCTCCTCCACAAAAATCACATCTCATTACCTGTTGTGGTGGCATGGTTGTCCCTTGAACAGTTTGGAGTTGTTGTGGGAGTTGAGCTAGTTGCTTGGTAAGATACTCCAGTTGTTGTGTCATGAGCTTGTTCTGAGCCAACAGTCCAGTTTGTGAATCTAACTCCAACACCCCCCTTCTTGATGTGGGACCCCGATCATGATGCATCAAATAATCATTCGATGCCATAGTCTCTATCAAAATCAGTGCTTCCTCTGCTGTCTTTGTGTTCATGGACCCTCCAGCTGAGGCATCCAACATATACCTGGTTGATGGCCTCAGTCCATTGCAGAATGTTTGCATCTGAGTAAGATCATCAAACCCATGATTTGGACATCTTCGGAGCAATTCCTTGAACCTTTCCCAGGCGTCATGAAGAGTCTCACCTTCTTGTTGAGCAAAGCTTATGATGTCACTCATTGTCTTCACAAATCTTGAGGTGGGAAAGAATCTTGCCAGAAATTTTGCCTCTAAGTCATCCCATGTAGTGAAGCTCCCCCCTGGTTGTGATTGGAGCCAAGACTTGGCTCTATCTCTTAGAGAAAAAGGGAACAACCTCAGGCGAATTGCATCATCGGAGGCACCATTTATCTTCACCTTGTCACACAACTCCAGGAAATTGGAGACATGACTGTTAGGATCTTCCTTCTCCAACCCGGCAAACTGATTTTGTGAAACCATATTGATGAGAGTTGGCTTGATTTCAAAATTTTTGCAGTTCACTGGAGGCCTCACTATGCTAGTGACATGCCGGTTGACATTTGTATTGGCATAGCCACCAAGTGTCCTCCGTGGTGGAGCACCTTCACCATTGCCTGCCATCCCGAGTCTTTCTTGAGGAGCTTGAGAAGTGGCAATCTCTTGTTCTTCTTCTTGTTGTTCTAACAGTCTCTACTCTCTTGCTTGCCTCCGATTTCCTCTAGCTGTTCTTTCAATTTTAGGATCGTAGAGGAGTTGGTCAGCTGGGATAGTACCTCGCATACACAAACAGTCTAACAACACGGGTGTTAGCAGTAACTGTTAGCACACAAACAACAAACACACACACACACACACAAAAAATGAGAGCAAAACAAAACAGAAAAAATGACAGCAAATAGATTATAACAGAATTTTTTTTGCCTAAATTAGTAACCGAAATGGATATGCTAATTTTGAAACGCAGTCCCCGGCAACGGCGCCAAAAACTTGTTGACGGATCTGGGCAAGTATACCCAGTCGTGCAAGTAATACGGTGGTGAGACCGTTTTATCGTTCCCACGAGGACTGCGACAAGTACTAGCACGTACCAATTCAACTACTATCTAATCGATTCTTTGGATGGAAGGGAGCTCAATATGACATATCAAGCCCACAAAAGTAAAAATAAACAGAATAACAAAAACAAACTCTTTTTGTAATTTTCTCAAACACTTGGAAGGCAATTAAAGATGGTTTTCAAATATGATAAAAGATGTTGGGATTAGGTTCACTAAACTTCATCCCCATGCAATGAAATGACTAATAAACAGTTTCTACTTCAAATATGACAATCAATCCACTAGATTACTCAAGCCCCGATTCCTCAGATGACAAGAGCCTCAATCCACTAATAGACCCTAATTCCTTAGGTGGCCTAGATTAATGAATTTGCATGATGATTAGGGATTACGCAATTGCTAATAAACCTAGTTCCATTCCTAGATACAAGGTTTACTAGGTGATTAATTTCAGTTCCGGTTCTAATACGAATTTTTCAATTGCATATCAAAACACTAATCAAGTCATGGGGGTGCTAGCCACAACAAGCATTAAGCACAGAAAATCAATCACTCAATAAAGAAGTAAAAACCATATTACAAGATCAAGTCATATACATGAGAATTCAGAAATAGCTACCCTAACCCCAACAATGGGAGTTTAGCTACACATCATTAAAGAAAAAGGGAAAAGAAAAGATACTAAGATGAAGGAAGGGAAGAACTCCATGGAAGGAGGCGCCCAGCCACCACAGCAGCAGAAGTTGTGTTTTCTAGGGTTTCTTGGGCGCCTGCTTTCCTCCCAATCAATCCTCCTCCTAATTCTGCCCTAAAACAGCTTATAACAGGGGTTCTGGGTTTCGCGCGCTCGCGGGGCGAGACGTAGCTCGCGAGGCGAATGTTAAAAATATGCTGTTTCAAAGATTGGATCTCTCGCAAGGCGAGACAGTAAGGTTCTTATCAAATACACTCGTGATGAGTATCAGGGCCTGGGCGTGATGGCTTCTGGTCCTCAGGCTCGCCAGGCGAGACATGGTTCGCGTGGCGAGACAGAAATGGTTGCATTCTCTGGCACAGTCAGCCTTCAGGCTCGCGAGGCGAGGTGTGATTCGCGGGGTGAGACAGAAAGGATGACATTCTGCTATTTCTGGCTGGTCTTCAGTCTCGCGTGGCGAGTAGCCTCTCGCGGGGCGGGCATTCCCAGAATTCTGTTTGGCTCAATTTCTTCTCTTTTCAGGCTCTATCTTCATCCAAGCTTCATCATGGCCAAATCTTGGGCAATTAATCATAAATTCCTGCAAAACAACACACCAAACCACCTTATCTGTTCCAAAGGAAAAACTAACCAAAATCAAACTAAAATGGCCTAACTATATGCAAATGCATGCAGAAATGGACATGGATTTATGATGTGAAATCACACTATCAATGGTCCATGGCCTACATGGAAGGCCATCCCAGGGGGTCATAGGGATCAGTTGTTTCAAGAGTTTAAGGTAGCAATTTATTAAGTTATTTAAATTAAATTTACATTATATATATATACACACACGAATTTCCTAAAAACTGTAAGTTGCAGAAAGAGTATAGGTGTGACGTAGCTTTAGAGGGTCTCTTTAGGGACATATTTAAGCATAAAGGATCCCTGGTCATGAAGAATCTGATGAACAAGCTGAGGAAGGGTAAGAATAAGGGGAAATGGGTGGATCCTGAGATCAGGAGGCAGCTGGACCAGTACTGGGCTACTGAGAAGTTCCAGGAGATCCAGGCCACAGCTCGGCGTAATCGTGCTTCTGATGGTGGCGCATGTACTTGGACTGGCGGGTCTAAATCAACCGTCGCCCACTACGACGAGCCGGTAATACATTAAACTGTTGACTTATTATACTATTTAATTAGTTTTCATTTTTAATTATTCTTATGAATTTAAGATTATATTTTTCTGTGCAGAAAGTACAGAAACAGCGGGCCCCCACTGCTATGGAGTTGGTGGAGAGGACGAAGAAGTTGAAGTCGGGGACATGGGTCAACGACAAGGCCCGTAACTATGTTGTAAGCAAAAAAACAATTTAGTGTTTACTTGTAATTTATTATAAATGATTTGTTAATATTGATTATAATTTTAACTAAATCTCTTCAACTATAATTTGTAGGTGGGCTTCAACGAGAAGAAGGACGATGCCATATCACGTGCCTCAGAGTCACAAGATGAGGTCTTGACTGGTGATGGGCCCAGCTCTCCTATCTCCGTTGACGATAATGCCATTTATTTGGAGGTTGTCGGGGGCAGGAACAAGAAGGGGCACGTGTATGGCCTCGGTCACCTGGGAGGCGAGTTTATCGCTTCATCATCCCAACACGCCCTGCTCCTTCCCTACGCCGATACCATCCCTCGGAGAGCAGTTCAACCAAATGCAGGACACCATCACACAGCTGAACACGGAGCTTCGGGAGAAGAGCGAGAGAGCGGCGAGATGGCGAACCAGATTGCACGATTGACTCGAGCACACGGCGGTGATGCAGACGAGCATCGAGCAGGGCCAGACACTGCGGCTAGTGTTGGAGCTGATGAGGATCCAGACTCCAGTTGCTCAGGGTGATGCTCTGACGGTTGTGCCGTCTGCTGCCGCTCCTCCAGTTCCGCCGCCAGCTACTGCAGAGGACGATCAGATAGCAGACGTCGGTGGTACGGACGCTGAGGATGATTGGATTCCTCCACCTCCCCCTTATCATGATTGATTTTTTTTTTCATATTTTTGACTTTAAACGATTCTTATACCCGACACTTTGGATTATTATTTTTTATATATATTCATTATTTCTTATGAATGTATATTTCATTAGTAATTCAGTATGTTTTATTAGTATTTTTGTTAAACTTTAAAGAAAATAGAAAAAATTTATCAATTTAAAAATTAAATTTAAATTTTTTTTTAATAAAAACCAGTTTAGCGGTCGAATTAGAAATTAATAATTTTGTCGCTAAACTTTAGTTAACATTAACAGATTGTGGTCTAGCGACCGAAAATCCGTCGCTAATATAGGTTAAAGTAACCAACAATGGCGACCGAACTAGCAACCGATTATCGGTCGCTAAAAATGGTTACCCAAACAATGCGACCAACCGTGTAGCGACCATTTTTTTATTATTTAGCGACCGAATTTACAGTCGCCATTTAGTGACCGAATTATTATTTCGGTCTCTAAAAACTTAGCGACCAGGTTATTAACTACCACCATTAATCGGTCGCTAATTTGGTCTCTACATTAAATAGCGACCGAATTAGAAAGTTTAGCGACCGAATATGCCGGTCGTTAAACAATTGTTTTTTTGTAGTGATCTTGAAAGGGAGAGTCCATGAGTCAAAACACTTAATGTTTCTACGAGTCCTAGAGGTAAGTTTTTTAATTTCTTTCCTTATTTTTGTTTTTCTAGATTATTAAGTTTGTTTTTTTAGATTTTCTAGAATTAGTTTCTTTGCTTTATATTCCTTTATGGATTAAGGTTTTGACGATAGAATATCCATAACTAGTTGGAGTACCTACGAAAATATGACTTTCTTAAGGTGAGGGTCATCCCTTAGGTTTCACCACAAGTGCTAACGGGCATAAGCGATACCAATATAATCTTAAGCCCAACTTTTTTAAATATTCATTTTAAATAATAAAAATATTAAAAACTTTACCAATGACAAAATAACTGGGGGAGGTCGGAGTTACGGTTGCATAAATTTTACCCAATCTTCTTGAGATTTTTTTTATTGGATTTCACCAGAAATGCAAACAGGGTCTAATTTCCACTCATAAAATAATAATAATTTTTCAAAAATAAAATTTTAAAAAATATATGTGAGAAAATTTGTTGATCCCCAATTTTGTGATTGTCGTGTATTCTTTATTGAAACCTTTTTTTGAGGATTTTTTTTAAAAAAGAAAGTACAATTTTCTTGAAATAAAATATTTTGTTTTTTTAAAATATTTTATTTTCTAATGTCCAAAAGTTTAATTCAGCTACGATTACATTTAATAAGTTGCGAGGTTTAAGTTTGCTCCACATATTTTTTTTTTGATAAGCCAAAAATTTGTATTGATAGAGTACAGGGGTATCCCGAACCCATTTAAAAAAAAATAATTATAGAGGGCATTTAAGCATATAGATATAGGTAGAGCTTCAACCACTGATCTGGCCACGACATGAATGGTTGAAGGACAAACTAATCCTACACCATAACCCGAAAGAAAGCAACTACCAGTATAACAAAAACACTCCTTAGCCAAACCAAAAAACAGGAGATAGAATTCCCATCCTAGCAAGTATATCAACTCAGATAACCAAGAGATCAGCTGCTAAAGCCTTATGGACATTTAGTCTTCAAAGTCCAAGAAAGAGTGTAAAAAACACGCCGATCCTTTTTCTTTTTTCTTTTTCCTAACTGTTGCAACCAAAAATTACGGCAGAGACGGTGATAAAAGAAATTTTATGGAAAAGTAGAGTCAATACAGGTTAGTGTTAGTAGAGTCAATACATATATTACAATAAACTGAATCAGTAAAGGTCTGAATGTCTGGAAATTCAGCACTCAATTCATCCACCCCATCACTCTCAACACATGCATTTGATTTAATTGAATCATCTATTTCCAAAGGTTCTTCATCATCCTTAAGCATGGTGAAGCAGATGTCCTCCCGATCCTCCTGATCCTCATTTTCTACGTTTCCTGAAAAGAATAAACCTGCATAACATTCTATACACAAAGCAGTGTCAGTACAATCAGCACATGCATTAGAATCAGGGGATTCAACACACAGTTCATCAACAGAAGTATTATCAAAATCATCCTCAGAGGTATTGTCAAGAATAACTTGTGAATCTGTATGTTCTTCAAGGGGTTGTGGATTTCGCCGTGCCGCAGAGTTGGCGACAATTTGATCAATTAGAATGGACAACTTCTGAGACTCAGCTTCTCCTCTCCGATGGTTTTCAAGACTTTGTTCTGTCATTCGTTGAAGATTTGCTTGAAATTCTGTCATATGTTGTTGCATCAGAGAAGCTAACTCGTCCAGGCTGGGTTGGACTTCATTTACTCCAATCAAGCCAAAACCACTACTAGACTCATAGCCTTCAGCAAAGTTAGGATAATATATGCATGGTGGTGGCTCATAATCAACATAAGGCATATAACCTTGCATGTAATTATCCATGGCAGTACTAAGATTCATAACCAGACAAAGCAGCCATAACTAATTCAGCAATGAATTATTTATTATTTTTTTATTTTTATTTTTTATTTTCTGTTAATAACAACAAGAGTCCCCGGCAACGGCGCCAATTTGACGCGCTGTCGCGCACGCGTCAAAAGAAGAGCGGTTTACAAAAATATGTAGTTAGGGAAAGTGCGACAACTCGAGTATCGTCTCACAAGGACTCTTGGGTTGTTGTTAACAGAAAAAGTCAGAACGGGGGGTTTTGGAATTCAAGTTAAACAAGGAAAACAAAGCAGAAAACTAATGTAAAATAAACAATTACCAATTAAGCTAAGTGATCAACCTACTGCTTTCAGTTCCCACTATCATCGGTTCATATAAATCCAAGCCCTAAGCGGATTCTAAACCCTTTTCGATTGTAACATCAATTAACAAGCGAAACCGACGCTACAAGACATATGTTCCTAATTCCGAATTAAGCAAACGGATGAAGCCCTTGGTGAATTAAGCAAACACGAATTGAACGCACGCGAATTAAGCAAACGCGATTAAGTTTAGGAACACACAATCATCGAAACAAATCAATACCCATTCGATACAAACTGAATTAAGCAAACAGAGAATATAGAATAGATATTGAAAGAGAGTAGCAATTAAATCAGGAATTACATAACCTCAAGCGGCAGTGCGAACTGATTACAGCAGATTGATCAAGGAGACTAGTTCTCCATCACAAACGTAAAACAAACAGAGAAAATTCGAAAACAAGGATTAGCAAAAGATCATTCAGTTCTGCCCTAAACAGCTATTTATAACTTTCAGAAACTGCGCATTCTCGCGAGGCGAGTGGCCTCTCGCGAGGCGAATATTAAAATGGCGCCTTCTTGAATTTGTATTCTCGCGAGGGGAGCGTGATTCTTCTCGCGAGGCGAGTCTTCAAAACCTGGGTTGTCACAGCCGTGATGCCTATCACGGCCAGACCGTGATGGTCTCTGTCTTCAGGGGTTTCTCTTCACGCCCGTGATGGGTGTCACGGGATGACCGTAATGCTTGCTGACTTCAGGCTCGCGAGGCGAGCAATAGCTCGCGGGGCGAGGCAGAGAACATGACTTTTCTGGCACTGGCTGGTCCTCACTCTCGCGGGGCGAGTATCTGCTCGCTTGGCGAGTGTTTCCAGATTGCAATTTCCATTGTTTCCTTCATTCCTTGGACTCTAAGTCAACCTGAAAACATGAAATAGCCATAAGTGCTTTATTTGACTCAAAAACTGACTAAATAACCCTAAAACTACTTAAGGGACTCAAAACCTTGCTTGAGGACAATCAAGCCTAATTTGGGCGAAAACGAGATTAAACTCGAATAAAACCACGGTCATACTAGTCATAAAACTAGATGAGCCAGAGGCTGATCACACGTAAGCCCATAGGGCAACCTCAAAGCTAGGGGATTGAGCATGACACTTGTCATAGAGCAATCCAAGAACATTAAATAAATTATTAATTAATTATCCACATTAAATAAATTAAAAAGAACACAAAAATAAAGGAAAAAATTAATTTTGGCTTGACGAGATGATTGATCCCGCTCCTACGTATTCCCCGCTTCGATGGGAAACTCAAAGCAACGTAGTTCTTGTAGAAGATATTTCATTTGTTGGTTGTTTTTAAATTTTTTATGAAAAAGGTTTTTATTTTATTTTTATTTTTTTAAAAAAAGGTTTTCTTTTACTTATTTATTATTATATGTATTTTTAATTTATTTTTTATATGTAGAAAAAAAATAATCAAAATAGAACATGGCACATACGTCCATAAAACTATCCCGAATATAAAGCTTGAGTGTGAAACATTTCACAAAGCAATCCCAAAAATAAACTAATATAAAAAATAAAAAATAATAAAAAATAAAAGAAATCAGATTTAATTTTTTGTTTTTTTCTTGTTTAAAAATAATAATTTCTTCTTATTTGTCAGACCCACTTGGCTTGGGCCAACAAACTAACCCACTAGCCCAATAACACACTTAAAATAATTATGCACAAATAAAGGAAGTGAATAAAATAATAATGGATAAAATAATCTACTTAAATATCTAAAACATGATGTAAAAGATGTTAACAGCATGTATCAAGCCTCCTCTGTTTCACCTGCTCGAGAACGGAAAGAAAAAGAACCAAGGTGGTGGTGACCGAACGACGTTCGAGGAGGCTTGCCGTGAAGAGGCGGCGTTTCATCTTGGGTCGGCGGTGCGGGTCAAGGAACATGGCGGTATTGAGACGACGAGTCCGAATCTGGCCGTTTGAGAGAGATCCGAATCCGGATCTGGGTGGAATGGGGGCCGCAGCTGCGACTGGGATGGCGGGTAGCGGTGCTGTCGTGGAAACGATGGTGGCGGAAAAGAAAACCGGACAACGACTGGTGATGCGGTGGTTTGAAGGAGGTTCTGCTTGCAGCGAGAACCCTAAGCCACGGTGTGCAGCGGCGTGAATCGCAGAGTGAGGCAGCGTTACGGTGGTTGGGTCGTGCAGGGATGAGACAAGATCGGACCTGGGCGGTGCGTACACGGAGGCTCGGGGTGAAGGTGGTGGTGGTGCACGGTGGTCACAGTGGCCCCTCCCTCTCTGTATGTGTTGTATTTACTTCTATTCTTCACTATTGATTTTCTCCCCGCTCTTAGTAAAAAAATTGATTCTTCTCGCTGCTCTCTGATATTTTTTTTCTCTGATCCCCCCATATTTTGTAGTCCTTATTCTGATTTTATAATGCCAAATTGTTTCGATTTTGATCCTAAAAATCTGTTAAAGATTAAAAAATTTATCCCTGATTTGAAATAGAACCATAACTGCCGAGCCTTATCTGCCAAAATTAAGGGATTTGCCCCTATTGTGATTTTATAATGCCAATTCGCTCAGATCTTGATCCTAAAAATCTTCAAATATCAAGATTTCTATCCCTGATTTGAAATAGAATCAAAACTGTCGAGCCTCATCTACAAAAATTAAGAGATTTGCCAACTAGATTCAAATTCAAAATAAAATGGTTGCTAGGGTTTGTTGGAGCCCATTTAAAAATCTTTTTATTATTTTTATTTTCTTTGCAATTTTTTATTTTATTATTTTTTGAAATTTTTAGTGAAGACTAAAAGACCCGGTCAAAATGGGGTGTTCACAGTTGCCCCTCTTTACTTGTTCATTACTAGAATACATGAAGAAAGAACGATTTTTCATGTGATAGTAGTAAGGAACTAGTAAAGAAAATGAACTCACATCTTAGCCGGGATGGGAAACATGCTAGAGAAAATTAAGTTTTAGAGCTTGGAAAACAAAAACGACAGTGGGCCTTAGATCCCGAAATGCAGTGGGCCTTAGATCCCAAATTAGCATTGAGCCTCAGAGCTCGAAGATAAATTTGCAGTGGGTCTCAGATCCCAAAAATAAATTTGTAGTGAGCCTCAGAGCTCAAAAAAAAATTACAGTGGGCCTCAGATCCCAAATATATAATTAGTAGTGAGCCTCAGAGCTCGAAAAATAAATTGCAGTGGGCCTTAGATCCCAAATATAAAATTAGTAGTGAGCCTTAGAGATCGGAAAATAAATTTGCAGCGGGCCTCAGATCCCAAAAATAAATTTGCAGTGAGCCTCAGAGCTCGAAAAATAAATTGCAGTGGGCCTCAGATCCCAAATATAAAATTAGTAGTGAGCCCCAGAGCTCGAAAAATAAATTTGCGGAGGGCCTCAGATCCCAAAAGTAAATTTGCAGTGAGCCTCAGAGATCGAAAAATAAATTGCAGTGGGCCTCAGATCCCAAATATAAAATTAGTAGTGAGCCTCAAAGCTCGAAAAATAAATTTGCAGCGGGCCTCAGATCTCAAAAATAAATTTGCAGTGAGCCTCAGAGCTCGAAAAATAAATTGCAGTGGGCCTCAGGTCCCAAATATAAAATTAGTAGTGAGCCTCAGAGCTCGAAAAATAAATTTGTAGCCGACCTCAGATCCCAAAAGTAAATTTGCAGTGAGACTCAGAGCTCGAAGAATAAATTACAGTGGGTCTCAGATCCCATAAATAAAATGATGGTAATTTGCTTTCTCTTAAGAAACTTTTCTTTACCTTTGTCTCAATTACAACTGAACCACACGCTCCATTAAAAGACTTCGACCAATCAAACCCTTGTCTATCAACAGCTCTGAGTTAGGTTCTTTCGATTAGAGGGCTTCTTTTCAAAACGGTGGAGACAGGTAGAGTGATTATTTCCTTCAAGACTAGGACTCATGGAGACTTTCATCATTGCTTTTCTTTTCTCCTCATTGTGCACCGTTATCTTCCCTTATTGACTTTGAAATGTTGGGCTTTCTTTGGTTCAAACCATTCGTTGAAGTAACCATTAGAATTATCCAATCATACCATTAAACTTAAATTTACTTAAATTGAGACATGATTTCAATGCGCAAGCATGATTTAAGCACAATAGGAAAAATGGATGGATAAAATCCTTGCCTTATTATGAGAATTTACATTGCACACAAGGAAATTGGAAAGAAAGAGGGGAAATACAAAGGGGTTCATGGGAATTGTATGAAAAGAAATGATGGAACAAAAGAAAACCGCATAAAATTTTGCCCCAGTATTGGTTCCTCGATCCTCTTAACTGATTCCCAACAATTGTTTGACGTCGCAGATCCTGGTCTCAGCTTCCACATGCATCCTTTCACACTACAAAAAAACAATTGTTTAGCGACCGCAATTTTCGGTCGCTAAACCATGTAAATCGGTCGCTATTTATTTTAGCGACCAAATCAGCGACCGATTTATGGTGGTGGCTGAATACCTGGTCGCTAAGGTTTTAGCGACCGAATTAATATTTCGGTCGCTAATTAGCGACCGTAAATTCGGTCGCTAAATAATAATAAACGGTCGCTATTAGGTTGGTCGCATTTTTGGGGTAACCATTTCTAGCGACCGATAATCGGTTGCTAATTCGGTCGCTAATTTTGGTTATTGTTAACCTATATTAGCGACGTATTTTCGGTCGCTATACCTCATCTGTAAATGTGAAATAAAGTTTAGCGACCGAATTATTGGTTTCCAATTCGGTCTCTAAACTGGTTATTATTTTTTAAAAAAAATTTAAATTTTTAAAATAATTTTTTTTTCTGGTTTTCTTTAAACATTAGCAAACTTACTTATAAAACACACCAAATTACTTATGAAATATACAATCACAAGAAAGAATAAATATATATAAAATGAATACTCCAAAATGTCGTACAAGAATTGTTTAAAGTCAAAAATATGGAGAAAATAAATCAGTCATGATGAGGGGGAGATGGAGGAATCCAATCATCCTCAGCGTCCGTACCACCGCCGTCTGCTAGCTGATCGTCCTCTGGAGTAGCAGCATCAGTAGTTGGCGGCGGAACTGGAGGAGCGGCAGCAGGCGGCACAACCGTCAGAGCATCATCCTGAGCAACTGGAGTCTGGATCCTCATCTGCTCCAACACTAGCCGCAGATGCGCCGGCCTCGCTCGATGCTACTTTGCCGCATTTTCTTTGGTGTGCTCGAGTCAACTGTGCAATCTGGTTCGCCATCTGCTGCTCTTTCTCGCTCTTCTCCTGAAGCTCCACGTTCAGCTGCGTGATGGTGTCCTGCATTTGGTGGAATTGCTCCCGAGGGACAGTATCGGCGCAGCAAAGAGCAGGCGTGCCGGACGATGAAGCGATGAACTTGGCTCCCAGGTGTTCGAGGCCATACACGTGCCCCTTCTTGTTCCTACCCCTGACGACCTCCAAATAAATGGCATTATCGTCGACGGAGACAGGAGAGCAGCCATCACCAGTCAAAGCCTCATCTTGTGACTGTGAGGCACGTGATATGACATCGTCCTTCTTCTCATTGAAGCCCACCTACAAAGTATAGTTGAAGAGATTTAGTTAAAATTATATCCAATATTAACAAATCATTTATAATAAATTACAAGTAAACACTAAATTATTTTTTTGCTTACAGCATAGTTACGGGCCTTGTCGTTGACCCATGTCCCCGACTTCAACTTCTTCGTCCTCTCCACCAACTCCATAGCAGTCGGGCCCCGCTGTTTCTGTGCTTTCTGCACATAAAAATATAATATTAAATTCATAAGAATAATTAAAAATGAAAACTAATTAATTAAATAGTATATTAAGTCAAAAGTTTAATGTATTACCAGCTCGTCGTAGTGGGCGGCGGCTGATTTAGACCCACCGGTCCAAGCACATGCGCCACCATCAGAAGCTCGATTACGCCGAGCTGTGGCCTGGATCTCCTGGAACTTCTCAGTAGCCCAGTACTGGTCCAGCTGCCTCTTGATCTCAGGATCCACCCATCTTCTGGAAGGAATTGACGATGACAATCAAAATATGAAATCTTTCGACTGTTTTTAAGCATGAATGCCTTCGATCGCTCCATACATATTGGGCTTCCAAGCTTCCCCGCGGTCATCCAACCCGACATCATCCCATAAGCAGGAAAGTCGTTGATCGTCCACATTAAAGCTGCTTTCAAAGATACGTCATATGTCAACACACCATTATTCCACAGCATTGTCAACTCATCTATCAACGGCTGCAAGTACACATCAATCTTACCTTTTGGATTAGACGGACCCGGAATTATGACTGTTAGGAACATAAACTCCCGCTTCATGCACATCCCCGGGGGAAGATTGTACGGAGTCAGGATAACCGGCCAACAAGAGTATGCTTTTCCAGACTGCCCAAAAGGATTAAATCCATTAGCGAATAACCCCAATCGGACATTGCGAGGGTCCTGCGAAAATGCCATATGAACCCTATCAAAATGCTTCCAAGCTTATCCATCAGATGGATGACACAAGATATCTTGCTCCCTCTCATGCTCACTATGCCACCTCATGTGAGCTGCAGTGGCCATCGAAGAGTACAATCTTGTAAGTCTTGGCACGAGCGGAAAGTACCACATCTTTTTTAGCGACCTCTTCTTCTCAATGCCCATCCTAGTGGTTGTCTTATACCGATCCGCACCACAAAATCGACAACATGTTATGCTTTCCGCTGAATCACCCTTATAGTACAACATACATCCATTCGGGCAACAATCAATTTTCAAACACCCCAGACCCAAATTTTCCACGGACTTCTTAGCATGATAAAAAATTGTAGGCATCCGATTGCCTTCCGGAAATGCCTTGGACACTGACCTGGTGAGGCGATTAAAACAGCCTTCTTGCATATTGTAGTCAGATTTGATACTCAACCATTCCATGCACATCGACAACTCCGTGTACTCCCGACATCCTTCCCACAATGGAGATCGTGCAGCACTCAGCATATCATAGAATCTTTGAGCTTCGGGATTCAGATTCTCCTCTATGTATTGGGAACCCATTCCACCATCTTCTCCCCCATCTTCTTCTAGTACAACACCAACCGGTGGTCCAGCATGATCCATTATCATCTGCTCGTATGGATTCAATTCTTCCCTCCCGTCACCACTTCCATAGTACGAACCTTCAGCCACAATCGGGTTTAAGTCAGGCAACGTCTCACCATGGTTACTCCACCAATAGTAATCAGGCATGAAGCCCTTCTCATAAAGATCGGCTACAACTCCATCCACGCTTTTGAAAGATTGACACTTGCATCTTTTGCAAGGACACCTCAATTGATCACCGCCCAGCCGTATAAATCTCTCCTGGCTAACAACAAACTCTATAAACTCACCCACTCCAACTCTATACTCTTCCCTAAGACGTTTATTCCGATCCAACCTACGATACATCCATTTCCGATTCTCCGGAATATCCATTGCTGGCAATTAAATAGCCTGACCAATCCTACAATAACACTTATATATCCCGGTGCATTCCAATAACTCCATCAATCTCGTTCTTATGACAAGGTATGAACCTATCCCATTCGAGAAGAAACCTTTGCCACACTCGGCTACTAATAGTTATTCCCATATTCAAATACCTTATACTTGACAAAATTTCGGCAGCATTTCCCATCGGTCTCCAAGTTACACGACTCGAGCACGGTCAGAATCACCGCGATCAAGTATGCACCAGGAGAACAAAAGGAAATGCATCAGACCGAGATTTCAACAAGTATATAAGGCATTTGAACATTGAAATGACTATTGTACGAGTGTGAAAAAGGTTTTTTTCCCAAACTGTCCCACTTGGACAATTCAAGATTCAATACAATGAGCATGCATACCTTGATAAGTTACGCATGCTCATTAATATTGAATCTCAAATAGGAAACTAAGGCTTTCGTAAATTAATTATTAACTCTAACAGAAAATAAAACCATTAACCTATAAATATTGCAACATTGTTGAGCTTATATAAATTGCAGCGTAAATCAATACAAACTTAGATTAAATATTGTAGCAAACATCCTATTGAGCTCCGCTCTCCACTAACAAGTAGCAGTTAATTGTCAAACACATGCATAATTTCTAAATTATCAGCACACAACCAGCATCCCGCCTTTCGGACAGGATCACATCCTATTGAGCTCCGCTCTCCACTAACAAACAACACATATTGACAAACACATGCATAAACATTAAATTATCAGCATACAATCAGACAAGATCACATCCTATTGAGCTCCGCTCTCCACTAACATATTGACAAACACATGCATAAACATTAAATTATCAGCATACAATCAGACAATATCACATCCTATTGAGCTCCGCTCTCCACTAACAAACAACACATATTGACAAACACATGCATAAACATTAAATTATCAGCATGCAATCAGACAAGATCACATCCTATTGAGCTCAGCTCTCCACTACCAAACAAGATGATAATTCACATAATACATTACACTGAGTGTTCAGAGAACTGACCTGAGAGAGAAAACACAACCGAGCAAGAATAAGGGGAGGAGCCGGAGCCAAGAGAGAGTAGAAGAATATGACAACAAGGACATATCGTGCATAAATGAAATTATTCATTTCAAATCAAATCACTATTCTATATATACAGAATCCAGTACAACTATTTATAAGACTAGAAACACATAAATTAATATAAAATAGAATCAACAATATACGGTTACAAATTTATAACAACTTGCAAAGGTGAAACAACATACATTATTAAAATAAATAAAAATAAATAAATTTATATCTAATCAAATATAAATTACCTAAGCGACAAAATCCACCAAGATGAATTTTTTCATCTACTATGTTAAATTGTTATACCTAAATAATTTATCTCATGAATATCTAGTGGTAAAGCATGTGCTCACGAAAAAATAATCAATGAAGCATAAAAAATAATAAGAAAACGTATGATTATATTTCCCTGAATCAATAGTAAATTATCAAACATCATAGGGCATACCAATTATTCTCCAACATTTAAATCATTCAAATTAATATAATGGCTGCAGAATGGTGTAGTAGATCCTACACTGGATAATTGCAATTTAACTTCCAATCTGAAAAGAAGATTCCTATTTTCTTTCCCATGTGAAAATTTCAACACTAAAAGTTAGGAACTGCAATCCGAATATACCATTTAGTGTATGGCATTTAGTGTACCATACTTTAAGACAATGAATGAAAGATTGATCTACTTTTCACATTGGCTTTTATGCAAGATATAGTTTGGAATCAATGTAATTTGGATCTTGTATTTTGGGGTTATTATGATACTTTTAATAAATTGGTTTGTTTAAGGTTTTTAGTCATTTAGGATTTCTTGGTTATCAAGTTGGTTTTGCCTATTTAAGGATTGATAAGTACTTAGAGAAAGAGAGATGATTTATGAATTGAATTTGTTCCTAAGGTTGTATTTCTCCCTTCTCAGTCCTCATTGGTACTACTTCCTCTTGTTTTTATATACATCTCTGCCTCTCAGACCCCCTCTTCCTTAAATACTTCTTTCCTTCCATTTTCCCCTCATATGTTCCACATCTCTACTAAACAAAAATAACTAAATTCGAAATGGCCTATAATCCAAATTACCTAGACTATTTTACAGTTAAGCAGCTAGCAAGAATATGGAAAGCAATTTACCAGACTGCAAACATTAATTACCAAAAACCATCACCCTACAATGCCATTCACATAACAGCTACATGACATGCCAACAAGTTTGAAAAGAACAAGTCAGGTGGGACATAATAGTGAGAAGAAACAACAACTGAAACAAGACAAAACTAACAGAAATGGTACAGATAGAGAAAAAGAAAATGCAGGCATTGGTCTATAAATGGTAGTGAGACAGAGAGAGATGCGAGAGAAACAGAGACAGAGAGAGATGGAGTAGAGGAGAGCTTACCCGAGCAGAGGGGATGATGGTGGTGACAGGAGGTGTCTTGTGGCGGCCGGAGCGCGTGGCTAGGAAGAGGGAAACAGTGAGACAGAGAGAGATATATGCGAAAGAAACAAAGACAGAGAGATGGAGTAGAGGAGAGCTTACCTGAGCAGAGGGGAGATGACGGTGGTGACCGGAGGTGTCTTGGGGTGTTGAGGTTGCCGGAGCGCGCCGTAGAAGAGAGAAACAGTGGGTGGGAGAGAGAAATGCGACGGAAAAAATGAGGAAGAAGGAGGTTCTGTCGAATTTAGGGATTTCAGTTTTAGTTCAGTCGCTAATTCGGTCGCTAATATGGTTAGTTTTAATTTGAATTTGTAATTGTAGCGACCGATTTAAATTTCGGTCGCTAACACACGCAATTTTATTTTTTTAACGCACCTTTTAGCGACCGAATTAATATCGGTCGCAAATATATTTAAAGTTTTCATAAATTTAGAGACGGATTTCTAAATCGGTCGCTAATATAAACACAGTTTGACCGTTGCATTTAATTCGGTCGCCATTTCGGTCGCTAACAATTCATAAATTTCTGAATTTTACTTTCCTTTGTTTAGCGACCGATATCTCTGCTACGCTCTATTTCGGTCGCTATTTCAGTCGCAGAATCAACTCTAACCAGTGTTTCATGTAGATCCTACAATCGATCGCTATTTTGGTCGCAAAAAGGAACCTAAAAATTCGGTCACTATTTTCGGTCGCTAAATGACCTTTTTTTTGTAGTGTCATTAACATTTCAATGATTTTCTTTGCCCCATTGTAGCCAGTCGTGAGCAAAATTGCCCCAGTGTGGTGAATATTAAGATATCTCTTAAACTGCCCTTGCGGGTTTTCAGACTAAGATTCAGTTTCTTTGTCCTTCTTTTTGCTTTGGTTGCCCTTTCGGGTTTTCAACCTAACGGACTTCTCTCTCTCTCTCTCTGTTTTTTTTAATGCCCTAACTTTTGCTTAGGCCGCCCTCGCGGGTTTTCGACCTAACGGACTTCTTTTTATTTTATTTTATTTTATTTATGCCCTAATTTTTGCTTAGGTCGCCCTTGTGGGTTTTTGACCTAACGAGCTCTCCCTTTCTTTTTTCTTTCTTTTTTTATCAGGCATAAAACTTTTTCACGGCATCGGAGTTTACAGGTCTCGGTAGCTCTCGTCCGTTTTCATCTGTTAGGACCAAGGCTCCGCCTGAGTATGCCTGCTTTACTATAATTAAATTCCTTTCTTTCTTCTTTCTTGCCTCTGAGAGTCAGGTACTTCATATTTTCTGCTAGAGAAGGATTGTATCCTAGTCCATGTCTTCCATCTCTTGTAACTGCTGCAATCGGTTTAGGGATCCCTTGGAGGCTTGCCCCTAGGCCTCTTGCTTTCTGATACCCATTCTTTTCCATTATACGGACTGCCACTTCATTCACATTCTGCATTGGCAGCTCCTCCTTCTTGCTCTCTGGCTTCAGGATTTCAAAACTACGTACGGAATCATCCTCGACTTGCTCTGCACTTTCTACGCAAGGTACCGAAACAGTATTTGAAAGCATGATTTCCTCTTCACCACGGATGGTAATTACAGCCCCATCCTTAATATATTTCAGACACTGATGCAATGTTGATGGAACAACACCAGCTTCATGAATCCAAGGCCTTCCTTGGAGCATAGTATAAGCTGGCTGGATCTCCATGACTTGAAAGAGAACACGAAAACAACTAGGCCCTACTTCGAGGGGCAGAGTTATTTCCCCTAAGATCCCTCTTGCTGTCCCATCAAAGGCTCGCACAATCATCTCTTGGGGTGTCAAATCCGTCAAACCTATGTTTAGCTGCTCTAAAGTGGACAACGGAATCACATTCAATGCGAGCCACCATTTATAAGCACCATATCAGACCCAAACACCATTTTACCCACCTCAACAGGCCTCACCAACCATCACCCAGCCACAAAACCAAATAAATAACATCCCTACCCCTCAACCATACAACCCTACTCGCCCAACATATACTCATTATCCACCTACACCTCAACAAAACTATCCAAGCTACCCTCGACCTCGCCCAAATTTTCCAAATCAGCGATGTTTCCAATATCAAAATCTGCCTCCTTTCCCAAGACTGTCTATCTCCAATGCAGATTTGTTCAAACAACTATTTGATCGTCACCTAATCGCTGGAAACCCTGTACGACCTATGGAACCACCTTTCCCTGCTTGGTACAATCCAAACTTGACTTGCAAGTATCACATGGATGCCCTGGGACATTCCATTGAAGAATGTGAGGCCTTCAAAACAGCAGTAAGAAAATTGATTGCTTGTGGAAGATTGGGTTTCGAAGAAGATTCTGGGCCTAGCATTGTTAATAACCCAATCCCAAACCATAATGCGGGAAATAGTGTGAATAACTTGGAAGTGAAAGGGCCTCGAGTTAAGAAGGTTTTGGAATTGCGAACCCCGATGCAAGAAGTATTTGCGGGGCTCAAGAAAGCAGGATATGATATTGTTGCACCGGTGAAGTTGATTGGGGAAAAAGAGAAGTATGATGGTGATTTAAGTTGTGATTATCATCATGGGCAGGTAGGGCATGATATCGAAACTTGTTGGGACTTTAAGGTCCGAGTCCAAGGATTACTTACCTTGGGGGTAATCCAAGCTAGGCGAGGTACGACCATTTTAGCAACAAATTTCTTGACATTCTTGTTGGCCGCTTCTACCGCCCCGTTCATCTGAGGTCTATATGGGGCGGAATTATGGTTCTTGATTTTAAAAGTCTCTAATAACTTCTTTACATCCACCCCATTAAGATTGGCAGCATTATCTGTAATGATTCTTTCTGGTATTCCATAGCGACAAATAATATCCCTTTTTAGGAACTTGGTAAACACCTTTTGAGTTATATTGGCATATGATGCTGCTTCCTCCCACTTAGTGAAGTAATCTATTGCAACCAGGATGAAGTGATGTCCGTTTGAAGCCTTGGGATTGATTGGTCCAATGACGTCTATTCCCCACATAGAAAATGGCCATGGAGACACCAGATTGTGTAGTTGGAACGGTGGAGCTTTGATCTGATCTGCATATATTTGGCATTTACGACATTTTCGGACATACTCCAGACAATCGGCTTCCATTGTTTGCCAATAGTGACCATTTCGTAGGATCTTGCGTGCCATCATGTGACCATTGGCATGTGTTCCACATATCCCTTCGTGAACTTCTATCATGATAGTCTGAGCTTCGCGAGCATCAACACATCTTATGAGGACCCCATCATAATTCCTCTTATATAGAATTTCGCCATCTAAGTAAAAGGACATTGATAATCTATGAATCGTCCTCTTATTCACTTCATTTGCTCTAGCTGGGTACGTTCTATTCTTCATGTGTTGCTTGATGTCGGGATACCAAGGATTACCATCGAGCTCTTCTTCCACATGTGCACAGTATGCTGGCTCATCTTGTACCGTCACTTGAATAAGTTGGACTGTGGTATGGAGACCCAACTTGGTCATAGCGGCTAATGTGACTAAAGCATCCGCAAATTGATTCTTGTCTCGAGTCAAGTGCGAGAAAGTAATCTCATCGAACTTCGCAACTAACTGAGTCAAGTATTTCTGATACGGGATAAGCTTGGGATCTTTAGTTTGCCATTCACCGTTGACTTGATAAATTATTAAGGCTGCATCTGCAAAGACCTTTAGCTGTTTTATTCCAAGATCAATTGCTGCTTGTAATCCACTTCCACATGCTTCATACTCCGCAATATTGTTGGTGCATTCAAATTCAAGCCTAATAGCCACCGGGTATTGCTTGGTACCTTGGGTATGGGGACATGACGAGGTCCAAAGTTTTGCTGGTGTTGCACGTAATTTGCTTCTGCTTCCTTCTTCTTGGGCTGGAACCCCTTCTTGGATGCACTGCCTTCCATGTCAGTTGGCAACTTCCCGGCTTTGGCTAGGATTTCAATTCTTTCCCCTGCAACAATCAAGTCAGAGAAGTCCCTATAAGCTACTCCTGCCATTGCTCCAATAAAGGGGGATCCCAGGGTTCCCAAAAAGTATGAGCACATTTCAGACAACATCAGCGGTGGCTGAACCCGAGTAGCCAAACTCCTCCACCTTTGTGCATACTGTTTGAAGGATTCATCACTCTTCTTCTGCATTGTAGTCAACTGTTCACGGGTCGGATCTACGTCCAAATTAAATTTGTATTGATCCATGAACAAATCGGCTAATTCTATCCACCGAGAAATCTTAGAATGGTCTAACCGAAGGTACCACTCTAGTGCGATTCCGGTAAAGCTTTCATGGAAAAAACCAATAAGGAACTTGTCATCCTTAGACCAGATGGTCATTTTGGTGGCATAGCTAATCAAATGGAATCGTGGGTTCCCACTTCCGTCATATTTGGAAAAATCAGGAATTTTGAAATCCTTAGGAATCACGACATTTGTGGCAGGACAAAGTTCTTCAATCTTGAGAAGGCCATAAGTATTTGAGCCCTTGATCTCTTTTATTTGTTCTTCTCCCTTCCCATCCACTCTTCCTTCATCTTGTAGGGTCCAAACTGAATTCCCCTTGATTGTTCAGGAATGGATGCATGGGGTTTTTCCCATGTAAGTCCTGCATAGCCAGCAGCCTCATGATACACATTCTCGATGGGGCGATATCCTTCCCCGATGGGGATTACTATGGGTTCTGTGTAACCCGACATTCCTTGAGTAATGCTATGGTTTATGTTTGAAAACATTGACGCAGTTACCATGGGGAGGGCCGGCTGTATGCTTACATGTGGGTCATCTTCATTTGCACCAAGCCTGCTAAGAGATTCCCTCATATCCTGTAGTATAGCCTCCAACCTTGCTTGAGTTTCAGAGATTTCAGTCACCCTTCCCCTCACTTCGTCTACTTCTAAACTCAAGTTTCTTCCTGTCTCAGGATCGTTGGCAGCCATCCTGGTCCGAGATCTTGTGTTGTGAACTCGGGTTTGATTGGTATTGACTTTCTTAGGTGACGCAATGATTCTCGAACCCTCAGATTCGTGTTTTTAGCTCTGTTCGAAAAATCGTCAATTAGTCTAATCAGTAACCCCCTTTATATATATATATATACAATTTTTTGTCATTATTATTTATTATTAAGAAAGATAAAAGTATGCTTCGAAAGGATCATGAATTCTTTCTTTTGCAAAGGAAAGACCATTTTTTTTGTAGCAAGCAACTTCACCCCGACACATAACTCTAGGGGCACATCCCCCTTAGGTTAATGCGTGGTTGATGACAAATCTATGGGAACATGTGTCCATCAATAGACAGCATCATTCACTAGCAATGCAATCATACAGACCTACTTGTGACACACCATAAGATAGAGCAGAATTCATTGATGGATGTAACCCTAAAAAATGGCTTTTATTTCTTTGAAGAGAAAATACAATGTCTCCCATCTAACAGAATTACATCAAAAGTTTTAAAGTCTTCCTTTTGATTTTCACGTCAATTCTAATATTCTTCTTCAGGCCAATTGCATTGCTAGAGTTTGATATTTCCGTTCCTTGCTACACAGATAGTGTCTTTCCTCCACAAAAGAGAATCACCTAAAAAAAAATATATATTATTTTACAAATATATATATTTTATAACATGTATTTTATTTATTTATTATTCATTTGTTAAAACACAAAGGGAAATGAAGTAAAAATAAATAAATAAGTAAATGGATAGAAAAACACAAGGGAGATATGGTACGCCTCCAATTGTCTTAAGAGGTAGGGCCTAATCAAGGGTACCTATGATGACAACTTCTAAGTCGAGCAGCCATTAAGTCAATTTAGGAGTATAAACTTTAGGATGTGTCTAGACTTCTAAAGGTCATGGTCCCCAAATTGCCCTTGTCAAGGACCTAGTTCATGAACCTAATCACAAGTAGGGATAAACCCTCCAGGATGACTAGTCCAAGACACTAGTAACAATCCGAGTGGTGAGTCAACAAATATCAGAGAGGCACTATGCCTTCAATGACAATGCTGAGTCACCACCTAATCCTTAAGGTCCCACAAGCTCGGGTATAGAGCTGAAAGTGTGTGAAAATGAGTGTCGGTGTTGTGTGTGCTGGAGGCATACAAACCTGTACAATCCTAACACAGAACTACTTGAACCTGCTCGACAAGCAAACAAAATAAAAATTAAAATAAAAATATCATGGTCTTCTATCCTAAAGTACAAAATAATTATTAAAGCAAAAAGGAATCAAATATATACAAAAAATAAAAGAAAACAATAAAAGGGGTAAACAATAAATACCAAAATGCACAACTCATTACTTAGGCTTGACTCTCAAAAAATTCCCCAGTGGAGTCGCCATATGTCGCAACCAAAAATTACGGCAGAGACGGTGATAAAAGAAATTTTATGGAAAAGTAGAGTCGCCACCAATTTTATTTAATTTAGGAAAAATTGGAAAACCTTTAAAAAATGGTCTTTGAAACCAAGTTGAGTTCGGGAGTCGGTTACAAGTAGGGAAGGTGTTAAGCACCCTTCATCACCCATCCTACGAATGGTACCTTGAATTAATTGTGCAAAATTAAATTATTCATTTTTTTTACCCCAAAAATATTTACAAGGAAGGATTTATTTATTTATTAATATTTTCTTTATTTTTATGTTTCTTTATTGGTTTTTTTTTTGTATTTAATATTTTTTTTTTAAAAAATATTATTGATAAATCCTAAATGGGGTTGAACATGGCACGTAAGCCCATAGGGCAACCTCAAAGCTAGGGGATTGAGCATGACACTTGTCATAGACCAACCCAAAAACATTAAATAAATTATTTATTAATTATCCACATTAAATAAATTAAAAAGAACACAAAAATAAAGGAAAAAATTAATTTTGGCTTGACGAGTTGATTGATCCCGCTCCTACGTATTCCCCGCTTCGACGGGAAACTCAAAGCCACGTAGTTCTTGTAGAAGATATTTCATTTGTTGGTTGTTTTTAAATTTTTTATGAAAAAGGTTTTTATTTTATTTTTATTTTTTTAAAAAAAGGTTTTTTTACTTATTTATTATTATATGTATTTTTAATTTATTTTTTTATATGTAGGAAAAAAAAAACTAATCAAAATAGAACATGACACATACGTCCATAGAGCTATCCCGAATATAAAGCTTGCGTGTGAAACATTTCACAAAGCAATCCCAAAAATAAACTAATATAAAAAATAAAAATAATAAAAAATAAAAGAAATCAGATTTAATTTTTTGTTTTTTTCTTGTTTAAAAATAATAATTTCTTCTTATTTGTCAGACCCACTTGACTTGGGCCAACAAACTAACCCACTAGCCCAATAACATACGTAAAATAATTATGCACAAATAAAGGAAGTGAATAAAATAATAATGGATAAAATAATCTACTTAAATATCTAAAACATGATGTAAAAAATGTTAACAGCATGTATCAAGCCTCCTCTGTTTCACCTGCTCGAGAACGGAAAGAAAAAGAACCAAGGTGGTGGTGACCAAACGGCGTTCGAGGAGGCTTGCCGTGAAGAGGTGGCGTTTCGTCTTGGGTCGGCTGCGCGGGTCAAGGAACAGGGCGGTATTGAGACGACATGTCCGAATCTCGCCGTTTGAGAGAGATCCGAATCCGGATCTGGGTGGAATGGGGGCCGCAGCTGCGACTAGGATGGTGGGTAGCGGTGTTGTCATGGAAACGACGATGGCAGAAAAGAAAACCGGACAGCGTCTGGTGATGCGGTGGTTTGAAGGAGGTTCTGCTTGCAGCGAGAACCCTAAGCCACGGTGTGCAGCGGCGTGAATCGCAGAGTGAGGCGGCGTTACGGTGGTTGGGTCGTGTAGGGATGAGACAAGATCGGACCTGGGCGGTGCGTACACGGAGGCTCGGGGTGAAGGTGGTGGTGGTGCACGGTGGTCACAGTGGCCCCTCCCTCTCTGTATGTGTTGTATTTACTTCTATTCTTCACTATTGATTTTCTTCCTGCTCTCAGTAAAAAAATCGATTCTTCTCGTTGCTCTCTGATATTTTTTTTCTCTGATCCCCCCCATATTTTGTAGTCCCTATTCTGATTTTATAACGCCAAATTGTTCCGATTTTGATCCTAAAAATATGTTAAAGATTAAACATTTTATCCCTGATTTGAAATAGAACCAAAACTGCCGAGCCTTATCTGCCAAAATTAAGGGATTTGCCCCTATTGTGATTTTATAATGTCAATTCGCTCAGATCTTGATCCTAAAAATCTGCAAAGATCAAGATTTCTATCCCTGATTTGAAATAGAATCAAAACTGTCGAGCCTCATCTACAAAAATTAAGAGATTTGCCAACTAGATTCAAATTCAAAATAAAATGGTTGCTAGGGTTTGTTGGAGGAGGATGAAATGGGTTTAACTGGCCTGACCCAATGAAAAATCTTTTTATTATTTTTATTATTTTTATTTTCTTTGCAATTTTTTATTTTATTATTTTTTAAAATTTTTGGTGAAGACTAAAAGACCCAGTCAAAATGGGGTGTTCACACTCACCAAGATCCCTTTGAGTTTCATAAAGTTAAACATTACCAAGCATGGCCCTCGCTAGACTTCAAACCTTTGCTACTTAATGTGAGACCTTCTACAGCCTTTGCGCCTAAATGTATGCAGAACACCGAACCAGAAAAGCACCTATCTTCAATTCCTTTGCATTCCAGTTTTTCGAAGTTTACTGTGACCCACCTAAATCTCAAGACCGCACAATTACATTCAATGGCCTTTTGATTGCTTAGACAACCCAGTCGAAACCCAGCAGCAAGACATTCGAAATATACCAGGTTAAAACCGCAGCAGAGATTTACCCAAAAGCTATTAGTAACCTTGCGGATGACATTGTTCCAGCACAAGCAGACTGGTAGAGTATGTGCTCTCACCAAAAAGGAAATTCTAATCAAACTAAGCCTCCAAAACCGAGCAACCTGCATAAAAAAAGAACAAACTTTTGCAAATTCTAGAAGGTTAGTAAAAAAAACCTTTCCTTCCTCCTTCTATGAAGTAGCTCTCCCTCACTGATAACTCATAGAAATAAGAGTTATTACTATCCTTTTAATTTTATCATTGTTTTTGTTTTGATCAATTTTGGAAAAGAAATTCAAGTTTTGTCTTATTTAGTAAATATCTGTGTTGAATTGTTAAAATGCTGAAAAAGCTGTGAAATCTGAATTGTTTTTGCTGAAGGTTTGTTTGAGTTTTGAGCAGGATTTAGAAGTGAAATTACTGCAGGAGTTGCTCTGGAATGTTATGGAATGCTGCAGCGTTTGGGAAGAGAATCGCTACAAGACAAAAGAATTGTCAACTCAGCACATCTTCACTACAAGACAAAGAACCTGTTGCGCTGTCCCAAAACGAGGAAAGAGAAAATGCAAGGCAGCAGTTGTGTGTATTAGGGGAATGGGCCAAAGAATATTTTATTAATTGTTGAATTTTGTAAATCCCAAAAGTATATGAGAGAGGGGAAAGGAAACCCTATTTTGGGGACACTAGTACAAATAGGGTAGGTCAATCTCCTTTTTGAGGGGGGCTGGTACAACAGCCTCCATTTATCCCCTTCTCTTCTCTGTAATTTCTTTTATGCACAGTCTTTCCTTTATTATGTTTAGTTTTGTCTTTAAGCTCTTTATGAGCTAATTTTCCTTAGCTAGGATTCTATGAATTTATAATTGATACTTAAGGGTGATTTATGTAAATGGATGTTAGTCATTTTCTTCTTCTCTGTTTGAAAGTTTAATTTCATTTTAGACTGATCAACTAATTTGGAATACTAGCCAGTTGGGTTTGGAAAAACTTAATTAGTGGACTTGTATAGAAGATAAAGATAGAACAATTAATTGGAAAATTAATTGTGTTGAATGAGCTAGGAATAGCCTTCAAGTCTTTAAGTAGCTGGACGCAATTATCTGACAACTGAGGGAAATTAATATGAACTTAGGAATAAGAAGCTTTTAATGAACTCGGTTTTTTACTGCTGGAAAGCAAACTTCAATTTCTAGACTAAATGCCGTAGCATCCTGAAGCATCGATTACCCTGAAGTTAAGATTACAAAGGATTAGAATCCTAGCTGTTTCCATCTCCGTTTTAAAACACTCATTTATTGCTCTTACTACTTTCATGCATTTATTATTACTGTTCTAACACTCAATTGCTCCATTTACTTTACATGCTTAAAATAACTCTTTACTTTATTATGCTAAGTAGAAAAGGTTAAAACTAGAATTTACATTCAATCCATTTAAATCCTCGCGGGAACAATCTCTAGTCACTCTTTATTACTTGTTTGACTGTGTACAGTTACGCATCTCATTTACGAGAACAACACTCACCATATTTTTAACTTTCACGAACCTCACAGGGAGATCCACAACATTGGACACCCTCATCAACTCTCTATCTCTCCAAAACACACTCAACATGACACTCTTAATTTTCTCACTTTCCTTTAAGAGGTGACTTCGAGTAGGTAAGAACACAGAACACCAGAGATATCCAAAGTACATAAATAATCAGAACACATCAAAAACCAGCAAGCACAGTCGAGGTTCTAAAATCTTCATTTAAACCTTGTTAACTCAAGCATCCAAGAGGGCAGAGATACCAGTCAAAGTAACCATACCCAAGAGACTTCAGTGACGCTTTTGACCCAAACCATGACCTAGTTTTAATCATATCAGTAACTACCACACAATCCACCTTTCCATTATTAAAGATGATGTCGTTTCTCATTAGCCAAATTGACCACATTGATGCATGCCAAATGACTTGCCAGACTTTTCTATCTTTTTTACCTCTGAAGAGATTCCTATGCAAAATATACTACTGTACCATGTCGCAAGGCAAACAGAACTGAGCGCCAATCCACTTGTACACAGAGAACCAAACTCGGACCGATAATCGACACTCGAGGAAAAGATGTTTTGCCGACTCTTCATGAAAACCATAAAAAACACAGCCAGTTTGGTTGACATCTGTGATGACCGCTCACAGAGCAAGATTCGATCTGGTAGGCAACCAGTCAAGCATAAGCTGCCAGGAAAAAGCTGGAACTTTTGAAGGGGCGCTGCAACGCCAAAAGTTTTTGAAGACAGGTTCCAAAATTGGGTAAGAGATAACTGACTGCTGTTGTACCTGTAGTAAACCAGATGCATATTTAACCGAAAAAACCTTAGAATTGTCAGCTACCCACACCCAGGCATCATCCTTGTCTCTCGTAAGAAAGACACCAACCATTGTATCACTAAAGAGCTTAAACAATTCTTCTTCCCATGCAAAGAAAGCCCTCCTCCATTTCCACTCCCACCTCCACACCTCTCCAACCCACCGACCTATTTCGGATACCGCAGCCAGTTTTTGGTCCGATAAAGAGAATGGCCGGGGGAACACTTCTTTGAGAGGTGATGTCCCAAACCAAGCTTCATGCCAAAAGAAGGTATCCCTGTCATTCCCAAACCTTTTTCTTATCTCATTATCAAACCAATGTAGTCTATCTTGGTGACACAAGTCGATCCCATTTAAATCCCTCCACCATTGTGAGGAATTTCTAGAGAACCACCTCCCAATTTGATCTCCCCTCCTCATGTCACCATACATGTACTTGATTAAATGAAACCATCAAACATCTTTCTCGACAAGAAGTATCCATCTCCACTTCCCTAACAAAGACAAGTTGAAAAGTTCCAAGCTTTTAATCCCTAGACCTCCCTTATCCTTTGTAGAGCAGACCTTCTACCAACTTACCCATGACAACTTCCTACCCTTCGACTTCGACAGACGTTTTCTCATAACTTCAATCACCAGCTGCCAAGTAGAACTTTAATTTTGGGTTGGCACCTATGGGTAGCCCAAAGTAATTAAAAGGCAGTTGCCCAATATTACAACTCAAATTCTAAGTTGACTGAAGGAAATCCCCTAGACATTAATTCCAAAAAGACAACTTTTGTGAAAGTTTACCTTTAGACTAGACACCAATTCAAAACTCCTGAACACTGCCTTTAAAGTCCAAAGATTCTCGAAATTAGCTTTTCGAACCATCAGGGTGTCGTCTGCATACTGTAAGTGAGAGATTTCAAAGGATTGTTGAAACCCTGTACCCTCTGAATTTACCCAAATTCGCCGCTGTACACATCATCGAGCTAAGACCTTCAGCGATGGTAAGGAACAAGAAAGGGGCCAGTGGATCACCCTGCCTCAGACCCTTATGTAATTTAACCTCTTCAATTGGGCTACCATTGGCTAGGATGGATGTAACATCCCAATGTTTTGAAAACCTCTATCTAAGTTGGGTTTTTAGTCATACTGATGATTTGGAGGATTAGGGATGATTAGAGATGATTAAAAGGATTAAAAATTGAATTTTTAGTGATATAATCGATTATTTTGCTAGGTATAATCGATTACGGGTTCTCTGGAACAACAAAATGACAAACAGACAGCAGATAAACGATTATGTTGTTCCTGATAATCGATTATACACTGGATAATCGATTATGTGTTTCCTCATAATCGATTATGACAGGAAATTTTCTATAAATACACTGTTTTCGAACCAGAAACGCAGAAAATGGGTCTAGGATTCTGAAAACGCATTTGAGAGAGAGAGGGGGCGAAAATGAAGGGAAATGCATGGGGAAAGAAGGGAAATCAAGGAAAAAATGAAAATAACAAGGATTGAAGGTAGATCAAGCTATTTGGAGGTTGAAGAACAACGAGATTGAGGAAGAAAACAAGAAGAGGAAGAAAAGGAAGAGGTGCAAGGGTTCAAGATCTTCATAAAAGGTGAGGAATTACAATCTTTAAACCCTTCTAGCTTGAACAATATGTTTATGTTAGAAAATATATGTTTATGATTTGTATGGAAGATTTAAGGGGTTTTATGTCTGAAGGTTTTATGTTATGGAGATTTATACTTTCAAGTAGCTTATTTCAAAGAATATATTTTGAAAGATGATCTAAGGATTTTAGGATAACAGATCTCCTCATCCTTTTGCTAATTTCTTGATGTGATTTTTTGGGTACTTATGCACCTAAAAGCTTTTCTATTTTGAGAGAAGAAGAAATAGCCTCTAAGGTGTTTGATAAAATGCTTGAACCAATATCTTGTTGTTATTGAGATATTTTCTTGATAATTGGTCAAGTGTTATATCATTATTTGAAATATTAAAGGTTTATGTTTTATGAAGAATGTGTCTTAGGGAAAGATTTGATGATGAAGTTCCAATTAATGTTTCTTATGAGTTAATTATGAATTAAGGTTTTTCATAAAAGTTTATGTTTATGAAGGAGATGTTCAAAAGTATTTTTGATGAAATGATTTCTTAAAATATATGAAAGGATTTGAATGTTGAAAATGTTAAGATATTATGCTTTATAGATGCTATATGATTTATAAAGAATATGATTTTAACGAGAAGTTTGAGATAATGTTTAAGTTGATGTTTATGTGATTATTATAATGTTGAAGGTCCTTAGGGACTTATGATGTTATTATGAAGTTATTTATGAATGTTAAGTTAAGGGAATGAGATTATTATGATGTTGAGGGTTATTTTCATGACATTTGCATTGAGGTAAGCAGTGGGACGCCCTGTCAGGTTGTGAGCTCACGTACCATAGAGGTTGAGGATACATTTCCTATGTGATGATGTTATAAGGTTATTCATAATGTTTCATATGAGATGATGTTTTATTAAAGCTTATGATGTTTTATTTAAGCTTCTGATGTTATCAGGATATTTGTGATGTTCCTATGATATGATGTGTTATTAAAGTATAAGGTTTGATATGAAATCATAAAAAGTATGTTATGATAAAGTTTGATGTAAAAGGATAAAAATATTTTATGATGAATTATATGTTTCAAGTATATAGTTTTGATGATAGCTTTTGGGGATTTTTCGGAGTTCCTCCGGCTGGTTGTACTGCTATTTTATTAATCAAATTGTAGTTCCTCATTGAGACGTAGTCTCACTTTAGTAGTGCAATCGGATGTGGATGCAGGTTTTAGTCAGGATTCATGTGAGAGAGTGAAGATGAAGATGGAGGAATAAGAGAAGTAGTTAGTTTGCCCAGTGACATGTCAAAGGAATCCAGTATATGTCTTTGTTAGATTTTGATGTATAAATGTAATTTATTGTAAGAAAATAAGTATGTAAATAAAGTTTTGATTGAGTTTTCAAAATTCTAATTGTACAAACTTTGAGGTTTGCCTTTTCTGATATGCATATAACATTTAGACGCGTATAATTGTTATATGTAATGTAACCTTGAAGGGGTGTTACAATGGACACATCCCATTTAAAGACACGGGCTTTCATCCAACCTAACCATCTATCACAGAAACCCATTCTTACCATAAGGTACTTTAGGAAACCCCAGTCCACAGAAAATTGATTTTTCAGTCACTCATTTCCTGTCATAATAATTTATCAATTTTGATAATATATATGCTGACAATATGAGACATTTAAAAATAAATAATAAGAAACTATTTTTAAAAGAAAAGAACAATTTAATTGATTTAGCATATAACTTTGGATCAAATAGGTGATTGTGTTTTAAACAGACAACATACGGTGTTAATACCTTCCTTACCCGTAATCAACCCCCAAACCTAATATCTATAATGTAGACCACTAATATTTTAGGTATCCAATTGCACCACTCTGTGAAATTGGATAAAGAGATTCATGATGACTCCCCCAAATACCTTTTTCCTTTCCTTTTTCATTGCGGCACCCTCTAGTAACCTTGTTTTGATGAATTTTTCTTAAGGAGAGCTTACGATAGCCTACCATTATTATTGCGATTTGAGCTGAATATTGTAATTAATTCACATGTAATTATAACATATGACTACTAGTATTCAAAAAAAAAAAAAAACTAGATTGAACTTTGGAGATAGGTGATCCCTATCCATTAGCTCAAATGAAGATTGCCGAAGTCAAAAAAAAGCAAAAACAAACTATGAAACTAATGAAATAACATGCGATAAAGAAGTCCCAGACAAATTATCAAGCACATGTCCAGACCACGATGAAGCACTTCATGAAAACCACTAGTCAATCAATTCGCACACCTATTGTCCTCCCTAAGAGTATGACTGAAGCTAATGTTCCACTCTTTGATACGATAAACAGGCTTATTAGAAGCTCTCCATACACATCCCTAGAAGAGACACTCTTAATTTTAGTTTATTTTGATGAGCAAAAGAATTTTATTAAATTAAAGACTGGACTAGAGCACAAGTTGTGCCAAAGTCAGCCAAGCCAAAAAGTAGCACAACCAGAGGAATCTACTGTAACATCAATACAACACCACCAGGAAAACAAAACAGGGGAAAAAAACCAGAAAAAAGAAACACCAGGAAACAGAGAAGCTATCTACTCCCAGCCGAAAATGGTCAGATCTCAAGCAGCTGATGGGGTTGGAACACCGGGCAGCAAAAGACAATTTTCCTCTTCTTTGTAGCCAAAAACCAACACCAAGAAGGAACCTAAATTAGATCTAAAAATGCATGTGTGTCAAAAACACCATCTTGGAACACAATCTTATTCCTCATCAATTGTTTCCCCTCATCAGTGAACCATGTTGCAAATAATGGTCATATCTCATAGAGTGTAAAACAACTGAAACTCCAAGCCAAGAATAAATCAAGCACCAAACCTGATAGGAAAAATTGCAAGAGAAAAAGACATGATCTACAGATTCCACCTGACTAAAATAGAATACACAGGTGGTCCCTTGCACCCCATCAATAATATTCATGTGATGAAGCTATTGCCTAGCTAGTAGGTAACCTGTCCAATAATAAACGCCAGTAAAATGCAAGAACCTTGAAAGAAACCTTAAATTTCCAAGACCTTTTGAAAAACAGCTGACCATGATCATTAGAAGAGGGATAATCCACTTCTTGTTGTAGTGGACTGTATGCTGATTTTACAGCCATTAGTGTAGGAAGCCCTTTTTACGTCAGTTAAAAGTGTTATTTAACATTTGAAAAAAAAACCTGACGTTATTCCAGCATACGTTAAAAGTGTAACTTTTAACGTCTGTTAACAAACTGACGTAAAAGTAGCACTTTTAACGTCAGTTATTAAATATAACTGACGTTAAAGTAACAACGTCAGTTATTTAATTAAACTGACGTTAAAAAAATAACTTTTAACATTAGTTGAATAGAGAACTGACGTTATTTTTTTTTTTACATTTCTATTACAGTATATCCCTTCCCCCAGCTATATTCCTGCATTCAGTAAACAATCCACAATACAGAATAGGAGCACATTACAGAATTTGCACACACTCAAATTTAGTAAATAAGGACCTCATTAAAACTTTATGATGCAAAACCCTACTTAGGGATAAAAACATCATTAAGGAAAAAGAGTGCCCTTAAATTTTGTTAATAAAAGAAAAGAAATACAAAGAACCAATGGGGGGACAAAAAAAATCAAAACCCATTAATAGAAAAAAACATAACTTTTTTTAAAGGCAAAAAGGCATGCATATGCATCACAATAGTGGAGGACATCCTAACTAGGTTGGCACCTCAACCACTATCAATCATTTGCAGCACACCCGATTTATTAATAAAAATCAAAGGAAACAGAAAAGCATGGGGGGACATAAACCAAACCCATGAAACAATCAACTAAATCTAAAATTAGGAAGACCATTCCTATTACGAAAAAGGTCTTCCCCAATGAAGGGAGGATAAGAGTCCCACCAAAGAAAACCCTGAATAGACAAACCATGTGAGGCAAGTTTATCAGCACAACTATTGCCCTCACGATAGATATGAGAATAAGCAAAATTCATATTCCTAGATATAGACAAACAATTGGACCATCTATTTCTAAGACGCCAAGGGACAATGTTGATATTCTTGAAGGCCGAGATGACTAATTGAGAATCACATTCTAACCAAAGATGATTCCAACCTTTATCATTAGCCAACTCAATTGCAAGCATGGCACCAATCAGTTCAGCCTGGAGAGCATTAGATACACCAATGTGGGCTGAAAAACAACCAAGCACATCCGCATCTTTATTCCTGAAGATGCCACCACAAGATGCTATACCAGGACATCCCATGGCAGCCCCATCTGTATTACACTTCACCCAGTGAAATAAAGGAGTACGCCAAAGCACCAATCTGATGGTAGGATCCTTGCATAAGTGAGCATCCACTGAGAACTGATGCAAAATCCACAACTCAATAGAGGGGGGTGAAACTGAGCCCTTGCTAAGTCTGCCCGACATAGAACAATTGGCAATGACAAGATTAACAGCAGCAGGGATTGAGAACTGATGGTAGGATCCTTGCATAAGTGAGCATCCACTGAGAACTGATGCAAAATCCACAACTCAGTAGAGGGGGGTGAAACTGAGCCCTTGCTAAGTCTGCCCAACATAGAACAATTGGCAATGACAAGATTAACAGCAGCAGGGATTGATATTGTTCTATTGTCAAACCTTAGTCTGTTTCTACAATGCCAAATGACCCAAATAATGTTTGTGATCGCAGCGAGCACCAGATCCTTGCTCTGAGAACTCCACTGCTTGTTACACAAGTCTAAAGCAGATAACATGGAGGAGGAGTCCAAAGAGCATGAAAGGATGTTTCTCAACCAATTCCACTATGCTGCAGCAAAAGTACACCAGAAGAATAAGTGTTCAGTGGTCTCCTCGGAGGCATAGCACAGATTGCAAATTGACACAACAGTGCAGCCCTTGCATCTTAAGTTTTCATCAGTAGGCATTCGGCCATGAAGAATTCTCCATAGAAGAAAGGATTTCGAAGGGGGTATGCTGTTAGACCAAATAGACTTACCCCAAGGAAGAGGATGGCCCAAAGGATTCTGAAAAAGGAAAGCCTCCTTGAGGGATAAACTACCAGAATCAGAATTCCACCTGATTTTATCCTCACAGTTCTGGACAGGGATTGAGACCTTCTTCACTTCAGCAAAGAGAGCAGGAAACTTCTGCAGCAGCACAGTAGGAATACACCATTTACCATCCTTTATAAAATCACCAACCTTAGAATACAGCAAGGGATGAGCCTCAGCAGGAATATTAGCCATTGTAACTATTGGCATGGAAAGCCATGGATCAGTCCAGAAGTTAATACTGGATCCATTATCAATTTTCCAACATAAATTCTGCATGACAATAGGAAACCAGTTCTTGATGCCAAGCCAAATGGAAGAGCTGATATGATGATTTATACATGTTCCATTTATGATAACTCTGGCTCGAAGGATGCTGCACCACTGATTTTTAGAGGAAACCAACTCCCAACAAAGTTTTAGCATACACTACAAACAAAAGCTCATTTAGCGACCGAAAATAGTGACCGAATTTGGTGGTTGCTGTTTGAGACCGAAATGGCGACCGATTATAGGATCTAAATCAAACACTGATTAGAGTTGATATTACGACCGAAATAGCGACCAAAATATAGCGTAGCAGAGGTATCGGTCTCTATTTCGGTCGAAAAATGAAGGAAAATAAAAGGTAAAAATTTATGATTTTTTAGCGACCGAAATGGCGGCCGAATTAAATGCAACGGTTTAAATATATTTTATAGTTTCGACCGATATTAAATCGGTCGCTAAATGGCGCGTAAAAAATTTAAGATAGAGCGTGTTAGCAACCGAATTTTAAATCGGTCGCTGAATTTATGAATTCAAAATTCAAAGTAACCCATTTAGCGACCGATATAGCGACCGAATATTTCGGTCGCTAAAACTAAAATCCCTAAATCGTGAGCCCTTCCCCTTTCTTCCCCATTTCTCTCATTCCTTCTCTTTTCTTCTCTCTCTCTTGCACGCTCTGCTCCTCCCTGCCATCACGCGACGTCTGTGCTCCGTTCACTGCCAGGGCACCTCCGGTGAGTGATTCCACCTTCCCTCTCTCTCTCTCTCTCTCTCTCTCTCTCTCTCTCTCTCTTTCTCTTTCTGATGTCTCTCTGTCTCTGTCTCTGTAGCGCACCTGAGCCGCCTCCCTTGAGCCACCACTGTCCGCAACTCCGGTGACACCACCACCACCAAGGGTAAGCTACCTTGTCTTCTCTCCTCTTCTCTCATTCTCTGTTTCTCTAACAGAATGGATATTTGGTAGCAAGGGTAAGGGAGATTCAGCTAAGGAGATTCTGGGGGTAATGGCCATGTAAACTCAGAATCAGTGCTGAGTTAATTAGAGATTGGACATTCAGCTAATTAGGAGGTTGTTTTCAAAGTAGAATGACAGTAAGTTTCATAGGGACAGTGTGTCTATAAGTAGTTTGGAGCGATCGATGTGGAAGTATCAGGTGCATCTACCATGGAGGTTTTAGCTGCTTCATATCTTTATTTGTTATATTTCCGTAATATCATGTAGCATTGTGATAAATTTTCAATCAGGCCCATTGTGTATTATGATAGACTTGGCTTGATTTGTTCCTCTTGTCTTTTCTTTTTCTTCTGACAGGGGGGCTTATTGTTACTCGGTTTGTGGTTTCTAGAGCACAGTAGTGGGTAGTATGTGCAGTTTTAGGTTTAAGTTGGATTCCCGTGTTCCTTTACTATTATCATACAAAGGCATGGGATTGGTTGTCCATACTCCATATCTACCTTTATAGGTAAAACACGTCCAAATTGAAGTAGCATTGTGGGGTGCACCAATTTAACCTGTCGACAAGGTGGCATGCATGACAAGCTTTTCTGAACAGTAGATGGATGGCATGCCTAAGTTTTAAACCTTGTTTCACGATGTTATGATTTTAGTCTCAGTTGATTGGACTGTGGGTTTATTTTTCTTGTCTCCACGTTGGGTTGTCTTGATTTTCATGTTTAGCTCCTATGATTTTGTCTTGTTGCTGTTGCACTTGCTAATAATATATTGAATTTTGTGTCATTAAAATAAAGCAAATGTAATTTTGATAACTTTATGGTCGGTTTTCTCAATCGTGTTTGATTTCTGGACTTAAATGGTTCATGGATTTGGTTTCCAAACCATACTAACTGTGCAAGGCTTGTCTCCTCCCGGGTCTCCTTGTCAATCTTTTATTGCATCTGCTGAAGCTTGTTCGAGCAAATGAATTACTATTTCAATGATATTGTATATGTCACATGTATATATTTATGTACGCTTTGATAATTTTTAAGAAGTGAAGTTTCTGAATCTTTTAGACTTGATCCATCAGCATGTGCTTGGTAGCAATGACTTGGGTGTGCTTTTGAGTTATAGTATTGGTGTTTTTTTCATAATTTTCTTAGATGGTTTCTGATATATGTTCTATTTGATGTATATTAGTCTTGGCTTTGTTTTGTAAGTCGTGTGGAGTTTCTCCTGCTGGTCCTAGTTTGCTGCTATATGTTGTGTGTGGCTAGCAAATATTTGATAATTGTGGCCTTGCTGTGTTCACGGGCACTACAACTTGATAGAAAAACTGATTTTCTAATGTCTTGTCCTTTTTTTTTGTGCTTCTCTACCTGGGTGTTTGTTGGGTATAAGATTTGGTAATGCGCGTCACGGCCGTGATGGCCATCACGGCCAGGCCGTGACGGATTCTGCCTTGGAACTTCTTCACTGGTTGGTTTGTCACGGCCGTGATGGCCATCACGGCCAGGCCGTGACAAATTCTGCCTTGGAACTTCTTCACTGGTTGGTCTGTCATGGCCGTGATGGCCATCACGGCCAGGCCGTGATGGCCATCACGGCCAGGCCGTGACGGATTCTGCATTGGAAATTCTTCACTGGTTGGTCTCCCAACTCTGCATGGATCCAAAAGTAAATTATAACTCTTTTAAGTGAAAATCTCAAAATGAAATTTGGTTTATAAAAATATATATCAAATTAGTATAAGGTTAAAGTAATATTATCAAATGTTGTCATTTCAGCTCTGACACGATTATTTTTATTTATGCATTATAGGTCCTTGTCTGATCTTCGTTGTTCGCGGCTCCTCCCTTATCCTTACTTGGTATTGCTTTGTCGAATAGGTAAGTTCTCTCAATACTCTCTTTTAAGGTTTTTCTTTGTCTAATAGGTACTGATATATGTGGTGCTTCTAATGTATTATGTGAATTATCGTGTTGTTTGGTAGTGGAGAGCTGAGCTCAATAGGATGTGATCTTGTCTGATTGTATGCTGATAATTTAATGTTTATGTATGTGTTTGTCAATATGTGTTGTTTGTTAGTGGAGAGCGGAGCTCAATAGGATGTGATTCTGTCCGAAAGGCGAGATGCTGGTTGTGTGCTGATAATTTAGAAATTATGCATGTGTTTGACAATTAACTACTACTTGTTAGTGGAGAGCGGAGCTCAATAGGATGTTTGCTACAATATTTAATCTAAGTTTGTATTGATTTACGCTGCAATTTATATAAGCTCAACAATGTTATGAGCATGCGTAACTTATCAAGCATGCGTAACTTATCAAGGTATGCATGCTCATTGTATTGAATCTTGAATTGTCCAAGTAGGACAGTTTGGGAAAAAAACCTTTTTCACACTCGTACAATAGTCATTTCAATGTTCAAATGCCTTATATACTTGTTGAAATCTCAGTCTGATGCATTTCCTTTTGTTCTCCTGGTGCATACTTGATCGTGGTGATTCTCACCGTGCTCGAGTTGTGTACTTGGAGACCGATGGGAAATGTTGCCAAAATTTTGTCAAGTATAAGGTATTTGAATATGGGAATAACTATTATTAGCCGAGTGTGGCAAAGGTTTCTTCTCGAATGGGATAGGTTCATACCTTGTCATAAGAACGAGATTGATGGAGTTATTGGAAAGCACCGTAATATATAAGTGTTATTGTAGGATTGGTCAGGCTATTTAATTGCCAGCAATGGATATTCCGGAGAATCAGAAATGGATGTATCGTAGGTTGGATCGGAATAAACGTCTTATTAGGGAAGAGTATAGAGTTGGAGTGGGTGAGTTTATAAAGTTTGTTGTAAGCCGGGAGAGTTTTATACGGTTGGGCGGTGATCAATTGAGGTGTCCTTGCAAAAGATGCAAGTGTCAATCTTTCAAAAGCTTGGATGGAGTTGTAGCCGATCTTTATGAGAAGGGCTTCATGCCTGATTACTATTGGTGGAGTAACCATGGTGAGACGTTGCCTGATTTAAACCCGATTGTGTTTGAAGGTTCGTACTATGGAAGTGGTGACCGGAGGGAAGAATTGAATCCATACGAGCAGATGATAATGGATCATGCTGGACCATCGGTTGGTGTTGTACTAGAAGAATATGGGGGACAAGATGGTGGAATGGGTTCCCAATACGTAGAGGAGAATCCGAATCCCGAATCTCAAAGATTTTATGATATGCTGAGTGTTGCACGATATCCATTGTGGGAAGGATGTCGGGAGTACACGGAGTTGTCGATGTGCATGAAATGGTTGGGTATCAAATCTGACTACGATATGCAAGAAGGCTGTTTTAATCGCCTCACCAGGTCAGTGTCCAAGGCATTTCCAGAAGACAATCGGATGCCTACTAGTTTTTATCATACTAAGAAGTCTGTGAAAAATTTGGGTCTGGGGTGTTTGAAAATTGATTGTTGCCCGAATGGATGTATGTTGTACTATAAGGATGATTCAGCGAAAAGCATAACATGTTGTCGATTTTGTGGTGCGGATCGGTATAAGACAACCACTAGGATGGGCATTGAGAAGAAGAGGTCGCTAAAAAAGATGTGGTATTTTCCGCTCGTGCCAAGACTTACAAGATTGTACTCTTCGATGGCCACTGCAGCTCACATGAGGTGGCATAGTGAGCATGAGAGGGAGCAACATGTCTTGTGTCATCCATCTGATGGAGAAGCTTGGAAGCATTTTGATAGGGTTCATATGACATTTTCGCAGGACCCTCGCAATGTCCGATTGGGGTTATCTACTGATGGATTTAATCCTTTTGGGCAGTCTGGAAAAGCATACTCTTGTTGGCCGATTATCTTGACTCCGTACAATCTTCCCCCGGGGATGTGAATGAAGCGGGAGTTTATGTTCCTAATAGTCATAATTCCGGGTCCGTCTAATCCAAAAGGTAAGATTGATGTGTACTTGCAGCCGCTGATAGATGAGTTGACGATGCTGTGGAATGATGGTGTGTTGACATATGACGTATCTTTGAGGCAGAATTTCATCATGAAAGCAGCTTTGATGTGGACGATCAACGACTTTCCCGCTTATGGGATGATGTCGGGTTGGATGACCGCGGGGAAGCTTGGATGCCCAATATGTATGGAGCGATCGAAGGCATTCACGCTTAAAAACAGTCGAAAGATCTCATATTTTGATTGTCATTGTCAATTCCTTCCAGAAGATCATCCTTATAGGCGGAACAAGAATGCATTCAAGAAGCGTTGTGCGGAGACAACACCGCCTCCACCACGTTTGACTGGTCCTAATGTATGGCGCAGAGTACAGTACTTACCGCTCATCCATGAATCCCAAGGAGAACATATTCCTGATTATGGCGTCAACCATAATTGGACAAAACAAAGTATATTTTGGAGGTTGCCGTATTGGAGGACGCAGCTACTCCGTCACAACATTTATGTCATGCATACTGAGAGGAATGTGTTTTTGAATGTGTTTGACACTGTGATGGACATCAAGGGGAGGACAAAGGATACAAATAAAGCCCGATTGGATCTGGCTGACATTTGTAATCGAAAGGAGCTTGAATTGCAGGACGGTGGTCGTGGCAGACTTATCAAACCGAAGGCAAGTTATACACTAAGTAAAACACAGAAAGTGGCCGTCTGTAAGTGGGTTAAAGAACTAAAGTTACCAGATGGGTATGCTTCCAATCTAGGTTGATGTGTTGACATTAAGGAAGAAAAGTTACATGGAATGAAGAGTCATGATTGCCACGTGTTCATGCAACGGTTGCTTCCAATTGCGTTCGACGCATTACCGAAGCAAATTTGGAACCCACTTGTTGAGCTTAGCCACTTTTTCAGGGAGCTTACATCGACAACACTAAATGTGAATCAATTAAAGGATATGGAAGTCAAGATACCCGTTTTGTTATGTAAGCTGGAGCAAATCTTCCCGCCGAGTTTCTTTGATTCCATGGAACACCTGCCAGTTCATCTACCATACGAAGCAAGAGTTGGTGGCCCAGTCCAATACCGCTGGATGTATCCATTTGAGAGGTAAACAACATCAACTATTTTACTTAATACATATGAAATTCACGAACATGAGAGCGTAGTTTAGCTTTCCCTAAAACTAGTAATTATTTGTATGTATCCCTCTTTAATAGGTTCCTGCACTCCCTTAAAAACAAAGTCAAGAGCAAGGCACGAGTGGAGGGTTCCATTTGTGAAGCATACTTAGTAGAGGAGACTTCCACTTTTACCTCTTATTTCTATTCGGACGAAGTTAACACGAGAAGGACAAGGATGCCTAGAAACGTTGATTCGGGTGAAGGAAGTTCAACTAGTCCTCCTATATCAATATTCAACTATCCGGGCAGATTTAGTGGCAAACCAAATGGATATTTCTTGGAGCAGCGTGACATTAATGCTTCTCATCTGTATATCCTTCAAAATTATGAAGAGGTGGTGCTATATTTAGAGTAAGTTTGTACAATGTCTTTTATAAGTTCAATTGACATTTATGATTATTAATCGTCCTGCTGTTAATCTCCCATATGTAGGATGTACGACAATTTTATAAGGGATCTCCAACCTGACATTTCAAACGATCAGGTTGATCGAGAAATTACTTCTCACTTTGCTACGTGGTTCGGTAAATATGTAGGTTAAGCATCTTCATTTGTTGCAATATATTTTATCTCCTTAAATATATAGCATGTATAAAAATAATATAATATTTGATTTTTTAGGTACTAGATCCAGAAAACAATGTTCAAAATCCATTGTTGACAAATTTGGCATGGGGGCCTAACAGATGGGTTACATCATGGAATACTTATATTGTAAATGGATATAAATTTAACACAAAAACATGGAATGAAGGAATGCAGACGTGTAACTATGGTGTTTGTGTGCGAGCCACTGATGGCAATGTAGAGGATGATTTCTATGGGGTTCTAATTGACATCCTTGAACTCGATTATACCGGTTTCCCCGTGATGAGGTTAGTTATCTTCAAGTGTGATTGGTTTGATCCTACTCTTGACGTAGGGACAAAAATAGATAAAAATTATGGTATTGTTCAAGTTAGGCTGTCTCGAAGGTATAATAAGGCGTACGACCCATTCATTTTTTCTCAACAGGCAGAGCAGGTTTATTACTCGCCATATCCCGAAGGACATCATGGCTGGTTGGGTGTTATTAAGGTAAAGGCTCGCAGTATAATTACTGATAATGTAATCAACCAGCTTGAAAAAGATGCTCCGTACCAAGATGATGAGTTTTCAGGACCCCACGTACCGTTGCAAATTACGTCGAACATTATTGTTAATTCTCTGGCGGACATTTCCGGAAATGGGGAAGAAGGTGAAAGAGAGTTAATGGATCAATCCGAGTTGGACGCATCTAGCGAAGGTACATTCCGATCAAGTGATACTGATGAGAGTGAGGGTGACTTTAGTGATGAAGATTCTACTTAGGTAATTTATTTATGTCATAATTCATTGTGTAAATGTCATTCTACTTAGGTAATTTATTTTTGTATTATTTACACTGTTGTGTAATCAACTTTTCATTTTTTTTTCACAGATGGCAGATTCCTCTAGAGGTAGGGGTCGTCGTGGAGTTCGTCGTGGAGGTCGTGCTGCGAGAGTCCCTTCGCCGGCCGACCCACAGCCTTCAGATCAAGATCACCCTACCAGAACCTCTGTGGACGGGACACCTCAGGTGATGGAGTTGCACCCCCTACCCAGCTTCATGTGGTCGGGACACAGGCTGCACCCTCATTATCCACACCTACGACAGGACCATCATCATCACCGGGACAGGAGAGTCGTGGTCCATCCGACAGGAGGATTCTTTTTATCCCCAGGGGGGATAACGAGTAAGCTAATTTAATTTTTTAATATATATAAAGTATCGTTAATTTCTATTTACTTGTTTTTTAAATTTATTTATAACATTTATTAATGCTCTAATATTACTTCAGCTTTCTGCCCGCGAAGGGGCCTTCTGATTCGATATCGAAGATCCTGCGACGCAAGTTTGATGGTCCATGGCCTACATGGAATGCCATCCCAGGGGGCCATAGGGATCAGTTGTTTCTAGAGTTTTAGGTAACAATTTATAAAGTTATTTAAATTAAATTTACATTATATATATATACACACACGAATTGCCTAACAACTGTACGTTGCAGAAAGAGTATAGGTGGGACGTAGCTTTAGAGGCTCTCGTCAGGGACATATTTGAGCATAAAGGTTCACTGGTCATGAAGAATCTGACGAACAAGCTGAGGAAGGGTCAGAATAAGGGGAAGTGGGTGGATCCTGAGATCAGGAGGCAGCTGGACCCAAGATCTTGGGCTCCGAGAAGTTCCAGGAGATCCAGGCCACAGCTCGGTGTAATGGAGCTTCTGATGGTGGCGCATGTGCTTGGACCGGCGGGTCTAAATCAGCCGCCGCCCATTACGACGATCTGGTAATACATTAAACTTTTGACTTATTATACTATTTAATTAATTAGTTTCCATTTTTAATTATTCTTATGAATTTAAGATTATATTTTTCTGTGCAGAAAGCACAGAAACAGCGGGCCCCCACTGCTATGGAGTTAGTGGAGAGGACGAAGAAGTTGAAATCGGGGACATGGGTTAACGACAAGGCCCGTAACTATGCTGTAAGCAAAAAATCAATTTAGTGTTTACTTGTAATTTATTATAAATGATTTGTTAATATTGGATATAATTTTAACTAAATCTCTTCAACTATACTATGTAGGTTTCAACGAGAAGAAGGACGATGCCATATCACGTGCCTCACAGTCACAAGATGAGGCTTTGACTGGTGATGGGCCCATCTCTCCTATCTCCGTTGATGATAATGCCATTTATTTGGAGGTCGTCGGGGGCAGGAACAAGAAGGGCCACGTGTATGGCCTCGGACACCTGGGAGGCGAGTTTATCGCTTCATCATCCGGCACGCCTGCTCCTTCCTACGCCGATACCGTCCCTCAGGAGCAGTTCAACCAAATGCAGGACACCATCACGCAGCTGAACACGGAGCTTCGGGAGAAGAGCGAGAAAGAGCAGTAGATGGCGAACCAGATTGCACAGTTGACTCAGGCACACCAGCAGTTGATGCAAGCGAGCATCGAGAAGGGCCAGACACTACGGCTGGTGTTGGAGCAGATGAGGATCCAGACTCCAGTTGCTCAGGGTGATGCTCTGACGGTTGTGCCGCCTGCTGCCGCTCCTCCAGTTCCGCCGCCAGCTACTGATGTTGCTACTGCAGAGGACGATCAACTAGCAGACGTCGGTGGTACGGACGCTGAGGATGAGTGGATTCCTCCACCTCCCCCTCATCATGACTGATTTTTTTCCATATTTTTGACTTTAAACGATTCTTGTACGACACTTTGGATTATTTTTTATATATATATTTATTATTTCTTATGATTGCATAATTCATTAGTAATTTGGTGTGTTTTATTAGTAATTTTGCAAACGTTTAAGGAAAAATAGAAAACAAATTTTATTTTAAAAATTAAATTTTAAAAAAAAACCAGTTTAGCGACCGAATTAGAAACCAATAATTCGGTCGCTAAACTTTATTTAACATTAACAGATGTGGTATGGCGACCGAAAATCGGTCACTAAAAATGGTTACCTAAACAATGCGACCAATCGAATAGTAACCGTTTTTATTATTTAGCGACCGAAATTACGGTCGCCATTTAGCGACCGAAATATTAATCCGGTGGCTAAAAGCTTAGCGACCAGGTATTCAGCTACCACCATTAATCGGTCGCTAATTCGGTCGCTAAAATAAATAGCGACCGATTTACATAGTTTAGCGACCGAATATGCTGGTCGCTAAACAGGTGTTTTTTTGTAGTGATAGCTGCATTGTTAATAGCTCTGATGGATCTTAAGCCCAACCCACCATCCTGAATTGGAGCACAGACCTTACTCCAAGAGACAGTAACCACCTTCTTGGCATTAATGTTACCAACCCAGATGAAACTTCTAATCCATTTGTCTAAAGTTTTTAATAAGCAAGCTGGCCAGGAGTAAACAGTGAAGCTGTAAATCAACATACTATGTATGACGGAAGCCACCAACTGAACCCTGCCCATAATAGAGAGTAAGCAACATTTCCAAGAGGCTAGTTTACTCTTGATTCTGTCAACAATAGGCTGGAGGTGAATTTTCCTAGGCTTCCCTTGGAATAAAGGAACCCCAAGATAGTTGAAGGGAAGGCAGCCAGAACAGAAGCCAAGCATATTAGAAATGGAGTGTTTCCTTGCAGCAGAGAGGGGACCAGCATAAAATTTGGATTTTTCAGGACTTACCACTTGACCAAAAGCTTGCTCATAGGCCCTAAAAAGGGAAACCAAACTTTGCAGACTTCTTTTAGTGCCTTTGTAGAAGATCAGCACATCATCAGCATAAAGAATATGACTAGGCATCCTATGACCTCTAGGACCAGTCATCAACTGGAGGTGACCCTCATTCACAAGCATGGAGATGCCCCTACTAAGGACTTCTTCAGCAAGGCAAAAGAGGAGAAGAGACAAAGGGTCTCCTTGCCTGACTCCCCTTTTGCAACTGAAGAAGCCAACTGCCTTCCCATTAACAGCTATGGAGATCCTTGCAGAGTTCAGAATAACACTCACCCACTTGCAAAAAGCCTGATCAAAACCAAAATCAGCAAGGACTTTCAGCAAAAAGCCCCAGTCTAAAGTATCAAAAGCCTTTCGAATGTCAATATTTATAGCCAATTGACCTCCAAAAGATCTTTTATGAAGCAAGTTAACCGCCTCAGATGCAGAACACTCACAGTCCACAATCAGCCTACCTTTGATGAAACCTCTTTGGTTGCTAGAGATTATTTTTGGGGCTACTATTGCCAGTCTATCAGCCATTACCTTGGTTATGATCTTGAACTAGAAATTAGCTAGTGCAATAGGCCTATATTGGTCCACTCTATCAGCACCTTGAACTTTAGGAATCAAAGCCACCACATTTGAATTTAGGTTAGGTAAGATCCAACCATCTTTAAAGAATTGAAGCACTGAATGGAACACATCATGAGATATAATATCCCAAAAGTGCTGGAAGAAGTAGCCCCCAAAACCATCAGGGCCTGGAGCACCATTGGCATTCAATGAAAACACTGCATTCTTAACCTCTTCCATGGATGGCAGCATGGTAAGCATGTCATTATCCTCACTAGAAACAAGCTTAGGAATTACCTTGTCAACAAGATCATTATTGTGGCATAGATTTTCTGATGCAAAAACAGCTTTAAAGCGATTCAGGATATGCTCCTCAATTGCTGCTGGCTGGTGCAGAACTTTATCTCCCTGCATTAGAACAGATATTTGCTTTGTAACGTGCCAGATCTTGGTTGTTTTGTGAAAGAATGCAGTGTTTCTATCACCAAAGGCATGCCAGTTCATTCTGGCCTTCTCCATCCAGAACTGCTCCTCACAGCAAAAAGCATTTTGTAATTGGATTTGCCCTTCTTTTTCCCGAGCTTGGAGACTGTTAGAGTAGCCAAACTGATTCATTTGATCTTGAATGTCATCCACCCTAGCCAATGCGTTTTTAACATTTGAGTGAACATTACCAAAGACCAGTTTATTCCAGTCTCTAAGTCTCGTTTTGAGTAACCGCAGCTTTTGTGACAAGGCAAACATAGGGCAGCCATAAATTTCTTCCTTCCAAACCTCAGAAACTACTTTGATGCAATCTAGATGTGAAGACCACATTTTCAAGAACTTAAAGGAGGGACCATGCTTACTACCATATTTATCCAAAGATAATAAGATAGGAAAGTGATCTGACTTACTTCTAGTAAGAGTACAACAGGAAACACTCGACCAGAAATCAAGCCAGAGATCATTACAGATAGATCTATCCAATCTTCTTTCAGAAAATGAGCTACTAAGTATTTAAATGTAAATTCATATACAAATATTATTAACTACCCATCTTCTAAGTATTCAGGAGAGATTTTTTCTATTCCTTTTTCTTTAGCATACTTAAAGAAGAATTCTGAAAAGCGCATCCTCAAGTCTCTAAACTCTCATTTTTTAAGAGCAGATTGGTAGCTAAAAGCTTGCACACGTTCAAATAATTAACAATAACATTAACTCAAGTCATCACCAAAACTAAAATATATAATTAAATAATTTGTTTAAGTGATTACCTTCATCCATCCCTTTGTAATAGATGCGGAGACTATGTTCAGCATATGATGCATCACATAATAGCCACACGACCAACCGTCTGGTTGCTTACGAGACTACAAAAGAAATGAAATTTAATGTCAGTTAAATATACATATATATTTGTAATTAGTAATTATAATATTAATTACTAGTTAATAAACTACCAACCTTGAGGATAATCCAATCAGGATTTCCTTTAGACTTAGTAGTCCTACTCCTCCCGTTGGCGCAACTTATGCTACATGCCCTCAGCGCGCTATCATAAACATAATATTCATGTCAATTAATCAATTCATCATGTGTGTAATAAAATAAAAGCAAATGTTTAAACTTAAATTAAATATAAGATTAATTACTCACGTATTGATGGATTCCACTACCTCCCGTGGCGGGTTTTGGTGGATAGAGCATAAGAATATGACAGTATGCCTGGCAGGATGAAGTATGAGCAACTGCCAATGTTTGTTCATTATGTAGGGTACCAGATATATTTCTTTCCGATCATCACCTCCCAGTAATCTTCCAATGTATGAATTGACTTCATTGTGGTTGGCAAAGAATTCAGGCACAACGACATAGGAGTCTAAGAAGCCATAAAGGTTGGAGCCCCTCTGAAACGATTTAGATACCTAAGATATGAAATAAGTGGATATTAATTGCATAATATATTGAGGTAGATCAATATATCTCATCGTCCATGTGGGACGAATGAGCCTTGGGAGCATTTTTCCTTAAGCTCCTCTTACAATGAAGAAATTAAAAAACGTGTAAGAGAATGTGTTAAAAATATCAATATATACAAATATCAACTACAAGTGCAATTAGTTTGTTACTTACAATCTTTTCTGCCACGGTGCGTGTGGCTTCAGCTTTAAAATCTCCTTTTTTTGTCCTTCGGGCCTCTAACCAAACATCCTCGCGGGCGATAGGAGATGGAGGATCAACAATTATGCCCTCAGGCACCTCTCCCACTGCTATCCTCTCATTCAGCTTCTCCCGTAAGTCCCTCTACTTATCCGCCAACATCTCATTAATCTTAGTGCCGTACCCACCCTGAGACAATGTGTGGGTGTGAATGTTCTTTGCTTGAGTCCTCTTACCCTTTTCCCATTTATCCTGTTAAAACAAAAACACATAATAAATTTAATTAAATAAATTTTCTTTACTTAAATGTACTCTAAAATGGATAAGTAAATTAACTTCAACTAACCGGAAATGAAGGTGTATGTCGGCTCCTAACAAAACTATCACACGTCTCCCTATCAATATACAGGTAGTTTATAAAAAGTTCTTCGTGGTCCTTCGGTCCGAATATGTAGTGCCTAGTAAGATCGTGCTTAAACCCATTCCAACGCTTTGCCGCCAATGAGAGTCATTTCGCCCTATGCACTTCCGTATTCGGCACGGTCCACGCTATCTACACATTAAATACATAACAAAGAGGAGGAATTAGAAACTCAAATAATTCTTTAATAATGTACATCAAAAGAGTGTAAAAGTAAAGTACCGTGATAGCCTCCCAAATCTGATCCTTAACGATCTGTGGCACTTCTTCCCAATCCTCATGTAGGATGCTAGTGTGCCGCTAAGCTTCCTTAGCCACCCAAGTTTTAAATTTCTTAGCATAGGGTCCCTGGGGATTCAGTTTATCATCAAATCACACCTCAAGCTTCTGACCACTGAGCCTAGCCTTTTTTAACTTTTTTAGACTAGTGGCTGCTCTACCCCGTTTTTTCTTACCGTGATGTCTGTTTGGACAAATAAATACTCCCTCTGGACCTAAATATAAGCAAAAAGTATCTACATTCTTTGGACTCAAATATAAGCAAAAATCAATTAAGTCAACACTATTAAATGTTAGTATTGCAAAAATCAAGAAAATTAACCAATCAAACCAATACTCCATTTACTTTTCCAGGAGCATTGTATACTCTCTAGACAATTAACTCTATTTTTTACACAAATCAAGATAATTAAACTAACTTAACTAATTTTCTTAATAAGTGTGAATTTAGTTTTTTTTTTTTTGCTTATAATTAGGCCCGGAGGGAGTATTAAATTAGAGGGCTATGTATAACATGGATAAATAAAGAATATGAGCCTAATTAATTAAAGGTTAAAATAATAATTTGGTCCCTACACTTGACACAAATTCTCGGTTTGGTCCCTACACGAAAAAAATTATTAAAATGGTCCCTACACTTGCAACCCGTTTCCAGTTTAGTCCCTACCGTTTGATGGGGTTAGACTTTCGTCTCTAAGGGTCCTACGTGGCCTGTTAAACTCCAGCTGGACTGACAAGAGTCACATGACTCTCTCCCTCTTCCACCCCTAAGTAAATCCCCTTCTTCTCCATTCAGCAAGCATTTTGCAGCCCCTGTAACTCAAACTGAGATGGTGGAATCTGTAACAGAGACCTTCACCGCATGGACAAACAAAAGTTCCAAGATCGTTTGTTTGGATGAAGTTGTGGGTACTTCAAATGGCTGGATGAACTTGTGAATGACCTACAAGAGAAGTGTGTTGTTTGTAATGGGCTGAAATAGTGGGGTTTAGGGGTCTTAGTGCAAGTTAATGGAGTCTGTAACAATAAAGTCACTTTCATGTAACAATATAGCAATAATACAACTATAAAGTGTTTATTAGCACAGTGCACCTAATTCCTTTAACAATATTGGCCAACAATATTTAAATTCCTGTAATAGTAAATGAACACAATTGCACCTAAAAAATCACTTTCATTAACAATTGCAAAGTACATATCAGCACATCATTACACGAATAATATATATCATGTGGTCCAACACAAAATATGACAAAAGTAAATGGGGTCCATTCACAAAATATGACAAAACCACATGCGGAATCAAACAAAAAAGATTCCCTCAGCCCTTTTACATTAATAAATAACCATGAAACCCCCAAAAAACAAAAGACTACACAGCTGCCCTAATTCTCTTTGGAGACTCCAGATTCTTGGTTAGGTTGAGTGTTGTCCCTTGCCTTTCTCACAGCTGCTTGCAATTGTTGTGATGTTACACATGCTTGTCCTTTCCACTTGCTAGGTCCCTTATGAATAAGTAACTAGGCCTAAAAGCTCTGTTCTTTTCAAACCCAGGAGGGGCATTTGGCTGTGAACAACCAGCAGATGCAGTGGCTCCTCCACCATGACCAACATTTTGTGCAAGTGTTGCTGATTGTGCAGAAGCAGCAGCTCCTCCAACAAATCTGAAATGTTAGGAAAGTCTCTAGTTTCAAGAATTCTTCCATTGAATGCCTCTGAAATGTTGTTCATTATTATATCACATTTTTCATACTCACTAAAGTGTGACATGAGCTTCATTCGATACAACCTTCAACTCCAGCATCCTTTTTTGCCATGCAGCATAGTAGGTGGCCTTGCAAGCTGTAAGCATCCTATCCCTAAGCACACTATGTAGCGACCTAAAAAAAAAAGACTTGTGTTTCCACTTAGAGAGAAAACATGGAGTCGCCACCAACTTTATTTAATTTTGGGAAAGTTGGAAAACCCTTCAAGAAGAAGCTTCGGGTTTGGGAGTCGATTATGTCTAGGGAAGGCAAGAAGACTTAACCCCACGACACCCTAGAACATCCATAAATGGTTACCCAAAATTAGTTGTGTAAATTATTAGTAACTTTGAAATATTTGTTTTACCCGTTGTGAGTCTCTACATGAGGTTGAACATGGCACGTAAGTCCATAGAGCAACCTCTAAATCTGAAGGGTTGAACATGGCACTTGTCATAGGGCAACCCGAAAAATAGGTTGTTTTAATCAAGTGATCATCCTTTATTTTTTATGTAAAATAGATAATTTTTATCTCTTGAAAATGGGACAGAAACGTAAAAATGAAACTTTTTACCAACTTATTCAGAGAACAAAAGCATAGAGAAATAAGAGTGTCAAGAGAAATTTATTAATAATATCAACGAAAAGAACAAAGATTACCAAACGGGAGTAGAATAAGAATGACTTTGTTTACTCCCAGTAGTAAGATTTTAAGATCGAAGTCTTTACATTCAATCTCCCTGGCTCCTTCAGCTCTTCCTTCTTAACCACTTCTAATAATAGGGAAGAGAAAAGGAAGCTCAGATTTCTGACCTCTCTTCCTCACAACAAAAATCTCTCTTTCTTTTCTCTTTTCTTTGTATCTTTCCTCTCTATCTCCTCTCTGATATTTCCTTTCCTCTCAAGAGCAGTGTTCTCCTCTCCAAAAAAATCTCCCTAAGAAAATATCAGATCATAAGTCCTTCTCCCTCAAAAAATCTCTGCCCTTTTCCTTCTTTTTATTCTCCTTTTATAGACGGAGGAGAGGGCTTCCTGCTTCTTCTCCGTTGACTTCAAGGTCGGCTTGGACGAATACCCAAGGCTTGGGTCGTTCTGAACAGCGGAAATGAGGGGATTTGACGTGAAGGTTGCACGCTTGAAAAGGGAAGGAGATGGGGGTTTTTGTCCGATGGGTATGAAGGCTTTTTAGGGTTAGGAGTGAGACTGCTAAGTTAAGGCGAGGGAGGAGATGGAAGAAAAAAGAATAGACCATTGGGTAGAGGAGGTGCAAAAAAGGGGTTTCTGAGCAGAGATAGCGTGTGTCCAGATGGGGTTGTATGAGTAGCAGAAAGGTGGTGATTTGATGTGAGGGTTGCCCACTTGAAAAGAGAAAGGAGATGGGGGGTTTTGAGCAGAAATAGCGTGTGCCCAGCCGGGGTGGCATGAGTAGCAGAAAGGTGGTGATTTGATGTGAGGGTTGCACGCTTGAAAGGAGAAAGGAGAAAGGAGAAAGGAGATGGGGGGTTTTGAGCAGAAATAGCATGTGCCCGGTCGGGGTAGCATGAGTAGCAGAAAGGTGGTGATTTGATGTGAGGGTTGCACGTTTGAAAAGAGAAAAGAGATGGGGGTTTTTGAATGATGTGCATGATGGCATTTTATGGTTAGGAGTAGGGTTACCAGGTTAAAACAAGGGAGGAGGTAAGGAAGAAGGAGGACCAATGGGTAGAGGAGGAAAAGAGGTCTTGCCTGGTATGTAAAGTGGGTAGGAGGCATAACTCAGCTTCCTTTCCTTTTTGTTGACTGTCTTTTTCTCCTTGTTCTCTTCATCCTTTCTTCCTTATCTTCTCCTTCTTCTTTCCTTATTCTTTAGCCTTCAGCCTGAAAATAAAATTGCAGTGGACGGAATCTTTTTGTCCCAACAGAAACTTAGATATGCAAAAGTAGACATACACTGGACGGACGTCCTCGTCCAACAAGAAAAGATAATTGCAGTGGACGATACCTCCACGTCCAGCAGAAATAAGAGGGACAGGACTAGACGGGACCACCCCGTCCTCCAGCAAGTGTAATGACCGGACGGGACCACCCCATCCATTGGCAGGTGCAGTGGACTGGACGGGCCCAACAGCAAGTGCAAAGCAATGGACGGAACCACCCCGTCCACCAGCAAGTGTAATGACTGGACGGGACCACCCCATCCATTGGCAAGTGCAGTGGACTGGACGGGCCCAACAGCAAGTGCCAAACAACGGACGGGACCACCCCGTCCACCAGTAAGTGTAATGACTGGACGGGACCACCCCGTCCATTGGCAAGTGTAATAACTGGACGGAACCACCCCGTCCACCAGCAAGTGTAATAACTGGACGGGACCACGCCGTCCATTGGCAAGTACAAATGTGATGGACGGGACTTCCCCGTCCAACAACAAATACAAATGTGATGGACGGGACTTCCCCATCCATCAGCAAATACAAATGTGATGGACGGGGCTTCCCCGTCCAACAGCAAGTACGAATGTGATGGACGGGACTTCCCCGTCCGACAGCAAGTACGAATGTGATGGATGGGACTTCCCCGTCTAACGACAAGTGTAAATGTGATGGACAGGGCTTCCCTGTCCAACAACAAGTCTCACATGATGGACTGGACTTTCCCGTCCACGGCAAGTGCAAATGTGATGGATGGGACTTCCCAGTCCAACAACAAATACAAATGTGATGGACAAGACTTCCCTGTCCAACGGCAAGTACAAATGTGATGGACGGGACTTCCCCATCCATCAGCAAATACAAATGTCATGGACAAGACTTCCCCGTCCAACAGTAAGTACAAATGTGATGGACGGGACTTCCCCGTCCAACAACAAGTGTAAATGTGATGGACGGGACTTCCCCGTCCAACAGCAAGTACAAATGTGATGGACGGGAATTCCCCGTCCAACAGCAAGTGTAAATGTGATGGACGGGGCTCCCCCGTCCAACAGCAAGTCTAACATGATGGACTGGACTTCCCCGTCCACGGCAAGTGCAAATGTGATGGACGGGACTTCCCCGTCCAACAGTAAATACAAATGTGATGGACAGGACTTACCTGTCCAACGGCAAGTACAAATGTGATGGACGAGACTCCCCCGTCCAACAGCAAGTCTCACATGATGGACTGGACTTCCCCGTCCACGGCAAGTGCAAATGTGATGGACGGGACTTCCCCGTCCAACATCAAATACAAATGTGATGGACAGGACTTCCCTATCCAACGGCAAGTACAAATGTGATGGACGGGACTTCCCCGTCCATCAGCAAATACAAATGTCATCGACAGGACTTCCCCGTCCAACAGCAAGTACAAATGTGATGGACGGGACTTCCCCGTCCATCAGCAAGTACAAATGTGATGGACGGGACTTCCCCGTCCAACAACAAGTGTAAATGTGATGGACGGGGCTTCCCCGTCCAACAGCAAGTACAAATGTGATGGACGAGACTTCCCCGTCCAAAAGCAAGTTCATATGTGATGGATGGGTCTTCCCCGTCCATCAGCAAATACAAATGTGATTGACGGGGCTTCCCCGTCCAACAGCAAGTCTCACATGATGGATTGGACTTCCCCGTCCACGGCTACTGCAAATGTGATGGACGGGACTTCCCCGTCCAACAGCAAATAGGACTTCCCCGTCCAACAGCAAGTATAAATGTGATTGTCGGGACTTCCCCGTCCAACAGTAAGTACAAATGTGATGGACGGGACTTCCCCGTCCAACAACAAGTGTAAATGTGATGGACGGGGCTTCCCCGTCCAAAAGTAAGTATAAAATGTGATGGACGGGACTTCCCCGTCCAACAGCAAGTACAAATGTGATGGACGGGACTTCCCCGTCCAACAGCAAATACAAATGTGATGGACGGGGCTTCCCCGTCCAACAGCAAGTCTCACATGATGGAGTGGACTTCCCCATCCACGGCAAGTGCAAATGTGATGGACGGGACTTCCCCGTCCAACAGCAAATACAAATGTGATGGACAGGACTTCCCCGTCCAACAGCATGTACAAATGTGATGGACGGGACTTCCCCGTCCAACAGTAAGTACAAATGTGATGGACGGGACTTCCCCGTCCAACAGCAACTGTAAATGTGATGGACGGGGCTTCCCCGTCCAACAACAAGTACAAATGTGATGGACGAGACTTCCCCGTCCAACAGCAAGTGTAAATGTGATGGACGGGGCTTCCCCGCCAAACAGCAAGTTAGCTATGAGTTCCCTACTTTCTTCATTTTTTCTTTTTATTATTATTAGTCTCCTTGAAGTGTAATGTTACAATAAAAGACGGACAAAAATGGGTGTTCACAGTTGCCCCTCTTTACTTGTTACATACTAGAAGACATGATTAGCCGTGACTTCTCATGTATTGTAGTAATGAACAAGTAAAGAAAATGAACACATATTTTGTCCCAAAAACATGAGGAGCTCAGAAGAAAACCTTACAGTTTGGAAATGAAATTGCATTGAGTCTTAGAGCTCGAAAGTAAAGATGCAATGGACGGAACCTCCTCGTCCAACAGGAAAGTAAATATGCAGTGAGCCTCAGAGATCGAAAATAAACTTGCAATGAGCCTCAGAGCTCGAGAATAAAAAGTACAGTGAGCCTTAGAGCTCGAAAATAACTTATAATGAGCCTCAAAGCTCGAAAATAAACTTGCAGTGAGCCTCAGAGCTCGAGAATGAAGAAATGCAGTGAGCCTCAGAGCTCGAAAATAAACTTGTAATGAGCCTCAGAGCTCGAGAAAAAAAAAATGTCGTGAGCCTCAGAGCTCGAAAATAAACTTGTAGTGAGCCTCAGAGCTCGAGAATGAAGAAATGCAGTGAGCCTCAGAGCTCGAAAATAAACTTGCAGTGAGCCTCAGAGCTCGAGAATAAAAAAAATGCAGTGAGACTAAGAGCTCGAAAGTAAACTTACAGTGAGCCTCAGAGCTCGAAAAAATAAGATTGTAGTGAGCCTCAGAGCTCGAAAATAAACTTGCTGTGAGCCTCAGAGCTCAAAAACAAACATGCAGTGGACGGAACCTCTTCGTCCAACAGAAAATTAAATGCAATGGACTGAACCTCCTCGTCCAACAAAAAATAAACATGCAATGGATGGAACCTCCTCGTCCAACAGAAAGTAAATATGCAATGAGCCTTAGAGCTCGAAAATAAAGGTGTGGTGAGCCTCAGAGCTCGAAAATAAACTTTTAGTGATCTGAGATAAATGAGAATCCCTTCCTTTTGAGGACAACGAAACCAATTGCTCCCTGGAAAAACTTCGACTAACCAAACCCTTGTTCATCGGCCACTCTGGGACGAGGAATCACTCATTCTTTTAACAACATTGGTCACCCAATAATCTGATAAGCTTCGGATGGTATGTAAGCTTATTTGCATCATTCTTTTGTCGTCCAGTGCATGCTACCTCTTCCACTGAATCTGAAGTATTGAGCCCTCTTGGTTTAAACCATTCATTGGTGCTACCATTAGAATTATCAAATCATACCATTAAACTTCTATTTACTTTTATTGAGACATGAGAGTGAACACGACAGGGGAGTGTTGGAAGAAAACCTCTTGCCTTAATATGAGAATTTAGGTTGTTAAGAAACAATAACAATGAGAACAAAGTTATAAAAGGGACCATGAAGGAAAAAAACAAAGATAAGCAAAGAAAATTACGAAAATATATAAAATTTGCCCCAGTGTTGGTCCCTTGATTTTCATTTAATTGATTCCCCTCAGTTTTTGATGACACAGATCTTGGCTTCTATTTCTGGTTCCTCAAACACACCTTTTTCAATCATTCCCTAATAATTTTTCCCCAGTGTACTCAGCCGGATAAAATTGCCCCAGTGGGTGCTTGCAGAAGTGTTAGACCCTATTCTCCTCCTAGGCTGCCCTTGCAGGTTCTCAGCCTAGGGTTTCTTTGCCCTAACTTTTGCCTAGGTTGCCCTTTCGGGTTTTCAACCTAGAGAGCCTTTGCTTTTCTATTATTCTTTTGCCCTAACTTTTGCCTAGGCCGCCCTTTCGGGTTTTCAACCTAGTGGGCCTTCAAGCGTAGAATTTTTTCACAGCATCAGAGTTTACTGGCATTGGTAGCTCTTCCCCATCCATGTGTTGCAGAATCAAAGCACCTCCCGAGAACGCTTGTTTGACAATGTAAGGGCCTTCATAATTTGGTGCCCATTTTCCTCGGGCATCCTCTTGGCTAGGGAGGATTTTCTTTAAGACCAAGTCTCCCGCGTGAAACTCTCTAGGATGAATCTTTTTATTGAAAGCTCTTGCCATTCTATTTTGATACAATTGCCCGTGACAGATAGCTGCCAGCCTTTTCTCTTCTATCATGTTCAACTGCTCATATCGAGTTTTCACCCACTCAGACTCTTCTAAGTCTGCTTCCATCATGACTCTTAGCGAAGGGAGTTCTACTTCGATAGGTGAGACAGCCTCCATCCCGTACCCCAGAGAGAAAGGAGTTGCCCCCGTGCTTGATCGTATGTTAGTCCGATAAGCATGTAGAGCATATGGCAGCATTTCGTGCCAGTCCTTATAGTTTATAACCATCTTGGCCACGATCTTCTTGACATTTTTGTTCGCTGCTTCAACTGCACCATTCATTTGAGGCCTATAAGGAGCCGAATTGTGGTGTTTGATTTTGAGACCTTCGCAAAACTTTTGAATCTCGGTACCATTAAGATTGGCAGCATTATCTTTGATTATCCTCTCTGGGATCCCGTATCTACAGACAATGTCCATTTTGAGGAATTTGAGAAACACCCTTTGAGTTATGCTGGCATATGAAACAGCTTCTACCCATTTTGTGAAATAGTCTATCGCCACCAAAATGAAACGATGACCATTGGAAGCCTTGGGATTAATGGGACCGATGACATCTATTCCCCACATCGAAAAAGGCCATGGGGATGCTAAACTGTGCAATGGAAACGCAGGTGCATTAACCCGGTCTGCATGCATCTGGCATTTCTGGCATTTACGAACATGCTCCGTGCAATCTGACTCCATAGTAGACCAATAATAGCCACTTCTCAAGATCTTATTAGCCATCATGTGGTCATTGGCATGAGTCCCACAGATTCCTTCATGAACTTCAATCATGATCCATTTAGCTTCACGAGCATCCACACATCTAAGTAGAGTACCATCATATCCTCTTTTGTACAAGACTTCCTTGTTTAAGAAAAAAGCCATAGCCAGTCTTCGAATGGTCTTTTTATTTACTTCGCTCGCCTCTACAGGGTATTCCTTGTTCTGAATATATTGCTTGATATCATGATACCAAGGCTTACCATCGGGTTCTCCCTCCACATGAGCACAGTATGCTGGTTCATCTTGCACTCTAACTTGGATGGGTTGGACATTGATATGGATATCCAACTTGGTCATGGAAGATAGTGTGGCCAAAGCATCAGTAAATTGATTCTTGTCTCGATTTAAATGCGAGAAAGTAATCTCATCGAACTTTGCAATCAACTGAGTTAAGTATTTCTGATATGGAATCAACTTGGAGTCCTTGGTCTGCCATTCACCATTGACTTGGTAAATGATTAAAGCTGAATCCCCGAAGACTTTCAACTGTTTTATACCCAGTTCAAGTGCCATTTGCAATCCACCAGCACACTCCTCGTATTCTGCAATATTATTTGTACATTCAAATTTCAGTTTTACGGCCATCGGGTATTGCTTGCCATTTGGTGAGATAACCACTGCTCATATTCCTGTTCTTCATCTTCCTCAAGGGACAATACCTCTCCATCTGGAAACTCAGGATTGACAGGCCATCCATCCTCAAGAGGATTCTCCGCTAAATGGTTAGCAATCACACTTTCTTTGATGGGCTTCTGAGTCACATATTTGATGTCAAATTCTGACAATATCACTTGCCACTTCGAAACCCTTAAGGAGATATAAGGACTTTCGAAGATATACTTCAAAGGATCCATTCGAGAAATTAGTCAAGTGGTGTGATATAACATGTACTATCCGAGTTTCCTGGAAGTCCACACTAGTGCACAACAAGTCTTCTCGATTGCCATGTAACGAGCCTCACAGGCGTTAAACTTCTTACTCAGATAGTAAATTGCCTGCTCCTTCCTGCCAGATTCATCATGTTGTCCCAGCATTGCCCCCATTGAGGTTTGCAGTATGGTGTGATAGAGTAATAATGGACGACCTTGGGTAGGTGGTACCAACACTGGGGGATTTAATAGATATGCCTTTATTTTATCGAAGGCTTCTTGATAGTCATCATCCCATCTTCCTGGATTATTCTTCCTGAGGAGTTTGAAGATTGGCTCGCATGTGCTAGTCAGATTTGCAATGAAGCGCGCGATATAGTTCAATCTTCCAAGAAAACCCCTTACTTCTCGCTCGTTCTTAGGTGCTGGCATGTCACGTATTGCTTTCACCTTGTTAGGGTCCACCTTTATTCCTTCTCTAGTGACAACAAAGCCAAGTAAATTCCCTGCGGATGCACCGAAAGTACATTTTACAGGGTTGAGGCGTAGCTTGTACTTCCTTAGCCGCTCGAACAACTTTCTCAAAACTGTCGCATGGCTTTCTCCTTCCTTGGACTTGGCCACTATATCATCAACGTATACCTCTACCTCCTTATGCATCATATCATGGAACAATGCTACCATAGCACGTTTGTAAGTGGCCCCAGCTTTCTTTAATCCAAAAGGCATCACTTTGTAACAAAAAGTTCCCCAAGGAGTGGTAAAAGTTGTCTTTTCTTTATCTTCATTGTCCATGAGGATCTAATTGTACCCATAATACCCGTCCATGAAAGAAAACCTGTGACTTCTGGCTGTACTGTCTACAAGGACATCAATATGAAGTAGGGGGAAATCGTCCTTTGGGCTGGCTTTATTCAGGTCTCGATAGTCCACGCACATTCTGACCCATCCATCCTTCTTTGGTACCGGAACAATATTAGCTACCCATTCCGGGTGTCTAGCTACTTCCAGAAAGCCAGCCTCCAACTGCTTGGTCACTTCTTCTTTGATCTTCAACGACATCTCAGGATGCATTCTCCTTAATTTTTGCTTCTTTGGAGCCGCATCTGGGTATAAGGGAATTTTATGTGTTGCTATCTCGGGATCTAAACCTGGCATATCTCTGTAGGACCATGCAAAAACATCCAGATATTCTTTGAATAATGCAACCATTTCTTCTCGCTCTGGGTTATCCACTATTTTTAACTCCTTCTTATCTTCCTCGTTTCCCATATTGATCACTTCTGCAATCTTATCATTCGAGCTAATCCCTTCCTCTGACCACTTCACCGCTTTTATGAACTCTTCAATGTCTTCTTCCTCCTTATCGGATTCAAGATTGTATTCATCAGTGGCCGCGAGGGAATCAATAAATGAACTTTCAAAGTTCCTCTTCTGAGGCAAATCTTTAGTGGACGAAGCATCCCTGAAAGAGAAAGTTAGGAATAGGGGAAGTATAAGCAAGAGTCTTATTCATGAAATAAAAGCTTAAACAAAGTAAGGAAATGAAAGAGAGAAAAGAAACGACGGAATCAAAAGAAAAACACCAGACAAAGTGCTACATTCTCATTCATGTCTCAAAGAAAGTAAGCTTCAGTTCATAATTAGTACAATAAGATAATTACTTCATGGAAATAACATCAACAAACGGTTCAGATTGCCAATTGTTGAGAACTTCATTGCTAGCTGGGAGATAGATGACATGGTTCTCGTCCAGCTCTTCTTCAAGTGTGCTGATAGTGAAGTGAGGGGAAAATGACTTTGCGGGACTGATAACTTCAGCAGCTACTGGGAAAGTCTCCATCAGGAGGGGAAGATACTTTCTCTCTCGCTCTTCTTCTTCCTTGTTCTAAGGAGTCATGAATTTCATCCCTTCTGTCAGGTTGGGCTGATACCCCAATCCGCGCCTTCCTTCTCTCATAGTCGCTTCAATTGGCCGAGAGATCCCTTGCAGCTGAGGCCCTAGGCCTTTTCCTCTTTGATACCCGTTCTTTTCCATGATGCGGACTACTACTTCATTCACATTCTTCATTGGGGGCTCCCTTTTCTCGTTCTCTGACTTCAATACCTCAAAACTACGCAGCGAGTCATCTTCCATCCGCTCTGTGCTTTCCACATAAGGTACTGTGGTGGGCTTTGTCAGCATGATTTCCTCTTCACCACGGACAGTAATAACGGATCCATCCTGAATATACTTCAAACACTGATGCAGAGTCGATGGGACCACTCCTGCCTCATGGATCCAAGGCCTCCCCAGAAGCATGGTGTAAGCTGGCTGGATTTCCATGACCTGAAAGAGGACAGGGAAAGAACTAGGCCCTATTTCAAGGGACGGAGTTATCTCTCCTAAGATTCCTCTTGCTGTCCCACCAAAGGCTCGCACAATCATTTCTTGTGGTGTCAAATCTGCTGCGCTTATATTCAGCTGCTTGAGTGTGGTCATTGGAACCACATTCAACGTCGAACCACCATCTACAAGCACCTTTGCAATCACAAACCCCTTACACTTTAGGTGATGTGTAAGGCTTTAGTGCTACTGCGGGACTTCGAGGCCACTTCATCTTCCGAGAAAGTAATCATGTTGACATGCCTGATTGGGTCCACCATATTTACCATATTTTCCGGAGTGACGTTAGGTTTGACGTACGCTTCATTCAACACCTTCAATAATGCCTTGCGATGCAATTCTGATGTCAAGAAAGGCGACAAGAGAGATATCCTTGCCGGAGTTTTCTTCAGCTGTTCTACCACATCATATTCACTTTGCTTCATGATCTTCAGAAACTCTTCTTCTTTCCCTTTTCTCTCATCCATAGTTTTCTCTTCTTCGGCTTCCTTCATCATTTTTTCTTCAGTAGGGGTGTAGCACCGTCCGCTCCTTGTAATTCCTCCAATTCTCATAATATTCGTAACTTGGGCCTTCGAGGTCTCCCCCGTAGCTCCAGTTAGTTCAACTTTCAGTTCATAATTCCATGGTACAGCACGTGTATTAGCATAGGCAAAAGGAGTTGGCTTGCTCACCCTTATGATGACTTTTTCTAGGTCTGAAGGTTTGTTCATGGGTGGTACTCGGAGTACAACTTTTTCGACTACATTGACTTCCTCTGCCGCACCTCGTCGGGCTTGAATCACCCCCAAGGTGAGTAACCTCTGAACCTGGACTTTGAAATCCCAACAAGTTTCGATATCGTGCCCCACTTGCCCATGATGATAGTCACACCTTATATCCTTGGCATACCCCCTTTTTTCTCTTGGAATCCTCACTGGTGCAACAATGTGGTATCCCACCTTCTTCAGTTCTTCGAAAATCTTCTGCATTGGTACTCGTAGTTCCAGCACCTTCCTGATCGGGGAACCTGTTACCTCCAAATTGTTTACTCGATTTCCACCATTATGATCCGGGATTGGATTCTTAATGATATTAGGCCCGACCTCCTCTTCGAACCCTAGCCTCCCACAAGCAATCAATTTTCTTACTGCTGTCTTAAAAGCCTCGCAATCCTCAATAGAATACCCTGTGACATCCATATGATACTTGCAAGTCTGATTTGGATTGTACCAAGCAGGAAATGGTGGTTCTAAGGGACGTACAGGGTTTCCCGCAATCAAGTGGCGATCAAACAAATGTTGGAATAAATCCGCATTGGAGATGGACAATTTCGAGAAGGATGGCAGATTTGGACTTTGGAAACGTCCTTGGTTTGGGAAGTTTGGGCGAGGCGGAGGATAGTTTGGGCAGTTTTGTGGGGGTGCAAACGGGTAACGGGTGTATGATGGGCGGGCAAGGTTATATGGCTGGGGGGTAGGAATATTGTTGATTTGGTTTTGCGGGTAAGTGTTGGTTTGTGAGTATGGGTAAAGCGGGTTTTTGGTCTGGTATGAGATATGTTGGTTAGGGTTATAGGGTGCTTGGTACTGAGGATTAAAATTCCGTTGGTGTTGTACATAATTCGCCTCAACTTCCTTCTTCTTTGGTTGAAATCCCTTCCGGGATGCACTTCCTTCACCATCATTCATGGGGAGCTTTCCAGCTCTTGTCAAAAATTCAATCCTTTCACCGGCAGCGATCAAGTCAGAGAAGTCTTTGTAGGCGGCCCCAGCCATGGCCCCTATAAAAGGTGCTCCGAGGGTTCCTAGAAAGTATGAGCACATTTCAGATAAGGTCGACGGGGGCTGAACTTGTGCAGCCAAACTCCTCCATCTTTAGGCATATTGCTTGAAGGGCTCATCGCTTCTTTTCTGCAGTGTAGTCAATTGTTCACGACTCGGGGCTGCATCCAGGTTGAATTTGTACTGGTCCATAAACAAGTCAACCAATCCCGTCATCGCGAGATCTTGGAATGGTCCAATTGAAGGTACCATTCTAAGGCGAGGCCGGTCAAACTTTCATGGAAAAAGCTGATAAGGAATTTGTCATCCTTGGACCAGATTGTCATCTTGGTGGCATAACTAATGAGGTGAAATCATGGGTTCCCACTCCCACCATATTTGGAGAAGTCAGGGATCTTGAAATCCTTGGGGATCACGGCATCCGTGGCGAGACAGAGTTCTTCTATCTGGATAGGGCCGTAGGTGATCGGGCCTTTTATCGGTTTTATCTGCTCTTCCATTTTCTCCATCCATTCATCTCTCATCTTTTCCTTACCAGCCTGGACTCCTGCTGACTGGCTATGAGTAGACACATGTGGTTGCTCCCACGTTGGCACGGTGTAGCCCGGGACTTCATGATAGGCATTTTCAAAAGGAGGGTATCCTTCTCCAATGGGAAGTGTTATTGGTGCCGTGTGATGTGTCTGGTCGGGTCCAAACACTCCCTGAATGAGACCCGTGCTAAAGTTAGAAAACGTCGGTACTGTTATCATAGAGGAAATTCACTGCCTACCAGGTTCAATTGCCTCTCTGGTTGTACTGAGCATGCTGAGAGATTCCCTCATATCTTGTAATATGGCTTCTAATCTTGCTTGGGTTTCAGCCATCTCGCTCATTCTTCCCCTCACATCGTCTATCTGAGAGCTTAGATTTCTTCCTTCCTCAGACGCATTGGCAGCCATCCTGGTCCGAGATCTGGTATCGTGAACTCGGGTTTGGTTAGTATTACCTTTCCTAGGTCGCGCAATGGTTCTTGAATCCTCAGAAGGATGCGACTCTATGAAGCAGATAAGAAAAACTCATTAGTCAATCTAAAATTTGTATGTGTGCATGCATGCATGTGCAAGTTATTATCCTTTATTCGATCGTGAGGGTACTCTCAGGAAGACTGTCGTGTACACCTATAGCAAGAAAACTCATCCTGCAATCAAATCTAGTGGTATGGTTCCTTCTAGCTTGAATGCAGTTGGTGTCAAGTCCAAGGGAGAATCTACTCCTCGATAGACCACACCCGTACTAGCAACGTCCTCATTTTTACGCAGAAAACATATCGTTTTTAGGGTAAAAATATAGTTGATGACGTATCTAAGGGAGAATACACTCCTCGATAGATATCATCTAAAAAATGCTCGACAGTCATGGATGAAAACTTCTCTTTCATTATGAATATTCGGATACAAATCGTGAGTATTTGATCAAAATAAAAGCAGTGCATTGATGGTTTCCATCTTTCTCTGAGGACTATAAAGTTCTATGTTAACAGCCTCATCTTCTTTTTCCTGAACCCTCTGGAAAGTTTCTCAAAATGAACGAAGAATTCGGTCCCCTTCGGTGGTAGCTGAAGGAAATGGTTCATACGAACGTGGACGGACGCCTCTTCAAATCGCTCCGCCAGTTGGGAAGTGTGATATTGGAGCTTATCCATCACGTCCTCGTACTTTCTCTTCCATGCTTCCTTTTCATTCATTACATCTTTCACCACCAATTTCCATCCCTTTGCCCATTCTGCGTGACATTGAGCTTCAATCCTTTCAGAATTTTTTATCTGGTTTATGAGCCAACTTTCTCTCATGTTGGCTTCCGCTAATAGCTCGCGATACTTGACTGCTTCGTCCCACCCTCGGTCAGAGTACACTTTCGTTTGGGCCAAGAATTCCTGTAGGGATTCCACCCTATCTTCTAGTACATGTATTGTTTCAACGTGAACCCTTATATTTGTCTCAAGCTCCTCTTTCCTTTTCTGAAGTTTGACAAGCATATTCTCTTGACATCCTATCTTTGCCAGCAGCCCCTGAATTTCTGCTTCTTTGTCTTTTCTTGCCCTTTTTATACGATTCGGGGCTTCATGGGCATCGGCGCATTCATCCTTCAAATGCTCGATTTGTAAACTCAGCTTCTGCACCTGTCTTCGGAGCGTGATAATGGTTACTTAGGCAGCTTGGTCTTTCTCATCAAAAACCCTCATTTGAGCTTTTAAAACTTCGATCTCTTTCAACATTTGATCTTTGGCTAGAGGATTATTTTCCCTACGGAGAGGGGATGTGGGTCTTGGAGGGAAACTTCTTGCTTCTCTCCATACTTCATATCTTTTTGTGTGATCTATGACTCACCTTCCTAATTCCTCCGGTCCTTTTATTTGGATATCATTCCATGCTGACCTTACTGCTATCATTTGACTCTTGATGCCTTCACCTTCTTGGTATAGGAAGAATATCCCATCGAGCAGCTCTTTGGGGGGTTCATCCTATGTCCACTTGAGTTGATGCATTACCAAAGCTGGTGAGTACGATACACAACCTCTGGGACCCATTAATGGAACATTTGACAAACTTCCACAGCTGAGCACAACTGAATCTCCATTATACCATGGACACATCCAACTAAATGACCGCAGGTCGATCTGATCAAACTCTTGCTTCCACTCATATAACTTACATGACTTTAGTTGCATGCGAGTGAATCCTTTCAGCGGGTCATCTGTTCTATCAATTTTATCATGAGCGTACAAGTGAATCATGATCCAGACATACAATATTGACGCACAACATCGCAGATTCCCTTGTTGATTCTGATGACAAACCTGTAGGGAGAGGAAGGTTTCAGCTAAAATAGCAGGGACTGGGTTTACACCATATTCTTCGACCCTATAGAAAACGTCCATGGCTGACTGATCAATCAAATCTGGTACAAACACTAGTGCAATAAGTGCTTTTTACGTCAGTTAAAATTGATTTTTTACATCAGAATACTGACTGACGTAAATACAGCTGACTTTAAAAGTTAAAATTTTAACGTCAGTTGAGAACTGACGTTAAATATAAAACTATTAACCTGGGTTCTTTAACACAACTGACGTTAATTTTGTCAAAATTAACGTCAGTTCTTTAACACAACTGACGTTAATTTTGTAAAAATTAATGTCAGTTCTTTAAGAACGGACGTTAATTTTGGTAAAACTAATGTTGGTTGTTATAAAGAACTGACGTTAAAAGTCTTAATTTTAACGTCAGTTATAATAAACAACTGACGTTAATAGTGTACTATATATTTTATAAAATACTATTAACGTCAGTTGTTTGATACAACTGACGTTAATAGTAATTTTTTTTTAAAATCAGTTTTAAAATATCACTTCCCTCAGCTATCCCTGCATTCAGTAAAAATCCCAGTAACACAGAATATCACACACATTACAGAATTGCAAAGGAAAAATGGAACAATGATCCATATGTATGCCTGTTCAGAAACAATATATATTTATTAACATGGGTTATAACTCAAAATAAATACAGAAATATAAATAAAAATAAATGTATACTAAGTTTAAACTACCTATATCAATATCCCTTCGCGATGATCATCACGAGTGGCATGTACATCGTCCACCTGTGTCTCCTCGATTATAGTAGGCATGTTTGTTGAAAAAGAAGGATTCTCAGGAATATCAAGATTTGAATCTTCATTTTCATCACTACCATTATACATGCTTTTTCCTTGGAGAACCACGGACAACCTTTTGTTAGAAGGATCAGTGATGTAGAACACTTGTTTTGCTTGGGAAGCCATTTTGAAAGGCTCATTTATATGACCTAACTTGTTGAGGTCTACCATTGTGAACCCCAATTCGTCGGTTTGTACACCACCGTTACTATCAACCCACTTACATTTAAATACCGGCACCGTAAGCTTAGTGTAATCGAGCACCCAAATATCTTCAATATATCCAAAATAAGGTCTTGGTGCTTTAACGGGTTTTGTGTCCTTTGCACTAGAGAAGTGCATTGCTTCGGCCACGATCATAACCCCACTATTTTGCATGGTACTCTTATTATCTTGTTCCTTTGTATAAAAGGAAAAGTTATTTATGTCGTATCCGCTCCAACATATGACGTTGAAGCTAGGCCCATGTGCTAGCCATCTTACGTCATCAGAAGCAGTACTACCATCCTTAAGCATTTCTTCCTTGAACCATGGTAAGAAAGTATTGTTATGCTTGTTCAACAACCACATTTCGCTCATTCGGGGGTTTTCTTGATTGACTTTTCTTTTATGTTCAAATAAGAAAGGCTGAACACATTCGATGTTGTTCAATACATACAAATGTGCTTGAAGCACTTCCTCCCGATCCTTCCTATTAATTCTTAAGCCATGTGTACCCTTACCTTGACATCTGATCTCATCATGCCGAGGCTTAGGAACCCCTATAGGATCCGTGTTATGAAGGTTGTCCGAACAAAACTCAATAGCTTCTTCTGTAACATACCATTGAACAATAGATGCTTCCGGACGATGAGGATTATTCACGTACCCTTTCAAGATCTTCATGTAGCGCTCAACTGGGTACATCCATCTCAGAAAAACCGGCCCACATAATCTAATCTCCCTCACCAAATGAACAATTAAGTGAACCATTATGTTGAAAAAGGAAGGAGGAAAATACATCTCCAATTGGCACAAGATTGTAGCAGCCTCAACTTCCAAGTCATCTAACATACGGGGGTCAATGACTTTGCTACATGTAGAATTGAAGAATGAGCACAACCGAGTAATGGCGTGTATCACATTTTTTGGAGCAATACCACGAATAGCAACGGGCAGAAGTTGTTTCATCAACATGTGACAATCATGAGACTTCAAGCCAACCAATTTAAGATCACTAGAGACAAGCCTCTTCATATTTGAAGAGTAACCATGTGGAACTTTGATGCCCTGAAGACACCCGCAGAAACTTTGTCTCTTTTTTTTTTTGACAAAGTATGACATGCTGGCGGCAAATAAGTCCGCTTACCATCCTCAACAACTGGAGCTAACTGCTCTCATATACCCATAGCAACGAGGTCGAGACGAGCATTCACACCATCCTTTGTCTTGCCCTGAATGTTGAGAAGCGTCCCGATCACACTATCACACATATTTTTCTCCACATGCATCACATCAATGCAGTGTCTGACATCAAGCTTGCGCCAGTACGGAAGATCAAAGAATATCGACCTCTTCTTCCATATGTTTTTCTCAGCAGCTTTACCTTTCTTTTTGGACTTGCCGAATATAACATCGATTCCCTTTAACCTATGATAAACCTGCTCTCCAATTAAGGCCGCAGGCGCTTCTTCTGTCTCTTGGCATCCATTAAAAGCTTTTTTCATCTTACGATATGGGTGATCACGTTTAAGAAATCTCCGATGCCCAAGGTAAACCGTCTTCTTTCCATGATGCAACTGAGTGTAGCATGTGCCTTCTTCACATATAGGGCATGCTTTATGCCCCTTGACACTGTACCCGGACAAGTTACCGTATGTTGGAAAGTCATTGATGGTGCAAAATAACATGGCACGAAGCTTGAAAGTCTCATGAGAATACCCATCAACTACATCAACACCTTCCACCCACAGCATTTTCAAGTCTTCAATCAAGGGACCTAGATAAACATCTAAGTCATTTCCCGGTTGCTTTGGGCCCGAAATCATCATAGACAACATCATGTATTTGCGCTTCATGCACAACCAAGGGGGCATGTTGTAAATTACCAACAGAACAGGCCATGAACTATGAATACTAATCATGTTACCATAAGGATTCATTCCATCCGTAGCAAGTCCAAGCCTTAGGTTTCTTGGCTCATTGGCGAAATCCAAAAACATAGTATCGATATTCTTCCATTGAATAGAGTCAGCAGGATGCCGAACCTTTCCATCACGTTTCCTCTCATCATTATGCCATCTAAGATTCTTCGCATCTTTCGCATTGGCAAACAATCGCTTGAACCTTGGAATTATTGGAAGATACCACAACACCTTCGCAGGAGGACCCTTTTTTCTCACATCATCAAGATCATCATCATCATCACCACCCTTCACTTTGTATCGTGATAACCCACATTTGGGGCAATCGTGATTGTCTTCATGAACACCGGTGTACAATATACAATCATTGGGGCATGCGTGTATCTTCTTATACTCCATACCCATAGGACACAATACCTTCTTGGCCTCATAGTTACGGTCAGGCAATGTGTTGTCCTCCGGAAGCAAGTCTTTCAACACTTCAAGCAATTCCGTGAAGCTTTTATCGGTCCAACCATTTCTCGCTTTCACACAAACCAATTTTAGCACCGCCGACAATCGTGTATGAGTAGTACACCCAGGATATAAAGGCTTATCCGCATCACCGCACAACCTATCATACACATGAGCTCGATGAAAAGATTCTTGTCCAATATCACGGATCATGTCCTCTACTCGATCATCCTCCATATCTACGTCAGCGTTCTCACTTTGGGAGACACTTGCCGTACTACTCAACAACACATCACCATGCCATATCCATCTTGTATAACTCAAGCAAATCCCTTCACAAATCAAATGAGTGCGTATATCCTTCGCCGTACATTTCCTCGTATTCAAACACTTGACACAAGGACAACAGAACATTCCATTACTATTAGGAACATTCCTTTGAGCAAATTCTATAAATTCTCCCACCCCCTTCAAATACTCAGCACTAGTGCGCTTACAAACCATCCAACTACGATCCATAACTAGATAGGTCCTGTAGATATACAAAACATATATCCAATATAAGGACAATACGGGAAATTGAAAACTATAGTTTTTTAAGATTGCCAAGCACTGGTCACGGCCTGGCAGTGATGTCCATCACGGCCGTAACGTGCCAACTGAACCAGACCATCACAGGCAGAACTGATCACGGCCGTGACAGATCAACCAGCAGAGCAACATGCACTCAAAACCAAAAATAGAGACGTACATTGTAAACAACTCAAACTCACGGTTTCAAGTTTCAACTACTGAGACTACAGTTTCAACATACACTCAAAACCAAAAATAAAAAAATGTGCCCTAAAGACTCACCAGAAATAGGTGCACGTGTGGTGGTGGGGAGGGGAGCTCGAGTGGTGGCCAACGTTCGATGTGGTTACTGAGAGCAGAGGGACAAGGAGAGTTAGTGCGCGGGAAGGGGAAAGAGAGATGTCAAGTTATTGCAAAGAATGAATGGAAAGATAGAGTTAGGGTTAATAGTGTACCTCACGGTGGTGGCGAAGAAGCCCTCGCGGTGGTTGCGGTGGAGATGAGCTCGCGATTAGGGCAGAGTGAGAGTGAGAGTGAGGGTTGAGAGTGATCGAGGGTTGAGCGTGACGAAAAGAGAAAAGAGACGTACAGAGCGAAGTACAGAAGGCGCGCGGGTGTAAACGTTATAATAAAAAAAAACATTCAACGTCAGTTGTCTTAAACAACTGACGTTAAAAGTCATTGTTTAACGACAGTTGTATTAAAAACATGACGTTAAATATTAATATTTTTTTATTTAAAAACACTTTTAACGTCAGTTGTTGAATACAACTGACGTTAAAAGTGTTGTGCAAAAATCATTCCTTTGACCGATGTGCTACTTACCCATGACTACTGTGCCTTACCCGTGCACATTGTAACCTAATCCATTTAATGAGCATTAAGTTTATATATCAGTTTTCAAGAAAATCAGCTAGTTTCTCTTCTCTATATAAAGTACCATTCTTCTGTATCAGTCTGTAATACAGCCTCTTCTTTTCCTCTATATTTCTATTCCTTCACAAAATGGCTGAGACTTTTGTTATTTCTTCCTATACCTAGACTTAAAGGTCTCTGTCTTAATGGTCAAAAATCTTGAGGTTGTGTAAATCACATTACATGGATGGTAAAGTTGAGTAAATCACGTAATGTGATTCCCTCACTTTATTTCATCCCAGTCATCCCTTTCACTCTGCTTTGGCTGCAAGTGACTGTGGATTCAAGATGATGCATCAAGGAATTCCAGTGAAGGAGGTGATGCAAAGATCCCTTTCACATTGCTTTCGCAGCTAGTGACTGTGGATTAATCACGATGCATCATGGAATTCAAGTGAGGGAGGAGATGCATCCATTTGAATTTCTGAGGACATGACTGAGAAGAAAATGATGTTGAAGCAGAAACTTTTTTATATTTTAGGGCTATGTTGCAGAAATTTTTTATCTTTCAATGAGATACATATATAACTTGTTTTATGTTAAGTGTTTATTTATCTTAATTTGCACAAGAATTTGTTTACTAATTCAAGCTAATTAATTAAGATTAAAAATAAACTTGTTTAAACAAAAAAGTTTAGAAATAAACTGCACTATATATGTGGATTGACCTGTGTTAAGAGTGACAACAGGGCATTTCAGATAGGGATATAGGATTATTTACGTCAGCTATTTATTTAACTGAAGTAAAAATCACACTTTTAACGTCAATTGTATAAACAACAGACGTTAAAAATAAATATTTTTATTTTAAAAACACTTTTAACTTCAGTTTTATTCAACAACTGACGTTAAAAGTGTATAAGTTTCTGCAAAAACATTCATTCCTTTGACTACTCTGCTACTTACCCATTGACCTGTGTTAAGAGTGACAACAGGGCATTTCAGATAGGGATATAGGATTATTTACGTCAGCTGTTTATTTAACTGAAGTAAAAATCACACTTTTAACGTCAGTTGTATAAACAACTGACGTTAAAAATAAATATTTTTTATTTTAAAAACACTTTTAGCGTCAGTTTTATTCAACAACTGACGTTAAAAGTTATAAGTTTCTGCAAAAGCATTCATTCCTTTGACTACTCTGCTACTTACCCATTACTGCTGTGCTACTTACCCATGCATATTGCAACCTATAATCCTCTTTATGATCATTAAGTTTATACCTAGACTTAAAGGTCTATTTCTTCCTATTCCTTCGGGCATTTTCTTTTCTGCACGTTTATAATATATGACTGCCAACTCCCAATGCGCCTTGGAACCTAATGCTCTTAATGATCAATTTAATTTTTTAGCAACTTACGACGCCTAGTAACTTCATCCCCTGCTCCTATAAATAGCTTCCTTCCTTCCTTTTATTTTTCTGCTTCACAATATGGCTCTACCATGGAAATTAACTTCATCACTCTTTCTTCCTATTCCTAGACTCGAAGATCTTTGTCTTAATGGTCAAACAACTTCTGAGGTTGTGTAAATCACATTACATGGGTGATAAGGGTCTGTAAATCACATTATGTGAGTTGCTCACATTATCATCCTTCCGGAGAATCAGCAGCTACAGTTCCAAAACCTTAGCTTTAGAACCAAGTGACTGTTCCAAGACCATTGCTGAAACAGATCGAGTGCACCCTTCGCTCTGCTTTGGCTCCAAAGTGACTGTGGATTCAGATGGAGCATCAAGGAATTCAAGTAAGGGAGGAGATGCATCCAATGGAGTTTCTGAGGACAGGACTGAGAAGAAAATGATGTTGAAGCAGAAACTTTTTTATATTTTAGTGCTATGTTGCGGAAATTTTTTATCTTTTAATCATGTAATTGTAACTTATGAATCGCTTCAATGAGATACGATTTGATTATACATATAACTTGTTTTATGTTAAGTGTCTATTTATTTTAATTTGCACAAGAATTTGTTTACTAATTCAAGCTAATTAATTAAGATTAAAATAAACTTTTTTTAAAAAAAAGATTAGAAATAAACTGCACTATATATGGAGTGATCTACGTTAAGAGTGTGATGAGCCTCTGGTTTACTGGTTTTATAACTAATAAAGACCATGGCTTTGTGCTTATTTTATCTTAATTTCACCCAAATTAGACTTGATTGTCTTTAAGCAACATTTTGAGTCTGTAAAGTGTTTTTATGTTAATTTAGCTGATTTAGAGTTAAATAAAGAACTTATGCCATTTTCTGTTTTCAGGTTAATAAAAAGAAATAAATCTGGAGCTTTCGCCCCGCGAGAAGGCATTCGCCTCGCGAACCTGAAGGTGACTGTGCCAGAAAATTTGCAATCCTTTCTGTGTCGCCCCGCGAACATATTACTCGCCTCGCGAGAGTGAAGACCAGAAGTCATGACTTTTCCATTCCTCGCCACGCGAGCCGTGCTTCGCCTCGCGAGAAGATCAAACGCTGAAGACTGTTCGCATTATTCGCCTCGCGAGACAGTGTTCGCCTCGCGAGCCAGTGAAATCCAAAATTTGTATATAAGTCTGTTTTAGGCAGAACTGGAGAAGTTAGTCAGTCTTAGTCAGTATTAGCGAGTCTTAGTCAGTAGTTAGTCTTTTGTTTTTCTCTTTAGTTATTGTTTGCCTTTGTAATGGAGAACTAGTCTCCTAGATTAATCTATTGTAATTGGTTTCCATTACCACACTTGAGGTTCTGTAATTCCTGTTTAGTTTGCTATTCTCTTTTCAATGCAATGCTATATGTTTCTGTTTGCTTAATTCAGGAGTGTATAGTGTTGTGTTGATTTATTTCAGTGATGTTATGTTCCTATACATAATCGTGTTTGCTTAATTCGCGTGTGTTCGTTCATGTTCGCTTAGTTCATGAGTGCTTCACCCCGTTTTCTTAATTCGGGAATAGGGACATATATCTGTAGTAGTGGTTTCGCTTGTAAATTGTTGCTACAACTGAAAGGGGATTAGAATCTGCTTAGGGCTTGGATTTATGTGAACCAATGATAGTGGGAAACCAAGAACAGTAGGTTAATCGTCTTTAGTTTATTTGATAATCTCTTAAACTGCTTGTTTTCATTGCTTTATTTCCTGCTTTGTTTTCTTACTTGCATCCCAATCCAAACCCCCCCCCCCCCCCCCCTCCCCAAATTCTGACTTTTTCTGTTAACAACAACACTAAAGAGTCCTTGAGAGACGATACTCGAGTTGTCGCTCCCTATCTACATTATTTTTGTAAATCGCTCGTTCTTTTTGGCGCGTGGCGACAGCGCGTTCGGAGTGACAACAGGGAGATGACAACGAAAGAAAGATAGGAATGAGTTGATTATTTACGTCATTTATTTATTTAACTGAAGTAAAAATCACACTTTTAACGTCAGTTGTATAAACAACTGACGTTAAAAGTGTTAATAATCACTTTTAACGTCAGTTCATTAAACAACTGACGCAAATAGTGATTTAATATTTACAAAACTGCCACCGCCTCATTTTTAACGTCAAACATATGGTCAACTGACGTAAAACGTTCCTGTATATTACATTATTTCCACTAGTGAAAAGTAAAGAGCACCAACCCATACATCATGAGGGCTAGTACTTTGTTGAAAGTAACCCATCGTCGTTGATGGCCCAGCTTGTTGAGATACACCTCCAAAAATCGTCTCTTCAACCCTTTGGTGGTTCCCTTTTCTGTTTTCTCTATCTGTTCTGGTTGAAGCTCCAACAGACTTGCTATCTTCCGATATGTTACATGTTGGCCATAATACATGTAGAAGTGAGTCTTCTTTTGAATGGGCAGTCTTAGCATATAAGCATACTCTTCCATGGTTGGAGTGATGTCCAAGTTAGGCAATTCAAAACACCTCAAAGTTGAGTCCCAATATTGGGCCAATGCACTCAGAGCGGGAGCTTCCACTGGAACACGCAACAGGTCTAAAATTCTACCATACTTGCTGGCAAAGTCTGAGCGTGCTTCTTTTGGCATTTGCTGGCAGAGTTCGCACAATCTCTTCACGTCATTGAGCGTCACATCGATCTTGATATTTTTCTCGGGACAACTCGCGTTGCTAGTACTCTTCTCCGAACCAAGCTTTTCCATTTTCTTGCTATAAGGTGAATACTAAAATCTTCTAACAAAGAGACACACAAAAAAATGAGTATAGTGAAGCAAATATATCTTGCATGATTCATGTTGTAGGGGACCCAATGGGGTTGAAAACCCTGATGGGTATGCATCACCTTCATTTTGACATAGCGCCTATTAGATGTGCAACAATATTCGACCATGTCATTCAGGTTTGAGGCAGCAATGTGGTGCCCCTAGTTTCGTGAATATTCACGATGAGAATGCATGACAATTTATGCTTATGATGATAGAGGAGAGAAAGAAAATACGCCCCCTTTTGCCCTAAGCCAGGTAAAACCTAAGGATGGACACGCCCTAAGGTTAGGACTCTAAACATGTTGGCCACTAAGTCTGCTCTATTAGTGAAGGTTGGGATGGGTCTAGACCTCTAAAAGTCATGGTCCCCAGATTGCCCTCATAAGGATATTGATCAGCCGCTGGCTTATCTAGTTTTATGGCTAGTATGACCGTGGTTTTGTGCTAATTTTATCTCATTTTCACCCAAATTAGACTTGATTGTCTTTAAGCAGCATTTTGAGTCTGTAAAGTATTTTTAGGTTAATTTAGTTGATTTAGAGTCAAATAAAGCACTTATGCTATTTCTTGTTTTCAGGTTAATAAAAAGAAATAATTCTGGATATTTCGCCCCGCGAGAAGGCATTCGCCTCGCGAACCTGAAGCGTGACTATTCCAGAATTTGCAATCCTTTCTGTCTCGCCCCGCAAATCCACTACTCGCCTCGCGAGACTGAAGACCAGAAGCCATGACTTTTCCATTCCTCGCCACGCGAGCCGTACTTCGCCTCGCGAGAATACCAAACGTTGCAGAGATTCGCGTCGCGAGACAGTGTTCGCCTCGCGAGCTAGCGGAACCCAGAAGCTGTATATAAGTCTTTTAGGCAGAACTGATGAGAGGAATCTTCTTATCTTTTGTTTTCTTTTTAGTTTAGATAGCTACGAATTTAGGTTTTATTTCTTTAATGGAGAACTAGTCTCCTTGATTAGTCTACTGTAATTGATTTCCACTGAACTTGAGGTTCTTGTAATTCCTGTTTTGTTTGCTATTCTCTTTTCAATACTATGCTATATATTTCTGTTTGCTTAATTCAGGAGTGTATAGTGTTGTGTTGATTTATTTCGGTGATGTTATGTTCCTATATATAATCGCGTTTGCTTAATTCGCGTGTGTTCAATTCGTGTTCGCTTAGTTCACGAAGGGCTTAACCCCGTTTGCTTAATTCGGGAATAGGAACATATATCTGTAGTAGTGATTTCGCTTGTAAATTGTTGCTACAACCGGGAGGGGATTAGAATCTGCTTAGGACTTGGAATTACATGAACCGATGATAGTTGGGAAATCGAGAACAGTAGATTAATCGTTTTTAGCTATTTGATAATCTTTTAACTGCTCTGTTTTATTGCTCTGTTTATTGCTTTGTTTTCCTTAATTGAATTTCAAACCAAACCCCCCCAAAAAACTGAATTTTGTGGTAAATAACAAGTCAAGAGTCCTTGTGAGACGACATCCGAGTTGTCGCCCTAAACTACATTTTTATAAACCGCTCGTTCTTTTTGGCGAGTGCGCGACAGCGCGACCAAAAATTGGCGCCGTTGCCGGGGACTCTTGTTTGTTATTTTCGCATTTTTTTCTTCTTTGTCTTTTATTTTCGTTTTTGTTTTGAATTGGTCTGACTACTAGGTCTAATTGCCCTGAATTGTGTGATTTTGATCCTGAAATTGAAAGAACACTGCACACACGCCGTAGAGAAATTCGGGCTAGCACTAGTGGTGATTCTAATTCTAAAACTGTTTTTGATAACATGGGTGACCAAAGGACATTAAGACAGCTTGCTGCCCCTGATGTTAACTATAATGGATTGTGTATTGAATATTCTGGTGCTGTTACTCCTTTTGAATTAAAATCTGGTCTAATCCATTTGTTGCCAAGGTTTAGTGGTCTTGCAGGTGAGGATCCACACAAGCATTTGAAGGAATTCCAGGTTGTCTGCTCCACAACCTTGAGACCAGAGGGAGTAACTGAGGATCACATCAAGCTGAAAGCTTTCCCGTTCTCACTGCACGGCGCTGCAAAGGATTGGCTGCTCTATCTTGAGCCAAACTCTATTACTACCTGGAACGATTTGAAAAAGCTTTTCCTAGAGAAATATTTTCTTGCCTCCAGAGCTGCATCAATCCGGAAGGAAATATGTGGCATCAGACAAGGAAATGAGTCATTGGCTGAATATTGGGAGAGATTCAAGCAGTTGATATCCAGTTGCCCCAAAGATCGATTTACGAACGACTTCTTATCCAGTATTTTTATGAAGGGTTACTGCCGATGGATAGAAATATTGTGGATGCTGCTAGTGGGGGAGCACTTGTTGATAAGACTCCAGCTGCTGCCAAGCAATTAATTGAAAATATGTCACTGAACTCCCAGCAGTTTACAACCAGAAGAAATTCTGTTGAGACAAGAGGTGTGCATGAGGTCCATAGTTCTTCTTCCAACCAGGCCGTTGATGATAGAATTGATAGGCTCACTTCTTTGGTGGAGAAATTGGCAATGGGTAGAGTTCAGCCTGCAAGGTTGTGTGGCATGTGCAACTCTCCTGAGCACCCGTTTGATGCATGCCCCATTCTGAGAGAAGGGTCAGTTACTGAATTGTCTCAGGCTTATGCAGTCCATCCTTACAATCAAGGCAACAGTCAGAACCGGTACAACACTCCTGACCTCTCCACAAATAGGTACCATCCCAACTGGAGGAATCATCCTAATCTTCGGTATGGGAACTCATCCCAACAACAACCGATGGCAGCACCTCAGAATCCTCCTCAAGTGACCACTTCTGCACCTTCCGAACCTTCCCTAGAGGACATGATCAAGCAATTGGCTGCAAATAATCTCCAGTTTCAGCAGCAAACAAATACTAGTATTCAGACTTTGACCACACAGATTGGACAGATTGGACAGTTTCAGCAGCGAACAGATGCTAGCATTCAAGATTTGAGGACACAGATTGGGCAGCTTGCCACATCCATAAACAACATACAGCAAGCTCAAGGATCAAGTCAACTGCCGGCACAAACAGTGATAAATCCCAATGTCTCCAATCCTAATGTGAGTGCCATTTCTCTGAGATCTGCAAAAGTTGTTGAGGCCACCTCTGGAAAAGATGAAGAAACTGTTGAGGTAACTCCTGGACCTATTGTTGATGTTGAAGCTGAGAAAGTGTACATACCACCGATCCCCTTCCCACACAGAGTGCAGAAAAATAAGAAGATTGGTGGGGAAGACAAGGAGAGGGAAATTTTAGATGTGTTCAGAAAGGTAGCTGTGAATATTCCCCTTTTGGATGTGATCAAGCAGGTGCCTAAGTATGCTAAATTTCTGAAGGATCTATGCACCAACAAGAGGAAGTTGAGGAGTAATGAGAGAGTTAATTTGGGAAGAAATGTTTCAGCTTTTATCCAGTCTAAGCCTGCACCAGAAAGAGTTACTGTTTCAGCCCCTACCCAGGCACTACCACAAAAGTACAAGGATCCGGGCACGTTTACTATTCCATGCACTATTGGGGATAGAAAATTTGAAAATTGCATGTTGGATTTGGGAGCCTCCATAAATGTCATGCCCACCTCTATTTTCAATAACCTTGATCTTGGTCCCTTGCAGTATACAGGTCTCACTATCCAGTTGGCCAACAGGACCAGTGCCCGCCCCATGGGAATGGTAGAAGATGTGCTGGTACAAGTTGATGAGTTGATCTTCCCTGCTGACTTCTACATCCTAGACATGGCAGGAGAAACAAATTCCAGTAGATCACCAATAATCTTGGGCAGACCATTCATGAAGACAGCTAAGACTAAGATTGATGTTGATGATGGGACCATGTCTATGGAGTTTGGTGATATTGTGGCAAAGTTTAACATCTTTGATGCTGGGAAACATCCATTGGAAGAGCACTCTGTTTTCCAGTTAGAGTTACTCTCTGAAGTTATTGATGACACCCATGAGGACTTGTTTTCTGATTTTCTATTTGTTTCTGGCTATGATAATAATTCTTCATGTACTGATTGTACTAACACTAACCATTGTGTGATGTGTGCTGAGATTGCTGCATGTATAGCAGGTGATGGATTTGTCAGCTCAGTGAATGAAGAACATGCAGAAGATGAAGCAGCGCCGGAGACCCTCCCTACCTATCTGCCACCTCCCCCTGTAGAAGATTTTGCACCATGGCCAGTTCAAGGGGTTGAACCCCAATTTTATTGGGAGGACTTTGTTGAGAAAGCGGTCATCTTTGACCCAAGAGGAAGTGATGAGTCCGCCGCATTGGGCAAGGGCACCATCATTGTCAAGTGCTCACTCATATATCAAGGCTGCAAGTTATGGAACCATGGAATGAACTCTCTCTCTTTGGCCTTATGCTACAAGCAATGGGATCCAGGCGGAAGCTCCTATCTACACTGACACTTGATCAGGGAGTATCCTTTCCTTTCCCTCACTCTGATTTTATAGTTATGTTGTTCATTGGGGACAATGTATGTTTTAAGTGTGGGGGAGGGAACTAGTTGTAGTTTTGTTTTGTCTTGTCTTTCTTTTAGCTCTTGAATAAATTGTGTGAGTCTGTGGTCGGTGAGAATGATTGAATTTGATTGATTTTGCACAGATTGATTGCATGATTTATGTGATGATTCCCCCTAGGTTGAAAAAAATTTTGGTTTTGAAAAGTGCCCATGTGATTGAAAACTGAACTTTGAGATTTTGTTGTGATGGCATGATTTATGATAAGTTTGGGGTGATAGGAAGCACACACTAGGGATAGAATCTCTGTCAAACAATTTGCAAAAATGTCCAGGTGAGGATTTGAGCTTCCAACATGTTTTTAACTGTGTGAAATCACTTTTAAGTTGCACTTTCCCAAATTTGCTAGAATCTCTTTTTGGTTTGCATGTTTACGTGTTTGCTTCAGATGATTTAGGAATTTTCTTTGTAAATAACTACTTAGCCTAAAATAACCATCCCTAATGCATGTTCCCTAGTTAGCCCCTTTGAGCCTAATTAGCCTGTTAATTCTTGTTAACCTTATGTTATGAGCCTAAAATCTGAAAACCATGTTAACCCTATCCTAGGATTAGGAGAGCATGGAAGCTTAGCAAGAGAATGGTTGCAAGAAACTAAGTTTGGGGTGGCTACAAGGATGTGACATGTAATTCTGGATTGAGAAAAAGAAAAAAAATAATAAAAAGGTTGGAGCCAAAGGCAAAAAGAAAAGAAAAGCAGAAAAAAAAAAGAAAAAAAAAGAAAAGAAATAAAAAGTGCAAAAATGTCAAAAAAGGCTATTAGAAGAGAAAGGCTGTAGTCACCCAAAGCATAAAGAAAAATGAAAAAAGGAACTTGAGTGGAGACTCAAAGTGTAAAAAGTTCATGCTCTCTTAGTTCCTAGGGTCTTCAGCCTAGTACCCTTGTATATCCTACCCTTAGCCAAGCCCCATTACAACCCATAAAAGAACTTTTGATGTTGTATGCATGTTTTCTGTGGGAATCATTTTGAGATGAAAATCAAATTCATGGGAAGTGCTCTTAAAAGTGAAATTGAGTGAAATGTTGTTAGCCTGACACAAACTGAGCGATTGAGTGAAACACTAAACTCCCTTGTGAGGAAGGCAGTTGTTTGAATTTGGTGATCTCCCTCTTGTGTGTAACCTGGATCCCTTGCTTAGATTTCTGATTGCTTGAATGATGAAATTCTCAATTGTTTAGAATAAATGATTGTGGGGATTACTTGGTTTGGAAGGGGGGAACATTGAAGAAAATTGTTTTGTTAAATTGCTTGAAATTTGTGCAGAGTTTATTGAATCTCTTAAGCTTGCCATGTCTTGAGTCTTTTTAAGTTTTTGAGTTTTAGTTTGCTTGGGGACAAACAAAGTTTAAGTTTGGGGTATTTTGATCAGCCGCAGGCTCATCTAGTTTTATGGCTAGTATGACCGTGGTTTTGTGCTAATTTTATCTCATTTTCACCCAAATTAGACTTGATTGTCTTTAAGCAGCATTTTGAGTCTGTAAAGTATTTTTAGGTTAATTTAGTTGATTTAGAGTCAAATAAAGCACTTATGCTATTTCTTGTTTTCAGGTTAATAAAAAGAAATAATTCTGGATATTTCGCCCCGCGAGAAGTCAATCGCCTCGCAAACCTGAAGCGTGACTGTTCCAGAATTTGCAATCCTTTCTGTCTCGCCCCGCGAATCCACTACTCGCCTCGCGAGACTGAAGACCAGAAGCCATGACTTTTCCATTCCTCGCCACGCGAGTCGTACTTCGCCTCGCGAGAATACCAAACGTTGCAGAGATTCGCGTCGCGAGACAGTGTTCGCCTCGCAAGCTAGCGGAACCCAGAAGCTATATATAAGTCTTTTAGGCAGAACTGATGAGGGGAATCTTCTTATCTTTTGTTTTCTTTTTAGTTTAGATAGCTGCGAATTTAGGTTTTATTTCTTTAATGGAGAACTAGTCTCCTTGATTAGTCTACTGTAATTGATTTCCACTGAACTTGAGGTTCTTGTAATTCCTGTTTTGTTTGCTATTCTCTTTTCAATACTATGCTATATATTTCTGTTTGCTTAATTCAGGAGTGTATAGTGTTGTGTTGATTTATTTCGGTGATGTTATGTTCCTATATATAATCGTGTTTGCTTAATTCGCATGTGTTCAATTCGTGTTCGCTTAGTTCACGAAGGGCTTAACCCCGTTTGCTTAATTTGGGAATAGGAACATATATCTGTAGTAGTGATTTCACTTGTAAATTGTTCCTACAACCGGGAGGGGATTAGAATCTTCTTAGGTCTTGGAATTACATGAACCGATGATAGTTGGGAAATCGAGAACAGTAGATTAATCGTTTTTAGCTATTTGATAATCTTTTAACTGCTCTGTTTTATTGCTCTGTTTATTGCTTTGTTTTCCTTAATTGAATTTCAAACCAAACCCCCCCAAAAAACTGAATTTTGTGGTAAATAACAAGTCAAGAGTCCTTGTGAGACGACATCCGAGTTGTCGCCCTAAACTACATTTTTATAAACCGCTCGTTCTTTTTGGCGCGTGCGCGACCAGATATGATTCATGAATCTAGCCAAAAGTAGGGATAAACCCTCTCAATATGACTATTCCATGATCTCATGTACAATCTGAGTGGTGAACTGACAAGTATCCGGGAGGTACCAGACCTCTTCAATAACAATATCAGAGCACCGCCTAATCCTTGAGTTTTTGAGCAAGTTCGGGTATAGAGCTAAGTGTGTGTGCAATATGTGATAGTGATGTGTGTGAAGGGGGCATACAAACCTGTAAAGAAGTAAAAATAAAAAGAGAAGACAAGAAAAACCTGCAAAACACAAACATATATATATATATATATATATATATATATATATATATAAATGGTTATAACTCCTCTATCCTATTGTTAAAACATGGGAAAAGAAAATAAAGGAGGAGGAAACAAAAACATTGTTAGTGAAACATATATAATAATAACGTGAGTTAAAACCCATGCACCACTAACTCTTCTTATTTAAATAAGAGGGAAAACCCAACCATAAGGACAATCCAAACAAACAGCACTGCAAATAAAAACATGTTTTGTCATTTAATTATTGCAAGGAGAAAAAGCGGTAAGATACAGCCATAAAAGGTAAAACAAATAAGCTACAAGTTACTAAAAATTTGCAAAACCAATTTTTATGGGCTTGACTCTCTTAAAAGAAGTCCCCAGTGGAGTCGCCATCGGTAGCGACCTAAAAAAAAGACTTGTGTTTCCTCTTAGAGAGAAAACATGGAGTCGCCACCAACTTTATTTAATTTTGGGAAAGTTGGAAAACCCTTCAAGAAGAAGCTTCAGGTTCGGGAGTCGATTATGTCTAGGGAAGGCATGAAGACTTAACCCCACGGCACCCTAGAACATCCATAAATGGTTACCCAAAATTAGTTGTGTAAATTATTAGTAACTTTGAAATATTTATTTTACCCGTTGTGAGTCTCTACATGAGGTTGAACATGGATCATCCTTTATTTTTTATGTAAAATAGATAATTTTTATCTCTTGAAAATGGGACAAAAACGTAAAAATGAAACTTTACCAACTTATTCAGAGAACAAAAGCACAGAGAAATAAGAGTGTCAAGAGAAATTTATTAATAATATCAACGAAAAGAACAAAGATTACCAAACGGGGGTAGAATAAGAATGACTTTGTTTACTCCCAATAGTAAGATTTTAAGATTCAAGTCTTTACATTCAATCTCACTGGTTCCTTCAGCTCTTCCTTCTTAACCACTTCTAATAATAGGGAAGAGAAAAGGAAGCTCGGATTTCTGATCTCTCTTCCTCATAACAAAAATCTCTCTTTCTTTTCTCTTTTCTTTGTATCTTTCCTCTCTATCTCATCTCTGATCTTTCCTTTCCTCTCAAGAACAGTGTTCTCCCCTCCAAAACATCTCCCTAAGAAAATATCATATCATAAGTCATTCTCCCTCAAAAAAGCTCTGCCCTTTTCCTTCTTTTTCTTGTCCTTTTATAGACGGAGGAGAGGGCTTCCTTCTTCTTCTTCATTGACTTCAAGGTCGGCTTGCACGAATACCCAAGGCTTGGGCCGTTCTGAACACCGGAAAGGAGGGGATTTGACGTGAGGGGTGCACGCTTGAAAAGGGAAGGAGATGGGGGTTTTTGTCTGATGGGTATGAAGGCTTTTTAGGGTTAGGAGTGAGGCTTCTAAGTTAAGGCGAGGGAGGAGATGGAAGAAAAAAGAAAAGACCAATGGGTAGAGGAGGTGCAAAAAAGGGGGTTCTGAGCAGAGATAGCGTGTGTCCAGATGGGGTTGTATGAGTAGCAGAAAGGTGGTGATTTGATGTGAGGGTTGCACGCTTGAAAAAAGAAAGGAGATTAGGGGGTTTTGAGCAGAAATAGCGTGTGCCCAGCCGGGGTGGCATGAGTAGCAGAAAGGTGGTGATTTGATGTGAGGGTTGCACGCTTGAAAGGAGAAAGGAGATGGGGGGTTTTGAGCAGAAATAGCATGTGCCCGGACAGGGTGGCATGAGTAGCAGAAAGGTGGTGATTTGATGTGAGGGTTGCACGTTTGAAAAGAGAAAGGAGATGGGGGTTTTTGTGTGATGTGCATGATGGCATTTTAGGGTTAGGAGTAGGGTTACCAGGTTAAAACAAGGGAGGGGGTCAGGAAGAAGGAGGACCAATGGGTAGAGGAGGAAAAGAGGTCTTGCCTGGTATGTAAAGTGGGTAGGAGGCGTAAATCACCTTCCTTTCCTTTTTGTTGATTGTCTTTTTCTCCTTGTTCTCTTCGTCCTTTCTTCCTTATCTTCTCCTTCTTCTTTCCTTATTCTTCAGCCTTCAGCCTGAAAATAAAATTGCAGTGGAGGGAATCTTTTCGTCCCAACAGAAACTTAGATATGCAAAAGTAGACATACATTGGACGGACGTCCTCATCCAACAAGAAAAGATAATTGCAGTGGACGAAACCTCCTCATCCAGCAGAAATAAGAGGGACAGGACTAGACGGGACCACCCCGTCCTCCAGCAAGTGTAATGACTGGACGGGACCACCTCGTCCAATGGCAGGTGCAGTGGACTGGACGGGCCCAACAGCAAGTGCAAAGCAATGGACGGAACCACCCCGTCCACCAGCAAGTGTAATGACTGGACGGGACCACCCCGTCCATTGGCAAGTGCAGTGGACTGGACGGGCCCAACAGCAAGTGCCAAGCAACGGACGGGACCACCCCATCCACCAGCAAGTGTAATGACTAGACGGGACCACCCCATCCATTGGCAAGTGTAATAACTGGACGGGACCACCCCGTCCACCAGCAAGTGTAATAACTGGACGGGACCACCCCGTCCATTGGCAAGTACAAATGTGATGGACGAGACTTCCCCGTCCAACAGGAAGTAAAAATGTGATGGACGGGACTTCCCCGTCCAACAGCAAATACAAATGTGATGGATAGGACTTCCCCGTCCATCAGCAAATGGACAGGGCTTCCCCGTCCAACAGCAAGTACAAATGTGATGGACGGGACTTCCCCGTCCAACAACAAGTACAAATGTGATGGACGGGACTTCCCCGTCCAACAGCAAGTGTAAATGTGATGGACGGGGTTTCCCCGTCCAACAGCAAGTCTCACATGATGGACTGGACTTCCCCGTCCACGGCAAGTGCAAATGTGATGGATGGGACTTCCCCGTCCAATAGCAAGTACAAATGTGATGGACGGGGCTTCCCCGTCCACCAGCAAATACAAATGTGATGGACAGGACTTCCCCGTCCAACAGTAAGTACAAATGTGATGGACGGGACTTCCCCGTCCAACAACAAATACAAATGTGATGTATAGGACTTCCCCGTCCAACAGTAAGTACAAATGTGATGGACGGGGCTTCCACGTCCAACAGCAAGTACAAATGTAATGGACGGGACTTCCCCGTCCAACAGCAAGTGTAAATGTGATGGACGGGGCTTCCCCGTCCAACAGCAAGTTAGCTATGAGTTCCCTACTTTCTTCATTTTTTCTTTTTATTATTATTAGTCTCCCTAAAGTGTAATGTTACGATAAAATATGGACAAGAATAGGTGTTTACACACTACCACCACCATATTTCTTTTTCATATTTGCATAGACATGTCTAACACATGTTCTATGCTCAAACACCTCCAACATCTCATGAAGTGCAGGCACCAAACCCTAAGTGGAAAACAAGCATATTAGAAAGCTTAGAAAGCAATAAAGGTACCTTCTATTGATCCGAGATAAAGACCCATCTCCTATCACGTTCAATATCATCCAGCAGATTTGTCATAAACCAAGTCCATCAGTCTTTGTTTTCAGACTCAACAACTGCTATAGCAAGTGGAAAATATTGGTCATTAGGATCTTTAGCTACAGTAGCCAACAATATACCTCCAAACAGATTCTTTAAGAAGCATCCATCAAGCCTTATAACAAGTCTACATCCAACCAAAAAACTTGTTTTAACTCCATGTAGACACATGTACATCCTTAAAAACATAGGCCGAGTCTTCAGTTTGTCTATCTACAAGGAGCAGAAAGCTTGACCCTGGATTTGTCCTTTTCACCTCCTCACAGTAATCCCACAACTTTGCATATTGTTCTACAAAGCCACCCTCCATCTTTTCCCTTGCATGTCTTCTTGCTATGGAAGCCTTGTTCACAGTTACATCAGCACAATAATCTTTCTTTATCTGTTTAATGACTCCACTAAGACTAATCGTCTTGTTAGTCTTCAATGTATCGGCCAATTTATATGCAATCCACCTGCTAGTAGCCATTCTTCCCTTGTATATCCTCCCACAAGTGTGGACATCCACTAGTGTCTTCAACCTGTATGTCAATGAACCACCAACCTTGCTAACAAAACAAGTCCACTCACAACCATCTCTGCACACAACCCTACATTTTACCTTGTCATTTTTCTTGAACCTTAGACCCCACCCATTCAGCAAGGACCACTCCCTAATTGCCTCCTTAAACTGGTTAATGGATGTGAACTCCATGCCAAGCAAGAACTTGAAGCTTGCACACATCTCTGTTGGATTGTATTTAATATACCTTGATTTTGTCCCTCTGAATTCATTACCTCCATCACTAAGCTCCTCATTAGTATTCAGTTCAGAGTTGTCATAATCAGAAGGTAATTTCTCTGCTTCATCTAAATCAAGTTCAGGTTGCTGATTTTCAGTTGGTAGTTGTTGATGTTCAGTTGATGGTTGTTGATTATCAGTTGGAGGAAGCTGAGTTTCGGGTGGTGGTTGCTGATTTTCACTTTGTGGCACACCATCTTCTAACTCACTTACATTAATGTACTTCATCCAGCAGCCATCATCCACGTCATCCTCGCTATCAACAAACTGAGCATCTTCTTCACTATCCTCTTCACTTTGACTTTGAACCTCTTCCACACCCTCTTCCTCCAATGTAAGTAAAACCCCATCTTCCTTGTCCCCATTTTGTACGACGTACACTTCAACCTCTTTGGAAAAAATACTCATGGCCGTTTCTACAATTTTCATTGCACCAACATCATCGGAAACCTTGACTAACCCCTCTTCTAGGTGAGTACCTGGCTTACGGTAGAAAATTGTCACAATTCCTTTGTATCCTATATTCTTCAGGATGCCAGTGATCTCTTGAAGGGACCACTCACTAGTGGAAATAATGTAATATATGAGAACGTTTTACGTCAGTTGACCATATGTTTGACGTTAAAAATGAGGCGGTGGCAGTTTTGTAAATATTAAATCACTATTTGCGTCAGTTGTGTAATGAACTGACGTTAAAAGTGATTTGCAAGAATTATTAACACTTTTAATGTCAGTTGTTTATACAACTGACGTTAAAAGTGTGATTTTTACTTCAGTTAAATAAATAACTGACGTAAATAATCCTATATTCCTATCTGAAACTCATTGCTATCTTTCTTTCGTTGTCATCTCCCTGTTGTCACTCTTAACGCAGATCACTCCATATAGTGCAGTTTATCTCTAAACTTTTTTTTTGAACAAGTTTATTTTTAATCTTAATTAATTAGCTTGAATTAGTAAACAAATTCTTGTGCAAATTAAAATAAATAAACGCTTAACATAAAACAAGTTATATGTATAATCAAATCGTATCTCGTTGAAGTGATTCATAAGTTACAATTACATGATTAAAAGATAAAAAATTTCTGCAACATAGCCCTAAAATATAAAAAAGTTTCTGCTTCAACGTCATTTTCTTCTCAGTCCTGACCTCAGAAACTCCAATTGATGCATCTCCTCCCTCACTTGAATTCCTTGATGCTCCATCTGAATCCACAGTCACTTGCAGCCAAAGCGGAGTGAAAGGGATGAGGGGATGAAATAAAGTGAGGGAATCGCATTACATGATTCACTCAACCTTACCATCCATGTTATGTGATTTACTCAACCTCAGAAGTTTTTTGACCATTAAGACAGAGACCTTTAAGTCTAGGTATAGGAAGAAATAACAAAAGTCTCAAATATGATAGAGCCATATTGTGAAGGAATAGAAAACGCACGAAATATAGAGGAAAAGAAGAGGGTGTATTACAGACGGATACAAAAGAATGGTACTTTATATAGAGAAGAGAGACTACCTGATTTTCTTAAAAACTGATCTATAAACTTAATGCTCATTAAGAGGATTAAGTTACAAGGTGCATGGGCAAGTAGCACAGTAGTCAAAGGAATGAATGTTTTTGGAGAAACTTATACACTTTTAACGTCAGTTGTCTTCAACAACTGACGTTAAAAGTGTTTTTATTTTTAACGTCAGTTGTATTAAACAACTGACGTAAAATGTTTTTTTAAAGATGGTTTTTGATTATAACGTTTACACTCGCTCGCCTTCTTCACTTCGCTCTGTACGTCTCTGTTCTTCTCTTTTCATCACGCTCAGTCTCACTCTGACCTAATCGCGAGCTCCTCTCCACCGCAACCACCACGAGGGCTTCTTCGCCACCACCGTGAGGTACACTCTTAACCCTAACTCTGTCTTTCCCGCTCATTCTTTGCAATAACTTGATATCTCTCTTTCCCCTTCCCGCGTACTAACTCTCCTTGTCCCTATGCTCTCAGTAACCACATCGAATGTTGGCCACCACTCGAGCTCCCCTCCCCACCACCACGCGAGCACCTATTTCTGGTGAGTCTTTAGGGCACATTTTTTTTATTTTTGGTTTTGAGTGTATGTTGAAACTGTAGTCTCTGTAGTTGAAACTTGAAACTGTGAGTTTGAGTTGTTTGGAATGTCTCTATTTCTGGTCGTGGGTTTTGTGTTTTCTCTTGTTTTTCTTCTGCTATCATGACCTATTTCAAAATGGGAAGAAATTTAGAGTTGCTTGTAGCATGTGACATCAACAATATATAGCTCATTGCTCAACCTGAAAATGGTGTAAATTTGAAATAATTTTTAAACGCCTTGCTTGTATATATCATGCTCTCTTGATCGATTCATATGGTTGAGTGGTTATAGTACTAGATATAACAATAGTCCTAATATGTGTTATTGCCTGCTTGATGAGAAGAATGATGTGAGATTACCGTGGAAATTTTGTTTTAGGCAGTTAATCAAATAAGATATACATGGTTGACGGGATTTCAAGTACTAGTTTTCAATTAGGATTTCAAAAACTAGTTTTTAATCTCCCGTATTGTCCTTATATTGGATATATGTTTTGTATATCTACAGAACCTATCTAGTTATGGATCGTAGTTGGATGGTTTGTAAGTGCACTAGTGCTGAGTATTTGAAGGGGGTGGGAGAATTTATAGAATTTACTCAAAGGAATGTTGTTAATAGTAATGGAATGTTCTGTTGTCCTTGTGTCAAGTGTTTGAATACGAGGAAATGTACTGTGAAGGATATACACACTCATTTGATTTGTGAAGGGATTTGCTTGAGTTATACAAGATGGATATGGCATGGTGATGTGTTGTTGAGTAGTATGGCAAGTGTCTCCCAAAGTAAGGATGCTGACGTAGATATGGAGGATGATCGAGTAGAGGACATGATCCGTGATATTGGACAAGAATCTTTTCATCGAGCTCATGTGTATGATAGGTTGTGTGGTGATGCGGATAAGCCTTTATATCCAGGGTGTACTACTCATACACGGTTGTCAGCGGTGCTAAAATTGGTTTGTGTGAAGGCGAGAAATGGTTGGACCGATAAAAGCTTCACAGAATTGCTTGAAGTGTTGAAAGACTTGCTTCCGGAGGACAACACATTGCCTGACCGTAACTATGAGGCCAAGAAGGTATTGTGTCCGATGGGTATGGAGTATAAGAAGATACACGCATGCCCCAATGATTGCATATTGTACACCGGTGTTCACGAAGACAATCACGATTGCCCCAAATGTGGGTTATCATGATACAAAGTGAAGGGTGGTGATGATGATGATGATCTTGATGATGTGAGAAAAAAGGGTCCTCCTGCGAAGGTGTTGTGGTATCTTCCAATAATTCCAAGGTTCAAGCGATTGTTTGCCAATGAGAAAGATGCGAAGAATCTTAGATCGCATAATGATGAGAGGAAACGTGATGGAAAGGTTTGTCATCCTGTTGATTCTATGCAATGGAAGAATATTGATACTATGTTTCTAGATTTCGCCGATGAGCCAAGAAACCTAAGGCTTGGACTTGCTACGGATGGAATGAATCCTTATGGTAACATGAGTAGTATTCATAGTTCATGGCTGTTCTGTTGATAATTTACAACATGCCCCCTTGGTTGTGCATGAAGCGCAAATACATGATGTTGTCTATGATGATTTCGGGCCCAAGCAACCGGGAAATGACTTAGATGTTTATCTAAGTCCCTTGATTGAAGACTTGAAAACGCTGTGGGTGGAAGGTGTTGATGTAGTGGATGAGTATTCTCATGAGACTTTCAAGCTTCGTGCCATGTTATTTTGCACCATCAACGACTTTCCAGCATACGGTAACTTGTCCGGGTACAGTGTCAAGGGGCATAAAGCATGCCCTATATGTGAAGAATGCACATGCTACACTCAGTTACATCATGGAAAGAAGACGGCTTATCTTGGGCATCGGAGATTTCTTAGACGTGATCACCCATATCGTAAGATGAAAAAACCTTTTAATGGATGCCAAGAGACAGAAGAAGCTCCGACGGCCTTAATTGGAGAGCAAGTTTATCAGAGGGTAAAGGGCATCGATGTTATATTCGGCAAGTCCAAAAAGAAAGGTAAAGCTGCTGAGAAAAACATATGGAAGAAAAGGTCGATATTCTTTGATCTTCCATACTAGCGCAAGCTTGATGTCAGACACTGCATTGATGTGATGCATGTGGAGAAAAATGTGTGTGATAGTGTGATCGGGATGCTTCTCAACATTCAGGGAAAGACAAAGGATGGTGTGAATGCTCATCTCGACCTCGTTGCTATGGGTATATGAGAGCAGTTAGCTCCAGTTGTTGAGGATGGTAAGCGGACTTATTTGCTGCCAGCATGTCATACTTTGTCAAAAAAAAAGAGACAAAGTTTCTGTGGGTGTCTTCAGGGCATCAAAGTTCCATATGGTTACTCTTCAAATATGAAGAGGCTCGTCTCTAGTGATCTTAAATTGGTTGGCTTAAAGTCTCATGATTGTCACATCTTGATGCAACAACTTCTGCCCGTTGCTATTCGTGGTATTGCTCCAAAAAATGTGAGACATGCCACTACTCGGTTGTGCTCATTCTTCAATTCTATATGTAGCAAAGTCGTTGACCCCCGTATGTTGGATGACTTAGAAGTTGAGGCTGCTACAATCTTGTGCCAATTGGAGATGTATTTTCCTCCTTCCTTTTTCGACATAATGGTTCACTTAATTGTTCATTTGGTGAGGGAGATTAGATTATGTGGGTCGGTTTTTCTAAGATGGATGTACCCAGTTGAGCGCTACATGAAGATCTTGAAAGGGTACGTGAGGAATCCTCATCGTCCGGAAGCATTTATTGGTCAAAGGTATGTTGCAGAAGAAGCTATTGAGTTTTGTTCGGACTACCTTCATAACACGGATCCTATAGGGGTTCCTAAGCCTCGGCATGATGAGATAAGATGTCAAGATAAGGGCACACATGGCTTAAGAATTAATATCAAGGGTCGGGATGAAGTGCTTCAAGCACATTTGTATGTATTGAACAACATCGATTCTATTCAACCTTTCTTATTGGAACATAAAAGAAAAGTCAATCAAGAAAACCCTCGAATGAGCGAAAGGTGGTTGTTGAACAAGCATAACAAGACTTTCTTACCATGGTTCAAGGAAGAAATGCTTAAGGATGGTAGTACTGCTTCTGATGACGTAAGATGGCTAGCACGTGGGCCTAGCTTCAACGTCATATGTTGGAGCGGATACGACGTAAATAACTTTTCCTTTTATACAAAGGAACAAGATAACAAGAGTACCATGCAAAATAGTGGGGTTATGATCGTGCCCGAAGCAATGCACTTCTCTAGTGCAAAGGACACAAAACCCATGAAAGCACCGACACCTTACTTTGGATATATTGAAGATATTTGGGTGCTTGATTACACTAAGTTTACGGTGCCGGTTTTTAAATGTAAGTGGGTTGATAGTAACGGTGGTGTACAAACCGACGAATTGGGGTTCACATTGGTAGACCTCAACAAGTTAGGTCATATAATGAGCCTTTCATAATGGCTTCCCAAGCAAAACAAGTGTTCTACATCATTGATCCTTCTAACAAAAGGTTGTCCGTGGTTCTCCAAGGAAAAAGCATGTATAATGGTAGTGATGAAAATCAAGATTCAAATCTTGATATTCTTGAGACTCCTTCTTTTTCAACAAACATGCCTACTATAATCGAGGAGACACAGGTGGACGATGTACATGCCACTCGTGATGATCATCACGAAGGGATATTGATATAGGTAGTTTAAACTTAGTATACATTTATTTTTATTTATACTTCTGTATTTATTTTTAGTTATAACCTATGTTAATAAATATATATTGTTTCTGAACAGGCATACATATGGATCAGTCGGATGGCCCACATGCACGGGAGGACACTGTGGGGCCTACGCAGGACCCGATCGCGCCTACGCCTGATTCTAGTGTAAGTTTACATGTTATATACTATCTTTAGTCATTCTTTTTAATGTAAGTTTATGATGTTACAACCCTCTTTTTTATCATTTTTTTGTCCATACAGACATCACAGGCTCATAGGAAACGGGGTAGAGGAGCCACGACTTTGAAGAAATTAGAGAAGGCCAGGCAAAGCGAACAGAAGCTTGAGGTGTGCTTTGATGCTAATCTAAATCCCCAGAGACCTCGTGCTAAAGAATTTAAAAAGTGGGTGTTTCTATAAGCGAAGCAGCACGTTAGCATCAACTACAACCATTGGAATGACGTTCCTCAGAACGTTAAGGATCATATTTGGGAGGCTATCACGGTATTTTACCTTTACATTCTTTTGATTTACATTATTAGATAATTATCCGAGTTATAATCCATCCAGTTGTTATGTATTTAATGTGTAGGTAGCTTGGACTGTGCCGAATCACGAGGATCATCGTACGAAATGTATGAAAATGGCATCAAAGTGTTGGAATGGGTTCAAGCATGATCTTACCAGGTACTATGTATCTGGGAAGAAGCGGCTTGATAAGATGTTCTCGGATTATCCCTGGATTGATAAGGATACTTGGGATACGTCTGCTAGGAGTCGACAGGATGAAGAATTTCAGGTTGGTTGATTAAGTTAATTTTGTATGCTTCTTATAGATCATTTAACTATATTTAATTATGTGTTTTTGTTTCAATAGGCTAAGGCAGAGAAGGGTAGGCAGAATCAGGTGAAGAACTGTTGATGTCACCGGCAAGTGTACCGGGTCGTCGCAAGTAATAAAATAAACACGGTAAGTAATTACCGAGGTCGAACTCAGGGATTGGGCTACCAATTCGACTAATCCGCGGGAAATCAGATACGTTTGGTCAAGTTACAGAAAGTGGTTGAGAGAGAGATTATTATCGCAATTCAATAACAAATCAAATAAAACTAAGGTTTTAAGATCAGAAATTAAAATATCTAGGGTCTCAATTCCACCTACCCAATCATGTATAGTACCCAAGTGATGATGAATTCCTCCCTAAATTCAATTACAATGTCAACCGGGACCCCCAAATTCTCCTATATCCACTGTCGTGCTCAATAGGACGTATTCGATAATTGGATTAATTACTTACTAGGTCTCATAATCCTAATCTCGAATTCTATTAATTCTTGTTCCCTAAAAGGTTGCACTAATCTCCTAAATCCACTGTCGTGCTCATTATTCAATTAGTGATTCCAATTCAAGTTCTAAAACGCGAATCGCCGATCGGCCTCAAACACGTTTAACTAGTTAATCACGCAACACATATGATCAACACAATCAAATCAGAATTGGAAAACATGTATTGAGAGAAGGGGAGAATAACATACATCACATTAACACTATACCGCCATGGGTGGCTTCATCGATCCCCCAGACGAGGGGATTAGTTCCTCATGTCCGTAACAACACACGAACAATTGGCAACAATCTCCATAATAAAATAAGAAAAGAAAAGAGAAGGGAGACGCAGCTCCAGAAACAAGGATTCGCACAAAATCTGATCTAAACAAGTGGAAACAAACTTGGATCCTCATTCTGATCTGAAACAGCCTATAAATAAGGATTCTGGTTCTCGGACTCTCGCGGGGCGAACACACTTTCGCTAGGCGAACATTAGTATTGGCGCGCTTTCAATTTTGGATTCTCGCGAGGCGAGAGTGTATTCGCGGGGCGAGTCTTCCTACTTCAATCTGTCACAGCCGTGACCTTCATCACGGCTAGGCCGTGATGGTCTCTGTCTTCCAGGGTCTTCAAACTCTCGCGTGGCGAGATTCTTTCACGGGGCGAGATTCAATTCTAAGATGTGACCTTCATCACGGCTAAGCCGTGATGGTCTCTGACTTCCAGGTCTTCATGATTCGCGAGGCGATCAGACTGTTCGCGGGGCGAACCAGAGTGATGATTTATTCTTGCTTTATCTGATTGTTCAAGCTCGCGAGGCGAGCATACACTCGCGAGGCGAGTATCTCCAGAAGTGCTTTTTCCACTGCTTCTTGACTTTCCTTGACTCCCGGAGCTTCACTTATTGACCTGAAAACACCAAAAGCAACCAAAAGCATAATTCTATCCAAAATAAGCTAAAAACTACACAAAAGACGTAAAACGAGTCAAAGTCCAACTTAGGAACAAAACAAGGCAAATTTGGGCGAAAACGAGAGTGAACTCGACTGATTGGCACATAAACCCTAGTTCATCTAGTCATAAAACTAGATAAGCCAGAGGCTTATCAAAACACCCCAAACTTAAACCTTGCTTGTCCCCAAGCAAGCTAAAACTCAAAAAGGACTCAATACTTGGCAAGCCTAAAGGATCTAATCAATTTCGCACAAATTTCACGCAATCTGAACAAACAGTTTTTCTTCAATGATTCCCCCTTTTTACATCAATGTAATCCCCACATTCATTTACTTTAAACAATTGAGTACTTATCATTCATGCCATCATTACTCTAAGTTGAGGATCAAAGATACACACAAAGGAAGATCACCAATTTCAAACAATTGCCTTCCTCACAAGGGCATTTAGTATTTCACTCATTCGCTCAAGTTTGTCTAGGCTATCAACTTTTCACTCAATTTCACATTTTAAGAGCACTTCCCCTGAAATTGATTTTCATCTCAAAAATAGTTCCCACGAAAACATGCATGCAACATCAAAAGGTCTTTTAAAGGTTGTAATGGGGCCTGGCTAAAGGTAGGATAGTCAAGGATATTAGGCTTAAGTCCCTAGGAACTAAAGAGAGCATGAGCATTTGTCACATTTTCCACTCAAATTCCTTTTTCCATTTTTCATTTTTTTTTCCGACTCGGGTGACTACAGCTTTTTCCTTGCTAGTCTTTTTGTTTTGCCCCTTTTCTTTTGGCAACATTTTTGTTTTCTTCTTCTTTTTTTTTTTTGCCTTGAATTTCAACCTTTATTTTTCTTTTTCTCACCCCAATATGACACATCACCTTGTAGCCACCCCAAACTTAGTTTCTCACAACTCTTTTTCTTGCTAAGTTTCCATTCTCTCCTAATCCTCAGATTTGGTTAACATGGTTTTTTCAGATTTTGGCTTATAATATAGGGTCATAAAGAAACAATAGGCTAATTAGGCTCAATGTGGCTAACTAGGGAACATGCATTAGGGATGGTTCATATTAGGCCAAGTAGTTATTCAAAGAAAATCGCCTAAATCATCTGATGCAACACATAATCATGCAAACCATAAAGAGATTCAAGCAAATCCGGGAAAGTGCAACTTAAAAGTGATTCACACAATCAACAACAGAGTTGGAGGCTCAAATCCTCACCTGGACAGTTTGCAAATTGTTTGACCGAGATACAATTCCTAGTGTGTGCACCCCTCACCCCAAACTTATCATAAATCAAGCAATCACAATAAATTTCTCAAAGTTCAGTTTTCAATTTTTAAGTGGGGATCAACTTTTCTAATTTTCAGAACCTAGGGGGAAATCATCAATGGTCAAAATAATTCATGCAATCAATCTGTGCTCAATTTAATTAGAAACCAACAAGCTTGCCGACACACTATTCATACACAAACTCTTGATCTTCTCAAATTATTCAAGAGTGACAAACAAAAACAAAAACAAAAACAAAAACAAAAGTGAGGAGAAGAGAGGGATACCTAGCTTGGGTTGCCTCCCAAGTAGCGCTTGTTTAACGTCCCGAGCCTGACTCAAGTCACCCCAGAGGGTTAATCTGGAGGAAGAAACTGCTTGCCATGCCCTGCCTCAATCCGTTTCCTGTAGGCTCTTGCCCTTTCATATGCTCGCATGCTGTTCCCGGATAACTCATTTAAGTCCAGCATCCTTCTATAATCAGCACGAACTCTCCACCCCGTGATGGTCCTTTTTGGGATCAACTCATTGTCTGCATTGACCACCACGGTTGTGCCACCTTTCAACTTTGGTGCTTTATCCTCTTTTTCCATGCCCTTGTTGTTGAGCTCCTTCTTTGCACATTCTTCCCTTGGGAGACTCGGTAAGGCTTCCATGTCTTTCAACCACTCGAGATAGACCTCATCCCCCAAAGGGTCTTTTTTCTCACTATCATCATGGGATTTTACCAACACTTGAGCAAGTGAAGAACCATGGGCTTCTCTAGTTGCCTTTGCCTTGACAGTTGGATCCACCATATCCACACGATACACTTCCGTCCTCTCTGCAGGGTGCTTCATTGCTTCAAAGAGATTGAAGACTACCTCATCATCTTGCACCCTTAGAGTGAGTTTCCCTTGTCGCACATCTATCAAGGCACCCCCAGTGGCCAAGAAGGGCCTACCCAATATGAGTGGAATCTCGGCGTCTTCATCCATATCAAGCACCACAAAATCTGCCGGAAATATGAATTTATCCACCTTCACTAGCAAGTCTTCGACCACCCCATAAGGATATTTAATAGAGCGATCGGCTAGCTGGAGCGACATCCGCGTATCCTTGGCTTCCTTGATCCCCAACTTCTTCATCATAGAGAGGGGCATCAAGTTGATGCTTGCCCCTAGATCACACAACGCCTTCCCTATATGCATCTCCCCAATTGTGCAAGGTATCGAAAAAGAACCGGGATCCTTCAACTTTGGAGGGAGTTTTCTTTGAAGGATGGCACTGCACTCCTCGGTCAAAGCAACCGTTTCCTCATCCACTATTTTCCGCTTCTTGGAGAGAAGCTCCTTCATAAATCGGGCATAAGACGGCATTTGTTCCAGGGCTTCCGCAAATGGAATGTTGATCTGAAGTTTGCGGAAGACATCAAGGAATTTACTGAACTGCTTCTCCTGTTGAGGCTTTTTCAATCTTTCTAGATACGGTACCCTCATGTAGGGCGGGAGGTCTTGGGGTTCAACCCATTTCTTCCTTCGGAACTCTTCATCCACAAGTTTCAGCCTTCCCCCTTGCTCCGGTGCCTTGTCACTTGCCAACTCCTCTTCCTTAGGTTGTTCTTCCTCAACATGTGGTGGTTTTGAGACCTCAACTTCCTGAGAACTAGTTGCACCCCTGTTAGATTCCAACACTCTACCGCTTCTAGTTGTTACGGCATTGCATTGGTTCTTAGGGTTGTTCTCGGTATCACCTGGGAGAGTGCCTGGGAGACGCTCATTTAGTTGCTTCGCGAGCTGAGCTATCTGCGTCTCAAGATTCTGAATTGCCGACCCTGTATGAGTTGCCAACTTGTCAATGGCAGTGTTTGTGTTGATCGACACTTTCTCCACTGTTGCACTCATCTTCTCAAAAGCCAGCTCCCACGGTTGTCTTCCACCATTTGTTAGTTGCAATTGATTAGTCCCTGGAAGAGCCTGCTGAGTATTGCGCTGCTGGATCCCAATGTTCGGCCTCAGACCCTGTTGAGGTTGTTGTTGCCCGGCTAGACCACCACTAGCATTACTCCAAGCGAAACCCGGATGGTCTCTCCTCATATACCCCCTATTCTGATTCTGACTGTAGTCATTCTGTCTGTTCCTCTGATAGTTGTTCTGGGGCACAGTGTCATAGAAGTTGTGGCATGAGTCCACATGTTCCTGAGAGAAATTCAGCGGACAACTCCGAGTGTCATGATCTCCATTACAATTGTCACAACCCGGAGGCATCCCCTCATGTATCACATTAACCCTTTTGTTTCCCGACAAAGCCTCATTTTGCATCTTCAACAATTTGTTTTGCTCGAGAATGGCTTCCATTGTCGCTGAACTGATTCCACTTGAGGTTTCTCTACCGCGGTTGTAATCATTATATGACATCTTCTCCAATAATGCCCATCCATCCTCAGCCGATAAATAGGAGAAAGAGCCACCAGCTGCGGCATCACAATTCATCTGATAGCGTCCCCTTAACCCGTTAAAGAAATGCTAAACTTTGGAGACCGGGTCAAAGAACGCTGAAGGGCATCTTCTCAAAAGCCCGTTGTACCTCTCCCAGGCCTCATTATAGGTTTCATCTTCTGTCTGCCTGAATGATGTGACGGCAATTCTTGCTTGTGCCGCTTTCTGAGGAGGAAAATATTTGGTTAGGAACTTTTGTGCCATTTGCTCCCAAGTTCTGATGCTGTTCCTATCCAAGCTGTCAACCCAATCGCGAGCGACATCCCTAAGTGAGAGAGGGAAAAGCCGCAAGCGAAACTCATCTTGTGAGACTCCTCTTGTCTTCTGTAAGTCACAAGCTTCAAGGAAGCGAGTGATGTGCCTATGAGGGTCCTGTTTGCCACTCCCATCAAACTGATTCTCACGGATCTGGAATGTGACACATCCCTCCACTCTGAAGGAGTCTGTATTCAGGTTGCCCCTCACAATCGACGAATCACAATCACCCAAGCTGGGTAGATCGTACTCGAAGAGAGGCTTGTAACGAGGAGGAGGAGGAGGAGGGTTTTCTTCGGCCATCCTCTCGATAGCAATTGCTTCAAGCCTCTTTCGCTCTCTGGCTTCTTTCCTTAAGCGCTTCTCGGTCTTGGTGATCTCCGAATCAAATAGCAAGTCCTCTTGTGGGAGGGTACCTCGCATACAAAAACACGGCAAGACCAAGTGGAATCAAAGAAGTAGAGAGAAATAATAAAGAAATAATAGAAAAATAAAAATAAAAATCAACTTAACCAATCAATCAAATTTCCTAAAAATTAGGAAAACTGGCTGTGCCAATCCCCGGCAACGGCGCCAAAAACTAGTTGATGTCACCGGCAAGTGTACCGGGTCGTCGCAAGTAATAAAATAAACACGGTAAGTAATTACCGAGGTCGAACTCAGGGATTGGGCTACCAATTCGACTAATCCGCGGGAAATCAGATACGTTTGGTCAAGTTACAGAAAGTGGTTGAGAGAGAGATTATTATCGCAATTCAATAACAAATCAAATAAAACTAAGGTTTTAAGATCAGAAATTAAAATATCTAGGGTCTCAATTCCACCTACCCAATCATGTATAGTACCCAAGTGATGATGAATTCCTCCCTAAATTCAATTACAATGTCAACCGGGACCCCCAAATTCTCCTATATCCACTGTCGTGCTCAATAGGACGTATTCGATAATTGGATTAATTACTTACTAGGTCTCATAATCCTAATCTCGAATTCTATTAATTCTTGTTCCCTAAAAGGTTGCACTAATCTCCTAAATCCACTGTCGTGCTCATTATTCAATTAGTGATTCCAATTCAAGTTCTAAAACGCGAATCGCCGATCGGCCTCAAACACGTTTAACTAGTTAATCACGCAACACATATGATCAACACAATCAAATCAGAATTGGAAAACATGTATTAAGAGAAGGGGAGAATAACATACATCACATTAACACTTTACCGCCATGGGTGGCTTCATCGATCCCCCGGACGAGGGGATTAGTTCCTCATGTCCGTAACAACACATGAACAATTGGCAACAATCTCCATAATAAAATAAGAAAAGAAAAGAGAAGGGAGACGCAGCTCCAGAAACAAGGATTCGCACAAAATCTGATCTAAACAAGTGGAAACAAACTTGGATCCTCATTCTGATCTGAAACAGCCTATAAATAAGGATTCTGGTTCTCGGACTCTCGCGGGGCGAACACACTTTCGCTAGGCGAACATTAGTATTGGCGCACTTTCAATTTTGGATTCTCGCGAGGCGAGAGTGTATTCGCGGGGCGAGTCTTCCAACTTCAATCTGTCACAGCCGTGACCTTCATCACGGCTAGGCCGTGATGGTCTCTGTCTTCCAGGGTCTTCAAACTCTCGCGTGGCGAGATTCTTTTGCGGGGTGAGATTCAATTCTAAGCTGTGACCTTCATCACGGCTAAGCTGTGATGGTCTCTGACTTCCAGGTCTTCATGATTCGCGAGGCGATCAGACTGTTCGCGGGGCGAACCAGAGTGATGACTGTTGTTGCTTTATCTGATGTTCAGGCTCGCGAGGCGAGCATACACTCGCGAGGCGAGTATCTCCAGAAGTGCTTTTTCCACTGCTTCTTGACTTTCCTTGACTCCCGGAGCTTCACTTATTGACCTGAAAACACCAAAAGCAACCAAAAGCATAATTCTATCCAAAATAAGCTAAAAACTACACAAAAGACGCAAAACGAGTCAAAGTCCAACTTAGGAACAAAACAAGGCAAATTTGGGCGAAAACGAGAGTGAACTCGACTGATTGGCACATAAACCCTAGTTCATCTAGTCATAAAACAAGATAAGCCAGAGGCTTATCAAGAACGTCCACCGCCACACCATGTCTCAGGGTGGGTACGAGACTCGGATCGAGGAGATGATGGCGGATAGGCTGAGGGTGAAGCAGGAAGAGCACGCTGCTAGAATAGAAAGAGGAGAGGTGCCTGAGGGCACACCATTAAGTCCTCCATCGGACATCAACCGCGAGGATGTCTGGTTAGCCGGCCGCATGATAAAGACAGGATCTTTTAAAGTTGATGCCACTCGCGAAGTGGCAGATAAGATTGTAAGTAAATAATTAACTTCATTTCAATTGATATTTGTATAGATATTTTTAATACTTTTCACTTGCACGCTTTTTCATTTCTTCATTGTAGATGGATCTTAGAGCACAATGCTCCCAGGGCTCATTCATCCCTTCTGGACGGCAGGACGTCTTGATGACTGCTCTAGGCAAGAAAGACCATCCTGGTCGTGTTATCGGTGTTCCTGGGAACGTGACCATCAGAGAATATTACAGCAAGACTGCTTCACGAAAGCGGGTCATCGATGAGGCATCAATTTTGGATGACATGACTCAGCAGCTCATCTCCAACCCTGCTATTACAACGCATCTGATGAAAAGCTTACTATCCAACCCAGAATTCAAGCAGGCGCTTGCTAGAGATCTTTCCTCCGTCGGTTCATCCCAGGACACCGCAGGACATGTCAACCCTTCACATGTGAGCACAAAAGAGAGTTATAGTAGGGCACATGTGGAGGACGATGAGTTGGCAGCTAGGGAGCGGGAGTTGGAAGTCCAACTCTGTGAGCTTGAGTTGGAAATGCAAAGGCGTGAGCTTGAGTTGGACTTCAAACGCCGTGAGCTTGAAATGGTAACAAAGGTATGTATTCATTATTAATGTCCAAATTAGTCAAATAATTACTTGTGCTTTTTTTAATTATCAGCAACTTATCTATTTTATTTTTCCTAAATTGAAGGCCAAGTCGACGTCCGTGTCGCTGTCACTTGTCACTCGTTTGTTCTCACTTGGTGAGGATTATGCCTTTGAGATTTTTGAATGTCCATTGGAGCACGATGGATGGGTGGCACGCCCAAATCAAGAGAGGATATTTTCCTTTTGTGGTGAAGATCTCGGGCACGCCTGCAGAGATATCGTGTGGATAGCCAGCACGGTTTTGAGTCTCTGGTGCACGTAAGTTAATTTTAATTTTATAACTTATTTATTTTTGGTATTTTTCCATTTAATAATTTATTTTAATTTCAATATATATATTATGTAATTAACATCCACACCTTTTCATATCTTAGGTATCTCCATCGTCTTCAGCTTGATAAGGGCTCCAAATCAGTTTACGGCTTCTTAGATCCGTCAATCCTTATGCCTCAATTATTTGCTGGCGATGAATTTTGTAAATACATAGGGAACTTGATGGGAGACAATCGGAAAGAATTATATCTGGCTCCCTACTGTATGAATAACCATTGGCAGTTGCTCGTACTTCATCCGTCTAGGCATACTGTCATATTCTTCTGCTCTCTCCACCAAAACCCGCCACAGGAGGTGGTGGAAGCTGTAAATACGTAAGTAACTAATCTTCAATTTAATTTAAGTTTTAATATCAGTTGTTTTTAGTTTATTACACACATGATATATGAATTTGTTAATTGACATGATTATTTGTTTATGATAGCGCGCTGAAGGCGAGTAGCATAAGTTGGGCCAACGGGAGAGGTAGGACTTCTAAGGCTAAAGGAAATCCTGAGTGGACCATCCTCAAGGTTTGGTAGTTTATTTATCAAATAATTAATATTATAATTACTATTTTATATGTATATTTAACTGACATTGAAATTAATTTTGTTTGTAGTCTCGATTTCAACTTGACGGGTGGTCGTGCGGCTATTATGTGATGCTTCATATGCTGAACATAGTCTCTGCATCTATTACGGATGGATGGAAGAAGGTAATATTTAAACAGCTTGTTAAATTATATATTATAGTTTTGGTGATGACTTGCGTTAATGTTGTTGTTATTATTTGAACGTGTGTACGTAAGCATTTAACAACCAATTGCCTCTTCAAAAAGATGAGTTTAGAGACTTGAGGATGCGCTTGACAGAATTCTTCTTCAAGTATGCGGCTGAAAAGGGAATTGACAAAATACCTCCGCAATACTTAGATGAATAGTTTTTTTGTTAGACTTTAGAAACTAATTAATAACGTTTATATATATATATACTTAGATTAGCTTTGTTTTTAGATATTAGAGACTAAAATTTATATATATATACTTGTAGATAGTTATGTTTTTCCTATACATGGGTTTTGGTTTTAAGTCCCCCCATTGTTCCTTTGTATATTTATTTTCTTTTAGTTAATATTGAAATTTAAGGGTAGTGTTTGCAATTCTGTAATGTGTGTGATATTCTGTGTTACTGGGATATTTACTGAATGCAGGGATAGCTGAGGGGAGTGATATTTTAAAACTGAATTTAAAAAAAAAATCTATTAACGTCAGTTGTATCAAACAACTGATGTTAATAATATTTTATAAAATATATAGTACACTATTAACGTCAGTTGTATTAGGAAACTGACGTTAAAAATGAAACCTGTAAAGTTTGAACAACATTAACGTCAGTTGTGTTAAAGAACTGACGTTAGTAGTTTAATATTTAACGTCAGTTGTTTGAACAACTGACGTTAAAATATTAACTATTAACGTCAGCTGTATTTACGTCAGACAATATTCTGACGTATAAAATCAATTTTAACTAACGTAAAAAGCACTTATTGCACTAGTGACTCATCAGGATCACAATCATTGAGGGTGTATTTCAACCCTCCCACATACTGTAACCACATGCCTTGCTTTTTAGTAGGAGTCTTCAGTAAATGACCCCCATGGTGTATAAACACGGTGAATCTGGTAGGTACATTCCCTAAAACCAGCAACATAACACATTGTAAAAAGTGAAGACAAAGAGAAGTTTCATTAAAAATGAATCATGAGGGAAGATAAAAACTTATGGATATAAAAGGGGTTTTGTTAAAATTGACAACAAGAAGTAGAAGACTAAATGTATTCAAATTGTATAATTCAAATTGGTGTGCCATTCTAATCAGAACCATCTCACTATGGCAGAAATAGAAACAAACCCACCCACACACATGAGCATTAGGGCAAACACACTCACACAAGACAATCACAATGCTTGACCCATATCAATATCAATCAACCAACACACAAACCCTAACCCAAAAAATTAGGGGAAAATGCAGCAGAATTGTCTTGTGTTGGATGACGAACCCATGATACCCATAGCAGAATCATATATATCATGGGATTTTACCTGGGTTGGATGACGAAGACATGATACCCACAACTTAACGGGACCGTGCGTCTTCTGCTTCGCGCACAATCGTCTCCTGCTTCATCTCGACGTCTCTGGCTTCATCTTCTGCTCTGCTTGCTTCGTAGTGTTTCTGGAAAACTAAATGAGGGAATAGAGGGAAGAAAGATGGTCAGTTAGCCACGGTGGAAAAGAGATTTGGTTTGAAATGAGTTAGGTGCCATGTGTTGTAATGGGTCAGTCCACATAACAACTTAACGGGCCACGTTGGATTGTCAGAGACGGAAGTCTAACCCGTCAAATGGTAGGGACTAAACTGGAAACGGGTTGTAAGTGTAGGGACCATTTTCATAATTTTTTTCGTGTAGGGATCAAATCAAGAATTTGTGTCAAGTGTAGGGACCAAATTATTAATTTAACCTTAATTAAATTATATGTATAAATAAAACTTACACTATCAACAGGCGTAGGCGCCACCGACCCCTCCCGTGCAAGTAGGATGTCAGCTTTATCCATGTGTATGCCTGTTCAGAAACAAAAATTAATAAATTAGGTTATTTTAACATGGATATATAAATAAAGATAACCACAGCCATTAACCATTCAACAAAGAACTTGGGCAATTTTCAAAATCTTGATAAAGCATTGATGAAATGGGTTTTTAGTCACATTGCATACACCCACTTAGTAGCATCCAAGATTTTAAAAATAAAATTGAAGCAAAGGCCATAATTTTCTCCTAGGGAACTTGTATATATTCAATAAAGCAAGAATATGGAAACACTTAAAATACTACCAACAAAAAAATGGAAACATAGTTGAGCACTCAGAAACACCACCTTTACAGAACTCAAAAACACTCATTTTAGAGTGAAACTTATGAATATGCAAACACTTAAAATACCAACAACAGAAAATGGTGGTCTCAGTGAAACAAAAATGGGTTAGGGCTTTACCTGCGTTCACAGAGAGGAGGAGGATAGTGAGAGGGACAGAGACGGTTAGGGCTCAATGCTGGTGCGCGTGCTTGGTGTTGCTTCCTCCACTAGTGGTCTCCGTTCGAAGAGGTGGCTAAGAATGAGAGGGGCGGAGAGAGTTAGGGCCAATATTCAAACAACACATAGTGAAGTTGCACTACAAAAAAACAATTGTTTAGCGACCGTAATTTTCGGTCGCTAAACCATGTAAATCGGTCGCTATTTGTTTTAGCGACCGAATCAGAGACCGATTTATGGTGGTAGCTGAATACCTGGTCGCTAAGGTTTTAGCGACCGAATTAATATTTCGGTCGCTAATTAGCGACCGTATATTCGGTCTCTAAATAATAATAAATGGTCGCTATTAGGTTGGTCGCATTTTTGGGGTAACCATTTCTAGCGACTGATAATCGGTTGCTAATTCGGTCGCTAATTTTGGTTATTGTTAACCTATACTAGCGACGGATTTTCGGTCGCTATACCTCATCTGTAAATGTGAAATATAGTTTAGCGACCGAATTATTGGTTTCCAATTCGGTCGCTAAACTGGTTATTATTTTTAAAAAAAATTAAATTTTTAAAATTAAATTTTTATTTCTGGTTTTCTTTAAACGTTAGCAAACTTACTAATAAAACACACCAAATTACTTATGAAATATACAATCATAAGAAAGAATAAATATATATAAAAAGAATAATCTAAAATGACGTACAAGAACCGTTTAAAGTCAAAAATATGGAGAAAAAAAATCAGTCATGATGAGGGGTGTAACACCCCGATTTTCGCTGCCTGGTAATATCGGTAATAAATATATAAATATATATTTTTATCCGAGACTTAGAAAATGATTTTGGATAAACCAAGGTCATTTCCTTGTTATACTTATTTTTATAAGGTTACGGGGAAGTTTTTGGTTGAAAACTCAGACGGAAGCCGGTCTGTTGTTTTCTGTGTTTTCACTGACAGTAAAAGTTTACTGATCAGAAGACCTAATTTTAATTCGTGAACGAAAGACTTAAGTTTAGTATTTTATTTTCTACGATTCTGTATTGTTATAATTTTTTCAGAAAAAAAAAAATAAAATAATTTACGTTTTTCAGGCGGAACACGTAATCGGGTAGACGACGGAAGGGAAATTAGAGTTTCTAAGAGTAGTGAGAGTGTTTATCTTAGGATTTTGAGATGATTCAAGGGGATGAATCATATTTTTAAGTCTAGAAGTTTTTTCAGGATTAAATAGAAAATTTCGAAATTTACGGTTAAGTCCCTGAACTTTCTGTAAATTACCCTTTTGTCCCTAAATTAGTTTTTTTCCTTTTTTCAAGTGGATTGGGCTAGAATCCTTGTTTCTAACCTTAAATGGTCGTGGCTTAGAAGCCCAAACTTTTCTAGTTCATAGTTGAGTCCATAAAGCCCATTTAAGTTTCTTATCTTAAGCTTAAAGGCTTAAATCTTCAAGTGGGCCCCACAACAAACAAGAAAATGAAACTAAGCCCAAATGTGTCAAGCCCAAATACATAAGCCCATGAGAGAAGATGACTTTCTCATTTGATGGATGAATCAAGATTTTTCTAGAATGTTCCACACTTTTCTACATCATTCTTGGTTTTTCTTCAACATTCTAGATTATTCTCAAATGTTCTTGAATTTGTCTTAACTTATCCTTGACTCATCAAATCAGCCAACTAAGTCAAAGATAAGCTAGCATTTAATGTGACAAAAATCATCATCATGACATTTTATTGTCTATTTGCAAACTAGTCCTTCAACTATTGGAATCTTTGCAATTTGGTCCTTAGAACTTAATTGTATTTTGATCCTTGAACATGACAACTCATCTTCATCTAGAATTTTCTTGAGATTTCGCCACTCACACTATAAATACCCTCCTCTCACTTTTCATTTAGTTCTTTTGCCATTTGCTTCTAAAAACTCAAAAGTTTACAAGTTCCTTAGTTCTAAGTGTAAAGCAAGTTCTTGGATTTCCTTTGTCATTGATTTTCAAGAGGTAAATCCTAATCTTCATTCTTAATCATGTCTATGTTCTTTGGCAAATTTCTTGATTCAAGGCTTGTATCATAGTTGTTCATCATTTTCAAGTTTCTAACCCTAGAACTTTCAAAAGTCATAATAAATTCTAGAAAAATCTAATGATGATGAAACTACTTTCTATCTTCTTGATATCATGTCTACTATCTAAATCCAAGAGCATGATGTAATCAAAAATTTCTTTCTTGAAAACCTAGCCTTGGCCGAATCTATCAAAGTAGGTTTGGTAGAGTTTTTGTTCATGGTTTTCATTAATGATCTTGTTAATCAAGCTATTAGTATGTATGATTAATAAATCCAAGTTGGTTTATTAAACTAAGAACCCTAACCCTAAGATCATGTTGAGGCCGAATCTATGTATAAAAGAGTTAGAAAGTTTTGAGTTTTAAAATTAGTTATTTAGTCACTAATCCATGATTTAGGGTAATCAAGGATCATTAATCTATGACTTAATCATGATTAGGAATTTTAAGGATTTTGAACCCTAAAAGTCAGCCCTTGGCCTAAACCCTAACCCTAAAGGTTAGAGGATTTTGTTTCAAATTTTAGTCTTGTAATAAGTAATCTATGTTAGATAAGACTCTAGTAATTAGGATCCAAAAGATGACATTAAGAAGATAACCCTAAACCTATTTTCTAAGTGTTGGCCGAACCTAGCCCTAAAGTGTCATAGATGGTTGTTAGTTGATTAATTATAGATATGTTGTTTGGTTGAAGGTGGTTGTGTTAACTCGTGGCGGGATAACGAGGATCGTCGTGTACGTATTTCCGGTGCTAGCTCAGGTGGGGAAAAGAATCAACCTATCGTCGGAATCGATAAGTAGTAGATTATATGATAATTGTGTAGGGCGACCTAAACCCTACTAGTAGTCGAGTAATCGACAAGACCAAAATCCCATTGGAAACCTTTTCTGTAAAACCAATGGTGATTCGGGGATTGTAGGTTTATCGACATTAAGTGGATTTTAAGTATTTGAGGATGTTTGATTTTATGTTATCAAATTTATTGTGATACGCTGGTTGAGGTATTCCATCTGCATGTGACGTATTGTTTAGGTGTTTGAATAATTATGATAGTGAGGATGTTTGCTGTCTGTCACGGTCGTGATGGTTGTCATGGCCAGGCCGTGACAGGTTCTGTTTTGTAGCATTCTTGCCTTTGTTGTCTGTCACGACCGTGATGGCTATCACGGCCAGGCCGTGACAGAGTCTGACTTTGTTATTTATTGGATTTGATTATTATGCGTTGGTTGTGATAAATTGATTTATATGATATTGTGATATTTGAATATTTCCTGATGTTATTTTATGCATGATCTGCCTGGGTTTAATATTATGCTTAGCTGATTATTAAGTAAGAATATGTGTTGTTCGGCAGATAATTGTTTGGGTGAGAGAATAAAGGTGATTTAGAGGTGCCTAACCTAATTAAGTGGTTTTATCTATGAGGAAAAGGTGTTAAGACTTTGATGGAAGGTTGAGGCACTAGGTTATTATTGATGTAATTTAGGGAGATTCATTTATCGAGATATTGTTAGTCACAGCCGTGTGAGTGGAACACACGAGGTTGGGATATCCTATGTTGGGGATATCGGATATTGCGGGTGAGTGCCCTACGGATGTGGATGCCGAGGTAGACTACCGTAATACTCTTTAGTCCTTGACGAGTTCGAATGTTCTTGGCACTGGACCGTTATGGAAGGATGTTCCTTGACGAGTTCGAATGTTCTTGGCACTGGACCGTTATGGAAGGATGTTCCTTGACGAGTTCGTATGTTATTGGCACTGGACCATTTTAGACTAATACGTGTTTAGTCTTTGATGCGTTCGAAAGTTATTGGTACTGGACCGTTCTGGACTACTGACTAATGTGACAGGAGTGAAGATGGCCACATCAGTATAAAGTTTTAGTTGCATGGGCTGATGGTAGAGGATGATATAGTGAATTGAGGATGATTGTTGATTTTGAGTGATGCGTGTTTGTGACAATTACTGTTTAATTTACTATTACTCTTTTCCGCTTTTTGATGATAGAACTGTTTCTTATTCCCTATATCTTTGTGTGTTATATTTTATTTATGATGTGATCGTACGAGAAGACCCGATGGAGGAACCAGTTGCTGAGGAGTTAGATGGAACTCCGTATGAACCGGATGCTGGAGGTCGAGCTGTGATTCATGGCGATTAGAGTATAGACATTATGGCCAGTGTGTCTAAGTAGTATTATAATTCCTCTAAGTATGTTGTAGTGAAGTTTATGCCTGTGAGGGATCCTACTGAGAGGATACCCACAGCAGTGTTTTGGTAATGTAATAAATAAACATGTGTGTAATTATATAGTACAACTTTGGTGTGTTTTTTATTTGTAGAAGTTATATGATTATTAATTAAGTTTTAATTTTTACGTATTTTCAACAGTAAGTGCGCGATTAAGTAAATAAATATTAAGGTTTTAATGTAATAATACGATGGGGCACAACGGGGTGTCTCAAGGGGGAGATGGAGGAATCCAATCATCCTCAGCGTCCGTACCACCGCCGTCTGCTAGCTGATCGTCCTCTGGAGTAGCAGCATCAGTAGCTGGCGGCGGAACTGGAGGAGCGGCAGCAGGCGGCACAACCGTCAGAGCATCATCTCGAGCAATCGGAGTCTGGATCCTCATCTGCTCCAACACCAGCCGCAGAAGACCGGCCTCGCTCGATGCTCGCCTCGCATCAGCTGGTGTGCCCGAGTCAATCTGTGCAAACTGGTTCGCCATCTCGCTGCTCTCTCTCGCTCTTCTCCCGAAGCTCCGCGTTCAGCTGCGTGATGGTGTCCTCGCATTTGGTGGAACTGCTCCCGAGGGACGGTATCGGGCGCAGCAAGGAACAGGCGTGCCGGACGATGAAGCGATGAACTCGGCTCCCAGGTGTCCGAGGCCATACACGTGCCCCTTCTTGTTCCTGCCCCCGACGACCTCCAAATAAATGGCATTATCGTCGACAGAGACAGGAGAGCAGCCATCACCAGTCAAAGCCTCATCCTGTGACTGTGAGGCACGTGATATGGCATCGTCCTTCTTCTCGTTGAAGCCCACCTACAAAGTATAGTTGAAGATATTTAGTTAAAATTATATCCAATATTAACAAATCATTTATAATAAATTACAAGTAAACACTAAATTATTTTTTTGCTTACAGCATAGTTACGGGCCTTGTCGTTGACCCATGTCCCCGACTTCAACTTCTTCGTCCTCTCCACCAACTCCATAGCAGTCAGGGCCCGCTGTTTCTGTTCTTTCTACACAGAAAAATATAATATTAAATTCATAAAAATAATTAAAAATGAAAACTAATTAATTAAATAGTATATTAAGTCAAAAGTTTAATGTATTACCAGCTCGTCGTAGTGGGCGGCGGCTGATTTAGACCCACCGGTCCAAGCACATGCGCCACCATCAGAAGCTCGATTACGCCGAGCTGTGGCCTGGATCTCCTGGAACTTCTCAGTAGCCCAGTACTGGTCCAGCTGCCTCTTGATCTCGGGATCCACCCACCTCCCCTTATTCTGACCCTTCCTCAGCTTGTTCATCAGATTCTTCATGACTAGTGAGCCTTTATGCTCAAATATGTCCCTGACGAGAGCCTCTAAAGCTAAGTCCCACCTATACTCTTTCTGCAACTTACAGTTGTTAGGAAATTCGTGTGTACATATATATAATGTAAATTTAATTTAAAAACTTAATAAATTGTTACCTTAAACTCTAGAAACAACTGATCCCTATGGCCCAGTGGGATGGCCTTCCATGTAGGCCATGGACCATCAAACTTGCGTCGCAGGATCTTCGATATCGAATCAGAAGGGCCCTTCGTGGGCAGAAAGCTGCAGCAAAATTAGAGCATTAATAAATGTTATAATTAAATTAAAAAAACAAATAAATAAAAATTAACGATACTTTATATATATTAAAAATTAAATTAGCATACTCGTTATCCCCCCTGGGGATAAGAAGAATCCTCCTGTAGGATGGACCACGACTCTCCTGTCCCGATGATGATGATGGTCCTATCGTCGTAGGTGTGGATGATGAGGGTGCAGCCTGTGTCCCGACCACATGAGGCTGGGTGGGGGGTGCAACTCCATCACCCTGAGGTGTCCCGTCAACAGAGGTGCTGGTAGGGTGGTCTCGATCTCGAAGGGTCGTGGGTCGGCGGCGAAGGGACTCTCGCAAAGACGACCTCCACGACGACCCCTACCTCTGGAGGAATCTGCCATCTGTGAAAAAAATGAAAATATGATTACACAACAGTGTAAATAATACAAAAATAAATTACCTAATAAGTAGAATGACATTCACACAATGAATTATGACATAAATAAATTACCTAAGTAGAATCTCCGTCACTAAATTCACCCTCACTCTCATCAGTATCACCTGATCGGAATGTACCTTCGCTAGATGCGTCCAACTCGGATTGATCCATTAACTCTCTTTCAACTTCTTCCCCATTTCCGGAAATGTCCGCCAGAGAATTAACAATAATGTCCGGCGTAATTTGCAACGGTACGTGGGGTCTTGAAAACTCATCATCTTGGTACGGAGCATCTTTTTCAGGCTGGTTGATTACATTATCAGTAATTATACTACGAGCCTTTATCTTAATAACACCCAACCAGCCATGATGTCCTTCGGGATATGGCGAGTAATAAACCTGCTCTGCCTGTTGTGAAAAAATGAATGGGTCGTACGCCTTGTTATACCTTCGAGACAGCCTAACTTGAACAATACCATAATTTTTATCTATTTTTGTCCCTACGTCAAGAGTAGGATCAAACCAATCACACTTGAAGATAACTAATTTCATCATGGGGAAACCGGTATAATCGAGTTCAAGGATGTCAGTTAGAACCCCATAGAAATCATCCTCTACATTGCCATCAGTGGCTCGCACAGAAACACCATAGTTACACGTCTGCATTCCTTCATTCCATGTTTTTGTGTTAAATTTATATCTATTTACAATATAAGTATTCCATGATGTAACCCATCTGTTAGGCCCCCATGCCAAATTTGTCAACAATGGATTTTGAACATTGTTTTCTGGATCTAGTACCTAAACAATCAAATATTATATTATTCTTATACATGCTATATATTTAAGGAGATAAAATGTATGCTTCAAAAAATGAAGATGCTTAACCTACATATTTACTGAACCACGTAGCAAAGCGAGAAGTAATTTCTCGATCAACCTGATCGTTTGAAATGTCAGGTTGGAGATCCCTTAGAAAATTGTCGTACATCCTACATATGGGAGATTAACGGCAGGACGATTAATAATCATAAATGTCAATTGAACTTATTAAAGACGTTGTAGAAACTTACTCTAAATATGGCGCCACCTCTTCACAATTTTGAAGGATATACAGATGAGCAGCATTAATGTCACGCTGCTCCAAGAAATATCCTTTTTATTTGCCACTAAATCTTCCCGGATAGTTGAATATTGATATAGGAGGACTAGTTGAACATCCTTCGCCCGAATCAACGTTTCTAGGCATCCTTGTCCTTCTCGTGTTAACTTCGTCCGGATAGTAATAAGAGGCAAAAGTGGAAGTCTCCTCTACTAAGTATGCTTCACAAATGGAACCCTCCACTCGTGCCTTGTTCTTGACTTTGTGTTTAAGGGAGTACAGGAACCTATTACAGAGGGATACATACAAATAATTACTAGTTTTAGGGAAAGCTAAACTACGCTCTCGTGTTCGTGAATTTCATATGTATTAAGTAAAATAGTTGATGTTGTTTACCTCTCAAATGGATACATCCAGCGGTATTGGACTGGGCCACCAACTCTTGCTTCGTAAGGTAGATGAACTGGCGGTGTTCCATGGAATCAAAGAAACTCGGCGGGAAGATTTGCTCCAACTTACATAACAAAACGGGTATCTTGACTTCCATATCCTTTAATTGATTCACATTTAGTGTTGTCGATGTAAGCTCCCTGAAAAAGTGGCTAAGCTCAACAAGTGGGTTCCAAATTTGCTTGAATGTCGTCAAACGCAATTGGAAGCAACCGTTGCATGAACACGTGGCAATCATGACTCTTCATTCCATGTAACTTTGCTTCCTTAATGTCAACACATCTACCCAGATTGGAAGCATACCCATCTGGTAACTTTAGTTCTTTAACCCACTTACAGACGGCCAATTTCTGTGCTTTGCTTAGTGTATAACTTGCCTTCGATTTGATAAGTCTGCCACGACCACCGTCTTGCAACTCAAGCTCCTTCCGATTACAAATGTCAGCCAGGTCCAATCGGGCTTTATTTGTATCCTTTGTCCTCCCCTTGATGTCCATCACAGTGTCAAACACATTCAAAAACACATTCCTCTCAGTATGCATGACATCAATGTTGTGACGGAGTAGCTGCGTCCTCCAATACGGCAACCTCCAAAATATACTTTGTTTTGTCCAATTATGGTTGACGCCATAATCAGGAATATGTTCTCCTTGGGTTTCATGGACGAGCGGTAAGTACTGTACTCTACGCCATACATTAGGACCAGTCAAACGTGGTGGAGGCGGTGTTCTCTCCGCACAACGCTTCTTGAATGCATTCTTATTCCGCCTATAAGGATGATCTTCTGGAAGGAATTGACGATGACAATCAAAATATGAGATCTTTCGACTGTTTTTAAGCGTGAATGCCTTCGATCACTCCATACATATTGGGCATCCAAGCTTCCCCGTGGTCATCCAACCCGACATAATCCCATAAGCAGGAAAGTCATTGTTCGTCCACATTAAAGCTGCTTTCTTGATGAAATTCTGCCTCAAAGATACGTCATATGTCAACACACCATCATTCCACAGCATTGTCAACTCATCTATCAGCGGCTGCAAGTACACATCAATCTTACCTTTTGGATTAGACGGACCCGGAATTATGACTGTTAGGAACATAAACTCCCGCTTCATGCACATCCCAGGGGGAAGATTGTACGGAGTCAGGATAACTGGCCAACAAGAGTATGCTTTTCCAGACTGCACAAAAGGATTAAATCCATCAGCAGATAACCCCAATCGGACATTGCGAGGGTCCTACGAAAATGCCATATGAACCCTATCAAAATGCTTCCAAGTTTCTCCATCAGATGGATGACACAAGATATCTTGCTCCCTCTCATGCTCACTATGCCACCTCATGTGAGCTGCAGTGGCCATCGAAGAGTACAATCTTGTAAGTCTTGGCACGAGCGGAAAGTACCACATCTTTTTTAGCGACCTCTTCTTCTCAATGCCCATCATAATGGTTGTCTTATACCGATCCGCACCACAAAATCGACAACATGTTATGCTTTCCGCTGAATCATCCTTATAGTACAACATACATCCATTCGGGCAACAATCAATTTTCAAACACCCCAGACCCAAATTTTCCACGGACTTCTTAGCATGATAAAAACTTGTAGGCATCCGATTGGCTTCTGGCAACGCCTTAGACACTGACCTGGTGAGGCGATTAAAACAGCCTTCTTGCATATTGTAGTCAAATTTGATACTCAACCATTCCATGCACATCGACAACTCCGTGTACTCCCGACATCCTTCCCACAATGGAGATCGTGCAGCACTCAGCATATCATAGAATCTTTGAGCTTCGGGATTCGGATTCTCCTCTATGTATTGGGAACCCATTCCACCATCTTCTCCCCCATCTTCTTCTAGTACAACACCAACCGATGGTCCAGCATGATCCATTATCATCTGCTCGTATGGATTCAATTCTTCCCTCCCGTCACCACTTCCATAGTACGAACCTTCAGCCACAATCGGGTTTAAGTCAGGCAACGTCTCACCATGGTTACTCCACCAATAGTAATCAGGCATGAATCCCTTCTCATAAAGATCGGCTACAACTCCATCCACGCTTTTGAAAGATTGACACTTGCATCTTTTGCAAGGACACCTCAATTGATCACCGCCCAGCCGTATAAATCTCTCCTAGCTAACAACAAACTCTATAAACTCACCCACTCCAACTCTATACTCTTCCCTAAGACGTTTATTCCGATCCAACCTACGATACATCCATTTCCGATTCTCCGGAATATCCATTGCTGGCAATTAAATAGCCTGACCAATCCTACAATAACACTTATATATTACGGTGCATTCCAATAACTCCGTCAATCTCGTTCTTATGACAAGGTATGAACCTATCCCATTCGAGAAGAAACCTTTGCCACACTCGGCTACTAATAGTTATTCCCATATTCAAATACCTTATACTTGACAAAATTTCGGCATCATTTCCCATCGGTCTCCAAGTTACACGACTCGAGCACGGTCAGAATCACCGCGATCAAGTATGCACCAGGAGAACAAAAGGAAATGCATCAGACCGAGATTTCAACAAGTATATAAGGCATTTGAACATTGAAATGACTATTGTACGAGTGTGAAAAATGTTTTTTCCCAAACTGTCCCACTTGGACAATTCAAGATTCAATACAATGAGCATGCATACCTTGATAAGTTACGCATGCTCAATAATATTGAATCTCAAATAGGAAACTAAGGCTTTCGTAAATTAATTATTAACTCTAACAGAAAATAAAACCATTAACCTATAAATATTGCAACATTATTGAGCTTATATAAATTGCAGCGTAAATCAATACAAACTTAGATTAAATATTGTAGCAAACATCCTATTGAGATCCGCTCTCCACTAACAAGTAGCAGTTAATTGTCAAACACATGCATAATTTCTAAATTATCAGCACACAACCAGCATCCCTCCTTTCGGACAGGGTCACATCCTATTGAGCTCCGCTCTCCACTAACAAACAACACATATTGACAAACACATGCATAAACATTAAATTATCAGCATACAATCAGACAAGATCACATCCTATTGAGCTCCGCTCTCCACTAACAAACAACACATATTGACAAACACATGCATAAACATTAAATTATCAGCATACAATCAGACAAGATCACATCCTATTGAGCTCAGCTCTCCACTACCAAACAAGACGATAATTCACATAATACATTACACTGAGTGTTCAGAGAACTGACCTGAGAGAGAAAACACAACCGAGCAAGGATAAGGGGAGGAGCCGGAGCCAACAGAAACTAGAAGAATATGACAACAAGGACCTATCGTGCATAAATGAAATTATTCATTTCAAATCAAATCACTATTCTATATATACAGAATCCAGTACAACTATTTATAAGACTATAAACACATAAATTAATATAAAATAGAATCAACAATATACGGTTACAAATTTATAACAACTTGCAAAGATGTCTTATCCTACTCCTTATTACTCTTCCTCGTGTTAATAAAATTTCATCTCTATTCAGAAGTAAACTATGGGTAATTGGGTATGACAATAGATATGTGAATCAGTCTCTTGTAGGTTGTGAATTAGTAATGCAGTAATTCTTGTGCACAAAAAGCACTGATTTATGGATAAAGGCGTGGACCCATGTATGATAACTTCACAGACAAGTTATGTCATCTAGGTCTTGAATAATCTCTCTAACGGTTTAACAGAATGTTAGTATTGGGATCTATAACAATCAATATGTTATACTACATATCTGCTATATCATCGCCCTAGTTATGATATTTTATGTATCCCACCTTATCCGTGGTTGTTAAACTATCGAGTTAACTCTTAAAGTCTAAGAAGTTTACAATCCTATGTTACAAAAATGAGTTAACTCACACATATAAACTCTCTTTTTGGTAAACTCATACGAGTTCAAGTAAACTTTGATAAAATTGGCAAAATCTTGATTTTACTAGCGAGTTTACAAGTCTACAATTTTACATTAAGCCTTAAAATGTAAATTTTTGTTCAATATTGTTGGTTAATCTATTTGCATTACCTATATGTTGCAATATATATTGAATTTATAAAGTTAATTTTAATTTTACCTAGTAATAATGGAGTATCATACTTTATTATTGTGGTTTGCTACTTTGGTATATTATGGAGTTGAAATATTGAATTATTGTTGTGCTAGTTTGTTTTGTATTATGTGTAAATGTCATTTGTAGTTTTTTTTTTAATATTAGGTAAACTCTTACAAGTTTACAAGTCGAGTCTACTGAAGCTTCGAGAGTTTAAATAGACTCTCGAGTTTGACAACCTGGACCCGATCCCCAGATAAAAAGACTATCTCCATCTCGAAACTTTAAGTACTTGCATCCTATCCTTCTCCTTTTTATATTTTCATTCTCCTTGATAGATAATTCATTCATTAATCTCTGCAATTTAAATCTACAAATCCCTCAGAGATAACAAACATTTATTAAGGAAAAAAATTATAAGTGACTAAAATATCTGAATTGAATTCCAATTATGGAACTGTAATGCGAAATTTTTTCCACCATACTAGCAAGCCCACAAGCCCTATATCAATGGGGCAAACTTATATTATGGGGTGAGGACCACGAGTGGCCTATGGTCGATCGGATTACAGACCATGATTCAACCGAACGAGTGGAACAAACAACTATGCATCCTCAATAACTAGTCCGGTAAAGGATAGAGGAAAAGAAAGGATGTGGCACGCTTGTTTATGATAGCCTACCCTCCAAAAACACACAATACCTAATAGATGATACTTTTGGGATACAAAAGAGCGAAACATTCCAAGTAGAAATAGCCTAAATACAAGTTCAAATTCATCATACCATAGTCGTGAAGCTCTAGTATGGAAACAAGGATATTATCATCATAAATGATGGCCAGAAATTCACGGGTTCCACCCCATCGAAGAATATGTTAAATAGTTAGCCCTGATTACAAACACAATGTTCCTTTTATGAAACTTTTGTTGCTAACCCAAATATGAGAGTTGAGAAATCGATGGAAACAAAGAAAAAGAAAATGCAGGCATTGGTCTATAAATGGTAGTGAGACAGAGAGAGAGATGCGAGAGAAACAGAGAGACAGAGAGAGATGGAGTAGAGGAGAGCTCACCCGAGCAGAGAGGGATGATGGTGGTGACAGGGAGGTGTCTTGTGGTGACCGGAGCGCGCGGCTAGGAAGAGAGAAACAAGTGAGACAGAGAGAGAGAAATATGTGAGAGAAACAGAGACAGAGAGATGGAGTAGAGGAGAGCTTACCTGAGCAGAGGGGAGATGACGGTGGTGACCGGAGGTGTCTTGGGGTGTTGAGGTGGCCGGAGCGCGCGCCGTAGAAGAGAGAAACAGTGGGTGGAAGAGAGAAATGCGACGGAAAAAATGAGGAAGAAGGAGGTTATGTCGAATTTAGGGATTTCAGTTTTAGCGGCCGAATTAATTCGGTCGCTAATTCGGTCGCTAATATGGCTAGTTTTAATTTGAATTTGTAATTGTAGCGACCGATTTAAATTTCGGTCGCTAACACGCGCAATTTTATTTTTTTAACACGCCTTTTTGCGACCGAATTAATATCGGTCGCAAATATAATTAAAGTTTAAAGTATGAATTCATAAATTTAGCGACAGATTTCTAAATCGGTCGCTAATATAAACACAGTTTGACCGTTGCATTTGATTCGGTCGCCATTTCGGTCGCTAACAATTCATAAATTTCTGACTTTTACTTTCCTTTGTTTAGCGACCGAAGTAGCGACCGATATCTCTGCTACTCTCTATTTCGGTTGCTATTTCGATCGCAGATTCAACTCTAACCAGTGTTTCATGTAGATCCTACAATCGGTCGCTATTTCGGTCGCAAAAAGGAACCTAAAAATTCGGTCACTATTTTCGGTCGCTAAATGACCTTTTTTTGTAGTGTTGAGAGAGAGAGGGGGGTACCTCGCGGTGGCAGTGGAGAGGAGCTCGCGGTGGTGGTGGTGGTGGTAGTGATCGCTAAGAGAGGAAGGGTTAAGGCAGAGAGGTTATCAGAGGCAGAGTGATCAAAGTGATGAAGAAGGAAGCCCGCGGGCAACGTATAGTTTCTTAAAATTTGGAAATCATTTTTAACGTCAGTTGTTTAAACAACTGACGTTAAAGGTCACTTTTTACGTCAGTTTTTTAAACAAATGATGTTAAAGATTAACATTTAACGTTTGTTATTTAAGCAACTGACGTTAAAAGTGATTTAAATGACTCTGATAATTACAGTTATGTCACTGCCTCCTTTTTAACGTCTAAGTTTTACTTAACTGGTGTTAAGCTTTACCGTTTATTACATATTTTGCACCAGTGAGCAAGCATATTGGAATTACTTCTTTTTAAAAAACAACAACTTGGAGAAACATAAGTATGAAAATTAAAATTTAATATTTCTTAATTATTTGATAAATTTTTTATTAATATATTTTACATTAAATAGATTTAGGAACAATTAATATTTCCCATGAAATAAATTTAACTATAATATTGTTTCCTAATTTTATTCATTTGGCAAGGTGGAGCGTCTTTGGTCTGGAGGGGGCCATGGCACCCTTTTATTTAAAATTTTTGCATGTGACTTTTTTTATTTATAAAAATGTAATCAAAATTGCCCCCACACATGATATTTTCTCTTTTCCCCGTATCTCGCTTCACTCCATTCTTTTGGTAACTGGTACTGGTAATTGATTTTGGGTTCCAAATTTTTATTGGACGTATATACCCATTGAATTTGTGTGAACCTTGCAGAAATGGAGATATCAAACTTATGGTTCTTGTGTTTATACAAAAGAGTTGGGCAATTTGATTATTTTTTGCCTTTAACTATAGGGTATTTTCATTGGCAAAATTGTGAGAACAAACTTCATATCAGGTGGTGGTTAGGCAAATTTTTTTTTTTTTTAAAGTAGTGACTTCAGATTGAAACCCTTAATCTTGAAATTCATCTGAAGACACAATCTACTGCAATTGCGACCAAGAGGAGTTTTAGAAGAAAAACAGGTTTGATGGCCACCCAATTTTGAATTAATTCAGACTGTGATAATATCTAACTATCGATTATTTTTTTTGGTAGAATCTAACTATCGATTGAATGAATACAATCTTAGAATATTAGACTTGTTGTTCAAGGGCATCTGCATGGGCCCCTCATTTCACAAGATTACTGGACGGTTTGTCACCTCCATCAAATTGATGTGTACCTTTTTTTCTTAAAAAAAAATTGATGCGTACCTCAGTTTCCTTCTCTCCCAAAATAATGAGAACTAAGAATTAATCTGCTGATTTGTATGTGTACAGTAGGATATTAGTTCCGAAATTGAATCACATGCCTTACCTAATCTTTTCTATGTTTTCATAAACAAAAAATGCTAATAAGTACGAGACGATTTTTGGTACCATGCTTATTGATTTGCTTTCTCTCTCTTAATTGGTTAAAAATCATTTTGTTGAAATCCATATTGAGATCACGTGGCACTAAACAGGATTACTGTTTCGTAAATGGGTATTAAGCTAAACTAATTGGGGGATGTCGTTTGCCGGTTTACATAAAGAAGAAAAGGTCTCGGGAACTTGTGTTTTAATGACATTGATAAAGAAATCAAAAAATAAAAAATTTGTATTGAGAAATGTAACTTTTAAACTTTGAAAAAATTGAATTCACCATTTTTCAACACATAATTTCTATCTTTGTTTTCTTAATCAATACCCTTAAAATACTTGTTGGCATTTGCCTAAGAGAAATTAAAAAAAATTAAAAGGCAAGAAGAAAAAGAAAATAGTCTATCAGAAAAAGGTCTTGCATGTTACAAAGAAGTACGACCAAGTATCCTGTGTCTTGCATTAATTGTTGCAGAGAAGTGTTCCAAAGAACCTGGTAATGCTATAGCTGCATATACTCCAAATAAAGACCAAGACACGCCCCAAAAAGCATCAAAAGATCTGCAATATAAGGTCTGAAAACCTGGTATAGCTGTTTCTGGAAAAGGCTACATGAGTTGTATATAGTTAATTAAGTACGGTCTCTCATAGACACTCATTATTTTTTGACATGTATAATGTGTGAAAACTATGATATAGTTAACCGTATTTAACTAAATATTTCTCAATTGTGGTAGCTAGTATTCTGGTTTACACCTATGATGTATATACTCTAGGGTTTGTATGCACATTCCAGCACTCATTTTGACAATGACAACCATAACAGCGACCTCAAATGTCAACAGCAGATCTCTTTTACATAGATATAACGTTATTTACATTATTCATGCACTCTTTATAAGTCATATAATAATACTTTATGTTCATTATAAGTCATATAATAATACTATTTATATCAGTTATACTACCTATATATGTCAAATTATATTCAGTGATATTTTTATTTACCTAGTACTCAAAAAAAAATGGCAATAAATTAAAACATTTCCCTCTGCTTTTAAACATTTTTGACCTGTTAATTTGTTCTAATATATATACGAATGTATGCAGGATTACCAACGTTCAAAGGTTTTTTTTATTTTATTTTATAAGCCAAAGATATTATTAAACAAAATCCATAAACAAAGTACAAAAGTTCAGGGACAATATTATCAAAGGTGTTGTTACAAGCTATTGCTATTGGATTGATTTGGTTAGGGCAATAATGGTAAAGTAGCTTCATTAATACGGCAATAAGCTGTGTGTTGAAAAATGGCAACAATAATTGTTATATATATGCTGATTGGGAAACCTATCGTAAGTTGATTTGAGAAAAAGCTTCTACATAATAATTGTGGCTAAAGGGAGGAAATAAAATATATTTATCAATGTAACCAATAATTAATATATATATATATATATAAACGGAGTTTTAAAATAGGGATCGTAACTCTAATTGACGCTGCAACTTTGTGGTTTTGATAGTTTTTGTAATTGTATTATAGCTGCATATGCTATATTTTTTCACAATTATCTGCTATAGCGGTAAACACATTATAATCACAATAGTGACCATAATGGTAATTTAACCTTGTAGGTGTTTTGCTTTTTCACTCCTGGTTAAAACTTTAGCTGTATCTACCACATGGTTCGGTTACTCTTGTAATTGGGTTTTGGTATCTCTAGTCCCCTTATCAATTCATTTAGCTTATAAAAAAAATGGTAATTTAAAATCTTAAATTTAAGAATAAATACAATTGTCACTAGAAAAATAAGTATAACTTAGGAGAAAAAGATGAGCAGAAAGCAACTGATATGGCCCATAAAATGTCTACTCATTAGCCCAATGACGTGATTTCCATCTTCCTCCACTCTCTTCTCCTATTCATTTACCTTTCACTTCCCTTTTTTCCCTTCTCTTTATTTAGAAAAACCAAACCTCTCAATCTTCATCATTCAGCACAATAATGTCTGCCAGTGGTAGTGGGAAGGATTTGGCAGAAGGATCAAGTTCTCCAACTGATTATCAACATCAGCTGCATCAGAACCCTGGAGGGACACTTAGCCGCTATGAGTCTCAGAAGAGAAGGGATTGGAACACTTTTGGGCAGTACTTGAAGAATCAAAGACCCCCAGTTCCACTATCTCAGTGCAATTGCAACCATGTGTTGGAATTCCTTAGGTATCTTGATCAGTTTGGTAAGACCAAGGTTCACCTTCAAGGGTGCATGTTCTATGGGCAGCCAGAACCACCTGCACCCTGCACATGTCCCCTTAGACAGGCTTGGGGTAGCCTTGATGCTCTCATAGGGAGGCTCAGAGCTGCTTATGAGGAAAATGGAGGGTCACCAGAGACTAACCCTTTTGCAAGTGGTGCCATCCGGGTGTACCTCAGGGAGGTGAGGGAGTCCCAAGCTAAGGCAAGAGGTATCCCTTACAAGAAGAAAAAGAAGAACACAAATCAAAGCAAGGGAAATGATGATGAATCAAGCTCCACCATTCACTTCTCTTGAATATTCATCCCTTTGGGGTGTCTCAAGAAATGGTAATTAATCTCATCACCACTCATAAACTGTGTGCTTACTCGGATGCAGGGTTTTAAATAAAGATATGCAACTGTGATTGCGACGCAACATTTTGGTTTTGGAGGTTTTTGAAATCGAAATGCGACCGCAATTACGGTGTATCTATCGTATTTTCTCGCAATTGCCATATACGCAATGTAACTACAACCGCAATTTAAAACCTTGCTTGAATGATTAACTCAATGTGGTGATGCTAGCTAGGATCCGGTGCATTAATGCATATATCAACCTAAACATTACTGCAGTTTATATATACGTAGTAAAGCATTTATGGATTTCAATCTAGGTACGTAGGTGGTTTGGTTAATTTATATTAACATGTTTATAGGATTCAATTTTTTGACTCTAGACTACATAAAAATATAGAAAGAACCCACTAATATAGATCAATAAAATCGTAATAGTATATACTAGTTAAAATTAAAACATTAGTGTAGCATTATTTTGGTACAAAAAAGTAATGTTTTTCTACACTTTCTTCCAGATTAATGAACCGGATATAGCAGATATCCTCATAAGAAGCAACAATTTAAATCGTACGGACTTCAATTAGATTGTGAACGAAATCTTGGTGTGGTGTGTGTATATATAACCACAAAAGTATTCACAATGTCGTGTAAATTAAATTTTTTTTGACGGGAAACAATGTCGTGTATTTGTTAGGTTGCAAATGTGAACTGAAATAGTGAATCAGATTGGAAAGCTAATATTACTCTCCCTGCGCACATACACTACTCTAATAACAGACAAGAAACTAACTAAGAGAAAAAGAAAAGAAAAAAAACCAAGTTTTGTGTCACTTCAATAGTTCAATTAAATATTTGTTATTTGCATGTCAGCTTTTCCGTAATTTGGCTCTTTTATGATTCTGTAGATTTTGTGTCCCATGAATGTTTAAGTGAGATATAAGGCATATACACTTTTTTTTTATGAACATAAGGCATATACACTTTCTTAGGTTACTAAGCATCAAATAAACAAATGATTTTTGAAATCATATCATTAATTAAGGTTCTAGGTAACGTTGAAATCACTTATAATTAAACATATAAAATTGCTGATAATAATGCCTTTTGTAACGCTTTTCTAATTCACAATTTAATACTAACAAAGTCATGATTGAATGGAATCTCTTTCCAACAGATGTTGGAGAAACCTCATACTAATTTAATATATTAATATTTGTTATCCCTAACAATTCCTACCATCCTTACCTCTATTATGCCCCACTTATTGGTATCTTCAGTGTAGAAGATCCGTGCAAAGGGTGATTGCCTATACATATATATCTTTTTTTCTCCACTGTCATTTTTTATCATGACCAGCATGTAGATTAGACCATGATTTACTATAGAATATTATGACATCATTTAATGTATGTAGCTAATCTCATCTAGTGAGAAAAGACTTGATTATTGATATGTAGATTACATCATGTGGTTTAACATCTAGTTCTGTGGTAGAATAAGTTTATTCCCTTTATGGAAAAGCTATTGTTTTCAAGTGTATCATAAGTATTATTAAGCTTATTTTGGAGCAACTTGTTGTTTTGGTTTGGTAAATGTTTGAGCTTTGTGCTTCCTCCCATCACCTCACATGTTTGTCGGCTATTAATTTATATGAAACTTCAATAACAATTTGAATGAGTCGATTTCTTTTCTTTGGTACATTAATTAAAATAGATTATAGATTTGTCATTGAGCACAAGCTCCTGGTTTCAACTTTCAAATGATTATTCTGCACGATTTTAGCCAATAACTAGCTTACAAGCAAATAGGTAGAATGGAGATGAGATTTGATTCTAGATCCTTGTATTAACCTGCAAAGAACTCTAGCTGCTGAATTAGCTAACACCTTTAAACTCGTCAAAACTTCTTCTATGATTCTTTAAGCATATATAAATAAATTAAACATATGTCTGGTATATAAATAAATTAAATATATGTCTGGAATGTTGAGCTACCTAAAATTTCGTTGAGTGCTAGCTTCTTAAGTATATATAGTGCTTCCTATAATCCAACATTCATACAGAAAACATGTGTAGTTCATAGCAAAAGATCAAGGAAATATTCAATTTGTGCGGCTAATTGTCGGATCAAAGGCAGAACTAGGGTTTTCTTGTTTGTATCTCTGATCAAATTAGTGGTGAAAACTATTTGTCGTCAGCTTTTTTGTGCTGGGAATATGAGATATCTGATGATTTAGTAATCACATTTTCACTCATGCTTTCTGGTTCAGAGATGATTAAAGTGCTATATGGACTGAACTTCAGTTGCCTCTCTCTCTCTCTGTGGTTGTGTACCTTTATTCTTTTTCTATATTTTTTTTTCTCCTACCACATGAGTTATAAACTGAATTACATTTTACAGAGTATATTTATCAAGTTTCTAATTATGGTTCATACGGGGAGCTTGAAAGTGGGGAGGTGAACATCAATAACTTGGATGAAAAACTACAATAATGAATTTTTAAGCCACATTTTCATCAAATTAGCATTTGAGATACCAGCTTATCCTAACTCCCCAAATATGGTTGCTTCCCCAATTAGACAAAGAATAAAAGGTGATTGAAATGTTATATGATCATCTATTAATATGTTATTCTTTTATTTAAAAAAATAATAATAATCTCAAATTTAGTCATATGAAGATGTATATATATATTATATGGAGGACTAAATGCAATATTGAAATGATCTGTTTGTTTAATTTTTTTTTTCTCCGAAGTTTTTTTTTTTTTTTTGTCATGGTTCTGCCTTAGGCATTTTGGAGTAGGTTGTGTTATAATGGTGATATAGGTTTCAATTTTGTTTTTTTTACTGGAAGTTTCAGTTTTGTTGGTGTATGGAACTTGATGTAGTTGGATTTGAGTATCCATTATACTCATTTTCAATACACTTTTTATTTATCGAAAAAAAAAAGAAAAAAGAAATAAAGAATAGCCATCTCCTTCCTTTGCCTCTAAACCCCAACATCCAAATATAGCCTAACTGCCTAAGTGGAGGATTCAAATGTGGCAGAACAAATTAATCTACTGTAAAAATGTTACAGCTTAAAATGTTAATGGAGAAAGAAATATTTATTATATATAGCCCATAATCATCCTAACTCCTAACCGTTGCATTACATTTGGGTTTAATTCCCCCACTGTAACATAACACACTAAATACTAACATATGATTATAAAAAAAAATTGAAGAAGAAACCTTATGCTCCTCCATTATTTTATTTTATTTTTGGTCTAGTTAATATATAGTACAATATATATGAAGTCTGATTTTTCTAATTAAAAGAGTGCTCTTTCATAAAACTTTCTGGCAACGACCTATTATGTATAACAGATCTATGTGAATTAGTTATTTTGATTAACTTATTACTTCAACAGTCTTTAGTGCCTGTCCTTTTGAAGTATGCACAAGGACTTGCAAAATTAAGATTTGCCTCATTTTGACAAAGAAGAAATGCCTGTCTAATAAGCCATGATTATTATATCTCATTGCAGGAAAATATAGCATATAATCAAATTGGAGGAGTTCTTCTTTACAAAGCACGATCTTTGGGATGTTTGGTTTCTATGTTGGATATGATGGCATGCCACTTTTATTTTATTTTTTAATTCCGTTTTGTTTAATCGGGAATTTGTAAACTTCTAGCTAACGGAACAAAATACTCATTATATAACCGTCGGTTATGCCTTGGTTTATGTTGTATTTGAACTTCGATGAATTACATATATACTTATATAGTTGCATGTATTTTCGGATTAGTTCCATTGAATGTAAGGTGTATTTTAACGAATTCGGGTTCATATATGAGTAGTCATTCAAATATAGTGACCATATATCTTTTGCTTCTTCTCATATATGTTAGAAATCAGCAAGTCTAGGTGTCTTCTGCGATTGACACAACTCACAAGGTTCCAGCGAATAAAGGCAGGAATACTCATTTCGTAATAAAATACGAAAGCCTGTGATTGGTGGATAAAGATTTGTTTTATTTTTATCTCAATCGTGATTTTCGAATGAGTAATGCTCAATTGCCCGTCAAAAAAAAAAAAAAAAAGAGTAATGCTCAATTGTACCAATATTAATTTCGTTACTTCTTACCAAAGCTTTTAATTGGTAAATATTTTTTTTATTTTTTGAACTTTCGCATGTGTTTCTCTTCAATACGTACCCCTACTTTCTTTCTTTTTTGTTGTCAGCTATATAAGTACAATTTTCTTTTGTATTGTATACCACTTCTCTTTTCTAATACATAATACAATTACTTTTGTTTCCTTTTATTTTCAACACAAGTACGAATTTCATTTTGAACTCAAGTGCATATCTCTTTTGTCTTTAATTACTTTCATCATATTTTTTCTCATTCATAATACAATCGCATCTCTCTCTCTCTCTCTCTCTCTCTCTCTCTCTCTCTCTCTCTCTCTCTCTCTCTCTCTCTCTCTCTCTCTCTCTCTCTCTCTCTCTCTCTCTCTCTCTCTCTCTCTCTCTCTCTCTCTCTCTCTCTGATTTACGAGTTTTGCACTATCTAGTCAGAAATATGCTAGTTTGAGGGTAACGTCTGTCAAGTACAAGTTTGACAACTTAGTCAACTCTGAGAACTCTCTCTCTCTCTGATTTACGAGTTATGCACTATCTGGTCAGAAATATGCTAGTTTAAGGGTAACGTATGTCAAGTACAAGTTTGACAACTTAGTCAACTCTGAGAATATACTGGCAAAGACTTAATGCTAAGTTAATAAAAATCAAACACAAAGTATTGTCAATATTGGTACTTGTCAATAAAACTGTTTACTTTGAAAATATGGTTTGAATTTGAAAGAAAAGAACAGTTTCTTAATAGAAAATAACTGCCTAATTATACTAAATATACGATGGAAAGAACAAAAGCTTAAAAAGGAAATTAAGTAAAATATGATCTAAGTAATACTACTTACGAAAAGTAAATGAACTTAAAGGAAGAACATAAAAGAGATGCTGGAAATAATGAAGAACAAGTGAAAAACTTAAATGAAACAATCCAATATTCCACTGGGTTTTCACATAGTATTAAAATAAGAAAGATGGAGGGAGTACTTGATGTAATATGTCAATCTGCTTTGAGTTTGAGATGTGTAGGATGTGTATCCAGTAACCGACCCCATTTACATTGTGTTTACAAGTATTTATAAGCAAATAAAGTAACTACCTATTACTAACTTCCTATCTTAATGACCGCCACGTACCTTGACAGTTTTCTAAACTTTAAATTTAAACTGCTTGTCAAACAACTTTGATAACTGATCAATTTCTTGAACTGCTCCGTGTCAACTTGATTGTCTTCAACGGTCTGACTATTTGACAACTTGTCTTGCTACTGCCTTATTATAGTCTTGAGGACTTAGCCATTTTTCACACTTCTTTGAACGTTTGACAACTCTTCTTAATACTTTGTCAAAAAGCTTGGTTGCCAACTTATCCCTTATGTTGACCAGTATTTTCTTGTCAACCAAATATTTTCGACACATAGAAAATATTGGTCATTCTTCTGTTTCCTTCGTCAGCCTGTCGAAATAACATCCGTCAATAATTTGAATTTTCACCCTTAACACATGCCTCCCAAGTTTTGCTTTTCGACGGCTCAACCCGAAAGAATAGCAAAATTTGAATTTCAAATCCCTAACAGATTTTTTCAATCCTGGGTTTAACTCCAGTAACCAAATCTTATCAACTTAGTCATATCCCTACTTAATAGGGATAATCATAACGTTATAGGTGTCTTGGAACTCGAACCACCAACTCCCACTTTCTTTAAATTGCCATCACATCACCGTTTAGTTTTCTTCTTCTACTCTCTCTCTCCTTGCCAAAAAACTTTCCCTCTTCACAAAGACATCTTCTTCTTCGCCATGGCAACCTCCTCCAAAACTTCTACTTCGGCACCCCAAGCATCGTTTGCTGCTCCTAGGGTCGTGGTTCAAGACCCAATTCTAGATAAATCGGAATTATGGCAAAAATCTAAGGTAATATACCCTATTTCCGATTCTTCCATTTCTCTAAATCCTCCTGCTGATTTTGTGGGCCCATTCCTTGCCCAGAACGATGTTCTTGAAATTTTCATGGTTCCTTTCCTTGCAAAAATCCAGATGAAGCAATCTTAGCTTCATTACCCTCACTCCCTATCCATGCTTTCAAAAAGGGCGATAGAAATTTTAGGATGCCCTTGCTACTAAATTCGATGCTTACATTAGTAGGCTTGACCGAGTCCAAGCCAAAAAACGTGATGTGTGGGAAGAAGTTGGAATCTTCGAGTTCATCCAGCTATCCCGCCATCTTAAGCTAGTGGATTTTTCTTTGACAGGGGCATCAGTCTTTTTCTGGAAAAAAACCACCAACAACTTCCATTTCCCATATGGAATGATGGGTCCAACCCTTTTCGACGTGCCGGCCATTACAGGGCTTCGTCCTGACGGCCCTGCTATGCATGCTGATGTCGAGGTCGATGAACAAATTGAAGTCTATGTACCAAATGTTGGAACCAAAGTGGTTTTGGATTTAATAATCTCTAAGTTTTGATGCTAACAAAATGATTAAATTTGCTTGGTAAAGTGTTAGTTGAGATCTAACAAGTGGATTCAGTTTATGCATGAATATCCAAAATAATATAAGGTATACAATGCTTGGACTCGTGCAAAGAATTACCCGTCCAAAGGTTATTTAAATTGTTTATATCTTAATTGATAAGTAGACTGGTTTTCCTTAGTAGACGAGGCTATAAATGAATACCTAAATAACTTGTTAGGTATAGTAAGTCCAAAGACTTGAAAATAAGCTCGTCCATTGATCAGCCTCTGGCTCATCTAGTTTTATGACTAGTATGACCGTGGTTTTGTGTTAATTATATCTCGTTTTCGCCCAAATTAGACTTGATTGTCCTCAAGCAAGGTTTTGAGTCCCTTAAGTAGTTTTAGGATAATTTAGCCAGTTTTGAGTCAAATAAAGTACTTATTGCTATTTCATGTTTCAGGCTAATGAGGAGAGCAAGAAGGGAAGGATACATAGAAGCAGAAGCCATCACGGCCTAGCCGTGATACTGGTCACGGCCGTGATGAGCTACCCAGGAAAGACAGAAAGCATCACGGCCTAGCCGTGACAATGGTCACGGCCGTGATGAGAAGACCAGAGAAATCAGAGAGGATCACATCCTAGCCGTGATACACATCACGGGTGTGATGAGGAGTACCTGAAAGACAGAATTGATCACGGCTCAGCCGTGATGAAGGTCACGACCGTGACAGATCAACACCCAGAGTCAGAAGCGATCACGGTCTGGCCGTGATAGGTATCACGGCCGTGACGGACAAGAATTTGAACTGGCGCCCAAGACAGAAGCGGTCACGGCCTGGCCGTGACGGCCATCACGGTCGTGACGCGCGGTCACCCTATAAAACAGAAGCGCAGCTGACAGAAAAAGCATCTAGACTGGCGTTCGACTGCAAGAAGGCGTTCGACTTCTTGAAAAAGGCATTGACCTCTACCCCTATCATCCAGTCCCCTGACTGGACCCTCCCTTTTGAGCTCATGTGTGATGCTTCTAACTATGCTGTGGGGGCGGTCCTGGCACAAAGGGTGGGCAAGGCTGCACATGTCATTTATTATGCTTCTAGGACTTTAGATGTTGCACAGTCTAATTACACCACCACTGAAAAGGAACTTCTAGCTGTTGTTTTTGCTCTTGATAAATTTAGATCATATTTGCTAGGTTCTAAGGTTATTGTTTTCACTAACCATGGAGCTCTGAAGTACTTGTTGAAGAAGCCAGAAGCAAAGTCGAGGTTGATTCGTTGGATGTTGTTGCTCCAAGAGTTTAATGTAGAGATAAAGGACAAGAGTGGAGCGAAAAATTTAGTGGCTGATCACTTGAGTAGGATAGAGAGGGATGAGGATCCTTCCCCCATTCAGGATGATTTTCCTGATGAGCAGCTTTTACAGTTACATGGCGTAACTCCTTGGTTTTCCGACATTGTGAATTACCTAGTTGCTGGTGTCTTTTCGACAGGAGCAACTAGGTCACAAATCCACAAACTAAAGAGTGTTGACAAATACTATGTTTGGGATGATCCATTCCTCTGGAAATTTGGCAGTGATCAAGTAATCAGGAGATGTGTCCCCGACTATGAGATTGAGTCCATTTTGCACTTTTCTCATGCCTCTCAAGTAGGGGGACACTTTGGGCCACAGAGGACTGCAAGAAAAGTCCTAGATTCTGGTTTTTACTGGCCCACCATTTTTAGAGATGCTTATGAGGTTTACCGGACTTGTAAGGAGTGTCAGACAGCAGGTACAGCCATCACTCGCAAGAGTGAAATGCCTCAGCAACCTATGCTCTTATGTGAGGTGTTTGATGTGTGGGGAATCGACTTTATGGGTCCTTTCCCTGCATCTTTTGACTTTCTCTACATTCTTTTGGTTGTTGACTATGTTTCAAAGTGGGTGGAAGCTATCCCCACTAGGACTAACGATTCTAAAGTTGTTGCAAATTTTGTTAAGTCCGATATTTTTTGCAGGTTCGGCATACCTCGTGCCATCATAAGTGACCAGGACACTCACTTCTGCAACCGTACCATGGAAGCTCTACTCCGAAAGTATGGGGTTGTGCACAGGGTCTCCACTGCTTATCATCCCCAGACCAATGGCCAGGATGAGATCTCCAACAGAGAGATCAAACAGATCATAGAGAAAGTGGTGCAGCCGAATAGGAAAGACTGGAGCCGCCGTCTAGAAGATGCACTTTGGGCTCAGAGGACCGTTTTCAAGACACCAATAGGGATGTCCCCCTATAGGCTTGTGTTCGGTAAGGCATGTCATCTCCCTGTGGAAGTTGAGCACCGTGCTTATTGGGCGGTCAAGTGCTGTAACTTGGAAATGCAAAAGGCTGGCATTGAAAGGAAACTCCAATTGCAGCAGCTTGAAGAGCTTAGGCTAGAAGCCTATGAAAGCTCTCGGATTTATAAGGAGAAAACCAAGCACTTCCATGATAGGATGATTTCTAGGAAGGAATTATCTGTGGGCCAGCGGGTCTTACTGTTTAACTCCCGCCTGAAAGTGATGGCTGGGAAACTTCGATCCAAGTGGATTGGCCCATTTGTTGTTACTAATGTTTTTCCTCATGGTGCAGTAGAAATTAAAAGTGCAGGTAGCAACAAGGCATTCAAGGTTAACGGGCAGCGGCTGAAGCTATTCCATGAGAGCTCAGTTCCTGAGGATGCTATTGTTGAGGAGCTCTCCTTGGGAGAGCCCACCTACACTGCAACTTGATCAGGGAGCACCCTCTCCTTTCCCTCACTCTGATTTGATATTTATGTTGTTTCATTGAGGACAGTGTATGTTTTATGTGTGGGGGAGGGAACCATTTGTTGTGTTTTGTTTTGTGTTTTTGTTTTTGTTTTGTTTTCTTTTAGCTCTTGAATAATTTGAGAAGATCAAGAGCATGTGTGTGAGTTTTGTTGATTTAGCACAGATTGATTGCATGATATATGTTGATGATTCCCCCTAGGTTTTAAAAATTGGAAAGTAACCCCCATGTGAAAAATTGAAAACTGAATTTTGAGATATTTCATTGTGATTGCATGATTCATGATAAGTTTGGGGTGATGGGAAGCACACACTAGGGATTGAATCTCGGTCAAACAATTTACGAAAAGTGTCCAGGTGAGGATTTGAGCCTCCAACATGTTTTTAACTGTGTGAATCATTTTTGAGCTGCACTTTCCCGAATTTGCTTGAATCTCTTCTTGGTTTGCATGCTTATGTGATTGCATCTAATGATTTAGGCAATTTTCTTTGAATTAGCTACTTGGCCTAAAGTGAACCAGTCCCTAATGCATCTTCCCTAGTTAGCCCTTTGAGCCTGATTAGCCTATTGTTTCTTGATGACCCTATATTATAAGCCAAAATCCAGAAAAAACCATGTTAACCCGATCTTAGGATTAGGAGAGCATGGAAGCTTAGCAAGAGAAGGATTGCAAGAAACTAAGTTTGGGGTGGCTGCAGGGATATGATGTGTTGTTTGGGATTGAGAAAAAGAAAAAAAAAACAAAGGTTGGAGCCAAAGGCAAAAGAAAAAAAAGAAGAAGAGAAAAATTCCAAAATGTCAAAAAGGGTATTAAAAGAAAAAGGTTGTAGTCACCCAAAAGCATAAAGAAAAATGGAAAAAGGAATTTGAGTGGAATTTCAATGTGTAAAAAATGCTCATGCTCTCTTAGTTCCTAGGGACTTAAGCCTAGTACCTTTGTATATCCTACCCTTAGCCAGGCCCCATTACAACCTTTAAAAGACCTTTTGATGTTGCATGCACGTTTTCGTGGGAACCTTGTTTGAGATGAAAATCAAATTCATGGGAAGTGCTCTTAAAAGTGAAATTGAGTGAAATGTTGATAGCCTATACAAATTGAGCGAATGAGTGAAATACTACATGCCCTTGTTAGGAAGGCGATTGTTTGAATTTGGTGATCTCCCTTTTGTGTGTAACTTGGATCCCCTACTTAGATTAACGATTGTTTGAATGATGAGATTCTCAAATGTTCAGAATAAATGATTGTGGGGATTACATTGTTGAAAAGGGGGGAACATTGAAGGAAAATTGTTTTGATGAATTGCTTGAAATGTGTGCGAAATTGATTGAATCCTTTGAGCTTGCCAAGTCTTAAGTCGTTTTGAGTTCTAGTTTGCTTAGGGACAAGCAAAGTTCAAGTTTGGGGTATTTTGATCAGCCTCTGGCTCATCTAGTTTTATGACTAGTATGACCGTGGTTTTGTGTTAATTATATCTCGTTTTCGCCCAAATTAGACTTGATTGTCCTCAAGCAAGGTTTTGAGTCCCTTAAGTAGTTTTAGGATAATTTAGCCAGTTTTGAGTCAAATAAAGCACTTATTGCTATTTCATGTTTCAGGCTAATGAGGAGAGCAAGAAGGGAAGGATACATAGAAGCAGAAGCCATCACGGCCTAGCCGTGACACTGGTCACGGCCGTGATGAGCTACCCAGGAAAGACAGAAAGCATCACGGCCTAGCCGTGACAATGGTCACGGCCGTGATGAGAAGACCATAGAAATCAGAGAGGATCACGGCCTAGCCGTGATACACATCACGGGCGTGATGAGGAGTACCTGAAAGACAGAATTGATCACGGCTCAGCCGTGATGAAGGTCACGGCCGTGACAGATCAGCACCCAGAGTCAGAAGCGATCACGGTCTGGCCGTGATAGGTATCACGGTCTGGCCGTGATAGGTATCACGGCCGTGACGGACAAGAATTTGAACTGGCGCCCAACACAGAAGTGGTCACGGCCTGGCCGTGATGGCCATCACGGCCGTGACGCGCGGTCACCCTATAAAATAGAAGCGCAACTGACAGAAAAAGCATCCAGAATTTCACTGCTTTCAATATACTTATAGATTTTTGTTATGCCTTTGATGGAGAACTAATCTCCCTAGATTAATCTGCTGTAATCAGCTTCCGCCGACACTTGAGGTCTTGTAATTCCCGATTGAATTTCCTTCTCTCCTTCAATACTATTCTTTATTCTATGTTTGCTTAATTCAGTTTGTATCGAATTAGTGTTGATTTATTTTCGATGATTTTATGTTCTTAAACTCAATCGCGTTTGCTTAATTCGCGTGCGTTCAATCGTGTTTGCTTAATTCACGAGTGCTTCACCCCGTTTGCTTAATTCGGGAATTAGGAACATATGTCCCGTAGCGTCGATTTCGCTTGTTAATTGACGCTACAATCGAAAAGGGATTAGAATCCGCTTAGGGCATGGAATTACATGAACCGATGATAGTGGGAAACCGAACAGCAGATTGATCGTCTTCGCCTTATTTGATAATCGTTTTTATTCCTCTGTTTCTGTTCTATTTTTCTCAATTGATTTTCAAACCCAAACCCCCCCCCAAAAAAAAAAAAACTGATTTTCTGTGATAATAACATTACGAGAGTCCTTGTTATACGATACCCTAGTTGGCACATCCTAACTACACTTTTTACAAACCACTCTTCTTTTTGACGCGTGCGCGACAGCGCGTCATCCATGTTGCCACGTCAGCAGACGGAAGTACTAAAACACAAAGTAATATAGTAGACGAGCTCCACATGCCACGTCATTGGACGGAGCTTCTCATTAAGAACTTAGCAAGTCTAAAGACTTTTGTAGTCGAGCGCTTCTACCACATTAGTAGACGAGCGCTTCTGCCACATCAGTGGACGACCAGAATTAAACTCTTGTATAGATGCATTCTTAAAACTAAGTAGACAGCTATATATGTTCTATATGTTTGCTACCTTGAATATGAGATTTAATGCAATCTGGTCCACAATGAATTTATTTCAAATGATTGATATTTATTTCAAATGAATATTTGTTCTTACCATTTGTCTTTATTCGATTTAATGTCTCGTTTCCCTTGAGAAAAAATTATAGTACTATCGAGAAAATACAAAAAGCAAATAGTACAATTGGAATTGCAAAACGATCTGTACGATGACATCTTTTTGCTGAACAAAAGCTGGGTTATACACAAAGGAGGAAAGAAAGCTTTTAAGGTACAATTGCTTAGAACAGTGAGCCTCCATTTTGTGATTTTCTGATAACCAAGGATGCTTTTCAACATGGCCTAAATCAAGCTATCAGTCACAACTGATATCAAGCATTAAATGCTATCTCTAAACGGGATTATTCAAAGTAACTGTTGATGAACTACAAGAGCAGAAGAAGGTCACTATATAAGTAGAAGACCTCAGATACTGAAGAACAATTTTTTGTGAGCCCAACTTCTGCCAATACAATTCTTAAGAAAACAAGCTCTTATTCTTTCAAAAGCAAAAGTCTGTAATCTTTTAGTTTGAATATTGTTGTAATATTCAACTGATCTTAAACTGGCATACTCTCACACTTGGTGAGTTAAGAATATCAACCTTTAAATCTCTGTGATAGAGTTAGAGCCTGAAGAAGCTTGGTAAGAAAGGAATACTTGTAGCCTGAAGAGGTGTTGAATACTTGTTGTGTAATATATTTGGAAAAATAGTGGAAATATCTTTCAAGTCGAAGGGAATGGACGTAGCTCTTGGTTGGAAGAGAGTGAACCAGGATAAAATCTCTTGTGTGAATTTTCTATCCCTAAACTCTTCAGTTTTTATTTGCTTATACTAACTGTGGGGTTTTGATATTGCTTTTGTTAATCTTTTAAAAAAGGATTTCTTTTGTGCTTAATCTTTTTATCTTCTGTTTGTGAAAAAGTTGTTCAAAAGGGTTTTTGCGAAAATAGTTAACAAACACAATTCAACCCCCCCGGCCCGTCTTGTGTTTGCCTGTGCCAACTTCGGTTGGTATCAGAGCTCATCCTTGACAGGGTTGAGCATCTAACAAGTGCTTAGGCATTGCGATCCTACAATCATGGATGCAGAAAGACAAGCTATCAACAGACCTCCTCTCTTTGATGGAACTGATTATGATTATTGGAAAAAGATGATGATGGCATTCTTGGATGCACAGAATGCTGACATCTGGGAACTGATAGAAAATGACTACAATGAGCCAAGGAGTGAAGCTGGAGCTGTAGTACCTAGATCTGAATGGACTCAAGAGCAGAAAAGCCAACATTAACTAAACTTGAAAGCTAAACATTATCTCATGTGTGCTATCACCAGATCTGAGCATGACAAGGTTCATAGTTGCAACACAGCTAAAGAAATCTGGGATACTCTTGCACTACCTCATGAAGGTTCCTCATAAGTAAAGGAATCAAAGATAAGCATGCTGGTTCACCAGTATGAGCTATTCAAGATGGCAGATCATGAAACTATAGATAAGATGTTTGGAAGATTCCAAACAATCACCAACAGTCTCAAGTCTCTTGGAAAGGTCTATGAAAATAGAGATCATGTAAGAAAAATCTTGAGAAGTCTCTCAAAGCAGTGGAGACCTAAGGTAACTGCTATCCAGGAAGCAAAGAATCTGAATACTCTTTCTCTGGAAGAGCTTCTGGGGTCATTAAAAGTTCATGAACTTGAACTTAATGAAGAGGAAAACTCCAGAAAAGGAAAGTCCATTGCCTTAAAGGCCAAGAAATCCAGTTCGTCAAAGATGCTTAAAGTTGCTGAGTCTTCAGATGAAGCCGATTCATCAAATAATAAAGATAACTCAGATGAGGATGAACTATCTTTCATCTCCAGAAAAATACAACGCATGTGGAGAAAGAAAGGTGGATTCAGAAGGAAGCAACTCAACAAAAAATTCTCCAAGGAGAAGTCAGATACCAAGGAGAAAGGTCCACCCCTGTGCTTTGAATGTAATAAACCAGGGCACTTCAAAGCTGACTGTCCAAAGCTGAAGGAGAAAAAGAAATTCTTCAAAAAGAAGAAAGGCTTGATGGCTACTTGGGAGGATCTTGACCTATCTTCTTCAGATGAAGAAGATGAAGCAGAAGAAGAAGCAAACATTTGCTTCATCGTTGACACTGCATCAGAAAGTGAATTCACTGATGCTGAGGTAATAGAATCTGATCCATCCACTCTTCAAACTGTTTTTGATGAATTACTGCATGAATCATGCATACTATCTAAAGAGTATAAGAGTCTCAAAAAGAAGTTTATTAAACTTTCTAGAGACTATGATGAAGTCTGCACAGTAAATCAAAACCTTATGGATGAGAATGAAACATTAAAATCAAACAATGCTAGTCTGACTGACAAGACAATATGTAAGTCTAATAGCTCTTGTGAATTTGAAAAACTGAAACAAGATGTGACATACTTGACAGACTCTTTGTCAAAATGGTTGGTAGCTCAGATAAATTAAATCTTATATTATGATATTCTAGATCACCACATGACAAATCTGGCATTGGTTATGATAAAGAGAAGCAAGATGCATCTTTGAATAAACCAAAAGTGCATACACAATATAAGGCTTTTAAATCCCGTCCACAACATACTAAGTCAAAACCAAGCCCTTCCAATACTTACTGCAAAGTATATGGAAAAAGCGGGTATGTGTCATCTAAATGCATACATAACAAGCATGCAAAGCATTCACGACCTATGATCACTAACAAGAAAGGACCCAAGTCAATTTGGGTACCTAAAGATAAGATAATCCCTGTTGCAAATCTGCTTAACAACAGGAAAGAAACATAAGTCCTGATACTTGGACAGTGGATGCTCACGACACATGACAGGAGAAAGGTATATGTTCCAAGACCTTAGACCCAAAGATGGTGGCTGAGTCACTTTTGGAGGAAATCAAAAAGGAAATATCATTGGTATAGGTAAAATTGGTAAACATCCTTTTCCCTCCATTGATAATGTTCTGTTAGTAAATGGTCTTAAACACAATCTGCTTAGCATTAGTCAATTATGTGACAGTGGGTTTGCTGTTTCATTTAATAAGAATATGTGTTTTGTCAAGAAAGTTGATGGATCACTCTTATTCACTGTATAGAGGAAAAATAATTTGTATAAGATTGACTTAGAGGACCTCTCAAATCAAAGTGTGTCTTGTCTAGTGTCCATTAAGGATGAGCGATGGATTTGGCACAAAAGGTTAGGTCATGCAAGTTTGAGATTAATCTCAAAACTGAAAAAGCATAACCTTGTAAGAGGTCTACCAAACCTTAGTTTCAAATCTGATGCTCTCTGTGATGCATGTCAGAAGGGAAAATAAGTCAATGGTTCCTTTGAATCTAAGAATGTTGTTAGTACCAAATGACCACTAGAATTGCTACACCTTGATCTTTTTGGTCCAACAAGGACTGCTTCTGTCAGTGGGAAGAAATATGGTCTTGTCATAGTAGACGACTACACTAGATGAACATGGGTTATGTTTCTTGCTCACAAGGATGAGTCATTCAAGGTCTTTTATGTATTCTGCAAACGTGTACAGAATGAAAAAGGCATGTGTATAGCTTCAATTAGAAGTGACCATGGGGGAGAATTTGTCAATGAGCTATTCCATGAGTTTTGTGAAGAAAGTGGTATTCAACATAACTTCTCAATACCAAGAACACCACAGCAAAATGGTGTGGTAGAGATAAAGAACATGTCTCTTCAAGAGATGGCTAGAACTATGCTCAATGACAATTTTGTCCCTAAGCACTTCTGGGCTGAAGCTATGAACACTGCCTGCTACAGTCAGAACATAATATACATTAGACCTGTTCTGAATAAGACTCCTTATGAATTATGGAAAGGCAGAAAACCCAACATTTCATACTTTCACCCCTTCGGATGTAAATGTTATATTTTGAATACAAAAGATCAACTTGGTAAATTTGATGATAAAGTAGATAATGGAATCCTTCTAGGATTTTCTGAAACTTCAAAAGGCTTTAGAGTTTATAATTCTAGAACTTTAGTTGTAGAAGAATGTATTCATGTGAAATTTGATGACAAACAGCCTGATAAGGATCTATCAGAGCTAGATGAATGATGTATATGAAACATACATATATCTTCATATTAGTTAGAATTTAATTGTTGCATTTTATAGCATAGTTTTTAGTGATTTTTAGTATTTAGCATGCATTTTGTATTTTACCTTTAGTTCGGATGATTTCAGTTTGTTTTTGTTGCATAAGTAGGTGGATTGTAAGTTCTACAGGTTAGCCATGGAATGTACCACACCCACAGAAGGTTCTGCACTATTTATTTCAGTAGCTGAAGGTTCCATGGCCTGACCATGGAACCTGCCATGGCCGTGGAACATAGAGGAAGCATTTCAGAAATCAGCTGAAAGATCCACAGCCAGGCCGTGGAACATTCCATGGTCGTGGATCTCGAAGAACCCATGTTGCGCATAATTTTTAAAGGAGCTGGAACGATCCATGGCCAGACCGTGGAACATTCCATGGCCGTGGATCATGTGCGTCAAAATTGTAACCACCAAGTTATTGCCTTTTATTGAGGGATGAGTGTTTACAAACCAAAGAAGAGGTAAAAATGAGGGTAGGGAGCTCGAAAATAAGGAGGAAAACAAGAAACATCAAGGATTAGAGGATCTTTACTCAGGGAGTTCTCTAGGAATTCTCTATTGCTGCAACCTTCAGAGTTTTTCTTCTTCTTCCTTTGTACTTTCTTCTTTATTCTGAATTTCTTTTGGATTCTTATGGCTTGTATCCCTATGAACATGGCTAAGTAATTCTTTTATTCTAGGATTTGGTTTTACCCATGATGTATTAGGATGTTATCTTGAATTTCTCATCTTTTCAATATTAAATTTCTTTTGATTCAGTTTTTAGCATGCCAACTACTTGTGAATATGCTTGGTCACATGTTTGCATGATTTTGAAATTAGGGAAGCACTGAAAGGTGAACCTTAGCATTTGAACTCTAAAAACTGAACATGTTCTTTTAATCACGAAAGTATATTAATTCGCTTGAGGTGTGGTTTTGATTTATCATTGTTCTTAAGGGGTCCAACCTAGATTCAATTACCACGAAAGTAGGAGTTGGTCTAATCGGGCACGTTAGCGTATTCTGAAATGAAACGATAATTACCTAGGATAAATCACCTTCAAAAGTAGTTTAGTAAAGAAAAGGGGAAATCATTACGGACTGTTAATCATCATTGTGGTGAACCCGGATCCTAGAAATTCTTATAAATTGTTTTTCTACTATTTGTTAATTTCAGAATTTGCAATTCTTATTGTCACTCTACTAAACTCGATTTCGTCTAGATAATCATAATTGTGCGTAATTGGTACTCAACAACACGGTCCTAGTGGAACGATATTTTACTACTTGGCAGAATCGTCACTTGCGATTTACACAACAATGAAGCTTTTGCATATCTTGATCTAAACATTTCAGGAGAGAAACCGGAAATCAAGACTGATATCCAAGTATACGACACTTCTCAACAACAACATGAAACATCTACCTCTCAACAAGAAAATGCTCAGAAATCGCGGTATTTCAGAAATTACCATCCTGAAGATCAAATCATTGGTGACCCCAATGACAAGCTAAGAACTAGGTCAACCTTCAGAGAACAAAGTGACTCTGCTCTTGTCTCTGAATGTGAACCTAAAACAGTGGACGAAGCTCTACTGGATGAAGGATGGATTCTTGCTATGTAAGAATAGCTAAATCAGTTTGAGAGAAGTGAAGTCTGGACGCTTGTACCCTTGCCTGAAGACAAGTCAGTCATTGGAACAAAGTGGATCTACAGAAACAAGCTTAATGAAGATGGTAAGGTAGTGAGAAACAAGGCAAGACTTGTTGCTCAAGGCTACTCTCAAGAAGAAGGTATAGATTACACTGAAACTTTTGTACCAGTTGCTAGACTAGAAGCTATAAGAATTTTAATATCATTTGATGTACATCATAGCTTTATACTTTTCAAATGGATGTTAAAAGTGCATTCTTAAATGGCTTTATTAATGAAGAAGTATATGTCATGCAACCTCCAGGCTTTGAAAATACAAATCACCCTAAATATGTTTATAAGCTTAAGAAAGCATTGTATGGACTGAAGCAAGCTCCTAGAGCTTGGTATGATAGGTTAAGTTCATTTCTAATGGAAAGTGGTTTTAACAGAGGAAAAGTAGACACAACTCTATTTAGAAAATCTATTAAGTCAGATTTCATTATGGTACATATTTATGTTGATGATATCATTTTTGGTGCTACTAATGAATCTCTATGCAAGAAATTCTCTAAGTTAATGCAAAAAGAATTTGAAATGAACATGATGGGAGAACTCAAATTCTTCCTTGGACTTCAAGTTAAACAGTCTATGGATGAGGTGTACATCCATCAGACTAAGTATACAAAGTAAGTTCTAAAGAAGTTTAAGATGAATGATTGCAAACCAATGAATACCCCTATGCATCCCACTTCAATAATGAACAAAGATGATAAAGAGAAAAAGGTAGACCAAAAGGTATATACAGGTATGATAGGATCTCTTTTATATCTGACTGCGTCTAGACCTGATATAATGTTCAGTGTTTGCTTGTGCGCTTGTTTTCAATATGATCCTAGAGAGTCTCATCTCTCAGCAGTTAAAAGAATATTTAGATATTTAAAAGGTACTATTAATCTGGGTTTGTGCTTTAAGAAAAATGATGATTACAGATTAGTTGGCTTTTGTGATGCTGACTATGCTGGAGATAGAATTGAAAGAAAAAGTACCAGTGGAGGATGTCACTTCATTAGAGCTAACCTAGTATCTTGGTCAAGCAAAAGGCAAAGTACCATTGCTCTATCAACTGCTGAAGCAGAATACATATCAACTGCAAGTTGCTGCTCACAACTTCTATGGATCAAACATCAATTGGAGGACTACAATGTATTTTTAAGTAGTATTCCACTTATGTGTGATAATACTGCTGCAATCAATTTATCTAAGAATCCAATATTGCATTCTAGAGCTAACCACATAGAGATTAAACATCACTTTATTAGGGATTATGTGCAAAAAGGTGTGTTTATGTTCAATTTATAGATACTGACCACCAATGGCCAGATATCTTCACTAAACCTCTTGCTGAGGATAGATTTATCTTTATAAGAAAGCATTTGAATATGTTGTGTGTGGATTGAGCTAGTATAATTATTGTTAAATTGATCGTCCATTGCATGTTCTCTCTGCACGTCCACTAGTCATGATGTCTAGAGCAAGTGGATTCTACGCGTCCACGACCTATGTCTTTACATGTCCACTCTTAGTCTTGTGTGGACTCGTCTATGCACACATTTATTAATTTGTTCTTGAACACTTTTATATAAAACTCTTCTCTTTCCTTGCTGAGTCAGTAACTCTCATCAATCCCATCAAGACCTTTTTATGGTCCCAAGTAACCAATGCCATTTTATCATTATGACATGTCATATCAAAAGTTTTTTTAAACCTTTTGATATTCAAGATTCTTTTAAAAGAAATCTTTTCCCTCTGAGAAAGACTTTACGCTTCCATAATCACTCGAGCTCTCTCTCTTTACCTCTCTCTGCTCTCCAAACCCTAAGCTTGTTGATCTTCTATAGTGGCATCTTTAACCTTCAATGTGGACAAACTCAACCTAGATATAGAGCACCATTTCAACCTTAATGTGCTAAAAGACTACAATCTTGACATAAGCAAATATGTCAATGCTGCTGGCTGGGAAGGACTCTTCGCAGAGAAAGTCTCTGTTTTCCCAAATCTTGTCAGGGATTTTTGGAGAAACATCCAATTGACAGAAACTGACTTCTACTCAACCATATTAATAAGGAATATTACAGTCTCGGAGAAGACTATTGCTGAAGCAATCTTCTGTGCTCAGGAAGGACTAGTTTTTACTGAGTCTTGGGAAGAAGACTTGGGCGGTTCTGAGACAATAGAAGTCTGTCTCATGAAGGAGGACACGGTCAGGACTCACTCGTGGAAGGCTGTTGAGATGAAGGATATCGTTCGAATCCTTCACCAGCTTCTCAACAAAGTGGCGCTTCACAAGGTTGGGTCAAAGGACAACCTTTCATCTTTTCACAAGTTCTGTCTCTGCCATCTTCACTAGTGGAAAATATACATTAGAAGGTAAAGGTTTACGTCAGTTAACCAAAAGCTAGACGTTAAAAAGGAGGCGGTGGCAGTTTTGTAAATATCATACTTCATTAATTCAATTTTAACGTCAGTTGTTTTAATGACTGACGTTAAAAGTGAAGTGACTCACTTTTAACGTCAGTTCAATAAAAAAAAGACGTTAACAGTGAACATTTTAACGTCAGTTCTATAAAGAACTGACGTTAAAAGTAAGTCACTTCACTTTTAACGTCAGTCCTTACATCAACAGACGTTAAAGGTTATTTTAATAATTTTTTTATCTAGTATACGATCCCTTCCGCATTGCCTTCCTCAAAGTTTCAGTTTCACATGAATTGCTTTGATGTTTTGTGTTTCTGTTTTGAAAACTAAAATATATGTGTGAAGTATAAGTTGATCAATAACCCAAACCGGATCTCATTCATGAAATGTAATACAGACTGATATAGAAGATTGAAACGGTTTAAAATCCTATAAAAAGTTACATTGAAAGGGTTTAAAATCCGAAACATTAAAGCTACATCCCATCAGAGAGTTTTATGAAATATGCCAAAGGGAAAACTATACTCCGAAGACCTCAGAAAACTGGGGGGCATGAGAGAGCTCAAGAGAGAGGCAAAAACAGGTGCACTAGATCTGTTTCAAGCAAAGGCAGTGGTTCCAGAGACTTCCAAGACGGTCACTTGCTGCCAAAGCTGAGGTTTTGGAACTGTGACCCCCGAGCACCTGATTAGCCCTCCAGCAGCTGATTCTCCGAAAGGTGATAAGGTGAACAACTCACATAATGTAGTTTACTCAAACTTATCACCCATGTAATGTAATTTACTCAAACTCAGAAGTTGTTTGACCATTAAGACAAAGACCTTTGAGTCTAGGAATAGGAAGAAAGAGTGATGAAGTTAATCTCCAAGGCAGAGCCATATGCATATTGTGAAGCAGAAAATTAAAAGGATGGAAGGAAGCTATTTATAGGAGCAGGGGATGAAGTTACTAAGCTATTCTGATTTTCTTGAAAACTTACCTATAAACTTAATGCTCATTAAGAGGATTGAGTTACAAGGTGCATGGGTAAGTAGCAAAGTACAGTCAAAGGAATGAATGTTTTTGCAGATATCTATACACTTTTAACGTCAGTTTTTTAAAAAAACTGACGTTAAAAGTGTTTTTAAAATAAAAAATATTTTTTGTTAACGTCAGTTTTTTATACAACTGACGTTAAAAGTTTGATTTTTACTTCAGTTAAATAAATAGCTGACGTAAATAATCCTATATATTATAAATGTGCAGAATGAATATTGGAAATAATGTAATTAATATACGGGAACTTGGCAGTCATAAATTAAGTTGACGTTAAAAATGAGGTGGCGGCAGTTTGTAAATATTAAATCACTATTTGCGTCAGTTCTATAAATAACTGACGTAAATAATTATGAAACTCATTTCATTGGTTGTCATGTCCCTGTTGTCCCTCTTAACGCAGATCACTCCATATAGTACTGCAGTTTATTTCCAAACCTTTTTTTTATACAAGTTTATTTTTAATTTTTATTAATTAGCTTGAATTAGTAAACAAATTCTTGTGCAAATTAAAATAAATAAACACTTAACATAAAACAAGTTATATGTATAATCAAATCGTATGACATTGAAGCGATTCATAAGTTAAAATTACATGATTAAACGATAAAAAAATTCTGCAACATAGCCCTAAAATATAAAAAAGTTTCTGCATCAACATCATTTTCTTCTCAGTCCTGTCATCAGAAACTCCAATGGATGCATCACCTCCCTCACTTGAATTCCATGATGCAAAGTAAATCCTCAGTCACTAGCAGCGAAAGCAAAGTGAAATGGATCTTTGCATCTTTCTTCTTCAGTGGAGTTCCTTGATGCATCATCTTGAATCCACAATCACTTGCTTCCAAAGCAAAGTGAAAGGGATGACGGGGATGAAATAAAGTGAGAGAATCACATTACGTGATTCACCCAACCTTAATATCCATGTAATGTGATTTACTCTAACTCAGAAGTTGTTTGACCATTAAGACAAAGATCTTTGAGTCTAGAAATAGGAAGAAAGAGTGATGAAGTTAGTCTCCATGGCAGAGTCATATTGTGAAGCAGAAAAATTAAAAGGATGGAAGGAAGCTATTTATAGGAGCAGTGGATGAAGTTACTAAGCTATTCTGATTTTCTGGAAAACTTATCTATAAACTTAATGCTCATTAAGAGGATTAGGTACAAGGTGAATGGGTAGGTAGCACAGTAGTCAAAGGAATGAATGCAGAAACTAATAAACTTTTAACGTCCGTTGTGTAATACAATTGACGTTAAATATATGACCTTTAACGTCAGTTCTTACTAACAACTGACGTAATAAGTGTGAGAGTTTTTAACGTCAGTTTATTAAGACAACTGACGTTAAATATGATATTTAACGCCAGGTTTTACTAAAAACTGACGTAAAATGTTGTTTTATTTTAATTATAACGTTTACACCCGCGCGCCTTCTCCACTTCTCTGTACGTCTCTTTTCTCTTTTCTCTTTTCATCACGCTCAACCCTCACTCTCAACCCTCGCTCGCTCTCGCTCTCACTCTGCCCTAATCGCGAGCTCATCTCCACCGCAACCACCGCGAGGGCTTCTTCGCCACCACCGTGAGTTACACTCTTAACCCCTAACTCTGTCTTTCCCGCTCATTCTTTGTAATAACTTGACATCTCTCTTTCCCCTTCCCGCGCACTAACTCTCCTTGTCCCTCTGCTCTCAGTAACCACATCGAACGTTGGCCACCACTCGAGCTTCCCCCCCACCACCACGCGAGCGCCTATTTCTTGTGAGTCTTTAATTAGGGCACTTTTTTTATTTTTGGTTTTGAGTGCATGCATGTTGCTCTGCTGGTTGAAATTGTAGTCTCAGTAGTTGAAACTTGTAACTGTGAGTGTGAATTGTTTGGAATGTCTCTATTTTTGGTTTTGAGTGTATGTTAAAACTGTAGTCTCAGTAGTTGTAACTTTAAACCGTGAGTTTGAGTTGTTTGGAATGTCTCTATTTTTGGTTTTGAGTGCAGGTTGCTCTGCTGGTTGATCTGTCACGGCCGTGATGCTCATCACGGCTATGCCGTGATCAGTTCTGCCTATGAGGGTCTGGTTCAGTTGGCACGTTACGGCCGTGATGGACATCACGGCCAGGCCGTGACCAGTGCTTGGCAAACTTCAAAAACTATAGTTTTCAATCTCCCGTATTGTCCTTATATTGGATATATAGATGTTTTGTATATCTACAGGACCTATCTAGTTATTTTTATTTATACTTCTGTATTAATTTTGAGTTATAACCTATGTTAATACATATATATTGTTTCTGAACAGGCATACATATGGATCAGTCGGATAGCCCACATGCACGGGAGGACACTGTGGGGGTTTCCCAGGACCGATCACGCCTACGCCCGATTCTAGTGTAAGTTTACATGTTATATACTATCTTTAGTCCTTCTTTTTAATGTAAGTTTATAATGTTACAACCCTCTATTTTATCATTTTTTTTGTCCATACGGACATCACAGGCTCATAGGAAACGGGGTAGAGGAGCCACCTCGTTGAAGAAACTAGAGAAGGACAGGAGCGAGCAGAAAGAAGCTTGAGGTGTCCTTCGATGCTAATCTAAATGCCCGGGGACCCCGTGCTAAAGAATTTAATAAGTGGGTGTTTCTACAAGTGAAGCAAAGACGTAAGCATCAACTACAACCACTAGAATGACGTTCCACAGAACGTTAAGGATCAGATTTGGGAGGCTATCACGGTATTTTACCTTTACATTCGTTTGATTTACATTATTAGATAATTATCCGAGTTATAATCCATCCAGTTGTTATATATGTCTCTAATGTGTAGGTAGCTTGGACTGTGCCAAATGACGAGGATCATCGTCATAAATGTATGAAAATGGCATCAAAGCGTTGGAATGGGTTCAAGCATGATCTTACCAGGTACTATGTATCTGGGAAGAAGCGGCTTGATAAAATGTTCTCGGATTATCCCTGGATTGATCAGGATACTTGGGATATGTTTGCCAGGAGTCGACAGGATGGAGAATTTCAGGTTGGTTGATTAAGTTAATTTTGTATGCTTATTATAGATCATTTAATTGTATTTAATTATGTGTTTTTGTTTGAATAGGCTAAGGCAAATAAGGGTCGGCAGAATCAGGCGAAGAACGTCCACCGCCACACCATGTCTCAGGGTGGGTACCAGACTCGGATCGAGCAGATTGAGGGCGAAGCAGGAAGAGCACTCTGCTAGGATTGAAAGAGGAGAGGTGCCTGAGGGCACACCATCAAGTCCTCCGTCGGACATCGACCGCGAGGATGTCTGGTTAGCCGGCCGCATGACAAAGACGGGATCTTTTAAAGTTGATGCCACTCGCGAAGTGGCAGATAAGATTGTAAGTAAATAATTAACTTGATTTCAATTGATATTTGTATAGATATTTGCAACACTTTTCACTTGCACGTTTTTTCATTTTTTTTCATTGTAGATGGATCTTAAAGCAAAATCCTCCCAGGGCGCATTCGTCCCTTCTGGATGGCAGGACGTCTTGGTGACTGCTCTAGGCAAGAAAGACCATCCTGGTCGGGTTCTCGGTGTTCCTGGGAACGTGACCATCAAACAATATTATGGCAAGTCTGCTTCACGAAAGCGGGTGGTCAATGAAGCATCAATTTTGGCTGACATTACTCAGCACCTCATGTCCAACCCAGATATTACAACACATCTGATGCAAGGCTTAATATCCAACCCAGAATTCAAGCAGGCGCTTGCCAGAGAGATTTCCTCCGTCGGTACATCCTAGGACACCGCAGGGCTTGCCAACCCTTCACATGTGAGCACAAAAGAGAGTTTTAGTAGGGCACGTGTGGAGGACGATGAGTTGGCAGCTAGGGAGCGGGAGTTGGAAGTCCAGCGCCATGAGCATGAGTTGGAAATGAAAAGGCGTGAGCTTGAGTTGGACTCCAAACGACGTGAGCTCGAAATGTTAGCAAAGATATTTATTCATTATTAATGTCCAAATTAGTCAAATAATTACTTGTGTTTTTTTTAATTATCAAAAACTTATCTATTTTATTTTTCCTAAACTGAAGGCTAAGCCGACGTCGGTGTCGCTGTCACCTATCACTCGTTTGTTCTCACTTGGTGAGGATTATGCGTTTGAGATTTTTGAATGTCCATTGGAGCACGATGGATGGGTGGCACGCCCAGATCAACGGAGGATATTTACCTTCTGTGGTGACGATCTCGGGAACGCCTGCAGAAATAACGTCTGGTTGAACAGCAATGTTTTCAGTCTCTGGTGCACGTAAGTTAATTTTAATTTTATAACTTATTTATTTTTGGTATTTTTCCATTTAATAATTTATTTTAATTTCAATATATATATTATGTAATTAACATCCACACCTTTTCATATCTTAGGTATCTCCATCGTCTTCAGCTTGATAAGGGCGTTGCATCAGTTTACGGTTTGTTAGATCCGTCAATCCTTCTGCCCGATTTCTTTGCTGGCGATGCATTGAGTAAATACTTAGGGAACTTGTTGGGAGACAATCCGAAAGAAATATATCTGGCTCCCTAATGTATGAAAAACCATTGGCAGTTGTTCGTACTTCACCCGTCTAGGCATAGAGTCATATTCTTCTGCTCTCTCCACCAAGATCCGCCACCGAAGGTGGTGGATGCTGTAAATAAGTAAGTAACTAATCTTAAATTTAATTTAAGTTTTAATATCAGTTGTTTTTAGTTTATTACACACATGATATATGAATTTAATTGATCGACATGATTATTTGTTTATGATAGCGCGCTGAAGGCGAGTAGCATAAGTTGCGCCAACGGGAGAAGTAGGACTTCTAAGGCTAAAGCAAATCCTGTATGGAACATCCTCAAGGTTTGGTAGTTTATTTATCAAAGAATTAATATTATAATTACTAATTTATATGTATATTCAACTGACGTTGAAATTAATTTTGTTGGTAGTCTCGATTTCAAATTGACGGGTGGTCGTGCGGCTATTATGTGATGCTTCATATGCTGAACATAGTCTCCGCATCTATTACGGATGGATGGAATAAGGTAATATTAAAACAACTTGTTAAATTATATATTATAGTTTTGAAGATGACTTGCATTGATGTTATTGTTATTATTTGAACGTGTCTAGGCATTTATCGACCAATCGCCTATTCAAGAAGATGAGTTAAGAGACTTGAGGATGCGCTTCGCCGAATTCTTCTTCAAGTATGCGGCTGAAAAAGGAATTGACAATATACCTCCGCAATACTTAGATAAATAGTTTTTTTGTTAGACTTTAGAAACTAATTAATAACATGTATATATATATCCTTAGATTGATAGTTTTGTTTTTTAGACATTGGAACTAAAATTTATTTATATATATACATGTGTTTTGGTTTTAAGTCCCCCCATTGTTCCATTTTTCCTTTGCAATTCTGTAATGTGTGTGATATTCTGTGTTACTGAGATATTTACTGAATGCAGGGATAGCTGAGGGGAGTGATATTTTAAAACTGAATTTAAAAAAAAAAACCTATTAACGTCAGTTGTATCAAACAACTGACGTTAATAGTATTTTATAAAATATAAAGTACACTATTAACGTCAGTTGTTTATTAAAACTGATGTTAAAATTAAACCTTTAACGTTAGTTCTTTATAACCACTGACGTTAGTTTTAACAAAATTAACGTCAGTTGTCTTAAAGAACTGACGTTAATAGTTTTATGTTTAACGTCAGTTGTTTAAAAAACCGACGTTAATTTTCACAAAATTAACGTCGGTTTTGTTAAGGAACTGACGTTAATAGTTTTATATTTAACGTCAGTTCTCAACTGACGTTAAAATATTAACTATTAACGTCAGCTGTATTTACGTCAGTCAGTATTCTGACGTAAAAAATCAATTTTAACTGACGTAAAAAGCACTTATTGCAATAGTGCTTCTCAGAGAGACAAGAATCAATCTTCCAAAATCCTTTATGGAAGATTTAGGGATGCAATGATGAACAGGAAAAGACTCTCTGCACTCCCCTTCTGCCACCTTCTCTTGAAGATTTTCAAGGCTCGAGGAGTATATTAGTCTCTTGCTGCAAGACCCCTGAGGAGCAAGCAAGGCTGCTGACTGATAAACCAATATCCGCCGTAGACTTTGGAAAGATGAACATAGTCAACATGAACCTCAGTACGTATGCAGCTGCTGCAATGGCTAAGACTGAGGAATTATTGGTGGCTAAAGAAGAGATGATCGAACAGAATAATGCTAAAATCCTAGGGGTTAGAAGGGTAACCAGGCAGAAGACAACTGCTACAAGAAAGCCTGCCCCCAAAAGACCAGCAAGTGGGATTGCTATCAGGGAGCTTTCTGTTGCCCCTGCTGTAAAGAGGCCAAGGAAAATTATCCTCTCTCATAATGAAGATGAGGAAGCTAATGAGGATAGCATTCCTATCAGCTTTATCCTAAAGAAGCAGAAGACCTCTGCTGCTGCTGCTAAGGCCGTTGTGCCTAATCCTTCAACTATACCAACAAAACCAAGGAGACAACCAGTAAGAAAATCTAGGTCAGCTAAAACTCCTAAGGTAACTATCTCTGCTAATGATCCTGTTCAACTAGCAGTAGATGACCTTGTATCTAGTTTAGAAGCTAGGATAGATGATCTACCTATCCCCACTTCAAATGAAGTATATATTCCCTCACCACCTTCACCACTACCACATATAGATAACAGTATTACCATTGAAGCCCCCTTTCAAAAACCCTTGAAAACTCTATTTCCACCCATAATTCCCTCTTCCAACCTTTACAATGGCAAATCTGAGGATTTGGCCAAAATACAGAGAGAATGGAAAATACTCTTCCACACCATTCCACATGAACCAGAACTCATCCTAAACAGATGGTATCCTCTACCTGAATATGAGGAAGAAGTTAGCCAATCTGTTGAACCCCTCTACCTACCTCACCCAGAGTGTCAACTAATCAAAACCATACCTTTTCAAATGTACAATAATTTAGGGCCTTTAGTCACCCACCTACCTTTAGCCAAAACCCCCCCCCCCCCCCCCCCAAGAAAATTTATCAAAATCTTGTCAAAACTCCTCCATTCATGCCAATTACTGATGGAGTTGAGAGACACATAATACCCGTCTGGGAGACTGACCCCAAGAGGAAGAATCTTTCTACTATTCCTGAGAGGAGAGATAGAGCATCTAAGAATGTCCCCATGATCATGTCAAGGGACACAAAATGGATGTCCTTTGAGCATCCCAGAATCTATGGGAGGGCTGCTGATTTGTTCATGGATCAACTCTGTATTAATATGCTGAAATGGGAGTTCAGCCAACTCAGAGCTGATAGGGCTGCAAATTTTGTTCCTCCATCCTGGCTGAGGCATAAGTAAACAACCAGGATTTGAATCAAGCCTTACAGAATCAGCCGAGATTGCCAATGCTGGATCTCAACAAGGACAAGTACTTAAAGCACAGAAGGTTCAAGGGAGTGATGCCTGAAGCTGAATCAGCATTGCTTGACCTTGATCAAGAAACTTTTGATTACTCGATGTTGGATTTCCTTCAAAATCATGAATCCATTGAGTTAATCAATGAGCACAAGGCTGCTGATTTTTGGAAGTCACACTTAATTCACTGCACCAGAGAGGCGTCTTCCTCTGGATTGACTGATGAATAAAAGGAAGATATTCCCAAGGTCAGAGGAAAGTGTGGACTCTCACACTTTAGGTACATGATATATAAAGACCTCTGGGGACTTCCTATCAATAGCAGAAATGTGGAGTTTGTATACCCTGTCAAATGGGCAAAGGATCTCCCTAAGCCAGTTATACAATATGCTTTTGCCACAGCTTCAACTTCATCCTCTGAGCATACATCTGAAGAATTAATTGTGGAAGGCCCTGAACTGAATGTAGAAATCCTTTCCAAACCTGTTTCTGAGCCTTCAACTCCTCTACCTGATGCTGTTGCTACTGTTGAGCAAACTTTGACAGAACAGTCTGATGAGTTATGTACTTCTAAGCATGGTGCTGAGTCTGCTAAGACATCCTCTCAACCATTAGCTCTTGCTATGGTTCATCCTCCAGCCCAAGCTCAAGACAATTATCTTTGCCATCCAATCTTGAAGGCATCATTGGAAGAATTGTTGATGATAAGGTTGGAAAGATAGTTGAAGAGAGGAGTGAGTAGATGGCACAACAAATTGAAGAAAGAGTGAAAAAGCAAGTGCAAGACACCTTGGCCCCTACAAATGCCATGGTGACTCAAATGTCGGCCTTGCTAATGGAATTTCATAAGAATCAAAATCCAAACCAACCCCCTCCACCACCTTCTTCTTCTTAGAATTTCTTCATTCTTATTGTATTTTACTGACAATGATGCTCCACTTCCTTTTTACCTTTTTGGCTGATGACAAAAAGGGGGAGAAAGGAAAAGAAAGAAAATTATAAATAAAGTCAATTGTTGAAAAGAACTTATATGTTTGCATTTGCATTGATCTGCTTTACTTATATTATTTTCTTTGATACTTGTGTTTATATGGATTCTAAGTATGATAAGTGTTTGTACCTTTCTGTTAGTCAGCGTAAATATTTGAATGCCTTGTCTTAGGGGGAGCCTTGCAAGATCACTTAGACTTTGCTATTTAAATTTAAACAGTTTTTGTCATCATCAAAAAGGGGGAGATTGTTGGAACCAAAGTGGTTTTGGATTTAATGATCTCTAAGTTTTGATGCTAACAAAAGGATTAAATTTTCTTGGCAAAGTGTTAGTTGAGATCTAACACGTGAATTCAGTTTATGCATGAATATCCACAACAATATAAGGTATACAATGCTTGGACTCGTGCAAAGAATTATCCGTCCAAAGGTTATTTAAACTGTTTATAACTTAATTGATAAGTAGACTGGTTTTCCATAGTAGACGAGGCTATAAATGAATACCTAAATAACTTGTTAGGTATAGCAAGTCCAAAGACTTGAAAATAAGCGCATCCATGTTGCCACGTCAGCAGACAGAAGTACTAAAACACAAAGTAATCTAGTAGACGAGCTCCATATGCCACGTCATTGGACGGAGCTTCTCATTAAGGACTTAGCAAGTCCAAAGACTTTTGTAGTCGAGCGCTTCTACCACATTAGTAGACGAGCGCTTCTGCCACATCAGTGGACTAGCAGAATTAAACTCTTGTATAGATGCGTTCTTAAAACTAAGTAGACAGCTATATATGTTCTATATGTTTGCTACCTTGAATATGAGATTTAATGCAATATGGTCCACAATGAATTTATTTCAAATGAATATTTGTTCTTACCATTTGTCTTTATTCGATTTAATGTCTTGTTTCCCTTGATAAAACTCATAGTACTATCGAGGAAATACAAAAAGTAAATAGTACAATTGGAATTGCAAAACGATCTCTACGATGACATCTTTTTACTGAACAAAAGCTGGGTTATACACAAAGGAGGAAAGAAAGCTTTTAAGGTATAATTGCTCAGAACAGTGAGCCTCCATTTTGTGATTTTCTGATAACCAATGATGCTTTTCAACATTGCCTAAATCAAGCTATCAGTCACAACGGATATCAAGTATTAAATGCTATCTCTAAACGGGATTATTCAAAGTAACCGTTGAAGAACTACAAGAGCAGAAGAAGGTCACTATATAAGTAGAAGACCTCAGATACTGAAGAACAATTTTTTACATGCCCAACTTCTGCCAATACAATTCTTGAGAAAACAAGCTCTTATTCTTTTATTCTTTCAAAAGCAAAAGTCTGTAATCTTTTAGTTTGAATATTGTTGTAATATTCAACTGATCTTAAACTGTCATACTCTCACACTTGGTGAGTTAAGAAGATCAATGGTCGCGCTGTCGCGCACGCGCCACAAAGGACGAGCGGGATTTAAAACTGTAGTTTAGGGCAACAACTCGGATGTCGTCTCTCAAGGACTCTTAAAGTGTTATTTTTCACAAAAAAAATCAGTTTTGGGGGGGGGGGGGGTTTGGATTGGGAGGCAAATAAGTAACAAGCAAAACAGAGCAATTAAAAACAGGGCAGTTTAAAAAGATTATCAAATAGCAAACAACGATTAATCTACTGTTCTCGAATTCCCAACTATCCTTGGTTAATGTAATCCCAAGCCCTAAGCAGATTCTAATCCCCTTTCAGTTATAGCAACAACTAACAACGTAATCGCTACTACGGATGTAGGTTCCTATTCCCGAAATAACAAACGGGGTTAAGCTCTCATGAACAAACGAACATGAATGAACACACGCGATATAACAAACGCGATTAAGTATAGGAAAATAACATCATTGAAACAAATCAATACAATACTACACACTCCTGAAATAACAAACAGAAATGTATAATATGATATTGAAAAGGGAAAAGCAATTAAAATAGGGATTTACAAAACCTCAAGTATATGGAATTCTCATACAGTAGATTAATCTAAGAATTTAGCTCTCCATGTAAAAAACGAAAACACACAAAAGAAATGTAAACAGAACAATGGAGAAGCCAAAAAAGTTCCTCATATTCTGCCCAGACAACCTTTTATACTATTCAGAAATTTCACCCTTTCGTGAGGCGAAGCCTCTCTCGCGACGTGATTCTTGTGAACAGTCTGCAACCTTTAGTATTATCGCGAGGCGAACAAACCTTCGCGAGGCGAGGAACAGAAGAGTCTTCTTATTATGCCCGTTATGAATATCAGGGGCCAACCGTGATGCTTTCTGACTTCCAGACTCGCGAGGCGAATGGATTCTCACGAGGCGAGACTCTTCAACTTCAAAACTGCCACAGCCGTGACCTTCAACACGGGCAAGCCGTGATCGTCTCTGACTTTTCAGGCTTGGGTGACTTGCGGGGCGAGATCTTCTTCGCGGGGCGAACCAGAGACCTTGCATTTTCTTGGAACAGTCAGCTTCGGGGTCGCGAGGCGAAGAGAGGTTCGCGAGGCGAATCCCCTGTTTCCTTATTCTCTTGACTTTCACTTAACCTGAAAACAAAGAAATAACTATAAGTGTATTATTTAACTCAAATATGGATAATTTAACCTAAAACTACTCTAGAGACTCAAAACCTTGCTTGAGGACAATCTAATCTAATTTGGGTGAAAATAGGATATAATTTGCACAAAACCCTGGTCATACTAGCCATAAAACTAGATGAACCAGAGGCTTATCAAAATACCCGAAACTTAAACTTTGCTTGTCCCCAAGCAAACTAAGACTCAAAAATCAAAAAGACTCAAAATCTGGCAAGCTTAAAAGATCCAATCAACCTTGCACACATTCAAGCAGTACATCAAAACAGTTTTCTTCAATGTCCCCCCTTTCAAACAGAGCAATCCCCACATTCATTTATTCTAAACAATTGAGAATTTCATCATTCAGGCAATCAGAAATCTAAGCAAGGGATCTAAGTCACACACAAAAGAGAGATCACCAAATTCAAACAACTGCCTTCCTAACAAGGGCATTTAGTGTTTACTCAATCGCTCAGTTTGTGTCAGGCTAACAACTTTGCACTCAGTTTCACTTTTCAAGAACACTTCCCAAAAATTTGATTTTCATCTCCAAATGATTCCCACAAAAAACATGCATGCAACATCAAAAGGTCTTTTATGGGTTGTAATGGGGCCTGGCTAAGGGTAGGATATACAAGGGAACTAGGCTGAAGACCCTAGGAACTAAGAGAGCATGAACTTTTTACACTTTGAATTTCTACTCAAGTTCCTTTCTCATTTGTCTTTATGCCTTGGGTGACTACAACCTCTTTTATTTTTATCATTTTTACACTTTTCTTTTTCTTTTTTTTTACCCTTTTTTTTTCATTCATCATTTTTTTTCCTACAAGCCTTTGGCTCCAACCTTTTTATTGTATTTTTTTTCTCAATCCCAACAACATATTACACCTTGCAGCCACCCCAAACTTAGTTTCTTGCACCCATTCTAAGATTACATGCTCTCCTAATCCTAAGATCGGGTTAACATGGTTTTCCAGATTTTTGGGCTTATAACATTAGGTTATCAAGAATTAACAGGCTAATAGGCTCAATGGGCTAACTAGGGAACATGCATTAGGAATGGTTTATTTTAGGCTAAGTAGCTATTTACAAAGAAAATGCCTAAATCATTTGAAGCAAACACATAATTATGCAAACCAAAAAAAGAGATTCAAGCAAATTCAGGAAAGTGCAACTTGAAAGTGATTCTCACACAGTTTAAAACATGTTGGAGGCTCAAAACCTCACCTGGACATTCATGTAAATTTTTTGAAAGAGATTCTATCCCTAGTGTGTGCTTCCTATCACCCCAAACTTATCATAAATCATACCATCATAACAAAATTTCAAAGTTCAGTTTCCAATCACATGGGGATCACTTCTCAAACTCAAAAATTTTTCAGCCTAGGGGGAATCATCACATAAATCATGCAATCAATCTGTGCAAAATCAATCAAAATCCATCAAACTTGCCAACAAAAGACTCAACACAACTCCTGAGCTTCTCAAATTATTCAGGAACTTTATTCAAAGAAAAGGAAACAAACAAGACACAACAAAACAAAACACCACTAGTTCCCTCCCCCACACTTAAAATATACATTGTCCCCAATGAACAAAAGAACTATAGAAACAGAGTGAGGGAAAGGAAAGGGTACTCCCTGATCAAGTGCAGTGTATGCGGGAGCTGCCACCTGGATCCCATTGCTTGTAGCATAAGGCCAAAGAATGAGAGTTCATTCAATGGTCCCATAACTTGCATCCTTGATATATGAGTAAACACTTGACAATGATGGTGACCTTGCTCAATGCGGTGGACTCAGCACCTCCTCTTGAGTCAAAGACGACTGCTTCATCAACAAAGTCCTCCCAATAGAATTTGGCTTCAATCCCTTGAACTATCCATGGTGCAAAATCCATTTCCTCTGGTGGCTTCGCAGGGGGAGGTGGCAGATAGGTAGGGAGGGCCTCCGGTGCTGCTTCATCTTCTGTACGTCCCTCATGCACTTCATTGACTAATCCATCACCTGCTAAACAAGCAGCAATCTCAGCACATACCACACAATGGTTAGTGTTAGTACAATCAGGGCAAGAAAAAATATCATCAAAGCCAGAAATAAATGGAAAATTAGAAAACAAGTCCTCATGGGTGTCCTCAATAGTCTCAGAAAGCAGCTCTATGTGGAAAATGGAGTGCTCTTCCACTGGATGTTTCCCTGCATCAAAGATGTTAAACTTTGCAACTATATCCCCAAACTTCATAGACATGGTCCCATCATCAACATCAATATTAGTCTTAGCTGTCTTCATGAATGGTCGGCCCAGGATGATTGGTGATTTCCTGGAATGTGTCTCTCCTGCCATGTCCAGGATGTAGAAGTCAGCTGGGAAGATCAAATCATCAACTTGCACTAGCACATCTTCTACCATTCCCATGGAGCGGGCACTGGTCCCGTTGGCCAACTGAATGGTGAGACGTGTATACTTCAAGGGACCAAGACCAAGGTTGTTAAAGATGGAGGTAGGCATGACATTGATAGAGGCTCCCAAATCCAGCATGCAATTTTCAAACTTCTTGTCCCCAATAGTGCATGGAATAGTAAATACTCCTGGATCCTTGCACTTCTGTGGTAATGCCTGAGTAGGGGCTATAACAGCAACTCTTTCTGGTGCAGGCCTAGACTGGATAAGAGCTGAACCATTTCTTCCTAAGTCAACTTTCTCGTTATTCTTCAACTTCCTCTTGTTGGTGCATAGGTCCTTGAGAAATTTCGCATACTTGGGAACTTGCTTGATCACATCTAGAAGAGGAATATTTACAGCTACCTTTCTGAACACATCAAGAATTTCCTTCTCCTTATCTTCACCACCAATCTTTTTATTATTCTGCAATCTGTGTGGGAATGGGATTGGTGTTCTGTACACTTTCTCAGCTTTAACATCGACTGAAGGCTCAGGAGTTGTCTCAATAGTTCCTTCATCCTTTCCAGAGGTGGCCTCAACAACTTTCCCAGATCTCAGATAAATGGCACTCACATTAGGGTTGGAGGCATTAGGATTTATCACTGGTTGTGCTGGCAGCTGGGTTGTTCTTTGAGCTTGCTGTATGTTATTTATGTCTGTGGCCATCTGTCCAATCTGTGTCCTCAAATCTTGAATGCTGGCATCTGTTCGCTGCTGAAACTGTGCCTGTGAGGCCTGGAACTGTGCTTGGAACTGTCCCATTTGCTGCTGGAAAAGTGTAGTCATTTGTGCATTCATTTGTGAAGTCAATTTCTTGAACATGTCCTCCAATGAAGGCCCAGAAGGTGCAGAAGTGGTCACTTGAGGAGGATTCTGAGGTGCCATCGGTTGTTGTTGGGATGAGTTCCTATACCGCAGATTAGGATGATTCCCCCAGTTTGGATGGTACCTATTGGTAGAGAGGTCTGGAGTGCTGTACCGATTCTGACTGTTTCCTTGATTATATGGATTTACTGCATAAGCTTGAGATACTTCACCGACAAACTCTTCTCTCTGGATAGGGCATGCATCATATAGGTGCTCAGGTGAATTACACATGCTGCATAACTTTGCAGGCTGAACTCTGTCTATTGCCAATTGCCTTACAAAAGAAGTGAGCTCATCCAATCTATTCTCAAGGGCAGCCTGATTGGACGAGGAACTATGGACCCCATGCACACCTCTTGCCTCAACTGAATTTCTTCTGGTAGTAAACTGCTGGGAATTCAATGATATATTCTCAATGAGTTGCTTGGCAGCAGCTGGGGTCTTATCAACTAATTCTCCCCCACTAGCAGCATCCAAAAGATTCCTATCCATCGGCAGTAATCCTTCATAAAAGTACTGGATCAGGAGCTGTTCAGAAATTTGATGCTGGGGGCAACTGGATACCAAATGCTTGAACCTTTCCCAATATTCAGCTAGCGATTCATTCCCTTGCCTGATGCCACATATTTCTTTTCTTATTGAAGCAGCTCTTGAAGCAGGAAAGTATCTTTCTAGAAAAACCCTCTTCAAATCATTCCAAGTGGTGAAGGAGTTGGGCTCAATATACAGCAGCCAATCTTTTGCAGCTCCCTGGAGTGAAAATGGAAAAGCCTTCAGCTTGATACTATCCTCAGTGACTCCCTCTGATCTCGAGGTTGTGGAGCATACAACTTGGAATTCCTTCAAGTGCTTGTGTGGATCCTCACCTGCAAGACCATTAAACTTGGGCAACAAGTGAATAAAACCAGATTTTAGTTCAAAAGGAGTGTCAGCACCAGGATATGAAATACACAATCCATTGTAATTTACATCAGGGGCAGCAAGCTGTCTTAATGTCCTTTGATCTCCCATGTTTTCAAAAACAGTTTTGAAATTGGAATCACTACTAGTGCTAGCCCGAAATTCTCTACGGAATGTGTGCAGTGTTCTTTCAATTTCTGGGTCAAAATCACACAGTTCAGGGCAATTAGACCTAGTAGCCAGACCAATTCAAAACAAAAACAGAAAATAAAAGAAAGAAAGAAAATAAAAAAAATGCGAAAAATAACAAATCTGAGTCACCGGTAACGGCGCCAATTTTTGGTCGCGATGCCGCGCACGCGCCAAAAAGGACGAGCGGGTTTTAAAACTGTAGTTTAGGGCGACAACTCGGATGTCGTCTCTCAAGGACTCTTAAAGTGTTATTTTTCACAAAAAAATCAGTTTTGGGGGGGGTTTGGATTGGGAAGCAAATAAGTAACAAGCAAAACAGAGCAATTAAAAACAGGGCAGTTTAAAAAGATTATCAAATAGCAAACAACGATTAATCTACTGTTCTCGAATTCCCAACTATCCTTGGTTAATGTAATCCCAAGCCCTAAGCAGATTCTAATCCCCTTTCAGTTATAGCAACAACTAACAACGTAATCGCTACTACGGATGTAGGTTCCTATTCCCGAAATAACAAACGGGGTTAAGCTCTCATGAACAAACGAACATGAATGAACACACGCGATATAACAAACGCGATTAAGTATAGGAAAATAACATCACTGAAACAAATCAATACAATACTACACACTCCTGAAATAACAAACAGAAATGTATAATATGGTATTGAAAAGGGAAAAGCAATTAAAATAGGGATTTACAAAACCTCAAGTATATGGAATTCTCATACAGTAGATTAATCTAAGAATTTAGCTCTCCATGTAAAAAACGAAAACACACAAAAGAAATGTAAACAGAACAATGGAGAAGCCAAAAAAGTTCCTCATATTCTGCCCAGACAGCCTTTTATACTATTCAGAAATTTCACCCTTTCGCGAGGCGAAGCATCTCTCGCGACGCGATTCTTGTGAACAGTCTGCAACCTTTAGTATTCTCACGAGGCGAACAAACCTTCGTGAGGCGAGGAACTGAAGAGTCTTCTTATTACGCCAGTTATGAATATCAGGGGCCAACCGTGATGCTTTCTGACTTCCAGACTCGCGAGGCGAATGGATTCTCGCGAGGCGAGACTCTTCAACTTGAAAACTGCCACAGCCGTGACCTTCAACACGGGCAAGCCGTGATCATCTCTGACTTTTCAGGCTTGGGTGACTCGCGGGGCGAGATCTTCTTCGCGGGGCGAACCAGAGACCTTACATTTTCTTGGAACAGTCTGCTTCGGGGTCGCGAGGCGAAGAAAGGTTCGCGAGGCGAATCCCCTGTTTCCTTATTCTCTTGACTTTCACTTAACCTGAAAACAAAGAAATAACTATAAGTGTATTATTTAACTCAAATCTGGATAATTTAACCTAAAACTACTCTAGAGACTCAAAACCTTGCTTGAGGACAATCTAATCTAATTTGGGTGAAAATAGGATATAATTTGCACAAAACCCTGGTCATACTAGCCATAAAACTAGATGAGCCAGAGGCTTATCAATCAACCTTTAAATCTCTGTGATAGAGTTAGAGCCTGAAGAGGCTTGGTAAGAAAGGAATACTTGTAGCCTGAAGAGGGGTTGAATACTTGTTGTGTAATCTATTTGGAGAAATAGTGGAAAAGTCCTTCAAGTCGAAGGGACTGAACTTAGCTCTTTGTTGGAAGAGAGTGAACCAGGATAAAATCTCTTGTGTGAATTTTCTATCCCTAAACTCTTCAGTTTTTATTTGCTTATACTAACTGTGGGGTTTTGATATTGCTTTTGTTAATCTTTTAAAAAGGATTTCTTTTGTACTTAATCTTTTTATCTTTTGCTTGCGAAAAAGTTGTTCAAAATGGTTTTTACGAATATAGTTAACAAACACAATTCAACCCCCCTTCTTGTGTTTGCCTGTGCCAACTTCACCAAAATGTTCTTTTTCCAAATACATCAGAGACTTTAAGGGTGAAGATAAAGAACATGTGTCAGACACGGAACATGTAGCCTTCTTATTTCTTTGGCTATGTGCCTACGTATTCAGTAGCAGATCTGCTACTTTAATTTCATTGTATGTTCCTTGTTGGACGAATCTGGGCAAGTATACCCAGTCGTACAAGTAATACGGTGGTGAGACCGATATCGTTCCCACGAGGATTGGATGTCAATTACCAATTCACAAATTCAGTGACTATCTAGGCTATGGATAGAATTCAAAACAAACAAAACAAAAGGAATAAAAATCTTTTTGTATTTTTGTCGAGCACTTGGAATGCGAAAAGGATATGTTGGGACTAGACTTCACCAAACCTCTACCTCATGCAATACCATGACTAGATACCTCCCATTCATGCTTCAAATATTAAAATCAATCCACTAAATTACTCAAGCCCTGATTCCTCAGATGACAAGAGCCTAAATCCACTAATAGACTCTAATTCCTTAGGTGGCCTAGATTAATGGATTTGAATTAGGATTAGGGATTACGTGATTACTAGTAAACCAAACTCCATTCCTAGATGCAAGGGTTACTAGGTGATTAAATTCAGTTCCGGTTCTAATACGAATTTCCCAATTGCATACCAAAACACTAATCGAGTCATGGGGGTGCTAGCCACAACAAGCATTAAGCATGGAAAATCAATCACTAATAGAGAAACATAAACACAGATTAATCAGTCAAGGCAATTACATGTTATTTTAGTTTGGCTACATCTAATCCCAACAAACGGGATTTAGCTACTCATAAAAGAGAAAGCAAAAACCAGAGAAATAGGAGAAGAGGAGAGAATAAACTCCATGGGATCTTTCCACTATCGTCACAGCAGCCCCTCTCAGCAGCTCCGTTCTAGGGTTACAATCCTTCCTTAGCCGCAGCCTCCAAGGTCTCTATTTTTTTGGTCTGGAAAGTCTGTGTCAGAGACCCCAGAATCTGAATGCCATTAAAATCCCCAATCCAGATCAGATCTCCTTTTTTGTCTGTTTTACGCTCTATTTATAGAGAGGCCACGCGTCACGGCTGTGATGGCCATCACGGTCAGGCCGTGACGTGTTTTGGAGTGGGCGCGCTTTCAAATTTGGAGCATCACGGCCGTGAGCCTCATCACGGCTAGGCCGTGATCGGTTTTGCCTGGCATGTCACGACCATGATGGTTATCACGGCTAGGCCGTGACAGCTTCTGACTTTTGCCTTCAATTTTCTCAGTTTTCTTAATCATGGCCGTGATGGTCATCACGGCCAGGCCGTGATGGGCTCTGCTTGGCTCAGTTTCTTCACTTTTCAAGCTCTATTTCATCCAAGCTCCATCAAGGCTAATTCTGAGCATTTTTCCTTAAATTCCTGCAAAACAACACCGAGAAACCGCTTCACCCGTTCCAAGGGAAAAACTAACTAAAATCAAATAAAGAATGCCTAATCTATATGAAAACTGCATGCAAAAGTGTACAGAAAACATGATGTAAAATCACACTGTCAAATCCCCCAAGCTTAATCAATTATTTGTCCTCAACCAATCACTAAGGCCAGAAGAGATAAATAATCAAAGCATGGATAGTGAACCAAGAACCCGAGTAGTAACTAATCCAAGTGACAGGCATTTTCAAGTAATCCAGCAAGAGACAATCAATGTCAAGTCCAATTAGAGCTTTGGTTTCTTAGACTCATATTCTCACTGATTAGGGCACTCTTTCTCACCTGAAGATCACCCCAAGCTTGTTCATTTGCTTGGCTCTCTTTCTCACCTCACTCAAGTGTTCAGGGATATATGACAATTCGCTCCATTTTCCTCAAGGAATGAATTCTACCATAGGCTTGACTATCAACCAAATCTCTACTTTATTAATGAAAACAATCAAGAATCAAGAGGTCTTTTACTTTGGTTGTAACGGGGCCATGGGATTTATCGTTAGGTGGGGAAATCAAGAAAAGGACATTTCAAAAGGCTACATAAACATCAAGCATTGTAAATCATGACACCTTCTAAAATACCCTTTTTTGGGTTTTGATTTATTTTTCCACCTTTCTTTCTTTCTTTTTCTTTTATTTCTCACTTTTCTTTTTGTCATCCCCTTATCTATTTATATTTCTTTCTTTTATTTTTTTTCTTTTATTTGGAGAAGGGGAGATTTTTCAGCTCAAGAGAAACTTTTTTCTGATTTTCTCATCCCATACTTTTTCAACTACCTTTTTACCCTTTTTTGTAATACTTTAGAAGGTCACCCATCAATCATCATTCATCAAAGTATTTCAAGGTACCAAGAAAAGTATTTTATTCATGTAGGCTCAAAATTGGGCAACTAAGGGGTAGCATTTAGTCATTCAAAGCTCAGAAGGCCGAAAAAATACCTAGTGCCTCAATCATTTTCAAAAATGTTTTCAAAAATTTTTAAGCTTCAAAATGGTTTCAAGTCAGGTTCTAGAGAAATACAATCCAAGAGGAATAACACTCTATCACAAATATGGGGTAGATTTAGTGAGTACCCCTTTTTGGCTCAAAATCTCACATTTTAGTACTTCAAAAATCAGTGAGAAACACAAATCTATAGAACCATATGCTAATTATCAACTATCAAAGATTTTCTCAAGCAATTTCATTTGTAGCCATATCACAAGAATAAAAATTGGGTTCAACAATTCACTATCTCTATTTAATTTGGCACTTAGTTCTCATAATCGGATGCAAAATCTAAACAAGGGGGTAATCTAATCATGTGACATACAAAACTATATGAATGCAACATGAAAAATGTAAATGCAAAATACCCCTACCCCAAGCTTAAGAATTTACATTGTCCCCAATGTAAACAATCAAGTAGGAGAGAGGAGAAAAATGGAACGACTTACCGAGGTGGTAGCGGGTGCTGGCTCTCATTCCAGCCAGAAACTTGCTTGGGAAATGCATCACGACCGTGAGCCTCATCACGGCAGGCCGTGATCAATTCTGGTTCTCAGGGCTGGCCTGTCACGGCCGTGACCTCCATCACGGCTAGGCCGTGATGCTCTCTGATCCTCAGGGTCTTTCCCATCACGCCCGTGATGGGTGTCACGGCTGAGCCGTGATCCTTTCTGGTCTACTCGTTAAGCTCATCACGGCCGTGACCAGTGTCACGGCCTGGGTGTGATGGTTGCTGACTTGCTTGTCCTTGCTTTCTTGCTCTTCCTTCCTTCTTTCCCTGAAATCACTTGGCAAATCTCAATTTATTATTTTTCCTCTTGATCTTCTCAAATTACTCAAGAGTTAAATTCAAAAACAAAAACTAACTAAAGAGAAGGGTTAAGAAAACTTGGGTTGCCTCCCAATAAGCGCTTCTTTAACGTCACTAGCTTGACTCATTAAGAAGCATCCACCTGGATCCCAAAGCCTGTGGTATAAGGACCAAGGGGTGCTCAAGATGTAGGATCCTCCACCCGGATCCCAAGGTTTATGAAATGGCAATTGCAGAAGTAATACGAATCTATCCACAATTCCACCTAGCCAGTGTGTGAAAACTCCATTGACCTCTACAATTATGAACTCACTTCCTTTCGGGTCAAATGATGTTTTCACGAGGAAGTGTGCCAGACAAGTGGAAGGGACTAGTTTTGCAGTGTCCACATATGCATGCAAGCCAACATATTTATCCAATACAGCAATTTCAGATCGCTTGGCAAGCATGGTGAGATCCACTACCACTTCATCTACATTTTGAACTATCCCCAAAATCAGATTTTGGTCAAATTGTGCTGCATGTGACTCTTGTAATAACTGGTTGCAAATCTCCTCAACTTGCATTTTGAAGTTATGCTTCACAGCTTCGATACTGTCACAGTTGGTTCTGATTTTGGTCTCAGAGGTGGATAGTTCTTGGGAATATTGTTCTAGAGCAGCTTTCAAAGGTATCTGCTCATTCCATTCCCCTTCCTCAGTTTCCCAAGGATTTATGGAAGGTACTTCCTCTTCTTGTGACTCATCCACCATCACCACTTCATCTTCATTTTGATCCATTCCCACAATCGTATTCTGCTCAATTTCTGCTTCATGTGGCTCTATGGGAATCATACATGGTGGTGGAGGTGGCAAATACAAGCAAAAGGTTTCCCAATCCTCCTTGGAGTATATATATATAAGCTCGCCAGTCATACAATCAACTCGTGGTGGAATATTATGAGATAAAGAAAATTCCATAAAGAATTTTCCCAAATCGAAATCGTCTTCCCAACACAAGTTGTCCTCCCAAGTGTGACTTGCGGCTTCCTCTTCAGGTGGATAATAATAATTGTCCATGAATTTCGTCCACCAGGCACAAACAAAACTCAAAACAAAAAGATCAAATATATATAGAAAAATAAAATAAAAAAAATAAAAATGTCTAAATTAGTTGCCTTCTTTGTTACTAATGATATTGGCAAAACCAATCCCCGGCAATGGCGCCAAAAACTTGTTGGACGAATCTGGGCAAGTATACCCAGTCGTACAAGTAATACGGTGGTGAGACCGATATCGTTCCCGCGAGGATTGGATGTCAATTACCAATTCACAAATTCAGCGACTATCTAGACTATGGATAGAATTCAAAACAAACAAAACAAAAGGAATAAAAATCTTTTTGTATTTTTGTCGAGCACTTGGAATGCGAAAAGGATATGTTGGGACTAGACTTCACCAAACCTCTACCTCATGCAATACCAGGACTAGATACCTCCCATTCATGCTTCAAATATTAAAATCAATCCACTAAATTACTCAAGCCCTGATTCCTCAGATGACAAGAGCCTAAATCCACTAATAGACCCTAATTCCTTAGGTGGCCTAGATTAATGGATTTGCATTAGGATTAGGGATTACGCGATTACTAGTAAACCAAACTCCATTCCTAGATGCAAGGGTTACTAGGTGATTAAATTCAGTTCCGGTTCTAATACGAATTTCCCAATTGCATACCAAAACACTAATCGAGTCATGGGGGTGATAGCCACAACAAGCATTAAGCATGGAAAATCAATCACTAATAGAGAAACATAAACACAGATTAATCAGTCAAGGCAATTACATGTTATTTCAGTTTGGCTACATCTAATCCCAACAAACGGGATTTAGCTACTCATAAAAGAGAAAGCAAAAACCAGAGAAATAGGAGAAGAGGAGAGAATAAACTCCATGGGAGCTTTCCACTATCGTCACAGCAGCCCCTCTCAGCAGCTCCGTTCTAGGGTTACAATCCTTCCTTAGCCGCAGCCTCCAAGGTCTCTATTTTTTTGGTCTGGAAAGTCTGTGTCAAAGACCCCAGAATCTGAATGCCATTCAAATCCCCAATCCAGATCAGATCTCATTTTTTGTCTGTTCTGCACTCTATTTATAGAGAGGCCACGCGTCACGGCCGTGATGGCCATCACGACCAGGCCGTGATGGCCATCACGGCCAGGCCGTGACGTGTTTTGGAGTGGGCGCACTTTCAAATTTGGAGCATCACAGCCGTGATCCTCATCACGGCTAGGCCGTGATCGGTTCTGCCTGGCCTGTCACGGCCGTGATGGTTATCACGGCTAGGCTGTAACAGCTTCTGACTTTTGCCTTCAATCTTCTCAGTTTTCTTGATCATGGCCGTGATGGTCTGGCCGTGATGGTCATCACGGCCAGGCCGTGATGGTCTCTGCTTGGCTCATTTTCTTCACTTTTCAAGCTCTATTTCATCCAAGCTCCATCAAGGCTAATTCTGAGCATTTTTCCTTAAATTCCTACAAAACAACACCGAGAAACCGCTTCACCTGTTCCAAGATAAAAACTAACTAAAATCAAATAAAGAATGCCTAATATATATGAAAAATGCATGCAAAAGTGTACGGAAAACATGATGTAAAATCACACTATCATTCCTCTTGCCAACCTTCTGGCTACTGGTAAAAAGGTGGCACAGGGTCAATGCATCTTAGCTAACCTTTATGATAGCATGGGTATGCTAATTGACGATGTTAGATCTAAAAAGAAAAAGACTAACATAAGAGGTCCCCTTTGGCTTCTCCATTTATGGTTAAATTCCGTTCTGGAACGTCAGCTATCTTACAATCCTCCCGCCAAACTGTCGGTTGACACTTATGGCTCTTATTTATGTTACGTCTCCGCAGAGTCTTAAACTAAAGACGATACTGCCAACTTCAAATTCTTTTTCAAAATGTTACATTCTCTTTCTGCCAACTCTCCGGGAATTAATTTTGCCCCTTTTGTCGACCGAAAATATGGTCCAAGATGATTCACAAATCTTAACACAACTGCTACCAAATCCAATCAATTGATTTGGGCCAATTTTCTTTGTCAAAGAATCATCTTTGTCGATACTCCGGGTGTCAAAGCTTCCCGTGTTTACTTACATCTCTCAAACACCACTGCTTGTCAACTTAGTTTCAACCAAACCATTCCCGCCCCATACTCTTCAGATCCAGAAGATCATTACATCAATGCCAAGATTACTGGATACAAGGATATCGTAGCCCAACATGCAGTGGACAAAATCCGCAGGGCTTTTATGCAACTTATCCCATTTTCCACTTTCAATGGAGCTACTCAAAGCTTCCTCGACTGGTGGAATGAATATTATTCCCAAACTCTTCCCAGTCTAAAGGTTTGCTTTAGTCGTATTGAAGACGTTGCTGGTAATGGTGATGATTCTTCTGAACAGGAACAGGATCCGGCATCAAAAACTCAAGGTGAACTTCAGAAAGAAATTTGTGCTTTTGAGAAATTTTACAAAATCAAGTGGAATCCTATGAGGCCACATGATATGGCCCGTCATGTCAACAATGTCTTAGCTGAAGCCAAAAGGAAGCATGACAAAAAGGAATGTGAAAGGCTTGCCGAATATTGGGAAATTCCAAATATGACCAAAGAATTTTTTGACAGCCCGAAGGTTCATTTTCCTGATCCAGTTCCCATTCCTTGTGCTCCTTTTGGTTTAGCTGATCCACATCCAGGGAAACCGACGAAGGGAGGTAACTTTATATTTTTAGAAAGGGTAAGTGCTTATTTTGACCCTTTTGAGAAGCCAAATCCAGTTACCTTCGCTCATCGGTTTCTTCAACATTTGATGACTTTATATTCCTTTCTCGAATGATAACTTATGATCCAGGTACTTGTTATTTAAACAAGTATATATTCTCATTTATTCTTCACTGACAGTCAACTTATTTATGTTCTCATTGACAGTTATTCCTCTCGACAAACCCCTTCCTGGTAAATCCAAGGCTGTCGTGTCAGCAGAAGAAATAGTCGAAGATGATGATGATGAGGATGAAGATGTGATTCCTGTAAAGGCCAAGCCCGCCAAGAAAAGATCACGATCGACAAAAGCTTCAGTCCCCAAGAACCAAACAGCTAAAGGGACCAAGAAAAGCAAAGGGAAAGCTTCAGTTTCTGATTCTCCTTCCAAGAAATCAAGATCTGTCAAAATCTCTTCGATCTCAACAGATTCCAATGCTACCAAGGTTACTACTCCATCCAAGCCACAAGACATAATAGCTGGTTCATCCAACACCTCTCCTTCTAATCAATCCAATGTGCAATTTCAACACTTATGATTGGTTTGTCGGATTATATCATATATATATATATATATATATATATATATATATATATATATATATATATATATATTTCTTTTCCTTTTGTGAGAATAAGAATACTATCCAGCCAACTGAAATAGCAAAGAAAACAGGCGTGGACGTTGACTTGGTGTCTTCAGAGTCCAATATGGTATTTCTCATCATCTTGTCATCTTATATATATATATATATATATATATATATATATATATATATATATATATATATATATATATACATATATTTCATTTTTCCTATATCAGGAAAAGACTCTTCAAATTGAGGATTCGACGGCCAACCGCGAAGTTGTCAACAAGCCTGTGAATCAACCTGACCCTAAGGTACAAGTTAGTTCGTTTATCATATTCTTTTATTTATTTACTTTATCGCTGCTTGATTTTCTTTCTTACCTTTTTCAGGTTGAAGGAAATTTAGAGAGTGTGGCTATCGAGGGTGAGGCCCTGACAGAAAATCCTCCAAATCTTGAGTCTAATCAGGAAGTGCCCCTCAGTCCTCAACAGCACACATTAATCACTCCAGTTTCAACTCTTGTAGCTGACAAACTAGTTGAAGCTGCTACCATGATCGAGATTACAGATAAGGATATCGACATGGAAGCCTTGCTGGCTGAATCAGTTCCCGTCTCTCTTCCCCCACCTCTAGTCAAACTCCTAAATGCAAAGTCTCCTGAGCCTAAACCGACTCTTCATTTCAACCCTTGGATCAACATGCTGGTGGAAGTTAGTCGAAAGGGATCCACATATTCTGCCAACTCCTCAACAACCCAACATGACTCTAGTGATTCTCGAGTCGTCAACCTTATGCATGAGCTGAAAGCCCTTCCTGACAACTCTTTCAACACTCTTTGCTCTGATGTTGTCATTCAACAACAATTGTCAAGGCTGATCAAGGAAATTACCCCTCTTCATTAAAACCTTCCCAAGGTTAGCCGTACCCACTTTCTTTCGATCTATAAATTCTGGGAGCGGCTTTCCGACAAGTTAGAGAGGATGACTTCTGTCATTCCTTCTTATGAAGAAGAGGAAAAATCTAAGGACAAGCTTCTAGCTAAGTTCTAAGACCTTAAGGCTTCCAAACAAAAGGAACTTGAGTGCATCTCGACAGGAGCTCATACCAAAGAAACCCTCCTGGAATATCTGAAGAGGCTGGTAGCAGAGATTAAGTTGACGGATCTGAAGTGTGCCAAGTTTGACAAGTCTTTGGAGAAGAGTAAATAAAAGGATAGGGCCATCTACAACGAGTCTGTACAATTCGCTCGAGAAGCCGAGACCGTGGTTGGCAAGCTTCGCACACTACAGCCTGAATATGATGTTGCTGTTACCGACAGGACTGATCTTTCTTTTGCATGGGATCAATTGGCCCTTGACATTAATTTAGATAAGAATTAATTGTTGTATATTTTCTTTCTGTCAGCCAAATTTTTGTAACTCTGACATTCAACTTGTCAGACTATCAATGAGAATGACTTTTGGCTTATCTACACGTTTTCTTTTTCTTGATATTGAATGCTTAATTTGGCTGCTTGTTTCCAATGAACTTCGTAACTCATCCTAATATTGAATGCTTAATTTGGCTGCTTGTTTCCAATCCGGGATGTTCTACCAAGAAATCAGCAACTGCCTGAACTTTGAGAGCTTTGGCTGGCACATATTGTAAAGAATATTCTAACAAAGCAATGGTCCATTTACCAATACGCCCATTAAGGACTGGTTTTGACAACATATACTTTATTACATCAGGTTTATAAATAACCAATACATTACAAAGCATCATATAATACTTAAGTTTGGTACATGAAAAATACAATGCTAAACATAATTTTTCTATAGCACTATATCTTCTTTCAGCATCATTGAGGACTCTGCTCAGATAATACACAGCGCTTTCGACATTGTCATTGTCATCCTGGGTCAATAAACATCTTCTGGTGTCTTCAGATGCTGATATGTTTAACTTCAACGGTCGACGAGGCACAGCGGCCATCATGACCGGTGGATTGACTTAGTACTACTTGATCTGGTCGAAAGCCTCTTGGTGACAAGGTTCCCAAATGAAGCTTTGCTCTGCTTTCAACTTGACCAATGGTGCAAATACTCTTGTTCTTCCCGACAACTTTGATATAAACCTTCTTAGAAAGTTAACCTTTCCTAGTAAGGACTGTGATTCCTTCTTATTTGTCGGTGCTGCGGCTTCCATCACTGTTTTGGATTTATTCTTGTCCACCTCGATTCCTTTTTTGTGAACTAAAAAGCCCAAGAACTTGGCGGCCGACACCCCGAAGCTGCATTTCTCAGGATTCATTTTGAGGTTGTGTCTTTTCATCCTCTCAAACCCTTGCTTCATATGTTCGAAGTGGGCATCCTTAGTTTTGGATTTGACAACCACATCGTCGATGTATACCTCTATAAATTTCCCAATCACATCATGGAAAATGGTATTCATTGCTCGCTGATAAGTGGCTCCTGCATTATTTAAACCGAAAGGCATGACAATCCATTCATATGTCCAAATTGCTCCTAGACACTTGAAGGCAGTCTTTGACACATCTTCTTAGTCTTTAACACATCTTCTTCGACTATAAAGATTTGATTATAACCTGCATGGCCATCCGTACAACTTAAAATTTCGTTTCCTGATGCTGAGTCGACAAGCATGTCGGCTATTGGCATCCGATATTCATCTTTAGGGGTAGTACTGTTTAAATTTCTAAAATCTATGCATACTCTCATCCATCCATTTTTCTTAATGACATGAACTACATTAGAAAGTCAATCGACATACCTGGTTGTTCGAATGAACTTTTCCTTAAGCAGTCTCTCTACTTCCTCTTTGATCTTAAGTACCACCTCTGGGGAAAATCTTCTGCTTGCCTGTTTGACAGGTTTGCAATCTTCCCTGAGTGGCAACCGATGTTCGATGAGATCCTTGCTCAACCCAGGCATTTCATCATAGTCCCATGCAAAGCAATCTTTATACTCCATAATTAATCTGACAAGTTTTTGTGTGTAATCCTCTGGCAGAAAAGCATTCACAAATATATGCCTTTTCTTGGCCTCTGTGCCTAAGTTTATTTCCTCCAGGGGATCTTCAACTTCCACATTCTGTTTTACTTCGGCTCCCTTTTCAAAACCCAAAGGGTCATCGTCAATAATACAATTTGCTAACGCACTATATGAAGTGTGTACTTCTTTGTCTGCTAGATAAGCCGACAATATTTTCAACTGTGTTTCAAGACTTATTATCAGAATTTGATCGAGTTTTGTCGGCCTCTTCCATAATCTTAATGCCAAACTGACTGAGAAGGCTTGCTTCCAATGCGTCTTTGTCGATAACTCCTTCATTTGCAGTTATTGGTTTGACTTTTGGTGCATACACTTTGAAATCCACGTGCATTTGTTGAGCATAGCAGGCACTGTCATCTGCTTCAACTATCTCTACTTGATCTTGGGCATTCCACAGGATCACCTTTTGATGCACAGTTGACGGAATCGCTCTTACTGCATGAATACAGTATCTGCCAAGAATAAATTATAGCTTGATCTAGATGGAACTATCACAAATAGTGTCATCCGCTCGACAGTTACTACTTGAATATTCAACAAATGACGCCATCTGACGGAGACGTCTTGCCACTGAAATCAGTGACAACCAAATCCGTTGGGATAAGTTTTGAGTGATCCTTCCCGAGCTTTTTGAACATTGCTCTTGGAATTTGATTCACATCGCCTCCTCCGTCGATCAAAACCCTATTAGTAGGTCTTCCATCTATTATTGCCTTTACATGTAATGGCCTTAAATGGTTTCTCTGCTCATCTGTAGGCTTCTCCAACTGGGCCACATTGTCAAAAACAGTAACCAAGTTTTCTTGGACATACATCCAAAAATCATTTGGATTCCTAGCATTGTCGACAACATCTTCGCCGTCAGAAAAGTCCACTTTGAGATATCCCTCATATTCTGCTGGGATAAAGGAAATTAACCCCATCTTCATTCTCATCCTGGTTCCAATATGATTTTGTTTTCCGGGTCCTCCTCCAAGAATCCATCACCAACCATTCTGCCATGATTTCTTCTTAAATCAATTTCATCGTCTGATCTTGACCAATCTGACAGAGGTCGGGCTATCCCTGCGCCATAGTTGTCCAGTGCCTCGATAATATCAGCTAGATCTTCATTTTGGTCATCCATATCCATATCTTTACTAATTTATGTCATCATTTGGATCATTCAGTGCTTCAATGACAGCATCAAAAGACTAGTCTCCTTTGGTTAGGTCGCATTCAGGCTTGAATGTTACCAACTGTTGCTTTTCCATTCTTGCCTCGACCTCCTTCTCGAGTCTTGCAACCTTTTCCATGTCTACCAAACCGACAAGCCCTTTGCCTGTAGATTTTATCGGTGGTGATGCCATTTCTAAGGCCTTCTTTTTCTCTACATAAACCCGTGACATTGGCTTATTCTGCCTGACTTGAGTAACAGGCAACCTTGTGTCAATATCCATTGGATGAGCCTCTATCACGCTTTTCATCTTGACATCTCCATCCTTGTCAGCTATGTTCTCAGCCACTGCAACCAAGCAACCAGTATCCTGTGAGGGCAATTCCTTTATAATGATGCCCCTTTGCTTGACCAGCTTTTTCTTTTGAGCCCGTCGGAGCCTCTGCAGCCTTCTCTTCTGGCTTTTAGATATGACTGGCTGACTTGACAGTCCTGACAAACCAGGCCCTGTCATCTGAGTATTTTGAGCTAGCTGCCCCTTTCCGTAATCCTCATTCCAACAGGGAGGATTCCGATCGTTGAACTTATTCCTTTTGGCCCATTTCTGCTTTTGCAATTCTGGATTACGGGCCATGGCGGAATTTCTAACCCATCGATCCACCATTACGTTAAACGGGGGTTTCCTGGTCTTGACGGAATTGAAACCCCCGTTCCCAGATTTATTACTTCCCACTGATTCCCTGACTGGCTCACTAAGCCAACCTCCGGTATTATACTGTCTAGATCTTACTTGATGTACATTCTGCTGACGAACGTTTCTCTGCCTGTCAAGAACATGTCCATCACTTTCATGCAGGTTGTTTGACCCTGTATGGCTCCTTGGGTGCCTGAACTTGCTTTAACTACTGCCACCTAGTGACTCGGTCCTGTCTTGAGGATGATAAGATGGCATCTTCTGCCCCTAGCCTTTTCGACAGCAACATCGTCATGAAACTGCTCACATCTTGGGCAGACTTTAAACCTGCCACCGGATTTCTTCTGTGTCATGAAGTCGACAAGCTGTTCCCCAGGCTTTGGATAGATATCGAATGAATCTGACAGATCCATCTTGATATTCTGCCCAACCATTATATTGACCATGCCTATTCCCAAAAGGACTTGGCGGTCAACCTTACTGACTTCAGGATTGAATGGTTCCGTGTTTATCTTCATATCCGGTTTCTTGTCTGAAAACTTCAATCTCCCATTCCGTTAAGCCTTTTTGGATGATATTCCTAAAATGCATACATTCGTTAGTTATATGACCAAAGGTATTATGAAATTTACAATACTTTCGATCTTTTATTTCACGGGTCTTTAAAAGCTTATGATCATCTGACAACTCTAACTGCTTATCCTTAAGCAATATGTCAAATATTTGGTCGGCTTTGATCACGTCAAATGTGTATACTTTCTTATTGACAAAGGGAATTCTCTCCCTGGCCCTAGCAGGCTTTAAGGCTTGGCATATATAAGGTGGACCATTTTTCAATTCGATATAATCTACCTCATATTCCTCTGAATTATTATCTTCCTCGTCGGAATCACTACATCCAACAAAATTAATCTTTTCTCTTTTGAGAAATTTCTTTTGCTTGAAAACCTTTTCGGCTTTCAGTTGTTCGATTTGTCAAACTTTATCTCCCAACTGGGCAAGATCAATTAGATGTTGGTTGATCAATTTCTTTCTAGTGTAATAGTCTAAACCTCTGGCAGTAATCTTTATTGTTTCTGCCTCAGGGATATGGGTGAAGCAACGACTCCTCATCTGACGGAATCGGGCAAGGTAGTCATCGATAGACTCATTATTCATTTTCCTTATGCCAAACAAGTCTATCAACCCGACCTTTAGGTCACCCCTGAAGAATTGATCATGAAAACTTCTCTCTAATTGATTCCAGGAGTGTATAGAATTGGGTCTCAAGGTTGAAAACCAAGAGAAAGCGTTTTTCGTCAAGGAACTTGGGAAGAATCTCATCTTGAGGCCTTCTTCTAGTGCAAAGTCTCCTATTTCGATAGTGTATCAAGCAATATGTTCCACTGTCGACTCACCGCTCTCCCCCGAGAACTTTGACAACTTCGGCATTTTCACTTCTCTAGGCATTTCTGCCTGTTGTACCCAATCTGGAAACGTGGAAGCGAAGTATGGCTGGTTGGCATAACCAATATTGAAGTCACATCTATTCAACGCTTGTTCCACTACTTGGTTCACGTTTTGATTTAAGACATTTTGTCTTATTGCTCCTAAAGGACCTTGGTTTGCGATCACGTACTCATCCTCCCCTGGTTGGAGAATATGGACGTTGCCATGTCTCAAAGGGATCTGACGTCGCGGTCGTCGAGGAGGCTCTTCCTCATCTAAGTCTATCATTTCCTGTTGGACATTTTGTGGTTCATTCTGGGGTGGATTGTCACCCCTTCTACCCCTATTAGGATTCCGGTTGTCCTCCGAGGTCATAACACCCAGGGCTTGGTACAACCTTCCAATCTCCAATGCCAACGCATTACACGCGTTACTGGTATTGTTCATCACTGGGGTAATTACGGTCCCTATTTGTTGGGTCATATGGTGTATCATATCTATGTTGCTAAGATCCATTTGATGTCGAACATTTGCCAGTGAGGCTTGTGTCAGACCAACAATATAAGACGGCGCTTGCCTTACTGGTGACACCGGGGGTTGGAGCGTTGGGCGCTCCTGTCGAATAGAGGTCATAACCATAGACCCTGTTACCCCCATACCTTGAGTAGGGACTTGCCCTCCAATCACCAAAGGCCCATGCTGGCCAGACGGACCAGCAGGTATTCCATTGGGATACGGTGTCATCCCATTTGGATATGGCATGTAACATTGAGGGTTTAAATTTGGATTGTAAGGGACAGACCCAAAAGGCATCCCATACACAGGTTGTTGCAAAGGCTGGGTAGTTCCCCTTGGATTCGTCGAGTTGATAATACTGTTTGGGGATAATCCTGTACCCTGCATGGCAACTGTTTGTAAGGTTGGTGAATTTGGTGCTGGGAGTGATACAGGAGGGACATGGTCATGGAGATTATCCGTTTGTGTCGCTTGTATTCCCTCTACACCAGTTTGATTATTTTCAGGATTTGTAGTGGTCGCAGCAGACACAGGGGAAATGTCCACTGTCGATGCAGCCGCATTTGTGTTGTTTACGGTAACATTTGTTGCACTACTCATGTTTTCAGAAGTATGGGAAATTGATGAACTATCTATCACTTTCCCTCTTCCCTGGAGCATACAAATAATTTGTATGGAAACTGAAAAATAGTGACACTTTACGAGTTACTTTTAACTCGTCCTACTGGGCGTGTCAATTTGTTAACGTGGTTTTTTGGTTCCTGACCAAAATTCCTTTGTGACAAATAATTGAAGATCAAACGAGTGTGGGACCTACGAGTTATGCAGTAATCTCGTCAAAAGTATGCTAGTTTGAGGGTAACGTCTGCCAAGTACAAGTTCGACAACTTAGTCAACTATGGGAATATACTGGCAAAGACTTAATGCTAAGTTAATAAAAATCATACATAAAGTATTGTCAATATTGGTACTTGACAATAAAACTGTTTACTTTGAAAATATGGTTTGAATTTGAAAGAAAAGAACAGTTTCTTAATAGAAAATAACTGCCTAATTATACTAAATATACAATGAAAAGAACAGAAGCTTAAAAGGGAAATTAAGTAAAATAGGATCTAAGTAATACTACTTACGAAAATTAAATGAACTTAAAGGAAAAACATAAAAGAGATGCTAGAAATAATGAAGAACAAGTGAAAAACTTAAATGAAACAATCCAGTATTGCACTGGGTTTTCACATAGTATTGAAATAAGAAAGATGGAGGGAGTGCTTGAATGTAATTCGTCAATCTGCTTTGAGTTTGAGATGTGTAGGATGTGTATCCAGTAACCGACCCCATTTACATTGTGTTTATAAGTATTTATAGGCAAATGAAGTAACTACCTATTACTAACTTCCTATCTTAATGGCCGCCATGTATCTTGCCAGTTTTCTAAACTTTAAATTTAAACTGTTTGTCAAACAACTTTGACAACTGCTCAATTTCTTGAACTGCTCCGTGTCAACTTGATTGTCTTCGACTGTCTGACTGTTTGACAACTTGTCTTGCTACTGCCTTATTATTCTTCGGGACTTAGCCATTTTTCACACTTCTTTAAACGTTTGGCAACTCTTCTTAATACTTTGTCAAAAAGCTTGGTTGCCAACTTATCCCTTCTGCCGACCCGTATTTTCTTGTCAACCAAATATTTTCAACACTTATAAAATATTGGTCATTCTTCTGATTCCTTCGTCGGCCTATTGAAATAACATCCGTCAAGAATTTGAGTTTTCAACCTTAACACACACTCTCTCTCTCTCTCTCTCTTTTCTTTTTTTAGCAAGGTACGCAAAAGCATCACTGTAAAAAGAGAGATCACAACTAGGTTGGCACCTCAAAACTTACCAATCATTTGCAGCACACCCAAATTTATTTAAAATAATAAAAAGAATGCAAAATCATAGGGGGACCAAACCAAAACCCATGCATAGAAAAGAAATAATCATTTAAATCTAAAGAAAGGAAGATTTTTTTTAAGAAGGCAAAAAGTTAACACTAATAAGAGTACAAGGGGTAATCAAAAGCTCATATACAAGGATGATACAACCTGGCAGAAATGTCAAAGCTATAAGTGATGCAACAGTAAATACAAACCAGCACAACTAACTAATTTAGGCTTACACACGTCCGCCCACTTAACCCAAGCGATCTTCTTGCTTCCGATGGCACCACCCGACAAAAACTCCCCTCTGTAGTCTGATAATAGCCTTTCAAAACTTAGTTGGCATTTTCATAAAGGACAAGAAGTAGATCGGGATGAAATTGACAACCGAATTTAGTAACACAATCCTGCCACCCAGAGACAATAATTTATTCTTCCAGGAGCTCAACCTCTTAACAAGATAATCAATCATCGGCTGCCAGGTAGAAGCCCTCCTTGTATTTGCACCAATAGGCAACCCAAGATACTTAAAAGGAATCCCATCCACCTTACAATTCAAGAAACCCAAAGCTGAACGCAAGAAAGGCTCCTATACGTTCACCCCCATCAGACTGCTCTTGTGATAATTCACCTTCAAATCTGACACCAACTCGAAGCATCTCAGAGCAGACTTCATAACCCACAGGTTTTGATCAAAAGCTTCTCCAATGAGGATAATGTCATCTACATAGTGCAGATGAGAGAAAATCACATATGAGTTGCACACCTTGAAACCTTCGAACTTTGCAAGAGACACCCTTCAATAAACCACTTAGCCCTTCTGCAACTAACAAAAACAAGAAAGGGGCAAGGGGATCCCTTTGCTTTAGCCCCCTTTATAAGACTAAATCAATTGTGATTAAAGTTTTCTAAGATAAAGCTTGGTGCTAAGTCCCACCAAGTGAAACGATGGTTATTAATGCCATAATTTGCCAACTTATATGCACATGTATTTCCTTCTCTGAAAGTATGTGGAACACCAAATTGTAGCAGAATCACATTGTAGCCAAAGCCTAAACCATCCTTTTTGAAATGTTAATTCAATAGATTTCATGGCTTCTAATAACTCTGCTTTAAGAGAGAAGGATGTTCCAATAAATTCTGCAAATTAAACAACCAAGAATGGTCCCACTTGAATCTCTAAAGATCCCACCACATGCAGCTAAACTCGGATTACCTCTTGAAGCACCATCCAAATTAACTTTGATCCAACCACATAGAAGCTTATATATGCCAGTTTGCTTGAGTAATTGAAGGAGCCTTAGGAGGATGAACAATAACTAAGAAGTGCTTCAGGACTCTAAATTCATCAACTGAAGGTGATGCTTATCATTTGAAGTATTCCCTGATAAAGCAATGCTTGCAGAAATTAGATGAATAGTTCTTTTGAATGTGATTAATTTGTCATTGAATCTGGCTTGTTTTCTATCATTCCAAATGTAGCAGAAAATATGAACAATGGAAGATAATATGACATCCTTGATTTGACCACTGCAGGATTTATCACAGATATTCATAACTGAGTAGATGTTGGACAAATCGATATGAATATGCAGAATTCCACCGAACCAAGACCAGATGGCAGCAACATAGTTACTAGAAAGAAACAAATATGAAGAGGATTCCATATTTGAGCAACACAGATTGCAAACCAAAGCCAATACACGACCTCTACGCTGCAGATTATCATCTGTTGGAAGTTTATTTTGAAGAAGTCTCCATAAAACAAATGACTTTGAGGGAGGAATTTCAGAATTCCAAATCTATTTGCCCCAAGAAACAATCTGTTTGGAGGGGTTCAAAAATGAATATGTTGCCTTAAAGCTCAAGCAACCATCCTGAGAGTTAGACCAGACTAACTGATCCTATGTTGGCTCTATTGGGATAAAAGTTTGCTTGATTTCACCATATACAGCTGGGAATCTAGTTGCAAAAGAGGTAAGAATTGACCAAGCATGATTCAGAATAAAGTCTTGGACAGTGGCTTAGAGGGAGGAGCACACCACTTCAGGGATATCTAATCATTCAGATAAAGGCTTAGAGATCTCTTATTACCTGAACCAAGCTACCATCAAGGATAGTGTTGAAGAATTGCCTCACACCTAGCCAAACTGAGGATTTTGCATAATGACCAACAAGCCTGTTATTTCTCAGGAACCTAGCTTTTATTTGTCAAAAAAAAAAAAAAAGGGACCTAGCTTTTAAAAGCATAGCCCATCGATTCTTGGAAAAGTACATTTCCCAGCAAAGCTTTAGCATGGAGGCTTCATTTATTTCTAGCACAAGTATAGGAATTTGGTTTTATACTTTTTTTTTTTTTTTTTTTTGAACCAATTTGATTTCATAGTTAATAACATCTCTCTCATAATTTTATGGTGTCTGATATTTTCAATAATTAATATTTCCATATAAAGAGATATCAGGGACACACAAGTCATTCCTGATCAGTGAAATGCACTCTTCCAACAATGGCAGCAATAAAGAACATGTGTCGTGAAGTGAAGATGCTAAAAGAGATGGTGGTGTGAGAAATGGTGAGGGAGGTGTGAGTGAAGTTTGACTGAAAATTGTGGGGGGGGTGGGGGGGGTGGGGGGGAGGGTGGATGGTGAACGGTGGTGATGTAACATGAGTTAAGGGTATTTATGGAAAACACAATTTTAAAAAGTTGACAAGGTATCTGAAGAAAAAAAAAGGTGTCAATAGAAACACCCTTAACTTTTCTAGATTTTGGACTGAATCTCTAACCGTATTATTTCACGTGTATTTTACATGTTCTTGGGATAAAATTAATTAGTGTGTTTGTGTTAGTTACGAAAAATTATTATTTTAATAATTGATTATATGCATAATATATTATTTTTATAATCAATTATAATATAATTAATTTTATGTTTGGATGTGTTTGTTGAAAAAATGATTTAAAATAGTCTATTTCATTTGGTTACGTAAAATAATCAATTTTATATAGTAAAATAAAAAAGTATAAAATTATTCGTATAATTTAATAATATTTGTTTTGACAGTAGTTTTGCATGAGTGAAATGAAAAGAATGTTATTGATTTCAAATAATATAACAATTTTTTAAATAAGCTTCAAATTTCAAACTTCAAACTTTAAACTTCCCTAAAACTTTCTTTTTTCATATAAACAACTATTTTGCAATTTAACCAGTTTACCTAAATATGGTACCAGTTTCTACTTAAAAAATAGGCTTTTACCACGACACAACATCTTTGTATAATTTGTTAATATTTGTTTAATAATTAGTTTTGCCGGATTAAAATCGAAACAATCTTATTGGTTTCAGTTTTCTAAAAAAATTTACCTTATCAAGAAATCACTTTTTTGCTTGTGAAATATATTTTTTCCCCCTAATTTAATCGAGTTTGTCAAATATATCAAATATTAAAAATTGCGAATTTAACCGAATGAAAGTTCCAATTGAGTAAGCCATCCACGATCTCTTTTGCTTATTTATCTTCATTTACTCCTCAAAGGTGACAGAGAAAGTCAATTTACTTCACAAAAGAAAAATATTGCATAATTATAAATACAACCAAACCTAAACCTCATTGTCAGATGCCTTCCCTAAATGCTTTCATTCAGAAGAAAAAAATGTGTGTGTGTGTCTTTCTTTCTTTGTTTTTTTTTTTTTTTTTGAGACGGGGAGGGGGTACATATGCTTCTAAGTTCTATGTCCAAAGGGTAATACTAATACCTACATATTCTTCTGAGTTAATGGGAATCTCCACCACCGCTTCCTATGAGAAACTGTCTGTTGGGGGAGAAAGAAATATTACCATCAGATTTGTAAAGGCAAAGACAAGAAAACACAATTAATCAAGGTCATGTCAGTGAAAACTAAAGCTAATATACTGAGACACAGAAAATATTTAACCATGTAATAGAAATAAAGTTATTTTATTATTATATGAACTCCTCAATATTTTTTGAGACAACAAATATGATTTCCTATTATTTATAGTTACTACTTGTGCATCATTCTATTGACAATGAAAAACCATGACATCAATAGAGGCGCTAAAATCTGGCGTTGGAGGGAAATACATGCAAAAACAAAGTGACACAAAACTAATGAGCTTGGTAACTTTACCACCACCGTTTTTAACGGCTGCTACACATCACTATCAAAACTATTAATAATATCTTAACAGTAACCAAACCATTTCATTGTTATTTCCTACATAATATTATATTAAGCGTCAAAAAGGGTTCAATAAACAACATTGACTAGTTTACAAGTTAAATTTATACAATCGAACTCCATGATGAATCTAAGCCTGACAATTACAATCTGTTAGTTGGTGTCTCAAAAATTCAGTTACAAGCCAAGGCATCCATTGGAGGGAAAATCAGTTATGACAGTTGCAACCATAACTGATTTTCTGTTGCAACAGATTCGGATGGATCAGATCTTGAGCAGACTTGGAGCTGAAGTTTCTTCTATATATATACATAGGCCTAGCTTATGCAAGTAGAAAGATATAGAGAGATTGAGATATTGCATACTTGTATATTCTGAAACTTGTGAGAATAAAAGAAAGAGTGCTAGAATGATCAAGGGGTGTGTGAAAAATAGAGGGTTGCAAGGCTGGGAAAACTTCTTGTTTCTGTTTCTTCGACAGTAGGTAGAAGAGGCCAAGAATTTAGTCTATTTTGCATAACTTGATCTTGTACTTGATTTCAATCATCATAGTGGATATCGTTTTGCTCTCTCCCCGTGGATGTAAGCCCCACCGGCTGAACCACGTAAATTCTTGGTGTGATTCCTTCCTTTCCTCTTCACTCTGCTGGTTTTTCTTGGTTCTGTTTTGTTCATATCTTGCACTGCTGTGTTTGTTTCATTGTTTTCAGTTTGTATAATCCACAACAAGTGGCGCCGTCTGTGGGAAGGAACAGAAGGGTGAAAGAACAAAGATTTCAGCATGGGTTCTACAAGGTTTGATATAGAAAAGTTCTCTGGATCGAATGATTTTGGTCTATGGAGAATAAAGATGCAGGCTGTGCTGGTGCAACAAGGCCTTGGAGATACTTTGAAGGGAGAAGCTACACTTCCTTTAACACTTACTGCAGCAGAAAGAAGGGAGTTGATCGATAAGGCAAGAAGCATAATTATCTTATTCCTTGGAGACAAACCTCTCAGAGAGGTTGCAAGAGAGCCTACTGCAGCTGCACTTTGGCTCAAACTTGAGTCTCTCTACATGACCATGTCTGTGGCAAATCGTTTGTTCCTTAAGCAACAACTCTTCTCATTCAAGATGAGTGAAGACAGACCTGTAGCAGAGCAGATTGCAGACTATAACAAGATTCTTGATGATCTTGAGAATCTTGAGGTAACAATGGATGATGAAGACAAAGCACTAATTCTGCTGAGTGCTTTACCAAGCTCCTATGAACATTTCAAGGATGCAATTCTGTTTGGTAGAGATCAAACAATTACTCTTGATGAAGTTGAATCATCCATAAGGACAAAGGAATTTCAAAAGAAGCATGAAGCCAAGACAGAAGGAAAAGCAGAAAGCTTGAATGTTGTAAGAGGCAGACATGAAAGAAGGAATGGAAAGCAAGGCAAGCATAGATCAAAATCAAAGAATCAAGACAAATCCAAGTATAAGTGCTTCCATTGTCACAAGAAGGGTCACTTCAAGAAAGAGTGCCCTGAGAGGAAGAACAAAGGAATAAAGCCATCTCAACTGTCAGGTGATGCAACTATTGTTTCCTCGGGTTATGAGTCTTCTGGTTATGAGTCAGCAGAGGCCTTGGTGCTGTCAGACTCAGAATCAAGAAAGGATTGGGTGCTTGATTCCGGATGCACCTTTCATATGTGTCCAAGAAAGGATTACTTTGAGTCTCTATGCCTACAAGATGGTGGAGCAGTCTTGCTAGGGAATAACAAGCCATGCAAGGTCCAAGGATCAGGTACAATTCGTCTAAAAATGTTCAATGAGAATGAGATAGTGATCTCAGGAGTGAGGTATGTGCCTGAACTGAAAAGAAATTTACTTTCAATAAGCATGTTTGATAACCTAGGCTATACAACTAACATTGAATAAGGTATGCTTAAAATCTCTATGAATGATAGAGCAGTAGCTAAAGGCATAAAGAGAAATGGATTGTACATATTAGATGGTGCCACTATTATTGCACAGGCAGCAGTAGCTAGTCATACTTATCATGATAAATCAAAGTTGTGGCACATGAGGCTTGGACATGTAAGTGAAAAGGGCTTGATAGAATTAAGTAAACAAAACCTTCTAAATGGTGACAAGGTACACAAGCTTGAATTCTATGAACACTGCACTTTAGGAAAAGCACATAGGGCCAGTTTTAAAACTGGACAACACACTACAAAATCAATCTTTGAGTATCCTCACTCAGACCTTTGGGGTCCAGCTAGAACAATGACTCGTGGAGGTGGATCTTACTTCCTGTCTATTATTGATGATTACTCTAGAAGGGTTTGGATCTATATACTTAAAAATAAGAGTGATACCTTTGAAAAATTCAAGGAATGGTACACTCAAACAGAAACTAAAACAGGTGCTAAACTGAAATATTTAAGGACTGACAATGGCCTGGAATATCTTTCAGAGCAATTTGGTAAATTCTGCAGGAGTGCAGGTATTCAAAGGCACGGGACAGCTGCAGGAACTCCACAACATAATGGCTTGGCAGAGAGGATGAATAGAACAATCCTGGAAAGAGTGAGATGCATGCTATTAAGTGCTGGACTTGCAAAGAGCTTCTGGGGTGATCTTTGTCAGAATAGTTTTGCATATCTCATAAAAAGAAGTCCATCTTCTGCAATAGGGTTCAAAACCCCTGTAGAAATGTGGAGAGGCAGACCTGCAGACTACTCAAACTTGAGAATTTTCGGTTCATTGGCCTTTTCTCATGTCAAACAGGACAAACTTGCAGCAAGGGCAATAAGGTGTGTGTTTATTGGTTACCCTGCTAGCATAAAAGGATACAAACTGTGGAGATTAGAACATGGTGAACCTAAGTGCATAATCAGTAGAGATGTAGTCTTTGATGAGACTAGGATGGCCATGCTTACAAAGGATCAGTCAACTACACCTGAAGCTGCATCAGATAATACCCAAGTTGAGGTGGAGTTATCCACAAGCCGAGCCATGACTCAAACTGCACAAGAAGAAACAGAACTAGAGCAGCATCAAGTTCCACCAGTGGCAAATGATTACAACTTGGTCAGAGATAGAGCAAGAAGAAATATAGTTCCCCCAAGAAGATTTGGTCAAGCAGATCTTATATGCTATGCTCTAAGCATTGGAGAGGAAGCTCAAGAAAATGAACCAAGCAACTTTACGCATAAGAATAAGTGAAAACAAAGTGCAGAATGGTGGAGGGCAATGGAAGAAGAGATGAAATCCCTTGAACAAAACAAGACTTGGTCTCTAGTTGATCCACCAAAGGGCAAAAGAATAATAGGCTGCAAATGGATATTCAAAATGAAGGAAGATACTCAGGATGCAAACAAGGTCAGATTCAAGGCAAGACTTGTGGCAAAAGGGTTCTCTCAAATTGAGGGCATTGACTATAATGAAATCTTCTCTCCTATAGTCAAACACTGCTCAATAAGGATCCTACTTGCCTTGGTTACTCAGTTTGATCTGGATCTAGAACAGCTAGATGTCAAAACTGCATTCCTTCATGGAAATCTAGAGGAAACTATATATATGCATCAACCCGAGGGCTTTGACAAATGCAAGGATAAGGTGTGCTTATTGAAGAAATCTCTATATGGCCTAAAACAAAGTCCTAGGCAATGGAATAAGAGATTTGATGACTTCATGGTGAAGATGAACTTCCAAAGAAGCAGCTATGACAGCTGTGTATACACCTTCAAAGAGGATGGAGAAGTGATCATCTACTTACTCCTTTATGTAGATGATATACTTCTTGCAAGCTCTAGAAGATCAGAAATCAAAAGGATAAAGGATCAATCAAGACCGAATTCGAGATGAAAAGAACTTGGAGAGGCCAAGAGGATCCTTGGCATGGATATCACCAGAAACAGGAAGACTGGAGAGCTTCTGCTGTCTCAGCTAGGATACATGCGAAAGGTGATTAGAAAATACAGAATGCATGAGTCTAAGACAGTTGGAACTTGACACGGACTCGGCAAGTGTACCGGTTCGTTGCAAGTAATAAAACGGTAAGACCGGTTATCGTCCTCAGGGATCGTGGACAATTACCACTTCGCAAATTAGACTACTATCTAGGCGATCAACTTTTGGAGTGAAGGTAGCTCTATCATCTAACAAGCAAACAAGAATAAAATATTTTTTTGTTCTTTTTGGAATTTTTATCAAACAGTTAGAATGCGACGCAAAATGTGAATAACAATTAGATAGAATTGTTAGGGTTAGACTAAGCTAATCCTCCCTTGATTGTTATGAAATGATAACTAACACAGTTCCTACTTCACTTATGACAATCGAATCTTTTCTAATATACTCAAACCATAATGTCTTAGGTGGAATGAGCCTACAATCCCAAATTAAACCCTAATGTCTTAGGTGGATTAATCAGAGAAATTGCATTAAGAATAAAGATTCATAAGATTGCAAGCAGCCAACACCTATGTCTAGATTCTTGGACTACTTGGCATATGATTCATGAGCATGCTTTAACATCAACCTTTCAATTGTCTATCAAAGCAACTAATCATTCCTAAAATGATCAAGCCTAGGAAAGCATTAAGCATAGAATCATACACTCATAAAGAAGAAGGAAATTGTATTATAATCAAGTCATTTTACAACCAAGTTCAGATAAGCAATAATCTAACCCCAACAAAGGGGAGTTTAGCTACACATAATTGAAGATAAAACAAAAGAAAGAGTTACAGAGATGAACAAAGGAGAGAGCTCCATAGAATGTTGCCAAAGAACCCACAAAGCAGAGAGAGGATCTGTTTTTAGGGTTTTCTCCGGATCCCTTTTCTCATTCCGCCCGGATGTTCTTTTATAACTCGTGGTCCGTCACTGCCGTGGATAAACCATCACGGCCCGGCCGTGGCGGGTTTGTCTCTTGCGATTCCGCAAAATCACTCTCTCGCATGGCGAGCCTTTCTTCGCCACGCGAGCCAACTTTTTCATGCCGTGATCTCCATCACGCCAAGCCGTGATGGATTCTCGACTTGTGGTTGTTTTTGGGTCACGGTAGTGAATTACATCACGGCTAGGCCGTGATCGATTCCCGACTTTTGGAGGTCCGCACATCGGTCTCGCGTGGCGAGCTAACATTCGCGTCGCGAGCCATTTTTTTCACGCCCGTGATCTCCATCACGACCAAGCCGTGATCGATTCGACTTTTGGTGGTTTTGGGTCACGGCCGTGATAGCCATCACGGCCGGCCGTGATGTGACTTCCGACTTTTGCCCCCTTTTTCTTCGTTTTGGTCTTCTCTTCATCTCAGCTTCCTCATGGCTAAATCTTGGGCATTTAATCATAAATCCCTGCAAAACAACACACAATACCACCTTATCCGTTCCAAAGGAAAAACTAAACAAAATCCAACTAAAATGGCCTAACTATATGCAAATGCATGCAGAAATGTACATGGAAAATGAGGTGAAATCACACTCATCAGAACTCCACTAGGACAACTTGATAAACTGTCAGTTCAGCAAGGGCCGAAAACAGAAGGAGAAAGGCAAGAGATGACATCAATTCCATATGCAAATGTTGTTGGCAACATCATGTATGGAATGGTGTGCTGCAGGCCAGATTTGGCCTATGCAGTGAATGTGGTGAGCAGATTCATGGCAGACCCTGGACCAACTCATTGGAAGGCTATGAAGTGGATACTAAGGTACCTAAATGGCACTCCAAATTCTAGACTTCTGTTCAAAAGAAGAAGTTCTCCTGCTAAGGATGTGATAAAAGGATATGTAGATTCTGATTATGCTGGCAACATTGACACTAGGAAGTCACTCTCAGGATACATATTCACAATCTTTGGCACTGCAATGAGTTGGAGATCAACCTTACAATCAGTTGTAGCTCTGTCCACCACTCAAGCTGAATTTATTGCTCTTACTGAGGGTGTGAAGGAAGCAATATGGTTAAAAGGAATTGTTGGTGAACTTGGCATAACACAAGACTGTGTTACCATCTACAGTGATAGCCAAAGTGCTATTCACCTTTCAAAACATCAAGTATACCATGATAAATCCAAACATATTGATATTAAGCTTCATTTTATAAGGGATGTAATTGAGGCAAAGGAAGTCCTTGTTGAGAAAGTTTCAACAGAAGACAATCCAGTCGATGCCTTAACCAAGTCCCTACCCTTATCCAAGTGCAAGCATAGCTTGGACTTGATTGGTTTTCAGTAAGAAGATGAAGATTGGTGAGAGAGCAAAGCTATCGAACTATGATTGAATGGATTTAGAGACAAGGTGGAGAATTGTTAGTTGGTGTCTCAAAAATTCAGTTACAAGCCAAGGCATCCATTGGAGGGAAAATCAGTTATGATAGTTGCAACCATAACTGATTTTCTGTTGCAACAGATTCGGATGGATCAGACCTTGAGCAGACTTGGAGCTGAAGTTTCTTCTATATATATACATAGGCCTAGCTTATGGAAGTAGAAAGATATAGAGAGATTGAGATATTGCATACTTGTATATTCTGAAACTTGTGAGAATAAAAGAAAGAGTGCTAGAGTGATCAAGGGGTGTGTGAAAAATAGAGGGTTGCTAGGCTGGGAAAACTTCTTGTTTCTGTTTCTTCGACAGTAGGTAGAAGAGGCCAGGAATTTAGTCTATTTTGCATAACTTGATCTTGTACTTGATTTCAATCATCATAGTGGATATCGTTTTGCTCTCTCCCCGTGGATGTAAGCCCCACCGGCTGAACCACGTAAATTCTTGGTGTGATTCCTTCCTTTCCTCTTCACTCTGCTGGTTTTTCTTGGTTCTGTTTTGTTCATATCTTGCACTGCTGTGTTATTCCTGGTACTGCTGTATTTGTTTCATTGTTTTCAGTTTGTATAATACACAACACAATCAAGTATCAACTTTTGTTATACGGTTTTCTATGAATAATTTTTAAACATTTCAGTGGTATAAACAGCATTTGATACTTTGTATTGTCAATGAATTATAATTATCTTAAATACTAAACAGCATTCATCACTGATTTTTCCTCTGTTGTGGAAAGATAGCCAGTAGTCCAAACTAAACCCGCCCCAAAAAAAATAGGTACGCAGCTCTTTTTGGCCGAGGACACGAGGCAGGGGTTTAGATGGCTATTTTGACCTCTGTAATCCGAACTGGATTCGAATCCTCTCTTCTTCTTTTTTTCTTTCAAATTTGATTTTATTTCTTTCTCTATCGTAACAAGAGCGAAAACATGAGAGAAAAAAAGGAGAGAATCTAAATCCAAAAACATGTGGGTAATAGGTAACTGAGGCTTCTTAATGACAGTCTACATTATTTTTTTTTTCTTCGGGTTGGTGAAGAGGGATATATATCCTAGGATGTACTGTTATAATGAATGAGTACACCATATCGTGTTTATGGGCAACTAAGAATGACCTATAGCAAAAGTTGTTGAGGAGATTATCCATAATTTTTGCCTCATAGATTTTGCCGAGTCAATTTTGGTTCCAAATTAGAAAACATTATAGCTCAATGTCAATGAATTTAGGCAATGTTGAAACCAAAACGGCCCTGACCTAAGCTTATCACATTCCATATCTATGTCACCGTACCAAGAGTCCAAGACAAGATATCAGAAATCCTATTTTATAGATTTTAAATAAAAAATAAAAAAAGAAAATACACTTTAAAAGGCCAGTTTTTTGGAATTCAACCATTTGTGTCTAGAACTGCTACAGTTTAGTTCAGATCAGATGCAAAAAGACAGATAAAACCTAGGTAGCACTCAAAATGAATACAGAAATCTATGTCAAAACACTTTTCTAGTAAGTTTTAATTTTTAAAGCACAAGTGGATCTTGCTATATCAGATCTCAGTGATAGATCCAAGTGAGAAGCACATAAAACTATAAAAGGGGACGCCACTTCAACCTCAATAAACAGTTTTTTTTTTTTCTTTTAATCCAACCAGCAACATTCTTCAGCTTTAATTTCATAAGGTAGAATGGGAGACATGAAGCACATTTCTTTCAATCACAACAATCCCAAGGGAGACATGTATCTAAAAAACACAAGTGAACAAAATATTACCCTGAAGTTTTAAACTAAAAACAGATTCATTAGAAACAATTTATTTATATTGCACAGAGCACAGGGATAAGAATAGAAAATAGTATAAACATTACACAAGACTAGACAAGAAGAAATAATACATTTGGATACTTCCAATTAATTATCATTACGTATTCATGTAACCTCCTAATATTAATTTATCACTTCAACTCCTAACTTTGCAACATTGCATAGCAAACCACTTCCCAAGTGGCGGCTTCAACAATCACAAGATTTTGTTATGCCTTAACCTGATGACATAATTGTTTCTCTATGCATACAACAAAGTCACCATACCATCAACACCACAAGGGGTAGTTCCTAAATTAACTCATTTTGTGATGTGAAATACCAATAATATCAACTAATTAAGTTCCTAATTCCATTTTTTGAAAATCTTAACAACATACAATAACTAAACCATGCACAAAGGCTCACCAGCTGCAAAAGAATGCTTGGAGCTGTTGATTTTGTGGAGCTGAACTTGAGTTTCCATGAAGAGCTGCAACCTTTGGTACTCCAACTCCACCATTTGCCTCTGCTTCTGTGCCTCCACTCTCTCATATATCTCTCCAAATCTCTCAATGGCAACTGCTACCTCTTTGTACCCAAATTCAAAAAGTACGAAAAGATCAAACAACTCCGATAAACCCGTGGGCTGAGACAATTTTTGAGTTGTTTGATTAACGATCGGGTTTGGGGGGGAAGATAACATGTTATGGGCTTGGTTTTCAGTTGGATGATATTAGATGGGGCTGCTACCTATACCCCAAACATGCTCCATTCATCCCCACGCATCTTTTAAAATACTTTTTATTATCAAAATATTCTTAAGTTAAAAAAAATTATCTATTCCACCCCTTCTTTTCTCAATCTCGATCCACCCCTTTCTCTCTATCATCTCTACTGAAGATGTGTGAAATGAGACACCTTTTGCTTCGTCGTTCTGCTTTCTTTCTTCTCTTTTTTTTTTTCTACATTTTCTGACAATTAGTTATCGGAATGCTTTATTTTGTTTTTGGTTAATTGTTGGAAACACAAAACTTGGAAAAAAAAATCCGACAATTAGTTGTCAGATGTAATTAGAGGTGGCAAGTAATCCGATGTGGATTCGGGCTTTATCGGACTGAATTTAAAAGGCTCAATTTTAATTCGGGCTAAAATAAAGCTGTCCTAACCCGACCCTATGCAGGCCGGCTCGATTCTTTGTTCAAATTTGCATTTTTGCTCCTAACGACATTTATTAATGCCCATTTTCTTTGACCAGTGTTTTTTTTTTTCTTACTCTAGTCATTTAGCTAATTTTAAATGTTGAATTCTACGCTTCTTATATATGAATATTGTCCATCCACCTTTCTCTTAATCACCTTTAGTGCCCCCTTTAGTTATTCTATTTGTGACGTATATGAATATACCTTATGTGCAAACAGTGCAAATGTCATTTTCAACGTCAATATTAAGGTCTTTCTGAGACGTATACTCGTATAGGGATCAAGCTTGTTTGGCAATTTTTAAAAAAAAATTCATATATTTTTTCATTTTTGAGAAAATAAAATAATTACAAATTAAGATATATAAAATTATTCAGACTGCCCGAGCCCGGCAGGGCTAGCCCACTTCAGGTTCAGGCTCCATTAGGTAGGGTCAAAAATATCCGGGATTAATTCGGGCTCAAATATCATATCACAAACTCTGATTTTTCGAGTTTATTCGGCCGGGCAAAGTCGGACCAGCCCATTTTTCCAACTCTAGAGCTAACAATTATATATTCCCACGATTAATTGTCGAAAAGACAAAAACATGAATATAACTCCTCAATGGTGTTAAGTGTTGCATATTCTGGCAAAAATTCTTGAAATAAGATGTTCCGACATTTAATTGCCAATAGGTAAAATAGCTTGCAAGATCATGAAAAACCAACCATGACCAACGAAGAGGGGTCGAGAAAGGTAAGCAATGTTACCCATTCATCACAATCCTACGAATACACAGTGATTTGTGTGTGGATCTGTACATAAACGTGTTTTGTGTGTAGGATGTGGTGGAGGAGTTTGGAGAGGAAGGAAGAGATGCACATAGGAAGGGGTGTGAACCAGAGGAGGAAGATAGGAAGGTTAGGGGGCGGGGTGGGTGCGTTACAGAAGAGATGAAAAGAGGAAGGGGTTGGGGGTGCGGTACACAAGATAAATGAAGGGGAAGGGACTTTGAAAATTACTGGGGTAAAATATTCATTTCACACTTGAAAATAAAAAATCTGTGGGTGGATGGAACATGTGTGGGGATGTAAGTAGCAACACCTATTTCTATGGGTTCATGTTCGAGGGATGTTAAGAAACGACAAAACTGTACAGTTTAACTCTGTTTAGGACTTATGCAATTTACCAAATTTTATAAGATTGTCCTTACAAAACTTAGTTATAGTATTACCATCAAATACACCTATGTTTAAATGTCATTTTGCATTCACACCTCTAGATCATATCATTGTTGTCCCACGGTAGAAGTCACCCTAATTTAAAAACAGGGGCTTCATATTTGTGTCATGAACTCATACCTTCCTCCAGACATGTGTCATACTTGCCTTTATATAGGTAACCAGGGCAAGTTCTATGGTGGACCTGTTTCATGGTGGTTCACGGTGGACCATAACTTCTCACCATTAGATTTAATTGATCCCATAGTAATCTGGTGTACCCTCTTCACTGAATTTATTTTCCTCTTCATTATTCCCTTCCCTCTGTGGCTCCGCTTGATCTGTCCACCTCCGTCGTCCAGGAGAAGGTCGGTCAGATGGTTGAGCGTCACCAGAATCTCGTCGAAGAAGTTATTGTGGGACAGGGGTATAAACGGAAAAGCGAGACGCGGCAATGAAGTTTCTGGTGATGGCGAAAAGTGGCGGCGATGCCACACGGTGGTTCGACACTACGGCGAGATGTAACAGAGTTGACCACCGCAAAGCGTCACAGGAACTTCGTCGCGTGACCACGCCTAGCCGCCTTCCTCCATCACCGCTGCAACGGTCTTAAGTTAGCCCACCGCGCAGCCTCGCCTCCCAGGTCTGTTTCTTTCTCCTACCCAGTCGCAGCCGTCACGCAGATCTGGTGGGTTCACACAGAGAAGGCCCACCACAAAGTCGACGCCTTCAGGAAGCCATTGTACGCGGCGGTGGCACTCTCTCTCTATGTGTCGCTCGCCGGAACAGGGGGAGGAAGTAGGGACCATGGACAGGAATGGTGGACGGCCATGAAAGGGTGTGGAATGATGCACCATAAAACTGGTTCCACATCAATCTAATGGTGCAAACTTCTTGTGCACCATGGTACCGTCTATCAAACCGGTCCACCATAGAACTTGTCGGGTAACCAGTAGTAAGTAAGCGAAAATTTCCAACTTAAGGGGGGGAGGTACCGCGGGAACATACACTGTACAAAACAGACACGGCCTTCGAAGCGTGACTCTTTTTGGATAAAGTTTGAACACAACTCTCGGCTTCTCGCATGGACCACAAAATAAGTGATAATCAAATTCCAATGATGCAATACTTTATCACATGTTCTTCTCAATTATTAGGCTATAGACTACCAGATAGAAGGTTCTTGTTTCTTGGGTTGCGCCAGTTTCATGGGATTTGTTTGGCAATTGGATCACAACTTGGGCGGGTTGCCCTTTATCATGGATTGCAAACCTTTTTGTATTTTTTAATAATGTTAGTGTTAATTTTAGGATTTTTGTTAGTGGCTGAGGTTTAAACCCTCTCTTCTTATCACTATAATCTTTAACCCCACCCAATCACTAAGCCAGCCTTATAGCCCCTTTATTAACTGTGCTGACTTGAAGGACATGGGTCTTATCAAGATTGCAAAAGGGTGTTCCAGGTTGAGAAAGTTACAAGTAGAGGGTTGCAAGCATATCACGAAACAAGGTTTGAGGACTTTGACTTGTTTGCTTCGCAGGACTCTGATTGATGTCAACATTATTTGCTGTTTGAACCTTGATACTACAACATATTTGAGAGCTTTGGAGCCTACAAGGGATCGGATTAAGAGGCTTCATGTAGATTGTGTGTGGAATGGCTTGAAAGACGGTGATAAATTGGGATAGGGTTTTTGTCAATTTTGTCCTCAATTGAGATGAATTTATGGGTTATTTTGGGGGAGTGGAATGGGAGGACTCAAGCTAGAAGACAAGGTAAAAATATAACTATTCATCATCATCATAGGTTGATTGTTCCTTGATGAAAAGAAATGGGAATGGTTACTTGTGCAACAGCTGAGGGAGTCTGCAATATCTTTCTCTTTGGATTGGGGTTGATGATCTGCTGACTCCACTGCCAATGGCAAGGCTGGAGGATTGTCCCAATATGGAAGAGATTCGTATAAGGGTGGAAGGAGATTGCAGGGGAAAGCCAGAACCATCAGATAGTGAATTTGGTTTGAGCATTCTAGCTTGTTATCCTAAGTTATCTAAGATATAACATGATTGTGGCAATACAAGAGGTTATGCACTGACAGCACCACTAGGGCATATGGATTTGAGCCCGTGAGAGAGCTTCTTCCTGAATGGAATTGGCATCGAGTCTAAGGGCATGTTTGTGAGTTGGGAGGAGAAGGGGAGGGGGGTTTGAGAGCAGAAGAAGGGGAAGATCTAGAAACAAGGGTTAAGTTGATTAACAGAGGGTTCTCAAGGTGGTTCACTGAAATCAGACCTTGGACTCAATGCCTGGAGCCAACTGAGAGGTCAGTATGGGTTAAAGTTAAAGGAGTTCCAATTCATATATGGTCAGAGGAAACATTCAAGAGGATAGGTCTTCTTGTGGGAAACTTCATTTCGACTGACATCTCCCACGAGAGACAAGGTGAGATTGGACTATGGGAGGGCTCTGGTAACTACTACAAGTCCAGACCTTATTAACAATGTAGTGGAAATAAAGGTGAATGAAGTTCTATATTCGATTCGGATCATGGAGGAGAATTTCAGTGAAAATCCAATCAGATATGCCTCAGACTGGAAATGCAAATCTACGAATGGGTTTTCCTCTGATGAAGAAGACTCCACCGCTGACAGCGTCTTCGTCGTGCCGAAAATCAATTTGGAGGAGGGAGTCAGGGATGAGGACTTGGAACGGTTGCATTTTGAATTTTCCAATCCGAATTTTGGGAAAACTCGACAACCGAGGAAAAAGCTAGGGGTATAGAGGTTCAAAATAGGGCAGCTAAGGAGTACCTTGGCAGAGCAGGTTGTACGAAGTTTTCTGGAGAAGATGGAAAGAAGTCGTTGTCGGTGGGTCAAAGGGCAGGGGTTTTTGAAGTTAGCCCAACAAAATTAATTGAAGAAGTGGGCCATACAAGGACTAATGTAAAACCAGATTAAGTCATTGGGCTTGGGTGGGTTGGAGGGTACGGATAACAGGAAGGCCCGATTAGTAAGTGAAGATGTCCACGCTGGTGGAAAAAAAGGAGAGTTGGGGAGGGATCGGTTTGTGGGGCTTGGGGCAGAGGACACAAAAATTGGGCTTGATGACATTCACTTGTTGAGTGAAAAGGTGGGCCAAGTAGATGGGGGAGATGGGTCAAGCTCGAACAGCCTAGGGGTGCAGGGGATTGGTGATTGCGGACGTTTGGTGGAGGTGATTAAGTCAAAGTCAGATGCAACGAGGTTAAAGGAGATTGAAAAACAAAATTTGGTATACGACCGTAGAAACAGAAATGAAGGGTACGGCTATAGAGAACCAGAGTTAGGGGAGCATGAATTCATCTTCGATACCAACACAGATTTGGAAACGATCAGAAAAAGGGTCATTGCTGCTGGGAAAAGGCCAATGGTCCAAGTGTTGAAGAATACATTTCCGTCAGTGAGTGACCCAATTTATGAAACTCAAATCAAAGTCACAAACCGTGCAATACTAAGGGCAGAAGTTTACAAAGAAGCTAACAAAATATGGCAGTTGGGCAAGAGGTTGGGAGTAACGGTGTTCAACAGGGAGGATGATATCTTGAACTAGCTAGTTGAAATGGAAATCATGGATAGAGAAGGAGTCCTCAATGTGACTTAATGAGGATTGCCTCATACAATGTAAGAGGGTTGGGGGGGAGAGTGAAGAAAAGGGAAGTCGGAAGTTTAATTAAAAAAGAGAGAGTGGAGTTTATGTGTATTCGGGAAACTAAGATGGAAAATTTTGAGAAGTTCTTGTGTCAGTCTTTGTGGGGTGGAACAGAGGTTGAGTGGTGCTAGAAGAGTTCCTCTGGGAATTCAGGAGGTATGTTGTGCATGTGGAACACTAATTTGTTTGTACAAGAAGAAACCTTCTCTGGCGATGGATATTTGGGGGTGAAAGGGTGGTGGGGTGAGAATACTGATCCTTGCTTCATTTTCAATATTTATTCACCATGCACTTTGGTTGGTAAAACAACTTTGTGGGAAGATCTTTGTGTGTTGCGGGCTAACAACTTGGGTTTTGCTTGGTGTCTGGGAGGTGACTTTAACGCTATAAGGAATGCAGATGAGAGGAAGAGGAATTCTAGTCAGGATATTATAAGGGAAATGCAAGAATTTGATGAATTCTTAGAAAATATGAGGCTGAATGATTTCCCACTTGCAGGAAGGAAGTACACTTGGCATAGGGCGGACGGGTCTTCTATGAGCAGAATCGATAGGTTTTTGCTGTTAGATGAATGGTTGGATAGGTGGGAACATCTATCCCAATGGGGCTTGGAAATGACAGTGTCCGACCATTGCCCTATTCTACTGAAATCATTGGTTAAAAATTAGGGGCCTAAGCCTTTTAGAGTTCTTAATTGTTGGTTAGATCAGAGAGATTTTGGGAAGTTGGGACATAATAAATGGAAGCAGCTAGACATCTCTGGTTGTGGCTACTATGTTCTTAAGGAGAAACTTAAACAGCTAAAGCTAGCATTGAAGGAGTGGAACAAAGGTGTCTTTGGGAAAGTTGAAGACAACATCCAGGGTGTCGTGGAGGAAATAAAAAAGTTAGATGACAAAGGGGAAGCAGGGTCATTTGCGGATGGAGAGGTGATGAAGAGGAGAGAATTGTTTGACAAATTCTAGAAATTATCGAGAACGAAGAAATCCATTTTGTATCAGAAGTCAAGGTTGAAACGGGTACAACTGGGTAACTCAAATTCAACATTTTTTCATACATGCGTGAATAAAAGAAGAAAGGTTAATGAGATCCTTGGGATTTGGCATGAAGGAAATTGGATAGATGAACCTGAATTGATGAAACAAGTTATCTCAGGGCATTTCCAGAACCTGTTCAAACAGGAAAATGTCCTAAGGCCAACACTTGATGGGTTAGAGTTCAACAAAATTTCAACTCTTCAAAGCAACGGCCTCATTGAGAGATTTTCAAGGTTGCAAATCAAAAATACAGTGTGGGAGTGTGATGGGAACACGTTCCCGGGGCCGGATGGTTATAATTTTGCATTCATTAAAAAAATTTAGGAGGTACTTGGTGATGATATTTGCAAGATGGTGTCGGATTTCAATTCAGATGAGAAGTTAGCCATAGGGTGTAATGCTTCATTCTTGGCACTTATTCCTAAAAAGGAAAATCCAGTGGGCCTCAATGAATATAGGCCGATCTCCTTAGTTGTTTGTATGTATGTATAAAATAGTGGTCAAATTGCTTGCGAGGAGAATGTGCAAGGTTATGGATTCAGTAATTACTGGTAATCAAACAGCGTTCTTGAAAGGAAAAAATATCCTAGACGGGATAGTGGCTATAAACGAAATAATTGATTATGCCAGGAGGAAAGGGAAGCAATGTATGTTGTTCAAGGTGGATTTTGAGAAAACGTATGACTCGGTAAGTTGGGAGTTTTTGGATTATATGCTATCTAGAATGGGGTTCCCAAACAAATGGAGGTCTTGGATTAGAATTTGCCTACAGTCAGCATCAGTATCAGTATTGGTAAATGGAAGTCCATCACTGGAATTCTTAATGTCACGGGGGATTCGTCAGGGGGATCCAATGGCCCCATTCTTGTTCCTTATAGTTGCAGAAGGTCTAAGTGGTCTTGTACGCAGTGCGGTTGTGAAAAACATCTTTAATGCATTTTTCATTGAAGGAAGGGAGCAGAAATTTGGTGTTTCTCATATCCAGTATACGGATGACACAATCTTGGTGGGAGATATGTCTATATCCAATGTGAAAGCAGTGAAGAGTATCCTAAGATCTTTTGAGTTAGTAGCTGGCCTCAGAGTTAATTTTCACAAGAGTGGTCTTATAGGCATCTAGACAAATGGTGAAATAATTGAGCATGCGGCACACATCCTTAAGTGCAGATTAGGTACCACTCCATTTAAATTCCTTGGAATCTTGGTGGGAGGAAATCCGAGAAGGTATTCAACATGGGAGCCGCTTATCGCATCTCTTCAAAAAAAGGTTAATGGGTTGGAGAAACAAATATCTTTCTTTGGGTGGTAGAGTTATTTTGATAAATGCAGTCATTTCTGCCTTACCTGATTATTATTTATCTATATACAAGGCACCAAAGAAGGTTTTGAACAAAATCACACAAATTCAAAGAAGGTTCCTTTGGGGTGAGAGTGATGAGTGTAGGAAAGTATGTTGGGTAAAATGGGATGTTGTGTGTAGCTAGAGAGGATGGGGGTTTAGGCATTAGGAACATAAAAGCCTTCAATTTAGCATTACTTGGGAAGTGGAGATGGAGGTTCTTCACGGAAAAAGAGTCTTTTTGAGCAAGCATCCTTAGGGTAAGGTATGGGGACCCTTCTAGTTGGAGAGTAAATTGGTGTGAAAAGTCTTTTGAGGGTCGTGAGGTTTCAGTGTGGTGGTCTGATCTGGGTAAATTAGAGGAGGGGGATTCACAAAAGGAGGGGTGGTTATCAAATGGAATTAGGAGGGTCTTAGGCTCTAGAAACAACATTTCTTTTTGGAATGATTTTTGGGTAGGTACGAATGCTTTGTCTGGAGCTTTTCAGAAGTTTTATAACATATCCTTGATGAAGGAGGCAAAGATCGAGCAATTGGGCACATGGAGAGATGGATTATGGTGTTGGAACTTCATTTGGAGAAGAAGACTATTTGTATGGGAGGAAGGACTTTTGGAGAGCATGGTGAATATCATTAACCAAAAGTGTCCAAGAGCAAACGTGGATGATAGTTGGAGCCGGTTGTGTGGGGGAAAACCTTACACTGTGAAGGAAGCATACAAAGTCATTACATTAGTGGATGGAGGTATGGGAAAGGAAAGCGTACGGTTGCATGTGGGAATCAAAGGTGCCTCTTAAAGTGGATGTGTTTTGCTGGAGATCTATTCAAGACAGAATTCCAACTGCGATTAACTTATTCAAGAGAGGACTCACGGTTGGATCGGACTCTCCATTATGCTGTTTTTGTGAAAAGGAATTAGAAACTACCAACCATTTATTTTTGACCTGCAACTTCTCTTACTCTATTTGGATGTACATATATAATTGGTTGGGAGTTTACACTGTTTTAGCAGGAAATTTAAAAGAGCTATTATTACAACATAATGGGATTTTACACACAAAATGATACAAAAAATGGTGGAGGATGTTCTGGTTTGGCATTGTTTGGTCATTGTGGCTGCTTCAAAATGACATCATATTTAATCAGGCTGGTTTGGATGCCATGAAGATAATAGAAATGATAAAAGTGAGAGTTTGGACTTGGTGCAAGGCATCAGTAAAGAGGAACAGTTTTTTTTTTAACAGATTGGTGCCTTAATCCGATGTATTGTTTGAAGATTTTAACTTAGAAGATGGTGTAGATTACGGTCCGGTCTGAAGTGGAGGATACAACTTTTTCCTATATGTTTTCGGTTCAGTTTAGAGGTGGAGGTGGAGATTGCGATTGCTTGCAGGAAAGGAAAATTACATCTGTTATTTCCTATTCGGTGGGGGGCTTGTGGTTAATTCATATATTATCTATTGACTGAATTGCTCTAAGGTAGGGTATTTGGATTATGCAAGGAATGGATATTGGTTATTTGTCAATTCTAATAGCTAACTGATATGTGGTGATGCTTTTGGGTTTAAGCTTAGTTAATTATTCAACTAGTTAGTTTAGGTGTAAACACCATTGTTTGGGTTTCTAAGCTTTTGGTAGAATTACTATCTGTTGCTTTAACTGTAATAACATACTTGTCTGAATATATATGGGTTAGAGCACCCCTAGTGCCCTATTCATTATACTTTTGCTTATCCAAAAAAAAAAACCCTACAAAATCCTCCTCAAATTCATTTTTTAACAAAAGAATGAAAATCTCTTACTTTGGAGAAACTAAAAAAATGAACTAGAAGCAGATTTTGAAGGGCTTTGGTTTCCCCTTCCCAGTCCCTCTTCCCCTCCCCTACTCCTGAGACTCTTCCCCTCCCTTTCCCTCTTAACTTACAAATAGACCCTAAAAGAACTTGATTACTGGTCACCACAAGATGAAGATATGAACTAAAGGAGTCTCTCACTTCCAGCTGCTGGCTTGCTACAAGAATGTTATACTGTGGAAGCTTTTTATTCATGGTACAGCTCATGAACATTTCATGATTTTTTTCCTTAAGATATGACGTGCAGCTGAGAGGATTATTATCCGGCACCAGAGATGAGGGTGGGTTCATGCAGCCGTTTTGAAAATGCATTAAATATGCGTCCAATTAGTGACTGAACTGTCATGGTTCAAACTGTGACCCTGGAAATACTTGGAAGCAGAAAAACCGACGGAAGAAATGAATGATGGTTCACCAGGGTGTAGAATTTGCTACTGAAATCATGCCACTTCTTTGGCATATTCCCTTTTCCTCATCTGCTTTCCTTTTTATCTTATAACAAATGCGAGACCAACCAAAATTGGAGTCAAGAATAAATCATTCTACACTCAGATTTGAAATAAAATTGATCTTCTCATTGCACAGAAAATATGCGAGAAGGATAGAGTTCATCTTCATCTCATTGCCCAAAAAGAGATGAGTTAGCGGCACTGGTTAAGCGAGCTGGGATTCATATTTTCACTGTGTTTTGAGAAAAATAAACAAAATTCACACAAGTTCACATCAGCCGAGAGCACAATGTAACAACTCTACCCAAAGTTTTCTATTTACAAAAGATATAGATTGCATCAGCACAATGAGTACTCGATGTCAACCAAGCGAGAAAGAATCTCCTCACAACTTGGCCGCTCATGCGGTTCTGCCCAACACTCTGCACACAAAAACCGAAAGTAATTACGTTAAACCAGATGAGTCTAGTTCTACCATGGACATGTGATAAAAGGAAAGTTGCAGGGACCTGAAATCAGCCTGCGGAGCGGGCCTTCAGGAATCTCCAATCTGGAACCCTCGTTAGCAACGGAATAAACCACCTGATCAGCAGAGAAAGAGATTGTCTGGCATAAATACTTGCAACTTTTGGACTTGGAAAAAAGGAAAACCTTCAATAAAGAAGCACGCTACAAAAATAGAAATAATCACGAAAAATGAACAGATCATTTATTTGAAGTTTTGAACATACCCTCTCAGGTGGTACACCTTCCCATGGTCTGTTCAAGGTGCAGAGCTCCCACATTATCACCCCCAGGCTAAAGATGTCACATTTTTCACTAAAAGGTTCATTTCGGATGAGTTCAGGAGCCATCCATTCTGGAGTTCCAGCCGAAGAAGAATCTCTCATTGGAGAATCTATCATTATTCTTGAAAGCCCAAAATCACAAATTTTCACGGTCCAGTGCTTATTCACTAGACAATTTGCACTTTTCAGATCACGGTGAACAATCTTCATACGGTGTACGCACATCAACCCCCTACATACAACCAAGGTGTTCTCATCAATGTTGACAGATCAATTGTGATATTTCCTACATCGTCAAACAATTAACATTTGAAATAAGGTAATATATCCCCACCCCAAAAGAAGAGGAGGTAATAGTAATACATGAAATTTGTCATTTTGTTGAAAGTCGTTTTACAGATTAAAGAACACAATTTCACTTCGACAAACAATGGCTTGATTGGAATGCTAGGTCATTTGGCATCTGATAACTTTTGTGGTGATAAATAAATCAAGCTCAACTTCTAATGAGCAGCATGTCCCCGTTGTCTTTCATAGGAGGAAAGCCATTGTTCCTTATTCACCATAGGTTTCGTCTCAATTTTATCTTATCAACGTCTTCATCTAATTGGAAAAACAAGTCATGGAACAAAAGCAAATAACTGCTATTTCGCATGAGAAAGTTAAAGGACTGAACTTTTATATGATTTATTGGAAGAAAACGAAGCAGTAATTGATGTGTGTAACACATCTTTAGCATAAATGCCAATGAAGATGAGATTCTGTAAACTATTAACGACCAGGATGCTTACTTGCATATGTCACGCAACATCCTTAGTCTTCTCCGCCAACTAAGCTTTTTCTTTTGACCACTCAAATGTATCAAGTAATACAATGACCCCATCTCCATATATTCTGTAACCATTGACAAGCGTGGCGGCTTTGTGCAAGCACCAAGAAATAAGATAACTGCATAAAAAATTCATCACCAGATAAATAACAGCTGAAATCTACATGAGATATTCTTACAACCATGCATGCATAACATTATCTCACACTTATGAGCAAGGAAGAATTTATTAAAATAATTATTTCGGTTGTAGCAATAAAAAGCAATACTGCAATAGTTTAGATTGCCTTTGATAGGACCACAGCTGAACAACTAGGCTCTAATGGGCTGATAGCACAGCAGTCTCATGGGCCCAAAGTATAGAGAGTTTATGTTAGGAAGAATAGGAAAGGAATGAGGAAGAATGATGATGTGGCAGGGAGAGAGATGGGATGACAATTGTTGGAAGGGATTACGGCTATATGGGAGTGAGTCAGGTGAGAGAGAGGTATGCAAAATAATCATTGGTTTGTTAGGGCAGAGAGCATATTTGGCCTCTGTTGGAGCTAGGCTTTGTGTCGGTGGAATTCTATTCCATTGTATTTCCTTATTTTGCTGCTTTACCTAAATATAAGCATACCAAGAATATTCTACTACTCTTCATCTTTCTGCTATACTCTCTGTTACTGTACTCTATCAATTGGTCCGACCTGCCGGATACGTTATGGGACCAGTGAGATAAGGATATCGTGAGGTGAATGCCACCAAAGAAGAAGATGGACAAAGGTGCAATGGAGGCGAAGGTAGCAGCTTTGGAGAACAATATGGCGATCCTCAAGGTTACTATTGCCGAAATGAAATCACAGGCAGTAGAGAACCAAGCGACGTTGGTAGCGTTACTCACCAAGGACAAGGAGATTGATACCCCGGGGAAATCCTCTGAGAAAAACAATAGGATTGTCTCGAAACTTCAAGGTGATTCACTTGACGAGTTTCGACAATCAGTGAAGAAAATCGAATTACCAATGTTCACCGGAGAGGATCCGGTTGGGTGGATAGCACGAGCTGAAGTTTATTTTCAAGTTCGGGGGCGAGCCGAGGAGATGAGGGTGAGTATGGCCCAACTGTGCATGGACGGGTTGACAATTCACTTCTTCAAGACATTGTTGGATGACGAAGTTGAATTGTCTTGGGATCAGCTCAAGGTAGAGTAACGGGTACGTTATGGCGGAATCGGAGACGGCAATGTTTTCGAACAACTTTCGACACTCTGGCAAGAAGGAAGCGTCGAGGAGTACATCCTGGAATTTGAGAGGTTAACGACGCAAGTGGAACGTCTTCCGGATGATCAATACTTTGGTTATTTTATCCAAGGTCTGAAGGAGGGTGTCAAAGGAAAGGTGTGAAGCTTGCGTACTTTGGGGCCTCTACCTCGTTCAAGGCTGATGAACTTGACGAGGGCGGTGGAGCGTGAGGTACGAGAGCAACAGGGATGGACTGGGCAACGAAGTACAGGGAGTAGGGGGCATGTAGGGTCGGCCCCGAACTACAAATCTAGTCCAAACCATGTACCTGGTACGGTTAATTCGGGTCGACCCAGTGGGAGTGATTGGGTTTTGGTACGGGGCGGCAGAGAATCACCCGATAGAGGCCCAAATTTGAAGCAGACCCACGTCTTCGAGAGGAGAGGGTCGAACATGCGTGACCGGGGCGTGAGGCATTTGTCGTCCCAGGAGATCGCCGATTGGAAGCAGAAAGGGCTCTGCTACAAGTGCGGCAGTCCCTTCCACCCTCGTCACCAGTGCCCTGATCGTCAGTTAAAGGTCATGGTGGTGGATGACGAAGAGGAAGATGAGGGGTGAAGCAAATGCCCTTGTCGACGAGGCTACGAAAGAGGTCGACGACGACGGAGAGTGCAGTGTTCTGCATTTGGGGAGCTTGAGGTCCGAGAAGGGGGTGAAACCACAAACTATGAAACTTAGAGGGAGGATTAAAGGGGTACCGATTTTGATTTTGGTGGATAGTGGTGCTACCCACAACTTCATCTCCAGGGAGTTGGTTACAAAAATGGGGTGGCCAGTAGAAGAGACCAGGCCTTTGCGGATCAAATTGGGGGATGGATTCAAAGCGTTGGCGCAAGGAAAATGCATGGGAGTGAAGATTGAGCTGGAAAATATGAAGATGGCAGTGGATACCTTGCTCTTTGATTTGCAAGGCATTGATGTTGTACTGGGAATTTCGTGGTTGGCTTCTCTAGGAGAAATGTGGGTTGATTGGGGAAAACAATGCATGAAATTCCAATCTCAGAACCAGTGGATTGAGCTTAAGGGAGAAGGGTGCACTAGTTCTCATCAAACAGCTTTGCAAAGCTTATTTGGTAAACCAACAAAAGTGGTGGATGGCTTTTTTTTTTTCCCTGAATTATTTTTAGCTGAAGCCTTGAAACAAGCAGAAAACCCAAGTCTGGTTCATATCAAACAGAAACAGCAGCTCCAGCATTTATTGGATCGGTTTGTAGCAGTTTTTCGACAGCCAAAGGGGCTACCTCCCAAGAGAGAAAAGGAACATGTGATCACTCTACTAGAAGGACATGGCCCGATTAATGTTTGACCCTATCGTTACCCACATCACCACAAGAATGAGATAGAAAAACAAGTGAAGGAGTTGCTCAATACAGGGGTCATTCGCCCACGATCGAGTGCTTTCTCTAGTCCGGTGATCTTAGTGAAGAAGAAGGATGATACATGGCGGATGTGTGTTGACTATAGGGCTCTCAACAAGGTAACTACTCCGGATAAATTCCATATCCCTGTGATTGAAGAATTATTGGATGAATTGTATGGCACCCAAATTTTTTTCTAAATTAGACCTCCAATCGGGATACCACCAAGTACAGGTCAGACCTGAAGATGTGCATAAAACTGCTTTCCGAACTCATGAAGGACATTACGAATATTTGGTGATGTCTTTTGGGTTGATGAATGCTCCTTCTACCTTTCAATCCCTGATGAATGAGGTGTTTCGGTCCATGTTAAGGAAGTTTGTATTGGTTTTCTTTGACGACATCTTGGTTTATAGTCCGGATTGGGACACCCACATTTTACATTTGACACGGGTACTGGATACATTGCAGAAACAGCAACTTGTGGCTAACCAGAAGAAGTGTGCTTTCGCCCAAACTTCAGTAGAATACTTAGGACATGTGATTTCTAAGGAAGGGGTAGCTATGGATCCTAATAAGGTTTCTAGTGTGCTTAGCTGGCCCGTGCCCCGAAATGTCAAGGGAGTGAGGGGGTTTCTTGGTCTAACAGGGTATTACCGAAAGTTCATCAAAGATTATGGGAAGGTAGCCAAGCCACTCACAAAACTGACAAAGAAAGAGGGATTCCAATGGGGTCCAAAGGCACAAGAGGCTTTTGAAATTCTGAAAACTAAAATCACTACTGCACCCGTTTTGGCCTTGCCTGACTTCACTCAACAATTCTTTATTGAAAGCGATGCTTCGGGGCAAGGCATAGGCGCTATATTGATCCAAAATGGTCGTCCCATAGCGTATTACAGCAAGGCGCTTGGAGAAAGGAACTTGGCAAAATCAGCATATGAAAAAGAACTCATGGCTGTAGCTTTATCTATTCAGCATTGGAGGCCTTACTTGCTAGGCCGCGGGTTCACAGTGTGCACAGATCAGAAGAGCTTGCACCAGCTTTTGTTACAAAGGGTTTCCACAATGGATCAACAAAATTGGGCTGTTAAACTCCTTGGCTATCAGTTTGATATTGTCTACAAACCGGGTTTGGAAAATAAAGGTGCTGATGCCCTTTCCAGAATGTATGGAGAGGTGGAATTAGGGTCCATGGTTCACTACCCGGATTGGCTAGATGGGAAGAAGGTGATTGAAGAAGTTCATCAGGATATGCAATTGAAGGAAATCATTCATGCTCTGCAGCAAGGTCGAGAGGTTAGGAAGGGTTTCTCTTACAAAAATGGGGTCTTGTTGTTTGAAGGAAGATTGGTGATCTCCGCTCATTCTCCTTGGGTGCCTATGCTACTGCATGAATTCCATTCCTCTCCTCAAGGAGGCCACTCAGGCTTCTATCAAACCTATCGCCGTGTGGCTGCCAATTTGTACTGGTTTGGGATGAAGAAATGTATTCAACGGTTTGTAAGAGAGTGGGACACATGCCAAAGACAAAAATACTTGCTACATCCCCCGGGGGCCTTCTTCAACCTCTCAACATTCCCGAAACAGTGTGGGAAGAAATATCCATGGATTTCATTACCGGTTTGCCTAAGTCAAGAGGTTTTGAGGCTATCTTTGTGGTGGTGGATAGGCTGTCTAAGTACAGCCATTTTATTCCATTGAAACACCCATATACAGCAAGATCGGTGGCTGAAATTTTCACTAAAGAAGTGGTGAGACTTCATGGGGTTCCTGCCTCTATCCTTAGTGACCGAGATCCTATTTTTGTGAGTAATTTTTGGCAAGAACTATTCAAGCTGCAGGGCACTCGTCTCAAAATGAGTACGGCATATCATCCTCAAACGGATGGCCAAATCGAGGTGGTTAATCGTTGCCTAGAGCCTTTCCTACGCTGTTTTATTGCTGATCAGCCAAAAACCTGGGTGCTTTGGTTACCTTGGGCTGAATATTGGTACAATACTACATTCCATGGTTCCACGGGCACAACCCCATTTGAAGCTGTTTATGGCCGAGCTCCTCCTGAGCTTATCCGATTTTTGCCAGGGGAAACTAAAGTGGAAGCGGTACAGCAGGAACTATTGGACAGGGATGAAGTTTTGCGTCAGCTTAAGTACCATTTACAAAGAGCTCAAAACCAGATGACGGCATGTGCTGACCGTAGGAAGAAGGATCTACATTTTGAGGTAGGGGAATGGGTTTTCCTTAAGCTGCGACCACACGGACAACAAACCATAAGAGCAAGGATATGTCCCAAACTTGCCCCACGATATTATGGCCCTTTTCAGGTACCTGAGAGGGTAGGAACTGTGGCTTATAGGGTGCAGCTTCCAGATTCTACTAGAATTCACCCTGTTTTTCACGTCTTATTGTTAAAGAAGGTGGTTGGTAACTATAGGGTGGAACCTGACCTTCCTCCTGGTCTAGAAAGCGACTCTTCAAACCCACAGGAACCCGCTGCAGTGCTGGCTACACGTGTCATTTACAGGCATGGCGAATCTGTTAACCAGTTGCTGATCCAATGGAAGGGCAGGGCTGTAGAGGAGGCTTCATGGGAGGAAGAATTCAGCATTAGAAGCCAATTCCCCAAATTCAGACTTGAGGACAAGTCTGTTCTTCAAGAAGTGGGCAGTGATAGGACCACAGCTGAACAACTAGGCTCTAATGGGCTGATAGCACAGCAGTCTCATGGGCCCAAAGTATAGAGAGTTTATGTTAGGAAGAATAGGAAAGGAATGAGGAAGAATGATGATGTGGCAGGGAGAGAGATGGGATGACAATTGTTGGAAGGGATTACGGTTATATGGGAGTGAGTCAGGTGAGAGAGAGGTATGCAAAAATAATCATTGGTTTGTTAGGGCAGAGAGCATATTTGGCCTCTGTTGGAGCTAGGCTCTGTGTCGGTGGAATTCTATTCCATTGTATTTCCTTATTTTGCTGTTTTACCTAAATATAAGCATACCAAGAATATTCTACTACTCTTCTTCATCTTTCTGCTATACTCTCTGTTACTGTACTCTATCAGCCTTGCATTAATTACCATATCCAGAAAACAAAATGTGCAAGATCAATTAGTGAAAGCCATACTTATAAAAGTAACTAGTTAGGATGTTGGAGAATACCATTAGGATGTCGGAGCCGGCTGGAGGAAAACAAACGCAAAAATTCAAAAAGAAAAGAGAAAGGGTCAGAAAATATTGGATATAACAAAAAATGCTGACAAACAGCATATTAACAACGAGATACCTGAGAATGGATATCTCATTGCAGAAATCTTCCATGTTTTCAGCAGTTAAATCTTGCTCTAGAAAAACCTTGATTGCAACCTCTGTGCCATTCCATATGCCACGGAAGACTTCTCCGAAGAACCCTGGAAAACAAAAATACATCAATGGTCAAACAACTATTTCTTTACTAGATCATCTGTCAAGAACAGTCCCTTGCAACATGCGCAAAAGACAATTTTTGTCAGAGTATCTCAACAGAAAGCATGCTGGAGACATGACAAATCGGAAGCAAAGAAGTACTGAAGCTGCATTATCCAGCAACAGCACAAGCTGAACATAATGCGGCATAAGGAGAGAAATTGGTTTGAAGCAACTTGTCAATAAATTATAAGAAGTATGGTTGTTTCCAGGCAGTTCAAATTATGAATTGAAAGAAGTACTTTCTGAATCATCAACGTATCATATCGTACAGTTTAGTAACAAATTCCTTTTATTAAACAAAAAGCTCAAAAATTGTAATAATTTCATTGTATGTTGAGCCTCCAAGTTCCTCGAATATGTTTGGGAAGTTTTTTGATTCCTTAATTACCAATTCACTAAGTTTGATTTCTTTACTAACATACTAATTATTTTATTTCTTTCCACTTTCCCAGTACACTCCTTCCTTGACTGAACATCTTTTAAAGCTCGGAGAGCAGATTTTCCAATTCAAAACCAGATACTGAAAAAATTAGGGATTTTTCCCATTGGCTGTTGTCAGATCTGTCACAACCCAACTCAGAAATGCAAGCCAATTTAATCAGATCTGTCACAACCCAACACAGAAATGTAGAAATCCAGCCATGATTCAGCCTGAAACAGTGTTACAAATCATATCCACGATTCAATTGCCACTCTTAAACTAGTACACAATTTGGATCGTATGCCATATGAATGATATCAAATTGCGATTTCAATAACTATGAAATGTTATACTTACCAATCCCTACACGAGTTCCAACAGATAATTCTGAGAAGTCAATATTCCATCCTTCATATGGTAACAGAGGTTTATTATTGAACATTGGTGATTCAAGGACTTTATTCCAAGTCGACTCCATTTCATCATTCACTCCATACCCCGATGGCCCGCTTCTATCAGAAGCTTGACCTCCATAATCATGTGGTGAAGATGGTAATGACATTGCCTTTTGCGAAGTTACTTGGTCACGCTGACGAGAATATAAGGCAGAACTTTCATCGTGTCCATCAAAACGAAAATTTGACACCTGTCAATGCAGAATCAGAACCACATGTGGAAGCTGGAAGATATATAAACTGAACTGAATAAGTAAATAAACCCCTACCCCCGAAAGCAAAAAGGGCAAAGACCAACTTCATATTTTAAAACAGAAACTAATCCAACTTTTTTATACAAAGTCACACTTATATATTACAATAATCAATAATAAAAAACATACATAACGACACTAGCTTCAATACAACCATGAATTCTAATGGGGCTGGGGTTGGAAGCGATATGCAAACCTTATGCAGGCCACCCTAGATACTATAAGCCTCATCGTAACAGATCATCCTTAACATGACAAAAATCCTTGATCTAGATTGATTAAACCCTAAACCCTTTTCTTTCTTACATCAAAACCTTATTGATTTCATTCTTTCTTATAAATGACTGGTACCATTTCAAATCTTACATTTGGATATTTTGCAACCTGGTCACACAAACTCAACATTCTGTTTAACTTCAACATTAACCTTGTTTTCGGTACTTTACACAATCATCCCTTAACATTTCAATTCTTCTCTTATAGAAATCACCCAAATAACAAATATCCTCTAAGAAATTTTAAGTAAAATATTTTGGGGGATGAGGCAGAAACAGATTTTCTGAACCAAATCCAGAAATCCTACTGAAGAGGATAAATTTCTTAACATGACAATTTGCAAGCTGTGACAACTCGAGTAATTTGCATAACACAATATAATTACCGAGAAACAGATCCAGAGAGAAATGTGAGTCAGTCAAGAAAATGAAGGGCGTGTTCATCAGGACTATCTAAACAATAGGTCAAATATATAATTGAGAAATAAGATATAAAGAATTCTATTGATGAGATGTTGAAAGATGTACGGCTGATAAAGGTTTAAATAATAGCATACTCCGCTGTTACCAAAATAATGCAGACATACATTTTTTTGAAGATTTGCATCACTATTTCTACTGTTAGGCAATTAGAGCACGAGTTATCATCCCCTCGTTCTCTCAGAAGACGATTTTGCTTCAGTGTTTCATTCATTGCTCGTACAGCCCTACAGTGAATAGATCCTGAAGTTATCACAGTATTCAGACAACTTACAAATCAGCACACATACAAATATACAATACACTACACAATTAAAATAAGAAATGAATTTGCATTATGAAAATTGGAAACAAAGGATTAACACACTTAAGTACATATTACAATCAAGCGTTTCTGTTAGGATTCTAGACTGTGATTAGGTTAGAACACCTTTGATGCACAAGAACAAGCTAGAAAGAATGAACAATTTCACTGTATATTCCTCTATAGGTGCATACCCACACTACACTGTACTGTACCACTACACAAGGGGCACTCCCCTTCACACTGAGTTATCTCAGTCGGAACTATTACACAAATGATCAAGAGTGATGCATTCTGAGTACAGAATGCTTATTTATAGTATTTGCTATCCTATATGTGGGAATCCACCGTCCAAAGATTATCCACCGTCCAAAGGTTCACGGACTGTCATTAATGTTGGAATCCACCGTCCGAAGGTTCATGGACTATCATTAATAGTTTAGGAAATAGCCATTGTAAATTAATGAGGTTCATGTATTCTCTAGTCATAATATTAGGAAATGTCTATAGGAAATAGGTGCCTCATTTATTTGTCTTGTAATTATCAGTTGTATTTAATTCTTCTAGTGTATAAATAGAATACCTCTATGCTGTGTGAAAGTAACACAAGCAATTCAGAAAATACTTGTTTTGTTCCTCCTTTCAATTTGGTATCAAAGCTCTCGACCCTGGGAGTCTCTGTTTCTTCTTCCGCTGCCTTAGCCTTCATTGCTAAGCTTCATTAGGTGCCTTGCCTTCATTGCAGTACCTGTCTTCTCTTGTGCCTTCATTGCACGTGTATCCTTTATCACAGAGCCTTCATTGCTCTGTTTTTGAGTTCATCCCTTCCAGCCTTCACATTTTTTCAAACACCAACCCCGTTTTGACTCAATTTCACACCAAACAAACACCACCAACCTTCTCAGAAAGCTCCGACCGACCTAACCCAGAAAACCCACTTCCGAAAACCGCCGCACGCGCCTACACGCGCCATCACACGCCCCTGCACCTGCCCGCGCTTGAGCTCCACGCGCCGCCTTGCCGACATCCGTTCAACGCCGTGCTTGCCCAGATCTGATCGCCAGCATCCCCTTGTCCTGTTTCACCCACCAAAACCCTGAAACAGTCACCTTTGTTTTTCACCATTTCCACCTACCCTTGCTGCCATAACCATGACAGAAGCTGCACCAACCGTATCACAGGCTCAGCCTTCAATCCACGAACCCCAGTGACCTTCCAGTCCTTCAACCAAGCTTCCGCCTCAATGGAAAAAATTATCTTCAGTGGGCCCAGCTCATTCGAACAACCCTTAAAGGAAGGCGAAAATTGAATCACATCGAAGGGAAGGCTCCTGAAAAAGATGATCCACAATTTGAGACATAGGACAATGAGGATTCTCTCATTATGACTTGGCTTTGGAACTCCATAATTCCTGAAATTAGCAGAAATTGTATGTTCTTGCCATCATCCCGGGAAATTTGGGATAATCTCAGTAAAACCTTTTCCATGTAAAAGGATATCTCTGCTTGTTATGAGTTGAAGACAAAAATCTTCAACACTAAACAAGGATCTCTCTCGGTGACTGATTATTATGGCACTCTGAATGGGTTATGGATTGAATTAGATCGATGATCGAATTTGAAGATGGAATGCAGTAAGGATACAACCACCTTGGCTGAGTTTGTTGAGAGAGATAGGATCTTTGAGTTCCTTTCAGGATTGAATCCAGAGTTTGACCCTATTCAGGTTCAGATCTTGGGAAAAGAAAAGTTGCCTACTTTATCGGAAGTGTTCTATACAATCCGTGGGGAAGAAAGCCGAAGAACAGTTATGCTGGATGAAAAGCCAATTGATGGATCAGCACTAAGATCTGCCAAAATAGGACCTAGCTCTTCATCCTCCTTCAAGTCTAATCGTTGGTGCAACTATTGTAAGAAGTCCGGTCATACCAAGGAGAATTGTTTTAAGCTCCATGGGAAGGATCAGGTTCTTAGCCGCACAGGAGGATTCAAAAATGTTGCTCGAGGACAAGCTCACTTGACTTCCATAGATTCTGAATTAGAAGTGGAAACCAAACAAGTGAAAGGTGACGCTTCTACTCTTAGCATGAAGGAACTCGAACATTTAAGGTCTTTTATGGATTCTCTTAGTAAACCGTCTGGATCTTGTTCTCTTGTCATGAATGGATCTTATCACGGGGAGGAAGATTGGGGTTGCTAAGGAACAGGGAGGGTTGTACTACCTTGAGATGGAAGCATCAAGTGGCTCTAGTCAAAAGTTGCAACATTCCTGTCATCAAACTTGTTCCAAGTCATGTGCTTCCCAAATTTGGCTCCACCATAAACGTCTTGGACACCCCCCATTCACTTTACTTAAATCTATGTTTCCTGCCTTGTTTTTTAATAACCCAGTTGAGTCCTTTAATTGTGATGTGTGTGAATTTTCTAAACACCATCGGGTGAGTTTTCCTTCAAATGGTAATAGAAGCAATGAACCTTTTTCTCTTACTCATACTGATGTTTGGGGTCCAGCTTCTGTTCCTAATATTTCTGGTGCAAAATGGTTTGTGTCATTTATTGATGATTGCACTCGTGTTACTTGGATTTTTCTAATGAAAAATAAATCAGATGTGTACCATTTGTTTATCCAGTTTTATCATATGATTAAAACTCAATTTGATAAAACAATTAAACGTCTGAGGTCTGATAATGGTAGAGAGTATGTGAACCAAAATTTCTCCACCTTTCTTAAACAACATGGCATTGTTCATGAACTTACATGTGTTGATACCCCCAACAAAACGGGATTGCTGAAAGGAAAAATCGACACTTGCTTGAAATTACTAGAGCTTTATTGTTTAGGATGTACATTTCCAAATTCATATTGGGGGAAGTCGTTTTGCTTCGCCGCTTATCTAATAAATAGAATACCCTCTAGAATCCTTGGTGGTTTGAGTCTGTTCATGTCATGAAAACATTTTTTCCATTTGTTCCTATTATGCAAAGTCTTGAATCTCGTGTTTTTGGTTGTGTTGCTTTTGTTCATGTCCATACGTCGGCATCGGGGCAAACTTGACCCTCGTGCTATTAAATGTTTGTTCATTGGTTATGCCCACGACAAGAAAGGATACAAATGTTATCACCCTTCCTCTCGTCGAGTGCATGTCTCCATGGATGTCACCTTCCAAGAAAATCAATCATTCTTGATTCCTCTCGACCAGGGGGAGAATAATACTTCGATTTGGAAGGCGAGATTTTTTTGAAGGTAGCATTCCCTTGCTCCAATCTTACGATATGCTCTCGGATACACAGGAATTAGCTCCTCGGACTAGAGCAAGCTCGCCAAAACTGGTCTATCAAAGGAAGAAACACCCGTCCCTGGTCCAGTCGCAACCCCAAATATCTAAACCCATGGTAAGTACTGAAAACACTAGTCCCATTCATGTTGAATCTATTCCTTTCTTTCATTCTGAACCTATTCCTTTGGATAATTGTGATCCTAACATTGATGATGACTTACCTATTGCTTTAAGAAAAGGAAAAAGATCTTGTGCTAAGTACCCTATTTCCAAATTTGTTTCCACCACAAACCTTTCTTTGCAGCACCAAAGCTTTATTGCAGACCATTGACTCTATCAGAATCCCTAGAAAAAGACAAGAAGCATTGAAGGACAAGAACCGGGTTCAAGCCATGAATGAGGAGATGCAAGCTACGGGAAAGAAATGGAACATGGGAAATTGTTGAGAAACCAAAGGAAAAGAAACCAATGGGGAGTAGATGGATCTACCTTTGTAAAAGTACAGGTCGAGATGGTACCCTAGACGGGTATAAAGCAAGACTAGTGGCAAAGGGATACACTCGGACCTATGGCATTGATTATGAGGAGACATTTGCTCTAGTGGCAAAGATGAACACTTGTTCGTATTTTACTCTCTCTTGCTGCCCACTCCGGATGGGAACTACACCCAGTTTGATGTCAAAAATGCTTTCTTGCATGGAGACTTAGAGGAGGAGGTGTACATGGAGATTCCCCGGGGTTTGGTCCCACAAGTGGAACAAACAAAGTTTGCAGATTGAGGAAGGCTTTATATGGGCTAAAACAGTCTCCCCGAGCATGGTTTGGAAGATTTACAAAAGCTATGGTGTTGCTGGGTTACAAACAAAGCCAAGGAGATCATACACTTTTCTTTAAACATTCACAAGGAGGAAAACTAACTGTACTTCTTGTTTATGTTGATGATATAATTATTACAGGAGATGACCTAGTTGAGAGACAACTGCTTAAGGAAAAATTATTTGCAGAATTTGAGATGAAGGACCTTGGGAAACTAAAGTATTTCTTGGGGATTGAAGTGGCCTACTCAAAACAAGGCATTTTCATCTCTCAAAGGAAGTATATGCTTGATCTTTTGAAGGAAACAGGGAAACTTGGATGTAAACCTACAGGTGTTCCCATCGAGCAAAATCACAGGATGAGCATTGAAGAGGAGAGTGCCAAGGTTGACAAAATCCAATACCAGAGACTTGTGGGGAAGTTGATTTACTTGGCACACACTAGACCAGATCTAGCATATGCGGTCAGTGTTGTGAGTCAGTTCATGCATGATTCGAGGGAGAGACACTTACAGTAGTAGAACGTATATCTGCAGTATCTCAAAGCTACTCCGGAAGTGGACTCTTGTTCAAAAAAGGTGGAAACTTGACTATGGAGGCTTATACGAGATGCCGACTATGCGAGTTCGATAAGTGATAGAAGATCCACATCAGGCTATTGCATGTTCCTATGTGGGAACCTTGTTACTTGGAGAAGTAAGAAACAAAATGTAGTGGCTCGATCAAGCGCAGAGGCAGAATTTAGAGCTATGGCACAAGGAATCTGTGAACTGTTGTGGATGAAAATTGTGCTCGATGACTTGAAGATAAAGTGTGAAGGTCCTACGAAATTGTTTTGTGATAATAAATCGGCTATCAGTATTGCTCATAATCCTATTCAGCATGATAGGACAAAACACATTGAGATAGATCGACACTTCATCAAGGAAAAATTGGATGGTGGATTGATAACAACAACCTACATTCCCTCTGGGCAGCAGCTAGCAGATGTGTTAACAAAGGGTTTGCCAATGGATCGATTCAACCAACTTACTTGCAAGTCGGGAATGATTGATATCCATTCCCCGACTTGAGGGGGAGTGTTGGAATCCACCGTCCAAAGATAATCCACCGTCCAAAGATTATCCACCGTCCAAAGGTTCATGGACTGTCATTAATGTTGGAATCCACCGTCCAAAGGTTCATGGACTGTCATTAATAGTTTAGGAAATAGCCATTGTAAATTAATGAGGTTCATGTATTCTCTAGTCATAATATTAGAAAATGTCTATAGGAAATAGGTGCCTCATTTATTTGTCTTGTAATTATCAGTTGTATTTAATTCTTCTAGTGTATAAATAGAATACCTCTATGCTGTGTGAAAGTAACACAAGCAATTCAGAAAATACTTGTTTTGTTCCTCCTTTCAATTCTATAACTGCCACTAACTGCCTAACCAACTTGCTGACTCAGCATACTACTCCTAGTTATGACAGCTAAGGCTAATTACAGCTAGGCTAATTACACTTCAGTTCCCCTCAGCTACTTTAGTTCCCCTTAGCCTTTTCCTATGATATACTCGCATGACTCTAGGCTTCTCAGCATCTTGTCTAACAATGCCACCCCCTTTTGAAGTAACCTTGTCCTCAAGGTTGAAAGAAGGAAACTGGCCCTTAATGAGGATTTTATCTTCCCACGTGGCCTCTTCTGGTGCCCTGCCCTTCCACTGTACCAGGATTTCTGGAATCTGCTTCCCTGCTTGAGTCACCACTCGATCCCCCAACACTCTCTCGGGTTGTAACAATTCTGGTTCACCTTGCAAATCTGGTGGGAAGTCCGCTTCAATAGTTCTGTCCCCCACAGCTTTCTTCAATTGAGACACACGAAAGATGGGGCGGATTCTGGCTTGTTCAGGGAGTTGTAGGCTTGTAGCTTGAATGCTACTGCTCCAACCTGTTTGAGCACTAAGTAAGGTCCATAATACCTTGCTGACAGTTTCGGGTGAAGCTTAGTGGGCATAGAGACTTGTCTATGAGGTCTGATCTTTAAATAAACCATGTCTCCAACCTGAACGTTGATAGGTTTCCTATGGGCATTTGCATACTTAGACATCTGATCTTGGGCCCTATGGAGATGGTGCTTAAGCTGTCTCAGAGCTTCATCTCTATCCATAAGGTCTTGAGTAACTGCCTCAACCAAGGTCTCTCCGGGTATGTACTTGGCTAGAGATGGAGGAGCTCGGCCATACACAATTTCAAAAGGAGTGCAGTTTGCTGCACTTTGAAAATTGGTGTTATACCAGTATTCGGCCCAGGGTAAGAACTCTGCCCATGCTTTTGGTTGCTCAGAAATGAAGCACCTCAAGTAGGTCTCCAGAGTCCGATTGAGCACCTCAGTCTGTCCATCTGTTTCAAGGTGATATGCCGTGCTCATCCGCAGCTTGGTGCCCTGCAACCTGAAAATTTCTTGCCAAAAATGACTGACAAATGTAGGGTATCAGTCACTGACAATAGAAGTAGGCACTCCATGTAATCTTATTACCTCCTTCACAAAAATCTCAGCAATAGATCTTGCTGAGTATGGATGTTTAATCAGTGTAAAGTGCCCATATTTACTCAATCTGTCCACCACTACCATTATGGCCTCGAACCCCTTGGATTTAGGTAGGCCTACAATAAAGTCCATGCTTAGGTCCTCCCATATAGCATTCGGGATTGGCAAGGGTTGTAGCAAGCCTGCAGGAGAGGATGCTTGGTATTTACTCCGTTGGCACACATGACACTTGGCTACAAAGGTTGTGATTGTAGCTTTCGTCCCTGGCCAGAAAAGAGACTGAGCTATTCTACTATAGGTTCTGTAAATGCCTGAGTGACCCCCAGTAGGAGTTGTATGAAACTCCTCTAACAGAGTTTTGGGATCCAAGTTGAGGAAGCCGATATTACAAACTGAGAATCGGAGAGAATAGAAAAGAGAGAGAAGAGAGATTCCAAACTGAATATTGAACCTGATTGAATTCTTAGTCTAGATACAGAATCTCATGCTATTTATAGCATGGCATAGGAGTAACTAACTAACCACTAACTAACTGCATGGCCTACTCAGCAGAGAGCTGATCAGCTACATGCTTGTACAGAATACAGAATCTATACTTACTCTAACATACCCCCTATAAGTCCAAGGTGGGTTTATAAGGATTGCTCCATTCTAACATACCCCCATATAATCTAAGGTGGGTTTACATAAGATAGATGATCAACAACCCCTAAGTGTTTTCTCAGTTCTTCAAACCGTATATGAGAAAGTGGCTTGGTAAGGAGATCAGCCACCTGATCATAACCAGGGAGATGGCAGACATGCAGTGTCTTATTTAAGACCTTCTCTCTAACAAAGAATATGTCAAGCTCCATGTGCTTTGTCCTAGAGTGAAGCACGGGGTTGTGAGATAGGGATAATGTGCTCAAATTATCAAAGTATACTACTGGAGTCAGAGTCTGGATGTGCAGCTCCTGTAACAGAGACTGAATCCAAATGACTTCAGTTGTGGTTGCAGACAGCCCTCTGTACTCAGCTTCAGTGCTTGATCTTGCAACTAAGGGCTGCTTCCTAGACCACCAAGATACAAGATTCGAGCCAAAATAAATGCAAGAGCCAGATGTAAACCTGTGGTCATCTACATCTGCACCCCAATCAGCATCTATAAAGGCCTGAATTGTGAAAGGAGCATTCGGAGCTGCTGGTTTAAGTGCAAGCCCATGTGAAAGAGTCCCTTGCAAATATCTGAGAATGCGTTTTACAGCCTTCCAGTGCTCTTCCAGCAGTTGTGAGAGATATTGGTAGACCTTACTCACACTTAAACAAATTTCGGGTCGTGTGATAGTAGCATATTGAAGGGCCCCAACAATGGACCTATACAACGACGGATCACTCATAATTGGCACCATATTTGGATAGCTTACTGTTGCTAACCATAGGGGTAGGAGAGCCCTTTGCATTGGCCATGTTGGCCTTGGCCAGTAAGTCCCTAACATATTTAGTTTGGGACAAGAGAATGCCACCATTATTAGGCAAGTGTTTCACCTCAACCCCTAGAAAATAGTCTAGCCTGCCAAGTTGCTTCAAAGCAAAACTGCTATGATGCACAGATACGATACGAGTATCGGATACGATACGTATCCGATACAACGATACATCTTCCCTTAAAAAGTATAGGATACGATACGTTTAAGATACGTATATAATATAAATATATAAATATGTAAATAAATATATATATATATAATTCACAAAATATTAGACAATATATTATTGTAACACAAAACAATTAACTTATAAATTATTTAATTAGTTTTCAGAAAAGTGAGTAAGTAAGAAATGGGTGGGTAAGGTCCTAAAAAAAAGAAAAAAAGAAACGGGTGGGTAAGAGAGCACAGAGCGTCAGAGCCTAAGGCGGTGAGTCACGACTTACGTATCTGAACAGTAAAGGATTATGGTGGGCAAGAGAGCGCAGAACCTATTTTACTCTCCTCCTAATACATAGCCTCACGTCACGAGTAAAGACAATAAAGGAAAAAAACAAAGGCCGCTATTCTACTCTCCTCCTATTCTTCTGTCCACTATTTTACTATCCTCCTAATTTCCAACAAAAAGATAATCACAAGTAAAAGAGAAAACAGAGGCCTATTGTTGAAATAAAAACAGAGGCTCACGGTACCTGGTAGTTAGAGCAAAGTTGGTGCGCAGGAGCCTCACGACTCTCACTCTTGGGAGGTGAACAACTGAAGTAATGGTGATTCATTCATTGGTGATATAAATTGAAATTGGTTGGGAGTTTCAATGTTCAAAGTAAAAAATGGGAAGAGTCGCGGAATAGGCTAAGAGACATGGTCCAGCGTATCGGCGACATATCGACAGCGTCCTCACAGCGTATCCACGACGTGTCAGGATTTATTTTTATTTTTAAATAATGTCCTCTGATACTTCACTGACGCGTGTCCAAGGCATATCAGCACGTATCGGTGTATCGGTGCGTAACGAGGATGACTCGCCTGGAAAATTCACGTATCGGTGCTTCATAGCAAAACTATCACGCACATGGAGTTGTTTCACATAGGGTTGGATTTATTTTTTGTTCGGGAAAAAGTGCTCAGTAAACAGCTCCAGGTTCTGCACATCCCTTCCGAAGAGCAATGTGCTGATATCCTAACCAAAGCCTTGTCTCCTAGCAGATTTTTGTATCTAAGGGACAAGCTCAAGGTGCTTGACCTGCATTCACTGGCTCGACCACCTTGAGCTTGAGGGGGGTATGATACTTGATAGAGTACATGGTTAGATGGTACAGTGCTGCACACTGTAACACTGCCCTTAGTTGTTAGAGTGCCTAACTGAATCAGTTACTCAGTTGGTGCAGTCAGTGTAATCAGTAACTAGTATATATAGTTGATATGTACAAAGAATCAAAGCAATGAATAAAAACTCAAGAATCTAAAGATTCTCTCTATTCTCTGTATCTTCTACACTTTATCTTAGTTAACAGTTGGAAAGGAATCATGTGGAACGAAAAAAGTTAAAATAATGGAAAAACAGCATTTCAGTCAAACATTTAAAACCAGATAACAAAATGCACCAAGCACAGCACACATCACAATGGCACAAGTACTAATCCAAAAGCATTTTAGAACAACAATCAACCTTACGATATCATCACCAATCTCTGGTGTAATGCTGATGCTCCTTCTTCGTATCCTACGAGCTTCTGATGAGGATGCACCATCAGACCTATAGCTGGATCTGAAAAATGGGCAAACTCGTCTTAAAAACCATAGCTTTAAGAAATCACGAGATATTGAATAACAAGGAAAAAATAACAATATGCTATATTTTCTGCAAATGCTCATAGAAAACAATGGATAACTTGAGACACGAGCAAATGAAGTAAATGCAACAATCCAGCCAACATAATGTTATCCTACGTAAAATCCCACTCAATTCAGTAAACTTATTTGAAGAGGAAACACACAATTGAATCAAGGAACATATATACGAAAATAATGAACATATGCCTCAACAACCCACAGCAGATTTACGAGCAGAAAAGGAAATCATCTCAACAGTCCCTAGTCCACTCCACCATCTAGAGTGACGATAATGATGGTGATTATTTCTTTTTTCAGGTAAGAAAGGAAGAAAAGAGAGAATAGAGACTAAAAACTATGAAATTGATACTAATATGACGATAATAGTCTTTTACTTATACCCACTAGTCTTGTTATACTAATAGTACATCTCACTCTTAATCAAGTAAGGTAACAAATCAAGAAATATAAATAGGAAATAAATCCAATGAGGTCATCTAAGATGATACTCTGAAACATTCTAGGATACAATAATGATATCTAGAGATATTTTTCATACATGTTATAACACTCCCCCTTAAGCTAGAGTCCTATTATTTGAAAATCAGCTTTTGAACATCGTATTTGACACCATATATATTTATCTCTATCTATCACCTTTTATTTAAAACCAAAGGGAAATCATATGGTGTCCCTATGTTGGGACCAGAGCATATGGGACAAAAAGCCACATCCGGAGCATCTGGGACAGAGACAAGGCCAATGCTACTAAGGCAAACAATCAGGGCCAGAACATATGGGACAAAGCTGGGTTGGTGAGAGCAATGACCAACATAAGTTACCATTGGAATTATAGTCGATGGGAAGAGAAGTCGCCATTAATATGATTAACATGTGGGAAAGAAATTACCACCAAAAAGATCATCAGTGAGAAGACAAGAATAGCATGACAAACAGCGGAGAAGCAGCGGGGGCTAGAACAGGGCGAAGCAACAGTCAAAATAATGGGAAACTAGAGATAACCACCAGGAAGACTGCCAAGAAATTGCCCAAACACACTAAAAACCACTCAGACCTAACAAAGGTAAGATGAGCACATCGGATCTGAATCCCAAACACGGAAAAACACAGCCCAAGGGAGCCCGAACAGCCACCTAAAGGTGGCAAACAAAGGAGATAGGGGTTGGGCATGACCAAAAATAGTATGGTGGTCGAAGTTCTAAAAAAACAAAAGAAACCACAAAATTTAATATCGAACCAAACAATGCAGCCAAAAACAATAGATTGCGAATGTGGGCAGCCAAACACCCACTATAGTTGCGGGATTTGGACAGAGATGGGCTGGAGAATGGAGATAGCTGGAAAAGGTTTGCCTGAGAGGAAGAATCAATCATACACCTAAATGCACTATCTAAGGCCGCAGCATGTGGATCTAGATACGGAGAAGATGCGCATATGAGGGCACGTAAGCATGAGTCTACAAGTGGGACTCAAGTGGTTATCCGAATAGAGGGCGGCGGTTAGTCCGGTGAGGTTACCATTTGAAAAAAAAAAGTGTTGGACATCGGTAGCGATGAAAAAACCCACGGAAGAGAGATCGTGAACAGAGGAGAGAAAAGGGGTTGCTGGAAAGACCACATGGCAAGAGAACTGGTGGAGCTGAGTTCCCCATTTTAGGGAAGTCAACAATGGAATAGTTATGTGACAGGTCACGAACAATTGTATAACTCTGATACCAAGTTGAATTGGAGGGTTTTAGGTAAGGAAAGAGGAATAGTGGATAGAGACTCGGAATAAAATGAAATTGATACTAATATGGTGTTAATGTGATGATGATTTGACACAAAAGATCATCTAAAAATAACGCAGCAGTCCTAAATCCAACAGTCCTATTTATATTTTATACTAATAGTAAACTCCCTAGTCCTAATTAAATTAGGAAACAAATCAAGAAATATAAATAAGAAATTGATCCAAAGAGATCATCTAAAATGACCTAAAATATTCTAGGATACAATAACAATATTATGAGATATTTTCGACATATTCTAGATCAGTTTTAGGCCTTGTCAAAATGTCAGTTTTGGTGGCAGCTTTTCAAGCATGAACTGAAAGAGACTGAATGTGAAGATATTGAAGATTAATGCAACAAACTTATCCAAAAGTTTTATACAATAATATTACAAAATTATACGGCATCTAGTGAATGCAAATAATTACAATATTACATCTGTAGATTCCATATCTTAAGTAGAGATTCCACACAAGCCATAAAAAAGTGTTCCCATGTCACAAATTTGGCTCAGTGCATCTTATCACAAATTTTCTTAGCTCAGTTCCCCATGTCCTGCCCCAGAATGAAAAGAGAAATAAAAATAAAATCTTCCATGACATAGTTTCAATTACATAAATGCAATATCATTAAATCTGTAAAACCACAAGAGTCAGGCACGTGCACTGATAAATTGTTTCATACATGGAAAGATTAAAGGTGAAAAACATGACAGAGCAACTAAACTTGGGTAAAGAAAAGTTAAATAGTAAGTGCTTTGCATTCAGAACATAGGAAGAACCCTCCCCCCTCCCCCATTCAGGAAAAAAAAAACTAAGAGTTAAAAATAAAGTACCTAGGAGCTAATAACATAGTATTGAGACTTTCAAAAATGTGTAAGGACTGTAACATAGTGGAGTATAAGCAAATATTAAGGGGTCAAAAGGCAAAAACCTTGATGGAGCCTGGTCATCCGGAAAATCTCTAAATGTTGCCCTATCACCACTAAGCATGGACCGTGCATGTGCTCGAAATGATGGATGTTCGGGACTGCAAAACAAGCAATAATTGAAAAGCAAAATAAAGACTAACCATAAATATTTGAACAAAAGAGGTTAGTATGTATAATTAGAAATTCATTAGATACCCTTGCCACTAAATTCTTAAAATGATAATACATACATAAAGTAATTAGAAAGACAAGACTGGTATATCCTAACCAGAAATATTTCAGACTGACCATAAATTTTAAAATTTTAAAGTTAGTATGTAGTATGTACAATTTGCAGATTGTTTAGATATCAATGCAACTAAATTCACAAAATGATAACATGATAGATAGATAGATAGATAAATTTAACACGTCCTAGCATCAATTGTGATGAAAGTCAGAGAGTGTGTATCATTTTTCAGCCAAAAGAAAAGTCCTCTTTAACCAAAGGAAAGCAAGCTGGAAAAAATTGAACAAGCACAGAGATAGATATACAGAGGAGGACGCACACAAACACCACAATAAAAGACTTCATACACTAGTACCATAAATAAATTCTTATAAAGTGTGATTTCATTGAAACATTAAATGATCAAAAAATATAATATTTATCAGAGAAGCTGGATGTTAGATAAATTAAAATTAGAAATCAATAACTAATCAAAGTCAAGGTTTCAGATATTTGAAGATTGGATGGTACAATAATCTTATAAAGTAAGTCAAGTTCTGACAAATTCTACAAAGACCTAACAGTCAGAAAATTACAAGGGTCCCTAATATCACAGCAAACAAGGCATGCAAGCAAAGGTCAAACACTCCATGGTAGAATTAACATATTCTGCCATCATTAATTCAAATTTTGAAAATAAAATAGGTTTTCACTTTCCACAGAACTTTGGTGTTAATGGCATTATTATTAACACTATTTTACTCCCAAGGACAGAGGCAAGGGGGGCTAGTGGGTGCCATGCTCCCCCCCACCCCACCCACACACACCCCTTGAAAGTTTTGTTTAATATATCATATATGTATGCTCTGTTACCTATCGCGGTTTAGCTGCAGGGTGTCGTGATTTGGACTGGCATCATGGAGTAAATCTCCAGCATGGCAAACACGGCAGGAAATCATGGCATATTACGGTGCAAATTGGAGGACTAGGGGCCGTGAATGTGAAGGGTGGTTGAAAGCCCTACTTTGCCCCCAAATATTACCGTCCCCTCTCTTTTTTTAGGTTGTAAGTCACTTCGAATCACCCTTTTGGTTTTAGGTCATTCCAACCGCCCTCGTATGCAATACTAAAACCGTTCACCCATATCTCCTCGCCCATTCCCTCTCTGTTTTCAGCATGCAGCGATTTCCATCAAGTTCCAGTGTTTTCAAGCAACTTCCAGTGATTTCTGGGTCCTCTGTTGCGTTCTTCTTCATCTTTGCATCACTTGTGTTGTTTACTTCTTCTCTCCTACTCTTTGAGTCAACAGCCATCTCGGTTGCTCACTTTCTTCGTTGTAGCGACCATCCCACCATCCATTATTGACTAATAGAGTACATAGTAGAATGTGCAGTAGCTTTAGATTGTAATAGAGCTGCAATGCTGAGTCAGCACTGACAGCTGTGAGTTAGTTAGGAATCTATTAGGTGCGGTTGCTCATAGCTCCACTATAAAAACCCTGTAATCTTCTACACTCAATAATAAATCGGATCATCATTTCTCAGAATCTGTTCTCTCAGTTTTTCTCTCTTCTACCCTAGTTCGATTTCTATTATGGTATCATAGAGCTTCTTTTCTGGGACCGATCTCTTCCATGGCGGAGAGCGTCAAAAATCCTCTAAATCCTCCGGTGAATGGCATCGGAACCACTTCTTCTTCCTTCAATCCTCCTCTATCTGTAAAACTTGATGATCAAAATTTTCTGTTGTGGAAACAGCAAGTAGAAGCTGTTATAATCGCTCATAAGCTTCATCGTTGGATTGTAAACCCTACGATTCCTCCGATCTACACTTCTGAGGAAGATCGTGTTCTTGATCGTGTCTCCGATGCATATCAGCTCTGGTTAGTGCAGGACCAGATGCTATTCACATGGTTGTTAAGCTCAATTTCACCACCGGTGCTTCCTCGTTTCCTTAGTTGCAAGCAATCATGGCAGATTTGGGACAAAGAGAACAAATTCTTCCATCCACGCCTTCGATCGAAAGTTCGTCAGTTCCGATCGGAACCCAAGAATAAAAGGAAAGGATCTCGCACGATGCAAGAGTTCTTGATGCGGATCCATGCGCTAGTTGACTCTCTTCATGCGATTGGAGATTCGTTGAGTGATCAAGATCACATAGACACGATCCTGGAAGGATTGCCTGAAGAGTACAACTCTTTCGTCATGATGATATTCGCTAGGGTTGAGCCTATCTTGATCGAAGATATCGAGTCTCTTCTGATGGTTCAGGACGCGCAATTGGAAAAGTTCAGACAAGAGCTTCCCTCCACCTCCGTTTCGCTTAACCTAGCTCAAGCAACTTCAGCTGAAAACTCGTCCAATCAACCTAGTCAAGCAGAATTTGAATCGAATCGCGGAGGTTATCAGGAGGCCAATAGAGGCCGAGGCCGTGGAAATCGTGGTCGTGGTGGCCGTGGTGGTGACAATCGCGGTGGCAATAGGCCAACTTGTCAGCTGTGCCATAAATATGGTCATGATGCATACAACTGTTGGCATCGTTTTGAGCATGACTTTGTTCCAAATCCACCTGCTCCTCCAGCTCAAGTGGCTAATCACTATCCTCCTCAAGGCTCATTTCGTGTTCAGACTCAGTTTCCTTTGGCCTTACCACCACGACCACCATCAGTACAAGTGGCTCAGTTCTCTGGTCCACCCTTTGGTTTCCCATATACTCAGCAGAATCAACCTTCTGCATCTGCCTTTATGGCCTCTCAGTCAACTCAGTATGGGGCTCCACAGTACTATTCACCCACTCAGGAATTCACTACTGATAAGCCTCTGGCTCATCTAGTTTTATGGCTAGTATGACCAGGGTTTTGTGCTAATTATATTTCGTTTTCGCCCAAATTAGATTAGATTGTCCTCAAGCAAGGTTTTGAGTCTCTAAAGTAGTTTTAGGTTAATTTAGCCAGTTTTGAGTCAAATAAAGCACTTATGACTATTTTATTGTTTTCAGGTTAACTTAGAAGTTAGGGGAATAAAGCAGAATGTCATCCTCTCTGGTTCGCCCCGCGACTCCTCTTCTCGCCTCGCGACCCTGAACACTGATTGTTCCTGAAAATGCAAACCATTCTGTGTCGCCTCGTGAATACATATCTCGCCTCGCGAGATTGAAGACCAGAAGCCATGACTCTTCCATTCCTCGCCACGTGAGCCGTACTTCGCCTCGCGAGAAGACCAAACGTTGCAGACTCTTCATAAGATTCGCCTCGCGAAGGTGTGCTCGCCTCGCGAGCTCGCGGAATCCAGAAGCTGTATTTAAGTCTGATCTAGGACATATTGAAGCAGTTTTTTAGTTTTTTTTTCTTTTCTTTTCTTTTCTTTTCATAGTTACGTCTGCAACAGTAGGTTTAGCATTTTGTGTTTATGTTTGTAATGGAGAACTAGTCTCCTTGATTAATCTACTGTGACTGGGTTCCATTTACACTTGAGGTTCTGTAATTCCTGTTTTATTTGCTTTTCCCTTTTCAATACTATGCTATATATTTCTGTTTGTTTAATTCAGGAGTGTATAGTGTTGTGTTGATTTATTTCGGTGATGTTATGTTCCTATATTGAATCGCGTTTGTTTAATTCGCGTGTGTTCGTTCATGTTCGCTTAGTTCATGAGGGCTTAACCCCGTTTGTTTAATTCGGGAATAGGAACGTATATCTCGTAGTAGCGATTTCGTTTGTTAATTGTTGCTACAACCGAAAGGGGATTAGAATCTGCTTAGGGCTTGGAATTTACATGAACCGATGATAGTTGGGAAATCGAGAACAGTAGATTAATCGTCTTTAGTTATTTGATAATCTTTTAAACTGCTTTGTTTTTATTGCTCTGTTTTTGCATTGTTTTCTGTTTTGTTTTCTTTATTCAATTTCAAATCCAACCCCCCCCAAAACTGATTTTTTTTTCTGTTAACAACAACCCAAGAGTCCTTGTGAGACGATATCCGAGTTGTCGCTCCCTATCTACATTTTTATAAACCCGCTCGCTTTTTGGCGCGTGCGCGACAGCGCGTTCAACTACCTCACACATGTGGTATCCTGATTCGGGTGCTTCTCATCACCTCACTGCTGACTCACAAAACTTCAGTCATTGCACACCGTTTGGAGGACAGGACCAAGTGTTGATGGGCAACGAACAAGGTCTCCCCATAACTTCCATTGGTTACTCTAAAATCGCCACACCACATCACCCACACATTGTTCTTTCTCTTAACAGTTTACTACTTGTTCCCAACATTACTAAGAATTTGGTGTCTGTGTCAAATTTGCCCGTGATATGTTTGCTTTGAGTTTCACCCTCACTCTTGTTTTGTCAAATTACAGGGGTCTAATAAAGTCCTTCTTGAAGGCTCTCTAGGAAATGATGGGCTATACTCCTTCAAGCACATCAATATACTCAAGGAGCCTTCTACTTCAATAAGTCTTTCTAATTCTACTTCCAACAAATCTGATAGTGGAAATTCTATTACTGTAAACACAAATGTAGTCTCAAATTCCTTTGTTACTTGGCATAATAGGTTAGGTCATCCTAGTCCTAATACTGTTAAGAATGTTCTGCAGCTTTGTAATATACCTTCTGTTAATAAAATGGCAAATGACTTTTGCAATGCTTGCTGTTTGGGAAAATCATACTGGCTATATGCCCCACCCTCCACCGTAATTCACACAAAAGCCTTTGAACTGATACACTCAGATTTGTGGGGTCCAACACCCTTTTCTTCATCCAATGGCTATACCTATTATATAGCCTTTGTAGATGCCTTTTCCCGTTATACATGGATCTACTTTCTCAAAAGAAAGTCAGGCTCTAACAGCTTTCAAACAGTTTCATGCTCTTGTCAAAACACAATACTCAGCCTCTGTTAAAGCTATTCAAACTGATTGGGGAGGTGAGTTTAGACCCTTTACCAATCATCTAGCTGAGTTGGGCATTGTTCATAGGTTAACATGTCCTCACACGTCTCATCAAAATGGGACAGTGGAACGCAAACACAGACACATTGTTGAAATGGGATTAACATTACTTGCCCATGCTTCTATGCCCTTACTCTATTGGGACCATAGTTTTACTATGACTGTTCACCTTATTAATAGGTTACCTACAGCTGCTCTTGCCTCATTTTCTTCCCCTTTTCATGCACTCCAAGGTTCCACTCCTGATTACTCCCTTCTCAGGACCTTTGGATGTGCGTGCTTTCCTTTGTTAAGACCCTACAACCAACATGAGCTGCAGTTCGGGTCTCAAGAGTGTGTCTACCTTGGTCTCTCTCCCCAACATAAGGGCCATAAATGCTTAGCTCCCTCTGGTAGGGGTTATATTTCTAAGGATGTCCTATTTAATGAACTTCGGTTTCCTTATCCCTTCCTTTTTCCTTCCACTTCACCAACTTCAACCTTACCTTCTGAGTCTACTTTTTCTTCTGTCATTCATGTTCCTGTTTACCCTCCCCTAAACCCCATTCCCTTAAACCAGCACCCTCCTCCCACTCCTCCTTCCCCTGTTCCTAGTCCTAGTCCTATTCATGCTATTACTACTTCTTCCTCTAAGTCTCCTTCCACATCTACAAGTCCTTCACCTTCCGGTTCTACAGCCTCTCCCCACTTTGTCATATCTCCTAATCACTCGGGTTCCTTAGATGCTTCTCCTAGTCTGTTTGAACCTGTCCCTTCACCTAGTCCAGCTGAATCAGCTCACCATATGTTAACTCGGGCTAAAAGTGGCTGCCTACCTCCTCCTTTATACCCTCGATTGTATCTTGCTCACATTGAGCCTGCCTCAGTTAAACATGCATTATCAAGTCCTCACTGGCTTGAAGCTATGCAAGTTGAGCATAATGCTCTTCTTAAGAATGAAACTTGGTCCTTGGTCCCTCTTCCTTCCAACAGAAAGGCCATTGGATGCAAGTGGGTTTTCCGTGTGAAAGAAAATCCTGATGGGAGTGTCAACAAATACAAGGCCGGGTTGGTTGCCAAAGGCTTCCACCAAACCCATGGCTTTGACTTTCATGAGACATTTTCACCCGTTATCAAACCGGTTACAATCCGGATCATTCTTACCATGGCACTCTCCTCTAAATGGGTCATTCAACAAATTGATGTAAATAATGCCTTCCTCAATGGCTTGTTGAGTGAGGAAGTCTACATGACTCAACCCCCCGGTTTTGAGTCTCATGACAAATCTTTAGTCTGCAAACTGCACAAGGCTCTCTATGGCCTCAAACAAGCCCCAAGGGCTTGGTATGAGAGACTCACAAGCACACTGCTCGGCTTTGGCTTTGTGGTAAGCCGTTGTGACCCCTCCCTCTTTATCTACTCCAAAGGGGCTGTGTGTCTCTATGTTTTGGTCTATGTGGATGACATCATCCTAACGGGTACATCTCCAACCCTCATCAAGAAACTGAATGCGACGTTTGCTCTCAAAGAACTAGGCTCCCTAGACTATTTTCTAGGAGTTGAAGTCAAACACCTAGCAACTGGTTCCATTTTGTTAACTCAGTCAAAGTATATACGTGACCTTCTAAACAAAGCTAACATGCTGGATGCTAAGGGCATCTCCTCTCCTATGGTAAGCAACTGCAAGTTGAGCAGGTTTGGTACAGATTCGATGGCCGATCCTAGTCTCTACAGTTCTGTTGTAGGAGCATTGCAATATGCTACCTTGACTAGACCAGAAATAGCCTACAGTGTCAATAAAGTTTGCCAATTTATGGCAAACCCATTGGAGACCCACTGGCAGGCCGTGAAGCGTATCCTTCGATACCTCAAGGGTTCCATGCACTATGGTCTACTACTGCAGCCATCTTCCTCCTCACAATCCTTCACACTCAAGGCCTATTGTGATGCCGATCGGGGCGGTGATCCGGATGATAGAAGATCTACTTCCGGGTCTTGCATCTTTCTTGGACCTAATCTAGTGTCTTGGTGCTCCAAAAAGCAGCCACTGGTAGCTCGATCCAGCACAGAGGCAGAATACCACAACTTGGCTAACACCACAACTGAAGTACTGTGGATTATGTCATTACTCACTGAACTTAAGGTTCCTTTTCACACTCCACAGCTTTTGTGTGACAACTTGAGCGCTGTCTCACTAGCTCACAACCCTATTCTGCACTCTCGGACCAAGCACATTGAGTTAGGCCTTCACTTTGTCAGAGAAAAAGCTCTCTCCAAGGCTATTTCCATTCATCATGTTCCAGCTGCTGATCAACTTGCAGACTCCTTCACCAAGCCTCTTTCTTCCTCCAGATTTTGTAGCTTACGTTCCACTCTCAATGTGGTTGACCTCAACCACCTTGAGATTGAAGGGGGAATAATAGAGTACATAGTAGAATGTGCAGTAGCTTTAGATTGTAATAGAGCTGCGGTCTTGAGTCAAAGACTTGACATTTGTGAGTTAGTTAGGAATCTATTAGGAGCGGTTGCTCATAGCTCAACTATAAAAACCCTGTAATCTTCTACACTCAATAATAAATCAGATCATCATTTCTCAGAATTTGTTCTCTCAGTTTTTCTCTCTTCTACCCTAGTTCGATTTCTATTATTGACCACTTAGTATGTATGTACTTATTTTATTTCGTATTTCAAAAAAAACAAATAGATTCAACATATTCCTTAAAATGAGACAAATATAATCAAATATATTATATTAATTACTTAACATAAGAATAAGAATTATAATATTTAAATTCTTGATACAACTTCTTTTCTACGTATAATTTGTTTTTATCGTCAAAAGTGTAATGTGATAATAGTGTTACTATTGGATAGATAGATTTACAACCGTTATATACTATCAATTGAAAGTTTTTAATAGTAATACAATGTGATTATATTGAGAGTAAATATAGATCATAAATATTCCTGAACTCCTTTAGTTGAAGGGTGAATTAGTGCATCATAAGCTTGATGTACGCAAACATCTAAAACTGAAGAATGTAGATATTATTTGTAAGTTGTGTGAATAATCAATGAAAAAAGAGGCTCCTAAAACATTTATAACCTATTAGTCTCTGTCCCACTCAGAATTTTTTTTAACTCCGCCTGTTTGCTTCTCATAAAATCAGACCAAGTGAGATTTCATTCTCAGTTTCATCATTGTAGTTCTGGCAACTATTTTTGTTCCAATTATCATCATTGCACAGTGCTAGTGCAGGTGTAGAGCTGTCAACTTGTGCTAGATCCAAAACATCAATGTCTGAAGTCATACATGCATTACCTTTGATTTTGAAAGTCAGAACAATATACAAAGACTGTAGAGACCTAACATTCGCCATCTGAAGCCGTGAAATTTCTGAGAGAATAAATTTCTCTCTCTAAACTAGCAACATTATGACAAGAAATGCCTCTATCACGAATAACCATATGCAATTTATCATCACTTTCTCCTGGTATCATTCTTGATCTTCATGATATTATCCACTATGATACTTTTACAGGATATCTCAGTCTGGGACCAGAGAGCATGTCTTCATGTAAACAATGAAAAACTATGACAAATAAATCCACCTATGTTGCTTCCAAGATTCGTTGTGTACAACCAGTTTCAATTCCAAGTACAGACAAAAATTGTCATAGAGCAGGCTAATCTATCCTATCAGATTGGGTACGGGATTATTTTTTTCTTAATACTCGCAGCTATAGCCTTGTTCTTGCTAAAAACATCTACGGCTATGCATTGTAGTGCCAAACACTCTGGGCTCTGGCCCACAACACTCTAAACCAACACATACTGACAGACCAAGAGAAGAAAAGACAAACCAAAGTCAGGAAAATACTCATACCGCTATCCAAGATAAAACGTTTCTAAGCACCATGATGCAAAGAAAATCAAAACCAAGACCATGAATGATGCTGATCATGTGTTCTGAACCTAAAACTAACATATGCAAAGTCATATCAAGCCAAAAACAAGGAGGAATTGTAAATAACCTTGAACTAGCTGTCCTCTGTTCAGCAATGACCTTTCTCCGACTACGCCGACCAAATGCAGATGTAATGTTGGGTTCACTATGAGACAAACTGAGGGAATTGACAAAACCATTCAACAAGAAACCATTTATAGTGTATATCATTTAGAGATTTTAGTCAAACAAGTTTTTCACAAATTATACAAAAAAATTTACCATCATAAAAGAAAAACTATAAGTGAAAAGAAAAAAAATAGAAGAACATCGGCAACTGAAATAAATTTAATGAAACAATGGCAAAAGCCCAATACAGAACATCTCTGTATAAGCAATGCAAAGTATTACCACAATTTCTGGTCCAAGCAGCTGTTTGATCGTAACATCATATTTCGCAAGGAAAGGCCCGATACATTTGAAGACCCTTCAAATCTTCTATGGAATTGGAGGTTTTCCTCCTTCTCAGCACTGTAAAAGGGGATCAAGAGAACCAATACCAATCAATCCACAACTTTTTTAACATGAAGAATGGATATTAAGATAGAGAGCTAAAGGTTTTGTATCCATAATAGAACATGCAGGGAAGTTTTATTTGACGCAATGTTCAGTGTAAAGACCAACTTGAAAATTATCTGACAAATGCATAATCAGAAGTTGAAATCAAAAGTAAAAAAGCAAAAGGCTTTATGACACTTTTAGGCTTCCTAATTTTACAAAATTTAAATTTTGGTCCCTCTATTTTCAATTGAAGCAATGTTATTCTCAGTTTTAAAATCGATATTTTATACAATCAAGTCCCCCGTCAGTTTGATGATGATGTGGTTATGACTTTTTGCCAGCATTGCATAAAATTCCACTAACACTCTTGTTAACTTTGCTGATATGGAGATTGTTGATATTGTTTGGTTTAGATTTGATATAGTCTAATAAAAGTTTGATGTAGTTGTTAATAGGAGTTATAGTCAATCCCTAAAATCAAGGGATTTTGTATTCAATTTTTGTAACTTATCATTCTATAAATTGAGGAGGCTGAGAAGGTTATTCTCAAGCCATTCAGCTGTTATAACTTGGTATCTATAGCTAGGGTTCGATCAGGTCAAGAACCACTGTTCTCCAGTGAACTTTTTCGGCGACCGCCTCCGGCAAACGTTTCCGATCACCGAAGTAAGGTGACCGGCCATCTCAGAAACGTCCGGCGAGTTTGTTCGGCGAAGATCCATCACCGTCCTCCGCCGCACGCGCCGTCACGCTCCGCTTCTTTCCACTATCCTCCGAGTGCGTGGGGTCCATGCGCCGCCCTCCACGCGGCCATTCGTTTTCCGACCACTTCCGGATTGTTTTCCGGTGTCTTCTGCCTCTGTTGTGTGAGTTAAAACTCGATTCCGGTCAGTTTGGTTTCTTCCCTCACATTATGTCTATTGTTTTGTCCGCTGCTGTCACTGTTTCGTCCACTGCTGCCACTTCTCAGAATGGGGATTCTGCTCCTCGGTGCTCTTATTGCAAGCGTGTGGGTCATATATATCCAAGACGTATTATTCTCTTCATGGTTTCCCAGAAAAGTCAGCTAATGTGATGTAGTTTGCCGATCAGAAAGTCAAGGTTGGGTATGATAATCAAATAGGTTGCAATCAGAACAATTTTTCGGTTGATGAATATAAGGAGTACCTTCAACTTAAGGCAGCCCAACAAGCCTGACCTTCAGCAACTATAGCTCATTCTGGTATTTCTAAGGTTTGTCTCTCTCATTCATCTCTTGTTGGTTCCTGGATTTTGGATTCTGGTGCTTCTGATCATATAGCTGGTAACTCTTCTCTCTTTTCTACTTTATCCTCTACTAAAACACCACATCACATCACCCTTGCTAATGGCTCTAAAACTCAAGCCACTGGTATTGGTCAGGCTTCACCTCTTCCCTCTCTGTCTTTAAATTCAGTCTTATTTGTACCTGGATGTCCTTTTAATTTAATCTCTATTAGTCAACTTACTCGATCTCTCAATTGTTCCATAACCTTCACATTTACTTCCTTTTCCATCCAGGACCCAAGTACGGGGAAGACGATTGGAACAGGATTTGAGTCACACGGTCTCTACTACTTACAACCTCCATCCTCCACCATATGTGCTGCCACAGAGTCGCCTAGTCTTCTTCATCGTCGTTTAGGTCATCCAAGTTTGAATAAATTAAAGAAAATGATCCCTCATCTCTCTAATTGACAGGTATTGGAGTGTGAGGCATGTCAGCTTGGAAAACATGTTCGAGCATCCTTTCCAAGCTAGGTTACAGGTCATGCAGAGTCTCCTTTTAGTCTTGTTCATTCTGATGTTTGGGGTCCAAGTTGTATTTCGTCTGTCTTAGGGTATAGGTATTTTGTTACTTTCATCGATGATTTCTCTCGTTGTACCTGCTTATTTTTAATGAAACAACGTTCCGAGTTATTCACTATTTTTCAAAAATTTTGTGCTGAAATACAGAATCAGTTTGGACAAACTATTCGTATCTTACGCAGTGATAATGCCAAAGAATATTTTTCTGCCCCCTTTAATTCTTTCATGGCATCTCATGGTATAGTTCATCAATCAAGTTGTCCTCACACACCTCAACAAAATGGTGTGGCTGGGCGCAAACATCGTCATATCGTTCGAACAGTTCGTACTCTCTTATTACATTCTAATGTCCCTGTGAAATTTTGGAGTGATGTTGTTCTCACTGCAGGTTATTTAATAAATCGAATGCCATCTTTTGTTCTCAATAACCAGGTTCCTCACTCTCTTCTATATCCTCAGGTACCCCTTTATACTGTTCCCCTTCGTGTTTTTGGTTCCACATGTTTTGTCCACAATGTCGCTCCAGGTCTCGACAAACTTGTTGCCCGTGCCATTAAGTGTATCTTTCTTGGTTATTCTCGGGTTCAAAAGAGGTACAGATGTTATTCTTCATCCACTAATCGTTCTTACATCTCTGAAGATGTTACCTTTTTCGAGGATACACCTTTCTTTGCCTCAAAGTCTTGTCGGAGTCTGTTTCTCAAGTCTTTCCTATTCCAGTCTTCGATTCTCCTGTTTTAAGTCCACCTATCTCACATATACAAGAGGCTGCCCCTGTTGCTCCTAAGTACCCCATAGAGCCATTTCGTCTCACTTATCACCGTCGTCCTCGTCCCACAACTCCGGAGGCTGAACCCGTTGTGGACACCAGTGACTCACCTCCTACTCCTCCGTCTCCGTCGATTCCGGTCCAACATGAGCCTACCACTGACCTTCCCATTGCACTTCGCAAAGGTAACCGTTCTTCTCGCAATCCTCATCCTATTTATAATTTTCTAAGTTATCATCGTTTATCTTCATCCCATTATGCCTTTGTATTTGCTTTGTCGTCCATTTCTATTCCTAAAACTGTTCAAGAAGCATTATCCCATCCAGGATGGCGACAGGCTATGATTGATGAGATGACAGCTTTGGAATCTAACCACACTTTGGCTCTTGTTCCCTCTCCAAGGAAGTCTACTATTGGCTGTCGTTGGGTTTTTACTGTCAAAGTTGGTCCCGATGGAACTGTGGATCGCTTGAAGGCTCGTCTTGTGGCCAAAGGATATACTCAGATTTATGGTCTTGACTATGGTGATACATTTTCTCATGTTGCTAAAATGGCCTCTGTTCCTCTCTTTTTATCCATGGCTGCTATCTCTCGTTGGCCTTTATATCAGCTGGACATTAAAATTGCCTTTTTACATGGTGAGTTGGAGGAGGAGATTTATATGGAGCAACCACCTGGGTTTATTACTCAGGGGGAATCAGGTCTTGTTTGCAAACTTCAGAGGTAATGGGTTGAAACAGTCACCTCGAGCTTGGTTTGGGAGATTTAGTAAGGTCATACAGCAGTTTGGCATGATCCGTAGTGAGGTTGACCACTCTGTGTTTTATAGACATTTACCGTGTAAAAAGGTCATTTATCTTGTGGTCTATATGGATGATATTGTAATTACAGGTGATGATCATGAAGGGATCACTAGACTAAAGCAACATCTGTTTCAGCATTTCCAAACCAAAGATTTGGGCAGGTTGCGAGACTTCCTTGGTATTGAGGTCGCTCAATCAAAAACAGGCATTTCTATTTGTCAAAGGAAGTATGCACTTGATATTTTGGAAGAGACTAAGATGCTAAATTGTAAGCCGGTGGATACTCCTATGGATCCGAATGTTAAACTCATGCCAAATCAGGGGGAGCCGTACTCAAATCCAGGCAGATATCGAAGGTTGGTGGGAAAGTTGAATTATCTCACTATGACCAGACCAGATATAGCCTTTGCTGTTAGTGTTGTAAGTCAGTTTCTTAACAACCCTTGTGATAGTCATTGGGATGCAGTAACTCGCATTTTAAGGTATATTAAAGGATCTCCTGGAAGGGGCTAATATATGAGAACAGAGGTAACACAGACATTGCTGCTTGACTGGGCAGGGTCTTCGAGTGATAGGAGATCAACTTCTGGGTATTGTGTTTTCATTGGAGGTAATCTCATCTCTTGGAAGAGTAAGAAGCAGAGTGTAGTTGCAAGATCGAGCGCAGAAGAAGAATATAGAGCTATGGCTCTTACAACATGTGAACTTGTATGGTTAAAACATCTACTTCAAGAGTTAAAGTTTTGCAGAATGGGTTCTATGCAGCTGATTTGTGATAATCAAGCAGCCTTACACATTGCTTCTAATCCTGTCTTTCAAGAACGAACCAAGCATATAGAGATCGATTGTCATTTCATTCGAGACAAGATTCTTTCAAAGGAGATCAGTACTTCATTTGTCAATTCTAATGATCAACTTGCTGATGTTTTCACCAAGTCTCTAGGAGGCTCACGAATAACTTACATATGTAACAAGCTGGGTGCTTATGACATCTATGCACCAGCTTGAGGGGGAGTGTTGATATTGTTTGGTTTACATTTGATATAGTCTGATATAGTTTGATATAGTTGTTAATAGGAGTTATAGTCAATCCCTAAAATCAAGGGATTTTGTATTCAATTTTTGTAACTTATCATTCTATAAATTGAGGAGGCTGAGAAGGTTATTCTCAAGCCATTCAGCTATGATAACTGAGATGATGAGGCACTTTACATCAGGGGCAAAAAATGTGTGGTGCCAACATTAATCTAACAAGAGAACTTGATTGCAGCAATTTTAGAACCATAGTACAACTTCGTTACAATTAAAATTAGGGGGAACAAAACCAAATTTCAAATAAATTAAAGGGAAAATAAGTGTAATTAAGACAAAGCAACAAGAACAAAAGGTTCAAAACCAGTTAGGATCTAACCTTTCTGAAAGCCCATATAAAGGACTGTTTGGTTCTAACGGCGAATCACAAGAATCATTTTCTGCTGAGTCACTCTCTCCTGCTGCAGAAATATGAGTCATAAAAACAGCCTTGGTTGATCGTGGTAACAATTGGCCAGGAAATCGCATAAGATCAACCAGCATTTCCACGGAATTTAATTCAACTATCACAGACATATGCTTGTATGAGTCTACAAATTCAACAGCCCCGTCATTTGGCAAGCCCTGATAAAGAGAATGGTGATACAAGACATATCCTTCAAAATTAGATATGATGATGAACAAAACTGAATAGCAAGTCAACATCAACAAATCAAGTCCTTATCCCACTAGCTCAGAAGAGAGTAGTAAACTAGTAAACTGCATTGAATATTTGACATTAATTCTTTTGCCAAACAAATTGCAATTATATTTAAATACTATTAAACTAGTCAATTGTTGGCAGAGTACAATTGAGCCCACCAACAGAAGTCAGAGCTTACCACCACGAGCCTACTTTCAAGACCTACAGTATCAGCTAATACTTTAAATAAGATAGCTCGAGGCCGACATGAACCATGCTTTATTTGTCCCAGTATCTGGACACCTCGATTCTCAAACATATGAGAGGTTTCATCTAGTGCAGCTTTTGCTGGACTTTCCACACTGGGTCGCTTATAAAAATCAGAAACCTGTGCAGAAAGAGAGGTCAAAATAAATGCAAAACACCTTTAAATAAGCTAAATAATAAGCAGAGGTAAATAAAAGAAAGGTCCCATACTAATTGATCTAACTGCTACAATGTTCACTAACAGACCAGTAACTAACAATTATAGTAGAACAGTTTCATCAAAACAAGTTGCAGCTGAGGAAATTGCAGAAAGCAAAGAATGTTAACACAGAGCAGCCAAATAAGTCTAAAATTAACATGTTTCTTGCTAAGTTTATACTATGACTACTTTGGAAGTTATTTGGCAATATAATTAATTTAATGCATTGTTTAAAAAAGTATGCATTGAAATTGTAGAATACATTCTTGTACAAGGAATAACTAACTTATCATATGATGACAATGGAGCAACAATAATATATCAAGATATACATATACACGAAAAAAGAGCTACACAAAAAGATCCAATAAAAGTACATACTAATCCAGCAATCTTCTTAATTATAGCAGCTGGATTGGAATTTAATCCTTTAACCAATGCCACAATCAATTGCTTCAACATGGACAGCTTTTTATCTTTCTCTGAATCCACAACAATGATATCAGCCCTAAAACCCTCTCCACCCAAAGCATGAAGCTCGTCCAAGGTAGGAATACTATCAAAAAGTTCCTTGAGTCTTGTCTCCTGTTCATTATCAGATTAGTTAATGACAATAAAAATGAGTTGGAAAAATCATTTTAGTCACACATCAAGAGGAACGGTACCACCAACGAATGCCATGCATAGAAAAGATTTATATATTTATATATATATATATATAGTGAGCAACTCAAGTGAGAGGAGTAAATCTGGACCTTTGGATCATACATGAATGGTCAAGATTAGAACATAAAGTCATGTGACTTTATTAAGTGATCACATGACCACCAACTAACTTTTAATCCTGACCATCCATGTATGGTTTAATAGCCCAGATTTGCTCCTCTCACTCTTACAATAAGACATCACTCTCACTTGAGTTGCCCCATATATATATACACACACACACACACACACACACACACACACACACACACTAGCGTTGTTGACACGTGCGCGTGTGTGTGTGCGCGCGTGCATGCATATATATAGCTCGTGATACAATTTACAAAGCTAAGGAAGTAGGATCTGTTTCCTAGGCAATAATTCCTATGAAGCAAGATACATTTAACATGTGATACATGAATTGTATGTGGTTATTCTAACATCATGAAACATTGATGAGCAGAAGTTACGGAACATTCAACAACATTGTAAAACTCTATCACTAAAGTAAAAATGGCTAGTACAGCTAAGTAGCAATAAAAACTTAACAAACAAGATATATTTGCCAGAGCATGCTGAAATATGATCAGCTTCAATCGAAAACCTTCATCTTATTCATTATTCATATCATGGTTAATGTGGTTTACATTATGAAATTTTGCAGAATAATATACACAATATATATATGATTTGTAACTAGTTTCAAATTCCAATATATACTGACTTTCCGACTTCATGCAAAACTAAATTATCCTTTCTTAGATTCTTTAACAATCAATGACACCTCTGATGATACTATAAACACCAACTACTTTGACAGGCTAAGGACATCCCTTTGGCTCTGTGATCATGAAAGTTAAGAACCTATTTGCTTTGTTTTTCATTTTCCTGTTTTCATAAATAACTACAAAATGCCACTTTATTTTCATTCTATTTCCTGTTTCCAAAAATTTGTACAGGAAATACTGGAAACAAGAAAATTTTGTTTTCACTTTCCTGTAGAAATATTTGAAAACAGAAGATAGAATGAAAATAAGGTCCTTGTTTTGAAATTTATTTCTGAAAACAGAAAATGAAAACAAGAACTAAAAACTGGAAACAGAGCAAACAAGCCCTAAAGTGTTCTGTTAAGCAACAATAACTTTTGCTTTCTCATGCACACTGCAACTCCAGCTCCACTAATTAAAAACTTGTTATGTCAAGCACCACCTACATCTTAATTCTACAAATGATTCTTGCTAATTAGCTACAAAAGATTTTTAATGTTGTTACTCAAATTTATATAATCAGAGCAATGTTTTAAAAATCGAACCGGAGATCGAACCAACGAGACCTCCGGGTCATGGTTCAATTGGTTCAACCGGTTGAACCAACGGTTGAACCGGATGATTAATAAATAAATAAATAATATATAATATAATAATTATATTTTATATATATATATAGATTTGTATTTATATATATTCAAAAGTTTATCGTTTTGAGAATAGCACCCCAATAACTTTGCAGCGAAAACACTATCTAGAATGACTATCAATCTATCATAGGGAAATGGATAGAAATAAGAAAAATATAGGGAAATGGAGTCTTTACTATCAGCTTTTAGAGCCGCATAGTCTTTTCACCTCTTGCAAGGCAGCACCTATCATATAGGGATTAATATAATCCCTCTAGCCATAGCCATAGTGCATAGCAAATTCAAAACCTCACTTGGACTCCTCCATCCAAAATCGTCTCCAACCTGTAAATAACATTGTAACTTTGTAGAGGTTTTTGAATGGGGATATCCGAACAACGGCAGAAGATTTAGAACCAACGGTACCTCTATAAGGAGTGAAGGTCTGCCTGGACTCCCATTTTTTTATCTTATCTTCTCTCTCTCTCTCCCCCTCCTTCCTATGGCGGATCGGAAAGCAAAACCCCTTTTCTGACAAATATCCGGTGTCGTGGCACTGTGGGAGCATCGTTTGAGCCACGATGGTTCATTGTGGATGGAGGAGTTTTGGCCATTTTGGGTTTCTGTTGGCTAGGCAACCGGACGGTTTTTTAGAACCGGTTTTGCTCCGGTTCAAGCGGTTCTGGCAGTTTAACCCCGGTTTGTTGAGACCATCGTTTTTTTTACCTGACCGAACCGTAGGCACAGCCGGTTCCCGATTGAACCAGTCGGCTCAGTTTTCAAAACACTGAATCAGAGTACTTACACTCAAAAAAAAACGCAGTTATGTATAAGCCTGATTTACACATTTTAAAAAATATATATATAATTGGTTCACAGAGGGGTCTTCCTTTCTAATAGATACTGGTTCAGAATTAAGAAGAACAAATGAATTTTATTATAGAACTCACTCTGATCAGTATCGACGTGATACAAAACTAGAGATCAAGATGAATCAATGGAATTCTCTCACTCAAACTCTCAGGTATTCGAGAGATATGGAACTCTCCCTTTCTTTTCTCTCCTTTCCAATACAATTGATGATCCCTCCCTCTCTCCCTATAACTCATATAACCCACCTCTGTCAACTAACTAACAACTACCTAATCATAACAATTACTAACTATTATGTCTTATTTTGTTATTTCTGTTACTCACAAGAATCTAACACTTTCCATATTTGGTTAAAGGTTATATAAAATCACTCCTGAGCCTCCACCTAATAGCTTAAGTTTTTTATAAGAGTCAGTCCTTGACAAGATGTTTTAAGAGAGCCAGAGAAGAGAGTACAAAATAAAAAATAATATCCACATTCCTCACATTATATAAGATACAAAAAGGGGGATAAATCACCAAAAAGATATAAATAAATGCAAAAGGACATTTGATGGGATCCTTTTCTCCCATGTAACTAGAACTAGAAGGTCCAATTCAACCCAATCATTCTCAATTAATGGAAATAACTGTCAGCCTATCATTGTTTTGGGGGGAGGGGGAGGGGGGCTTAAATCATCATTCCGATGTGATATGTTCAATTCAACGAGCAAGTCATATTGAAAACAACTATACTCCAAGCACATGTATTTGTAACATGATCAATCAGAATGCATCGTGCCAGGAACTTATCATACATAAAAATGGTAAACAACTTATCATACAAGCACAAGTGAATGAAAATTAGGATTCCAATTTTGGAATGTGCAACAATGCAAAAGGAAATCAAAACTATTGCTCTTGCAACTTTGGTTGATATCTCTTAGAAGTATCAATTTTCAGCAATAATTGGATGAAACAAAAGCTTACTGGCAACTGTGGAAAGAGCAAATAGACATCTGAATTAAGAAGGTAATGTATAATCAACCCTCACCGGAATGACTGAATAAAAACCATTTGGTATTGGTTCGGAAAGCATTCCAGTGTGCCAGAGAATTTGTGATGCTTTCTGAGGTGACAAAACATCTTGGTCAGAATGTTTAGGAGATCCTTTATTATTCAAGGTCTCATCTTGAGAACCCAAAGAAACAGATCCAAATCTTTCAACGAAATCTGAAGGCCACCACGAAACATTAGATGGCCCATGCTCTGCTGGCCCGACATCTTCTCGTGTCTCCTCCATGCTCTTGTATATTTGGAATGTAAAACCATTTCGCCACACTTCTTAACCCATAGGAGACATGGCCAAGCTAACGGTAGATCTCAAAACACAAATCATTGAAATATATACTTCAGTAGCTCCAACTGTTCCAAGCTGGAGGCCATGTAACCTGCATGAATCAAATAACAAGGTACGTGGGATATTAGAATGAGAAAACAACATCAGCAAATAAAAGGATAGAAGATTTTCAAAATCAACACATAACACATGAAACTGAAGCATTTACAACCAAAAGCCAAAAAAATTACCATACAAAATAAAAGTTGCAAATTTGTTAAAATTGCCCTAGCTCCACCTGTACATGAATCCCATGACCATGACACTAAGATGATCCCCAAAGCAATCACAGAAATAAATTTAGAGGTGATATTATATTGGGAAAACCCAAGTCCCACATTGACTAGAGATAGTATCTAATGAGAGTTTATAAGTAGTGGGCAATCCTCATCCTATGAGCTAGCTTTTAGGATTGAGTTAGGCCCAAAATCTAATATGGTATCAGAGCTATCCTAGATCCATTGTTGGGCCACCCACCATGTTATCCACGCTCCAAGCCCACTAGTGCTGGGCGTGAGGGGGTGTATTGGGAAAACCCAAGTCCCACGTTGACTAGAGATATCTAATGAGAGCTTATAAGTAGTAGGCAATCCTCATCCTATGAGCTAGCTTTTGGGATTGAGTTAGGCCCAAAATCTAATATATTATCACTATGGCAATGTTATCGATGGCGGATGGCAGAACATGGCGAAAGGCTAAAAATCCGCCATTTCAAGCTGCCATAAAACGCCATGGCGCCGCCATCCTTCACAAATTGGCCATAGCGGTTGGGCAAAAATCCGCCATGGCCGCTATTTGATAACACTGCACTATGGTGAGCTCATATGACATAACGAAGCATTGACGATCTCTGACCAAAATTCCAACCAAATCATCTATAAATCAAGTAAGAGTAAATCTCTATGTGCAAGTTGTGGCATATCATTTTCATTAGTATGCCACTATAAATCAAGTAAGAGTAAATCTCTATGTGCAAGTTGTGGCATATCATTTTCATTAGTATGCCACCTACAAATATCAGATATTGGACCTGCAATGCTGTAATCTAACCTCTCTTTCAAAAGGAAAGAGAAACAATATATGACTAAAAGTTGACTACTGAGATACACTATGAGCCATTTCCATCACTCAAAGCACTTTCCAACTCAAAAAATTGCAGACAATGAAAATTTACATCTCTGCAACATGCCGACTGCTGACATTTCCATTCCACGTATTCACTATTTACAATTGTAACTTCAAATGCATTGCATCCACATTGGAACTCCTCATTTTCTATATTATTTATGAAAATGTCCTTATTTTTTACTAGTTCATAATTTAATTCTCCAAAGTGCCAAGGAAAGCAGTAATTCAATCACCTAACATTTGGCAAACAATGGTTTGTATATGGAAACTCTAGAATTTGGGCTTTAAGCCTAACTCAACCCCATAAGCTAGCTCAAGAGGTGAGGATTTCCCAAGCCATATAAGGACTACTTTGGTCGTATCTCTAGTCGATGTGATATCTCAACACACACCCTCATGCCCAGGACTGGACACTTGGAGCGTGGACAAATGCAAGTGGGATAACTGGACCAATAGCAAATCTAGGATAGACTCTAATACAATCTTAGAGTTTGGGTTTTAGACCTAACTCAACCACAAAAGCTAGCTTGAGATGTGAGGATTGCTCAAGTCTTATAAGGACTACTTTGCTCATATCTCTAGTCGATGTGAGATCTCAACAGAAATATTGCAGGCAATACATTGAGGTAAGCTCCACTGCTCCACTGAAGCAAGAAGGAATCCTTTACCTTAAGATCAAACACTACGGCATGAACATGGTACATATCATAAGTACCATTATTATTACTCTCTATATTATTCTTTACAATTCCTTGCACATATGAAGGCAAACTCTTGGCACAAAATTAAAGTCTTCAAAAGAATATCCAATTATCCTCTATTTGGTATACCAAAGATTCTTTCCTATCCTCTCTTCTTCCTAGTATCTTCATTTCAACCTGTATTAATTAATATAATATCCATCCTCAAATTTCCAGCTAATCTGACTTTCCCTGCTGAAGGCCAAGACTATTCTCTTCTCTTCCCATGGTCAACTTTGATTTCATTTTCCATATAATCTCTATCCTTTTATGGTTTTTATTTTCCCGACTTGTTTTAGACAAAACGAAAGCGAGAGCTCTGGGTTTTATTTTAAACCATTTCCTTGTATACATTTATTAATGTATTTCTATAATTCAATCAGGATTACTGCGAACAACAAAAACAGAAAAATATAACATGGCAAACTTCTATAATGATAATAGAACTCAGAAACTTCCTAATATGGAAGAGTGTTCTCATATTCCGGATTCGCATCAACAATCACAGCAGCAGCAAAAAGTTTGGAAGCAAATACCATAACCACTTGAAAAAAATACCTGTACAATTCAATTCAACCGCAGAACACTGCAAAATTTCAATGTTCAATTCAGCCAATTCAAAGATCTTAACTCTAATTTTCAAAAAATAGAGTTGCATAAGAAATAGGTAACAATGAAAAACACAGTCGGATCAAACAGAGTGCCGATCTATTTATATTTATATAATAATAACTATATTCAACTCCATTCACTCTAAATCACAAAAATAAACAATAAAAAAACCGAGTTATTCCAACAACTACAAAAAAAAAAGTATCAAACATCAAATGCAAAGTAACAGAAAGTAATAGAACAACACATGAACTGAGAATGGTACGATATCAGAAAACATGAAACACAGATAACTAAATTGAAATTGCGAGCAACAATAATACGAATAAGAGTAAAATCGAAATCATAGTAATGAGAGAGGTAAAAGGAAGAGTGGTTTCACCGCCAGCAGATCCAAGCATTCGAGTGCAATAGCATTTGAATCTGAATTTCGCTACGGAAAGAGTGGAATCATCATCATCATCGTTACACTTCAACACATAACAGATGAGTAGAGAGAGAGAAGAGAGAGTGTGATGGAAACGAAGAAATGAAAGAGAGAGAGAGAGAGAGAGAGAGAGGGAGAGAGAGATTTGAAATGAGTTATGGCAGGTTTGGGTTTAGGATTGAAGGAAGAAGAGAGAGGGAGGGGGAGGAAGAGGGAGAGGGAGGGATGGGCTTTTTGTGTTGTGAAGAACTCAGACTCGGAGAAATGAGGAGAGTGAGGGTCACGTGCAAGGCGAGAGGGATCTGGGGACCTCTCCCCGACAGCCAGCTAGCAAAAGGGTTGGCTCGCCAACATCCACACCTTCAGACGCGTCTAAACTACTGTGCTTCTTTAAAGTTTGGCAACCTCAACTTTCAAAAATATAACATTTAATAGAAAAAATTATGAACAATTATTATAGTATAAATTTAAGGGATCGCTAACGAGTGTACTGGTTAATAAATCAAAAAATGGCAAGATTTTATTTATAAAATCAAATATTTATTTTATCAAAATATTAAATACATCACTTTTCAATAAGATGTTTTTTTTCTTGGTTTGTTAATAAGTGCCCTAAGGACACTTGTTAACATTCCCCTGAATTTAAAATGTTTGTTAGATCAAGTTGTAAGAAGCTTGCTCTCTTATGTTCGAGTTTTGTGTATGAAAAAATTGATGCCTAAAGAAGTTTGCCTCATTAAATGAGTTTTCCCGATTTGACTTGAAATAAATGAAATTTAATATGATTTTTGAATATTGAGGATCTCAGTCAAAAAAACTAATAATTTTGTTATTATGTCATAAATGTAAAAAAATTATTATCAGTTATTAATTATAGGTTTTTTTTATGAATGGTTATTAATTATAGATTATAGATTATTATATATAATTTTTAAAGAAATTACTATAAATATCACATATTTTGCATAATATGATGATACACGATAAAAAAATTATTATAAAAACTTTCACATTAATAACATTAACATTAAATTCTATTTGTGTCTTTTTGACGAAATTCTATTTATGTCTAATATATTTTATTCTGATTTTGTATTTAACATATGACTATATTCAACTATATTATACAGTATCCACCTTATTGTTATTTTTTTTTTTAATAAACAGCAGGGCCAACCTCAGAAAAAGAAACAAACTACCTGACTACCATACTGAGAAAAGATACCCCCACAAGATCATACATCAATAAATTTCCACACCCAAAGAGTTCTCCAATAATGCAATCCCAAAGGCAAGGAAGGAAGGAGTGCCCCTATTCAGTTAAAAAATAAGCCACCTGAGTACCCTCACGAAGAACATGGGTAATACGACACATCCAGGAGCGAGAGCAGAGCTCAAAAATAGCCATAATCAAGGAAGCATAAAGATGATGTTCTTGTAACAACCCCACTGCTACCGTAGAATCACTCTCAATCCAAACCTATTGATATTTTTCCTGTCAAACTAAGGACAAAGCAGAAAAGATACTCCAAAACTCAGCTACTAAAACATTGGATGAACCAATAGTATTTTAGCAAAACCAAGCCGTCAACGCCCTATTTCATCTCTAAAAACATCACTACAACTAGATCTGGGAGTAGCAAACCTTAGCGTTCAATGTTGAACTATTAATTACCTTACTTTCTTCCATTTCCCCTCTCCAATAAAATCTATCTCCATCAATTTATTTTTGCCCTTTTTTAATGTTGGTTTACTTTTCATTATTATTCAATAATCATGATTCATGGGGATTCACATTGCTATTTCTTTACTTTACCTATATTATTATAATCTATATCTATATCATATATGAACTGATTCATTGTATTCTACATTGGGGTTATTAATCAAAATATTCCTGACTTATTGGTTTTGGAGATGTCCTTCCTACCTTACTATTCCGGTTTGAATTTTTAAGCCATATTCACATTGAAGAATTAAGAAAATTTTGTTCAAGTTGTTCTAAATAATATGTTAACGTAAGGGTAAATAATATTGTTTAAGGGAAAATCTAATCTAAATTGATAGAAGATATTTTTAGAAAGTATTCTTACCACATTTTGTTAACGAGTACTCTAAAAATATTAACAAAATTTAATATCCTCTATCAGTCTATTGAATATATTCTCTGTATTCAAAGGATACATAAATAAATAAATCACTAACAAAGAGTAGAATATGTATGAGAATATATATATATATATATATATATATATATATATATATATATAAATAAAAGAATGGTCCTTTGGTACTAGTTGGTACAATCTTGGTGGACCCTACCGTCTATGGAATACAACCAGTGCAAACCTTGATCAAGCTGCCACACACGTGGGGATTAATATAGGACCATTTTTATTTTTATTTTACTAAAATATAGGACCAATTTGGTTCTCATATATTTGGCAATTTTCCCCCACTTATCACATTTTTTTGGATCTCTTATCACTTTTTTTTCTCTTATTTTTTACCTAAGATTTAGTACACCTTAACTTATAATTTACAATGATTATTATCACTTATTGTTTGATAGTAATAATTAATATGATTAGATTTATTAACCATTTCAGTATATAATTTGTATTGTCACATTTTTTTACGAGGAAGGAGGGAAAAAAACAAAACTAATGTCCGAGCCTGATTACACCAAACGCATTAGCCTCAGAGCTGAACTCATTTGAGCAGTACATTTATTCCATAGCAGATAGCACATACTCTTGATCCATGTGTGCTCCAAACTTTGTCAACCAATCTGCACACTCGTTGCCTTTGCGTAAATTATGATTAAGACTAAAATTTCAAGTATTGTCTCATTTATTATATATGCATTGAGGGTTTTTATAATTAAGTAATGAATAATCGTTAGCACCAAAAAAAAAAGTAATGGATAATCGTTATTGATATTAATAAATGTATACTGATATTTTTAACATTCAAAATAGTAAAATTGTATTTAGATTAAAAAAAAGTTATATATTTATATTATATTAACAATCATTTTTACTTGTTGAAAATATGTTTGTGAATATTAGAAACTTAGCTATAGTAAAGTAGAACAACTAAAGGGAAGATCTGAAATTAATGGAAGTCAAGAATGAGATTTATCACAAAACGTGCACACTATTGAGAGTTATGCTTGGGTGGAGAAGGTGTTAACAATAAAATCTTAATGAATTAGATATGGGTGTGTGAGATAACTCGTCCATATAAAAGATCCACTCGTTACGAGCTTCATTAAGTAACTCGAAGGGAAGTCAATGGAATTAATGGAAGTCTAAAATTAATGGAAGTCAAGAATGAGATTTATCACGAAACGTGCACACTATTGAGAGTTATGCTTGGGTGGAGAAGGTGTTAACAAGAAAATCTTAATGAATTAGATATGGGTGTGTGAGATAACTCGTCCATATAAAAGATCCACTCGTTACTAGCTTCATTAAGTAACTCGAAGTTGATTTTCGAGTTAAAGGACATGAAGCCCAGTCTGAATCGCAATATGCAACAACTTGCAGATTATTATCCTTGGGAAGGCCTATTCCCTGGCCTGGTGATGATTTCAAATATTGAAGAACACGCATAGCTGCTTCCCGATGTCCTTCTCTAGGCTCTTGCATAAATTGGCTCAGAATATGGACCGAACATGATTTTTGATGCGTGATGGTCAGATAAATGAGCCTCCCTATTAGCCTGCGATATCGAGAAGGTTAAGGATAAAGAGGACTTGAATCCAATGCAAACTTGTAATTTGGTTCAAGTGGAAAAGAAGAGGGCTTACATGCCAACATCCCACATTCTGTCAAGATGTCCAAGGTATATCTCCTTTCGCATAAAAACAAGCCAAAAGCTCCACGTACTAATTCCAAGCCAAGAAAGTACTTGAGTACTCCAAGATCTTTCATATGAAAGCATGTACTCAGATATTGCTTGAATTTTGCACATGTGGAAGTGTCACTCCCTGCTATAATTAAATCATCAACATATACTATACAAGCCAAGAATACTGATCCATGAGAAAAAGTAAATAGACTACGATCAGCATGACTTTCTTGAAAGCCATATGCTATGAGTGCTTGTGACAACTTTGAATACCAATTCCGAGAGGCTTGCCTTAATCCGTTTGGTGACGTTCACAATCCTTGGCTATAGCAACGGTCGGTAAGCATCTAACAGTTGTCATCTTGGCTACTGGAGCGAAAGTTTCATTGAAATCTTCCCCTCCACTTGTGTGTAGCCTTTAGCTAAGAGTCGTGCCTTATATTTCTCAACCTCACCAGATGCTTTGTACTTGATCTTATAAACCCACTTGCATCCTACTGGTTTCTTTCTAGTAGGTAAAAATGCAAGCTCCCAAATTTCATTCTCTTCAAGTGCCTTGAGTTTGCGCATGAGATAGCTTCTTGCCACTCTTGTTTTTCGAGATAGGATAGACAGTACCTGAACCTGAAGATTTGGATGGACTTTAATTTGTGATATACATGCATGGGTTTTAGCGGCTGAATGACAATAGTAGTCTTTGAGATAACTAGGTGATTGTCTAGTTCTTGGTCCTGGTTCCTATGTCTGTGCAAGTGTATGAGTCTCCCCCTCATTCTCAAGTTCTTCCTCTTGATTCATATCATTTAATTATGCCTCATGACCCTCTAAACTTTCACCTTGCTTAATCAAAAATTCAGCGTGTGTCTATGTTTGTTCACCATTTAGAGATTGCTCATCTTCGAAATGATAAGCCTGATGCTGGAAAAAGTTTGTAGGAGGTGCTGTCATAGTGGCTTCTTCATTTTCTATATAGGGAAAATTGTTCTGTAGAAAATCACATCACGAGAGACAAGGAATTCCTTTGTCTTCAAATTATAGACTCTCCAGCCTTTTTGACCTCGAGGGTATCCTACGATCATGCACCTTTCTGCTCTGGAATCAAATTTGTCTCTTTGCTTGGAAGGATTCTTCACATAGCAGAGACATCCAAACACTTTTAAGTGAGCATAAGATGATAGTTTTCCAAACAGTACCTCATACGGAGTGAGCCCTTTATTTGCTACCGTAAGTGTCCTATTTATGATGTGAGTAGCTGCTAGGACACATTCTCCCCAAAAGGTGGTAGGTAAATTGGCTTGAAACTTCATAGCTCTTGCAATGTTAAGTACGTGTCTGTGTTTTCTCTCCACACACCCATTTTGTTGGGGTGTTCCTTGATAAGCCTTTGGCTTATCTAGTTTTATAACTAGATGGACTGTGGTTTTTGTGCAAATTATTCGAGTTCAATCTCGTTTTCGCCCAAATTTGGCCTTGTTTTGTTCCTAAGTAGACTTTTACTCGTTCTAGGCATTTTTTGTAGTTTTTAGTCTATTTTGAATAGAATTACGCTTTTTGTTTCTTTTTATTGTTTCAGGTTAGAAGTGAAGCTCCGAGAGTCAAGGAAAGTCAAGAAACAGTGGAAATTTCCATTCTGGAGATACTCGCCTCGCGAACCTGAAGACCAGCTGAAGCAGCAACAGTCATATATTCTGTCTCGCCTCGCGAGTAACCTGCTCGCCTCGCGAACCTGAAGGCCTGACTGTGCCAGAGAAGTCATCCTTTCTGGATCGCCTCGCCAATCATAGTTCGCCACGCGATCATTCAAACTCAGGATGGAGCCAAAACAGGAATTCGCCCCGCGAACGTACGCTCGCCTCGCGAAAGTCCAAATTGAAAGCGCGCCAAAACTAATGTTCGCCTCGCGAAAGAGTGCTCGCCCCACGAGCGGGCGATAACCAAAATCCCTATTTATAGGCTGTTTCAGATCAGAAGAAGGCAGTTTTTAGATCCGGGAGCTCTATGATCCAGATCCGAATCCTAGTTTTAGCCACTGTATAGAGTAGCGTTTAGGCCAGTTTTCTTGTCTCTTTGGAGCTGCGTCTCCCTTCTTCTTTTCTTATTTTACTATGGAGGTTATGTCCGATTGTTTGTCTATGAGCATGATGAACTAATCCCCTCGTCTGGGGGAACAATGAAGCCACCCATTGCAGTGTAGATTCGATGTGATGTATGTCTTTCTCCCTTTTTCTCAATAAATGTTTTCCAATTCTGATTTTATTGCGTTGATCACATGCGCGCGTGATTGACTTGTTAACGTTGATGAGGCTTACTCAGCGATTCGCGTTTAGAACTTGAATTGGGATCATCGGTCGAATATTGCACGAGAGTGAGTAGGAGATCGGTGCAACCTTATAGGGAACAAGAGTTAACAGAGTTTGATGATTAGGATTATGAGACCTAGTAAGTAATTAGTCCAATCTTCGAATACGTCCTAATGAGCACGACAGTGGATTTAGGAGAATTTGGGGTCCCGGTTGACATTGTAATTGAACTTAGGGAGGGATTCATCATCACTTGGGTATGCATATTGGGTAGGTGGATTTGTGACCTTGGACATTTTAATTCCAGATTTTTAGTTAATTATTTTATTAGATTTGTTAATTTGAATTCGATCCTATTTTCTCTCCAATCTCAACCACTTTCTGTAACTTGACCAACTTATCGGATTTCTCGCGAATTAGTCGAATTGGTAGCCCAATCCCTGAGTTCGACCTCGGTAATTACTTACCGTGTTTATTTTATTACTTACGACGACCCGGTACACTTGCCGGTGACTCAACAAGTTTTTGGCGCCGTTGCCGGGGATTGGCACAACCAATTTTCCTAATTTTAGGGAAGTTTGATTATTTGGTTAAGTTATTTTTATTTTTATTCTTATTTTTGTTTTTATTATCTCTCTACTTCTTTGATTCCACTTGGTCTTGCCTTGTTTTGTATGCGAGGTACACGAGGGAATGCTTCCGGGTTGCGAATATTGTAATGGAGACCATGACACTTGGAGCTGTCCTTTCTACTTCTCTCAAGAATATGTGGACTCATGCCATAATTTCTATGACAGCGTGCCCCAGGACAACTATTAGAGTCAGAATCAGTATTGGGGGTATATGAGGAGACACCATCCGGGTTTCGCTTGGAGTAATGCTAGTGGTGGTCTATCCGGGCAACAACAACCTCAACAGAATTGGCAACAACAACCTCCACAGGGTCAGAGGCCTAACTATGGGATCATTCAACATAATACTCAGCAGGCTCTTCAGGGGCCTAATCAGTTGCACATAACAGATGGTGGAAGGCAGCCTTGGGAATTGGCTTTTGAGAAGATGAGCGCGACAGTTGACAAGGTGAGCGCGACAGTTGACAAGTTGGCAATCAACACAGAGAAGGTGAATACAACAGTTGACAAGTTGGCAACGCATACAGGGGCAACAATTCACAATCTAGAGATGCAGATAGCTCAGCTCGCAAAACAACTGAATGAGCGTCCCCCAGGCACTTTCCCAGGTGATACCGAGAACAACCCTAAGAACCAATGCAACGCCATAACAACTAGAAGTGGTAGGGTGTTGGGATCTGACTGGGATGCAACTAGTTCTCAGGAAGTTGAGGACGAACCACCACATGTTGAGGAAGAGCAACCTGAGGAAGAGGAGTGGACAAGTGACATGGCCCCGGAACAACTACATGTTGAGGAAGAGCAACCTGAGGAAAAGGAGTGGACAAGTGACATGGCCCCGGAACAACTACATGTTGAGGAAGAGCAACCTGAGGAAGAGGAGTTGACAAGTGACAAGGCACCGGAGCAAGGTAGAGATCCAAATGCAGATAAAGTGGTAGTGGATTTCACCATGCTTGCCAAGCAACCTGAAATTGCTGCATTAGATAACTATGTTGGCTTACATGCATGTGTGAACATTGGTAAGTTAGACCCTCCCACTTGTCTGGCACACTTCCTCGAGAAAACACCATTTGACCCGAGAGGAAGTGAGTTCATAATTACAGAGGTCAATGGAGTTCTCACACTCAGGCCAGGTGAAATCATGGATAGAGTCATATTGCTTCTGCAAGGGCCACTTCACAAACCATGGGATCCGGGTGGAGGATTTGATATGATGAGCGTCTCTTGGCCCTTGTACCACAGACTATGGGATCCAGTTGGATGCTTCTTAATAAGTCAAGCTCGGGACGTTAAACAAGCGCTACTTGGGAGGCAACCCAAGCTAGGTATCCTTATTCTTAGTTTCTGACATTTTCATTTATATTATTATTTAAAAAAAAATCAAGCTTGATTCGCCACGCGAAACCACAGTGGCCGCGCGAGACAGAAGCCCTGAATCTCAGAGGCTTGCTTTCATTTCTGTCTCGCGCCGCGAGGTCTACTTTCGCCTCGCAATTCTAGACATCAGCATCTGTTGGAATTCCAGATTCGCCTCGCGAGATACTACTCGCCTCGCTATTCTGGAAAGTGTGAATAGCAATTTTCCAGATTCGCCTCGCGAGTGGTCTCTCGCCTCGCGAATCTGCACTTAAGGTTTTAATTTGCAGGAGTTCTTCCAGGATGCTAGGCAACAGAAAGGAGCCCGTGAGACCAATTGGATGAGGAGGCAACCATGGAAACTTGATCAGGGAGTACCCTCTCCTTTCCTCACTTTTGATTTTATTTTTATTTTTGTTTTTGTTTGTCACTCTTGAATAATTTGAGAAAATCAAGAGTTTGTGTATGAATAGTGTGTCGGCAAGCTTGTTGGAATTTAATTAAATTGAGCATAGATTGATTGCATGAATTATATTGACCATCGATGATTTCCCCCAAGGTTCTGAAAATAGAAAAGTTGATCCCCATGTGAAAAATTGAAAATTGAACTTTGAGAATTTTATTGTGATTACTTGATTTATGATAAGTTTGGGGTGAGGGGGTGCACACACTAGGAATTGTATCTCGGTCAAACAATTTGCAAAATGTCCAGGTGAGGATTTGAGCCTCCAACTTTGTTTTTGATTGTGTGAATCACTGTTAAATTGCACTTTCCCGGATTTGCTTGAATCTCTTCATGGTTTGCATGTTTATGTGTTGCATCAAATGATTTAGGCAATTTTCTTTGAATGACTACTTGGCCTAAAAAGAACCATCCCTAATGCATGTTCCCTAGTTAACCACATTGAGCCTAATTAGCCTATTGTTTCTTGATGACCCTATATTATAAGCCAAAATCTGAAAAACCATGTTAACCCGATCTTAGGATTAGGAAAGCATGGAAGCGTAGCAAGAGAAGGGTTGTGAGAAACTAAGTTTGGGGTGGCTACAAGGTGATATGTCATTTTGGGTTTCATTTTGGGTTGAGAAAAAGAAAAATAAAGGTTGGAACCCAAGGCAATATAAAAAAAAAAATTGCCAAAAGAAAAGGGGCAAAACAGAAAAAAAATAGCAAGGAAAAGGCTATAGTCACCCGAGGCAAAAAGAAAAAAAAAATGGAAAAAGGAATTTGAGTGGAATATGTGTCAAATGCTCATGCTCTCTTAGTTCCTAAGGACTTAAGCCTAGTATCCTTGAATATCCTACCCTCAGCCAGGCCCCATTACAACCTTTATAAGACCTTCTGATGTTGCATGCATGTTTTCGTGGGAACCATTTTTGAGATGAAAATCAAATTCATGGGAAGTGCTCTTGATATGTGAAATTGAGTGAAAAGTTGATAGCCTAGACGAATTTGAGCGAATGAGTGAAATTTTACATACCCTTGTGAGGAATGCAGTTGTTTGAAATTGGTGATCTTCCTTTTGTGTGTGACCCTGATCCTCAACTTAGATTAATGATTGCATGAATGATGAAGTTCTCAATTGTTTAAAGTAAATGAATGTGGGGATTACGTTAATGTAGGGGGAAATCATTGGAGAAAAACTGTTTTGAGTGCATGAAATTTGTGCGAAATCGATTGATTCCCTTAAGCTTGCCAAGTCTTGAGTCGTTTTTGAGTTTTAGCTTGCTTGGGGACAAGCAAGGTTTAAGTTTGGGATGTTTTGATAAGCCTTTGGCTTATCTAGTTTTATAACTAGATGGACTGTGGTTTTGTGCAAATTATTCGAGTTCAATCTCGTTTTCGCCCAAATTTAGCCTTGTTTTGTTCCTAAGTAGACTTTTACTCGTTCTAGGCATTTTTTGTAGTTTTTAGTCTATTTTGAATAGAATTACGCTTTTTGTTTCTTTTTATTGTTTCAGGTTAGAAGTGAAGCTCCGAGAGTCAAGGAAAGTCAAGAAACAGTGGAAATTTCCATTCTGGAGATACTCGCCTCGCTAAAGGATTCTCGCCTCGCGAACCTGAAGACCAGCTGAAGCAGCAACAGTCATACATTCTGTCTCGCCTCGCGAGTAACCTGCTCGCCTCGCGAACCTGAAGGCCTGACTGTGCCAGAGAAGTCATCCTTTCTGGATCGCCTCGCCAATCATAGTACGCCACGCGATCATTCAAACTCAGGATGGAGCCAAAACAGGAATTCTCCCCGCGAACGTACACTCGCCTCGCGAAAGTCCAAATTGAAAGCGCGCCAAAACTAATGTTCGCCTCGCGAAAGAGTGCTCGCCCCGCGAGCGGGCGAGAACCAGAATCCCTATTTATAGGCTGTTTCAGATCAGAAGAAGGCAGTTTTTAGATCCGGGAGCTCTATGATCCAGATCCGAATCCTAGTTTTAGCCACTGTATAGAGTAGCGTTTAGGCCAGTTTTCTTGTCTCTTTGGAGCTGCGTCTCCCTTCTTCTTTTCTTATTTTACTGTGGAGGTTATGTCCGATTGTTTGTCTATGAGCATGAGGAACTAATCCCCTCGTCTGGGGGAACAATGAAGCCACCCATGGCAGTGTAGATTCGATGTGATGTATGTCTTTCTCCCTTTTTCTCAATAAATGTTTTCCAATTCTGATTTTATTGCATTGATCACATGCGCGCGTGATTGACTTGTTAACGTTGATGAGGCTTAGTCAGCGATTCACGTTTAGAACTTGAATTGGGATCATCGGTCGAATATTGCACGAGAGTGAGTAGGAGATCGGTGCAACCTTATAGGGAACAAGAGTTAACAGAGTTTGATGATTAGGATTATGAGACCTAGTAAGTAATTAGTCCAATCTTCGAATACGTCCTAATGAGCACGACAGTGGATTTAGGAGAATTTGGGGGTCCCGGTTGACATTGTAATTGAACTTAGGGAGGGATTCATCATCACTTGGGTATGCATATTGGGTAGGTGGATTTGTGACCTTGGACATTTTAATTCCAGATTTTTAGTTAATTATTTTATTAGATTTGTTAATTTGAATTCGATCCTATTTTCTCTCCAATCTCAACCACTTTCTGTAACTTGACCAACTTATCGGATTTCTCGCGAATTAGTCGAATTGGTAGCCCAATCCCTGAGTTCGACCTCGGTAATTACTTACCGTGTTTATTTTATTACTTACGACGACCCGGTACACTTGCCGGTGACTCAACATTCCTACACAAGATGTCTCGTGTGTAATTCCTTCCTCTAGTAACAACTCTCAAAAAGCAGAATTATTGAACTCGGTCCCATTGTCACTCCAAAGTTTCTTAATTTTTGTGTTAAACTGAGTTTTCACCATGTTGCAAAAGTTCTTTAGAATGTTGCATGTTTCCGTTTTATTTTTCATTAAATACACCCATGTGCCACGAATGAAATCATCCATAATGGTAAAGAAATAATGTGATCCATTATGAGAAGGAGTGTGATATCTCCCCCCATAAGTCACAATGTATAAGACTGAACGGTTCCTCAACTTTATTATTACTAGTAGCAAAAGAGAGTCTACATTGCTTTGACCTATGACATATGTCGCAACAATGGACTTTATTCAAATCAAAACTACAACTAAGCAAAGATGAAAGATGTTGTATAACTTGAGCTGAGGGGTGCCCCAATCTTGCATGCCAAAGTATAGTAGAATCCTCTTAAGATGCTGATAGAGATAACCCCTGTGTTGGCTACTTTAGCACATATACCCCATCATGCAAATCGATCACCCAGTCCAATCCTCCTCTTTGCGGTCCAGTCATGTATTACACAATGATCAGAAAAGTAAGTTGCTGCACACTTTAGATCACGTAATAGTATATGAATTGAAATCAAGTTGCAGCTAAAACTTGTCACAAATAAAACATTATGCAATTTTATATTTTCATCAAGAATAATGGATCCCATCTTTTCTACTAGCACCATGCTTCCGTTTGCCATAGTGATGTGAAAGGGATTCTTCAGTTCACATATTTCCTCTAATAAAGATAATAGAGGAGTTGTGTGGTGTGAGACACCACTATCCAATATCCATTATTGGTTTTGAAAAGATTTCACGTTACCATCTGATGTTTCAAGCTTCCCTGTGCTCCTTCATGCTAGTGTTCCACACAATGTACGACCATCTTGAGTCACTGCCAAATCTACAGTTTCATCCTTGTGCCCTTCATCTACACGAGCATGGTGTGCCGCGGATTGTCCAGCAGGTTTATTTCCACATCGTTGTGTTCTTCATGTATCCCGGTCATCTGGATACCCGATGATCTCAAAGCATTTAGCCTTGATATTACCAATCTTGCCACAGTGATCACACTTTGTCTTTGGTCCATCCCACTTCCTTTGTTTGCCTCCATTCTGCATGTAAAAGGCAACACCAGACTCAGCTTTGATCATTCTGTCTATATCTGTAGCAAATCTCGATTCTTCCCTCTTGATATGATTAAACACACATATGAGAGAAGGCAATGGTTGTGTTGAGGATGGTAGCCTTAATATGATCAAATCTTTCATTATTAAGACTCCCAAGAAACGGATGGACACGTTGATCTTCATCTCTGGCATCAATTCCCTCAATGCTCCACACGTACATTCTGGAAACGGCTGCAATTCATCTAATTCATCAATGTAACCCTTGAACTTGGTATATAAATCAAAAACACTAGCCTCTAATTCTTGCTCCATTAGACAAAGGGTACGCCACAGTTGATGAATACGAGGCGTGTTAGTCTGAGCAAAATGCTCCTCCAGATCCTACCAAACATCCCTTGCAGTGGATGCGTGAGAAACACTCCCATGTAACCTTGGATTTGTAGTGTTTACGACCCATGCCATAACCATTGAATCCGCTTTTTCCCAGTTCTGAAAATACGGATTGCTGCGAGACAAGGATTTCTTGATGCTTCCATCAATGAATCCCAATTTCGTCTTCGCACGTAGGACCATTTTCATTGATCGTGCCCAGGTGCGGTAATGGGTTCCATTGAGTGTTACAGCTACAAGTGTTTTTCCCGGATTATCTGAAGAACTCAGATAAAAAGGTGAAGCAGGTTTAAGGGCAGAGTCGGGCTTCTTTTCCTCCTCGATCTTCATCTCGGCCTTCTTCTCTTGCTTCATCTCCGAATCAGAATCGTCCTGCTGTGATGCCATGTTAAAAATTGAATGAAAGCTTTATTTCATTCCTTGAATAAACTGATACAATGTTGCCTGTATATATACATGTGCGGTGACAAACTAGAAGATATCTACAACTATCAAAATAAAGAACCTAACCGATAACTGATATCTACTTATCTGTATAACCAACTAACAAACTCACTCTCAACTTATCTAACTAACAGATATAACATAAACAAATATATTGTTATCTATTTTATTAATTTCCAACCAAAGAATCACATAAACTAAATCCATTATGCCATTAATATCAGTCCTACACTCTTCCATGACCAAACCAAACACCAATGTGTTTGTTTCATTTCATACGAAATTCCAAGTATCATGACCCTAGTCCAATAAGTGGTAAAAAATTCAATAGACCAACATAAAAAAGAGACAAAGAAAAAGAAAAAAAAATATAAAGCGGGACACGATGCTTGTTGTTTCAAACAAAAAATGAGAGGCAAAGGTTTCACATTTGATGGTTGGAGGCAAGGCAAAAAGAGTTGTGAGTGGTGTGGCTTGCAATGACACGATTTAAGATCATGGCAGAGGCCTGGGGTAGAAACCCACTTGTCGAACCAAAATGGTTTCAAGAAACCTTTCCTCCATCACATCCTTGCCCAAACACAACCTTCAATTTACTTGACAAACTCCCAATTACCTGTAGCCTATAAACATTATAAGCATTGTGGCAAACAAGGTTCCTAAAAACAAAAAGGTTATTTTCTCAAAACTCTATCTTATGCCTTATAAATAATTCCACAACCAATATATTTTTAGGATTATTGCTTGCTCACATCGAGATAATACATCTTCATTTTAACGTCTAAATGATTTGTTTTGTCCACTTTGTAGCTAAAAGGATGTTGGATGAAGAAGAAGACTCTTTAGTAGTTGGGAAAACATTTTGTCATGGAACCACGAGAGTTGGGTAGTTAAAGCAAAATCGTTGTGTCGGCCCTTGAGGAATTAGATGTTGAATACAACTCTACTTAGCCTACCAAAAAAATATATAAAGCCACTTGGGGTAGCTTTAATGGGAATGTGGCAGTTAATAAAGCATTTTTTTTCTTTAATCTCCTGTCAGTTTTCTTTGCTTCATCTATACATCGTCTATCTTTTTTTTTTTCCTTGCTAATTTCAGATATTTGTTGGCCAATTAGTCCAACAATGTTTTGTAATGACTTTGTGTCGACCACTTTGGTCGACATTTATTAATCACGTGTTCTATCTTGTTCAATTAACTTTTACTTCATAAATTGTCAGTTTATAAAACTTTAAATATTTGTCATTATATGACTTGATTCTTAATTAGGACAGAATTAACATCAACTATACAATGCATTAATTCTTATAGAGAACACTTTAATAATTCTAAAAAGTTATTCCCAATCTGGTGACAATATGTTTACCATCCACGAGCAAAATAACTTCCTATACTAAGTCACCAACTAAAAATGATTTATATTATTAAACTCAACTACCATAATAAGGTAACAGGGTGTCGGAAGTCACTATCTTAATATTTATTGATTCTCCATGTTCTACTATTTTCCTCCGACTAAAGACTTTACCTTGATCGGTTGTCTGGAGAATCCTATATCTATACACAATTTGGGATTTTGAATAAATTAATTAATTTTGTTGGATAATTTATTTCAAGGCTATTGCTTCCACCTATTTAGTAAAGTAATTGACGGCAACCAAGATGCACTTGTGCCGCTTCGACTAAATGGGTGAATCTGTCCAATCAAATCAACGATCATCCCCTAAATGGCCAAGGTCTGACAGTGTGATGCAATTTACTGACAGGAACATTATGTATTGCATCATGCCTTTGACATTATCCACAAGACTTAGGGTCTGTTTGGGAGTTGGGAGGAAAAGGGAGGGGAAGGGTTTAAAAAGAAAGTGAGGGGGAAGGAATGAGAAAGGGAGAATAGCCCTCCAAAACATTATAAAACCATCCTCTAGTTCATTTTTTAGTTCCCTTAAATTGGAAGGTTTTGATTCTTTTGTTAAAAATAAATCCCATGCAAGGTGGGGGACTATCCTCCCTCACCTCATCCCTTCCCCCTTCTCCTCTCCTCTTCCTCCTTAAAGCCTTCCCCTCCCAAACTCTCAAACAAACCCTTAGCAAATTGAATGTAATCCTTAGTCATTGTTGGCCAATATACTTTATGTTGATATAACACCCATTTCATCTTTTTTGCTACATGATGGGCACCACAAATGCCTTAATGAACTTCAGCAAGAGTTAAATAAGAATCTGTCTCACTTTGAAAACATATATTTGATTACATTGATCTTTGACAGAACCATTGCTTCAAAAAGCATCATATAATACTTTGATTTAGTACAAGAGAAAGATAAAGATAAAGCTAAACATAACCTCTCAATTGCACTACATCTTCTCTTAGCATCTTTTAAAAACTCTACTAAGATAATATATAGCTCTTTTGACATTATTTTCATCTCCTTGAGCCAATATGCTTCCAATAATTTCTTATGACGTTGAGATATACAATTTTAGTGTTCTGCCCGACACCGGGGGAGTCGTAATAAGTGGACTTTCCATATACTCTTTGATATTTTTGAAGGCTTATTGATGTTGTTATTTCCATATAAACCCTTGTTCAACCTTCAAATTTATCAATGGGGTGAACACTCTTGTCCTTCACAACAAATCAGAGATAAACCTTCTTGAGGAATTCACTTTCCCCAAAAATGATTGTAATTCCTTTTTGTTTAACGATGAGGTTGCTTCTAGTATGGCCTTTATGTTATTTTTGTCAACTTCAATTCCTTTCTTATGAATCAAGACTCATAGGAATTGACAACGACCACTCCAAATCCACACTTCAATGAATTCAACTTGATACGTGCTTCCTCATTCTTTCAAAACATTGTCTCAAGTTTGTCAAGCGACTCTTTTGTGATTCAGACTTAATAATTACTTCATCAATATATACCTCTATGAACTTGTCAATCATATCATGGATGATGGTATTCGCTACTCTCTGGTAAGTAGCACCTTAATTATTCTTAAGTCCAAAAGGTATGACAATCCATTCATACATACCTATGGCTTTTGGATATTTGATAGTAGTCTTCGACATATCTTTTTCACCAATGAAAATATGGTTATAACCAACATGACCATCCACAAAGCTCAAGAACTCATGACATAAGACTGAGTAGACAAGCATATTCGCAAGGTGCATATGGTACTCATCCTTAGATGTAACAACATTCAGATTTCAAAATGTTCCAGAGTTGGAATGAGGGTATCCCTAGGTTTAATATGGAGTATCCATATATCTTAGTATGGAGTCGATGTGTATATTCAAGCTGCTTTCCCTTGTGGTGAAGGTCCTCCTTTTATAGCCTTCGGGTTGGCATGGGGTGCATGAATTGGTTACTCTGGGTGGGCCCTATGGCAGTTAGTGGGATTTGAGGGCGTGTGATCTTGTCACACCTGTGGCGCCAAGTCTCATCCCTCTTATGTTAGATGCTACTTATTTCTAGATGATTCTCTTTTTCCACTCGGTCTTTGTTTGCGTGGGGGGGTTCTTGTTAAAGCTGAGTATAAGGGCCTGGGTCCATGGACGATCCGTTTAACCCGCGATCCATGCGGGTTATGACCATACAAAATGTAGGCTCATTTAAATGCAAGCTTATTTAGCCTGGTACCTGCGATTTATATGGGTTCGGTCCGCGGGTTAGCGGACCAACCAACGGGCCAAAAATATTAATGCAAAATGTAACTAGGTTCATATATGAATATATGCAAGTGGCTATTTATTTTGGATGTCGTTTGTACAATTGATCTTTATTTGCAAGCTTAAATATTTAATTCAATCTTATAAGCATATTAAACCATATGTAAGCTACTATGAGCTAATTTGAAATTCTCAAGTTAGTTAGAACTGAGTAAATTTTGCATGTATTACTCCTTCTGTTAAATTTTCTCTATGTGCTTTTGGATAGGAACCATGATTCTAGTAAATTTAAAAAAAAATTAATTTTTCAATTTTAAATGAGTCCGCGGGCCAGCTTGTTAACCTGCGGGTTAGGTGGGCCGGACGCGGAGTAGAGAAAATGTAGGTTCGTTAGTTTCGCGGGCCAACCAGGTCCGATCCGTTTAACAACGGGTGAATGCGGGCTGGGCTGGCCTGTATACCCAGCTTTAATTCTTGTCATGTGAGGTCCAAACTCGGGCTCCTGAGGTTTTCGCTTGTGATCAGGGCCTTCAACGTATTTAGTTGTGATAATGGGTTCCTGGATGATTTGGACCGTTGTGTACCTAATCCTTTCATGTTATTGGGCTTATCCAATTATGTGCTTTTGGATATTTAGGAACCATGATTCTAGTAAAAAAAAATTAAAAATAATTAATTTTAAAAAATAAACGAGTCCGTGGGCCAGCCTGTTAACCCGCGGGCTAGGTGGGTCGGACGCGGACCGGAGAAAATGTAGGTTCGTAAGTTTCGCAGGCCAACCCGGTCCGATCCGTTTAACAACGGGTGAATGCGGGCTGGACTGGCCCGTATACCCAGCTCTAGTTCTTGTCATGTGAAGTCCAAACTCGGGCTCCTGAGGTTTTCGCTTGAGATCAAGGTCTTCGGCGTATTTAGTTGTGATAATGGGTTCGTGGATGATTTGGACCGTTGTGCACCTAATCCTTTCATGTCATTGGGCTTATATCCAATTATGGTAGGAACACACATTTTTGTAAGGGAAAAATCTAATTCATTTCATTAATAATAAGTGATTCAATACATGCTGGAATATCGAAATAAAGTCGAGGACTAGCATTTAATATGACCACCCTTGCTAAATTATGACAATTATATTAGCTTGCCTCCTAACAAATTCCACATGAGAGTTTTCACAAGGAACACACATTTTTAACCATTGTTTCTTTCATTCATATTTATGTATTTTTTTGGTTTCCCAGGGTATCTTCCATGCGCAACTGTAGAGACTCTAATCCCTCGAGCCAAGCAAGACCACAAGGGCGGCAAAGCTCTTCCTCAAGAGTTTTAACGTTGCTGCATTCCCAGGGTCAGGATTCGAACTCGAGACCTCTAATTAAGCTGGAAGAGATCCGTATCATCTCATCCAAACGCTCTTGGGTATTCATATTTATGTATTTGATTTCAATAAAAGAAAATAATTCATTATTGACTCGACAAACATGAATAATTATAATAAACTTTACTTTTATAATCTTTCCACTTTTTCCTTTATCTTTAAAATACCTCAAGTGCAAGAAGTGTCAAGTAGCTTGTTTCACAGGTAGCGATCAGGACTTTTTGATCAAACTGTGTTCCTTTTAGAAAATATTTACCAGTTTAGGGTTATTCTGAAACTATTTATCAATGGGGGGTCATTTTGGACACGTAGCGTTTTTTTTTCTTCACTCTGACGGGTCAAAGGTGCCAGTCAGATTGACGTCTACACTTTTTTTTTAAAAGACAAAAGGTAGGCGCCACTGCAGATGGCGCCTTCAAAGACGTCAGGCGCAGTGGCGCCTCCCCCTGCAGTGCGCCATGTGGCACTGCAGGGGGCACCCCCCACCCCCCAAAACCCCAACAAAAAATTGGACGCCTGCAATTTTAAAGGAACAATGCTACAATTTTAAAGGAACAATGCTACAAAAAAAATATACTATAAGTATAGGGAGTAACGATGACATTGATGATAAAGTATCTATTTAAAACAACAAGAGGCAATAAAAAAATCCCGTAATAATGAGTAGCAAATAATATCACAGGAGGCATAAAAAAATAATAGCAATAACAATTTATACCAATAAATATTCATCAATTATTACAGTAGTAAAAAAAAATTTACCTTATAAGAATTAAAAGAAAGTCACCTGTAATTTTAAAGGAACAACACGACAAAAAAAATTATACTATAAGTATCGGAAGTAACAATAACATTAATAATAAAGTATCTATTTAAAATAATAAAAAACAATAAAAAAATTACCCTAATAACAAGCAAGAAATAATTTACATCAAGCTGTTGTTGTATTTTGAAACAAAACTCTTATAAATATATGCACCACAGAAACGTGGAGAGAAGATATGAATCGACAAGAAAGTCAAGGCATTCACGCTAGGGAATTGAAAGCAAAACTTAGGGATAATGAATGACATTTACTCGTATGTCTTTGTAAGTGTATACTACAACACACCTGGTTTTCGGTGTAAAACAATTGAATTAAAGGGGGCAATTTGATAACTCCGTAGATATCATAATCAAGGACACAGATTTTATTTAGTTCTGATAGGCTATAGCCCAATTGACATCGGCTAAAAGCAAAAAGGTCAAACATTTCATCAAGGAGAATTCTCTGGTTATCTCGGGGTGCCTTATTTTTGAATAAAATAATAATAAATAAAAATATTAAAATAATAGATTTATTCAAAGAAATGACAATAAAATTTGAAATAATGGAAAAAACAAATAAAAATATTATTCAATTAATAAAAAATATTAATAAAATTACAAATTACACTTATAATAGAATACAAAAAAGATAAAGTGAAATAAACAATACAAGAGATACTTTAAATAGTATAAGTAAAGGTAAAGAAATATATGAAAATGAAGACATTGAAAGAATTAGACAAATTCTTGAACAATTAGAACATCTTTTAGAAGATGAAGAGAATAATAAATATATAATAATAAAATATCTATTTAAAACAACAAGAGACAATAAAAAAATTACCCTAATAAGTTTGTCATGATGTTTCCTGTTGTTATATGGAAATTAGTTTCAACATCATTGTTAGAGTAAATATTATTTACTACTTGTGATATTATTTGTTACTTATTATTAGGGTAATTTTTTTATTGCCTCTTGTTGTTTTAAATAGATACTTTATCATTAATATCATCGTTACTCCTGATACTTATAGTATAATTTTTTTTGTCGCGTTGTTCCTTTAAAATTGCAGGTGACTCTCTTTTAATTCTTATAAGGTAATTTTTTTTTACTACTGTAATAATTGATGAATATTTATTGGTGTAAATTGTTATTGCTATTATTTTTTTATGCCTCATGTGATATTATTTGCTACTCATTATTACGGGATTTTTTTTATTGCTTCTTGCTGTTTTAAATAGATACTTTATCATTAATGTCTTCGTTACTCCCTATACTTATAGTATATATTTTTTTTGTAGCATTGTTCCTTTAAAATTGCAGGCGTCCAATTTTTGGTTGGGGTTGGGGGCGCCCCCTGCAGTGCCACGTGGCACACTGCAGGGGGAGGCGCCATCTGCAGTGACGCCTACCTTTTGTCTTTTTTGAAAAAAAATAAAATATGTCACGTGTCCAAAAGGACCCCCATTGATAAATAGTTTCAGAATAATCATAAACTGATAAATAGTTTCTAAAAGGAACCCAGTTTGGTCAAAAAGCCTAGCGATCAGCATCCTGATTTTAATGGCAATTAGTGTTATTCCATTTCCATCAAGTTTTAATAACAATATTCTACAAATTGTCCCATTAATTTGGATAAGGATCTCCTATCCTATTTCGGTGTACCACACCATGTCACAGTCAATAATATCCTTTTATATAAGTTAAAATTTTATTTAATATTAAAAAATTAGAATACATGACAAAATATGATTATTGGGATATGATATGGTACACAAAAATGGGACAGAAGATCCTTATCTCATTAATTTACTATAGAATCTTATAAAATACTCAATAATAAAAGTTATAATATTTCTACTGGAGCATTCGTAGTAGTATTTTAAATTTGAACTAGCAGAATTTTGAACTTGAATTAGTATTTTTCAAAACACATTATTATATATGTAATTTTTTATATTAAGAAATTCTTGAACTTGGCCTCCAATCAATGAAATATCAGGGTCTAACTTTGCCGTTGTCTACTAGCTGTAACTTTTTAAAGAGAATAAATTCCAAAGCAACCATGTCAAAAAGAGTCTACTATCTTTATTGAGTGACATATCATATGGAGTAGCTATTAACTTCTTTTTTCTCTTTTCATGAACATATAAATTTTGACTTGACTTAAATTCATAAAAGGACCATACCGACACTTTAGTCTGCAATAATTGAGTTCCAACAGGTCAATATTTGTAGGGGGCGGGCTCTGTTTTTTGGGCTTTGTTTTTTTCCCGTGGAGTTGAACTTAGAGGCTGGATAGTGTAAATGTAATACTGTTAGGAAAATTGTAATACTGTTAGGAAAATTGTAGCAGTATTTTAAATACACTGTTTGCTTTAGTTTTTTTTTTTTTATTTGGATTAGAGTACCATTAATACTCTAGTATCAATTAGTATATAGACCCGTTGCATGTATGAGGAATATGTTAATTTTTTATGATTTAAAAAAATATGTAAATATTGATTTCATGTTTTTGGTTTCGTTTTTTTTGTGAAAAAATATATACCAAAAAATTATTAACAAATTATTTGTCTATCATATTATTTTATTCTTATATCTTGAAAATCTATTTGATTTCCTTTCTCCTGTTTTCTGTGCAAGATAACCATTGTTAGAAAATATGTTTACATATCATATTATTATTTTCTTCTCTCTTGAAAATCTATTTAATTTATTTCTCTTCTTTTCCCACGCAACTATATATATATATCTATCATATTCTTCTTCAGTGTCTGATGTTGCCAGGTGGCAATTCACATGTCAAATTGAAAGATAATAATTCTATAATCTCTTAGATAATAATAGTTTCTCGCTCCTTGTTTTGATCCTTGTTGCTCTCATTGCAAAATCAGAACCCTAAACGTTTTTTTATTGCCACCTTGAACATAATGTTTTGTCAACCAATTTAGAAACGTCCTCCGAGAGAGCACGTGTCATGTTGCTCTTGAGAGATATGAAGAACAAAAAATTTGATTTTCTAAAAGGTTACTAACAATCACATAAATATTACGAAAAAAGTAATAATAATTATGGATTATGAGACTACCCATGTAAATAGAGTCAATCAATTCTGCATGGGATTTATTGATGTCAAAATGATGTCTGCATCAATGCCATGGAACTTGATTGGAGAAGGTTTGATACTTATGAGAAGTAAACATGAGTTATAATTACAGATTTAATTGTGTCCAACTTTTTTTTTATTAGTTATTACCGAATCTTAATACAATTGTTGATTCTTAAATCTTAATAAGTTATATTAAATGCATTCGAGAAAGAATTAAATCACGTACCAACTATAGCTAATAGCAATAAATTTATTGACATATTAGTTACTTTCAAAAATGAATTTCCATTATCACGTTTAATGGTCGGTAAAATATGATTGTATGCCTATATTAAAAAATATCATTAATCGATGATTTCAATTGTATGTAACTTTTTATTTTGGTAAAGACCGTATATAACATTTTTTGTGGATAGACTGTATATAACGTTTAATTCTAGAGAAAAAAATGATTTTGTGCCCATTTTTTAGAAAATATTATTAATTGATTTGTGCCCTTGAATTTAATTCCTAACTATGAATTAAATGTTGTTTTTCTTAGAGGTTGACACATGGAAGATATTTCAATGATATTATTCATAAGTGTATATAGTACATAATTTTTTATATTGATCAGTTACATATAGATATTAATTTTTAAAATAAAATAAAAATTTTCTCAAATTAAAAAATCTTCAATAAATTAATAAGATAATTAAGTGAGAAGATAATTGATAAGGAATAATGATTTGCCTAAAAATTATTAAGATTTTAAATTTTGAACTTGTAAGGAGAGGTTGAAAAATGAACATATGAATTTGATTTGTTTTTCTATCTTGTAATTAAATTTGAATTAATAATTAAGTAAAAGTAAATTCAAATTTACTTAGAAAATAAAGAATCTCTAATAAATTAATTACGAAGATAATAAATATTTGAGAGTTATCTTCATGTTGAAATCAATAAAACAATGAATTACAAATAGGTGCTTAAATTATAATTATAATTATAATAAAGTACTATATTTCTTCTTAATTAGGTGAGAGGATAATAAATACTAAAGAAATAACAATTTGTCTGGAATTATTAACACTTTAAAATTTAAATTTACACGAAGAAGGCAAAAAACAGTCTTAAGATTTTTTACATTCAATTTTTTGTCATATAATTAAATCTAAATTAATTAGTAAAAAATAAGTATGTTTAGATAAAATAGAACTGGAACAATCAGTAGGGTGAGAATATAATAAGAAATAAAATATTATTTTGTCTAAAAATTATTCAAATTTTCAATTTAAAACTTTCAAGGAAAATATAAAAGAAAAATATGAATTTAAATTGGTTTTCAATCACATAACTAAATTAAAATAAATTAGGTAAAAAAAATCTAAATTTTCTTAAATAAAATAAAATCTTCAAAACAATTATTTGGTGAGAAGATAATTACTATGAAAGAAATATATTTATACTGAATTATTATAATGATTCAAATAATTCAAATAAAATATATTCGAGAAATTAATTATGTGAGAAGAAAATAAATAAGAAGAGAACAATGATTTGCCAAAAGTTACTAATATTTTAATTTTAAATTTGTAAGGAGAAAAAAAACATATATATTTGATTTGTTTTTTTTATCGTATACTTAAATCAAAGTTATCATTTGACTTCAATCATATAATGGAACATTTTGTTTATAAAAATATATTCAATTTATAATTAAAATAAATAAACCCATCAAGATTTTATATAAGTATATAATAGTGATAATAGTAATAATAATAATAATTAAGATGACTAAATTTAAAACTAAAATAATAGATTAAAAAAAAGCTCTTTAAAAAAATTCATAAATATTTTTATAATATATTTGATATGAAGATGTATGAAAATTGTTTATATAAATTTATAGAAAATAAAATTTTAATATTTTAAAATTTAGAATTGTTGACATGAGTTTGTTGAAATGTATTTTAAAAATCCTATTTTGAATATTAATTTTAATATTAATCAAAGAGTAACTTTCAATGCGACCTCCAATTAAAATTATTTAAATTTAAATCTAGAATGATAATAATTTACTTAATGACATTTATTTGCCAAAAGTTACTAATATTTTGATTTTAAATTTGTAAGGAGAAAATAAAAAAAACAATCATATATATTTGATTTATTTTTTTTATCATATACTTAAATCAAAGTTATTATGTGACTTCAATCATTTAATGGAACATTTTATTTATAAAGATATATTCAATATATAATTAAAATAAATAAACCCATCAAGATTTTATATAAGTATATAATAGTGATAATAGTAATAATAATAATAATTAAGATGACTAAATTTAAAACTAAAATAATAGATTAAAAAAAAAACTCTTTAAAAAAATTCATAAATATTTTTATAATATATTTGATATGAAGATGTATGAAAATTGTTTATCTAAATTTATAGAAAATAAAGTTTTAATATTTTAAATTTTAAAATTGTTGGCATGAGTTTTTTGAAATGTATTTTAAAAATCGTATTTTGAATATTAATTTTAATATTAATCAAAGGGTAACTTTCAATGCGATCTCTAATTAAATTTTTTTAAATTTAAATCTAGAATGATAATAATTTAGTTAATGACATTTATTATAAAATTTTCTACTTTTAATTAAATTTATTATAATATTTATAATTATAATGTATTCCCTCCCATGTAGCTAAGAAAAGAAATCAAGTGGCCCATTGTCTAGTAAAGTATGCCACACTCCATAGATAACCTCGACCAATCTATTCAGGAATCTCCCCTTATGACTTTTAAGGTAATTAGGATAAAAATCAAATATTTTTAATCAATTGTCAATATTTGAATGGTTGACAGTGTAAACGATCTTTATACTATTAGTACATACTAATTAAATCCATATGAATATTTATGATTCAAAATATTCAACTTTGTGTTATATATATTTTCCTTTTATAATCCATAAATTAATCAAAATATTCATGTTTGAAACATGAAGGTTTTTTTTTAAAGAAACTTAAAGAAGTATATCTTTAATTTTTTGTAAATATTGAAACGTTTAATTATTCAAATAAACTATATTTTTGTTAAATATCTTCCGTTTTTTAGTTCAAAAAATATATAAAATCTTAATTGAATTATTATAAGTGTATTTAAATGTTTTTCAAAGTTGAGTTTCATGTGTTATATTTTTATTCATAAATAGATAAAATCATAATATCATCGTTAAGGATATGAATGAAAAATGGGCGATGACATCATGATATGATCATTGTTGAGAGACCATGTGCATCATTCTTCTCGCAAAATCAAAAGTCTGGCTTTGTAGTTCAATTCTATTCTCATACATTTGGTCAACACTTCAACTGTTGTATTCATATACTCTTAATGTTTCTATATAAGTTGGTCTTTTGATCCCATAGATTTAAATTGCTTAGGATATGAGATGAAAAAAAAATGTACCCAATAAGACAAAAGATCAATCAGATGAAAATAAATTATAATAAAAAATGTAAAAAAAAAGGTTAGCTTTAATTCTATAAAACTCAAAATTAAAAAATACCGTTATATCACAATGTTCATTCTCCAAAAAAAAATAGTGATAAAATTAGATGGAGAAAATATGAATGAAAAACTAATAACCATCTCAATGTGATAAAAAATAAAAGAAAAAGAAAATAAAGAGATAAAAAGTATTGCGAATTAAAAAGCCTTGAATGAAGAAACAAAATAATCAAAATAAAGATGAGTATCTTGAAAAATATGAAAAAAAAAATCAACTTTAATCCAAAATCCCAGAAATAGAAAGAGATTGAATAAAAGATGAATGCGTCTCATAAGATAAAAATTTAGGACTGTATAGAATGCTTATAGTATATAATGGAATACTTGAATCTTAAAAAATTTAGATGAATCGTATCTCTCCGAAAATGAAAATGGAATGATTCCAATGCCATACAAATAGTTCTACCATTGGTTAGCCGATACAACATCATATTTTCATATGACGTTAAAAGATGACAGACGCAAACATATATGCATGTATACATTGATAAATGAAGGAGTCTATGAATAATCACTATTTTTTTATTAGTAAAAAAAAGCAACAGAAACAATAATAAAAAATTATCATTTAAAATAATGAGAGGCATAAAGAGATAAGAATGAACTTAGATGACACCTTCAAACGTTCCTTGTTCTGATCAGGTTCTTCTATCTTGCCTTCGTGAGAAGTGAGAAAGCACATGATGTGAAGAAGAAAAAAAAACCATTAGTGCTACAAATTAAATTGTATAGTTTGGAGCAAATGTATATTGATTACAATCATATAAATAATGACTGATTAAATGAATATGGCAATATGGTATCTCATATCAGGTGATTTAAATTTATGCAGATAATAGTATGCAAATATTATGAAAATCTGATTAGAATTGAATGGACAATATCAATATGATATTTATCAATTTATTGAAATTTATTATTGTCCTATTTTTTTATTTGAATTTGAATTGCTCACTTGAATTTGCTCATTATCATGGAAATTTAATTCAATATATTGACATTTAATTATAATCAACGTTGGACGTATGCATCTCAATATTGCATTATTATTTTCTTTTTTTCAGATTCTTAAAATTTATTGACTTTAAATTTTAACATTCAAATATGAGGTGTAACATAAATGCATGTTTAATGTCGGGAAATTATTTCCTTTTGAAGGTCAAATGAAATTTGAATTTGAAAACATTCCTTTTAAACAATAATTTATGACCAACCCAGTCATCCCCTGTTTCATGCTATGGACGAACATACAGGAAATTACTAAGGTGGAAACACGAAAAGAATGACATGCAGAGAACATACATTCCACTTTTTGTATATATAATAGATAGATACATGTTAAGTTTATAAAAAAAAAATATTGAGATCCAACAGGAAATTGGTTTGTTGCGCCTATACTGTCGCGACCGTCCCGTCCGGGAGCCGCGAAAAGGGAGATGAAAAGGTAGAGGAGTCGCCACTAAAATTTTTTATTGGGAAAATCTTAGAAAACCCAATTATTTAAAGGTAAACTGATCTAAAAAAAAGAGAGAGATCAGTTCGGAAGTCGGTTACGAGTAGGGAAGGTATCAACACCCCACGTCGCCCGTTTAAAAATGGTACCTCAAGTTAATTGTGCAAAAAACATTTTAATAATATTTTAAATATTTGTTTTACCCCAAAAATATTTACAAGAAAGAATTATTTTTAATTTTTAATATTTTAAAATTTTATTAATTTTTAAATTTTTTGAATTTATTGTTAAAAAAAGGGAAAAGTTTAATTATTTTAACATAAAAAGAGACACACAAAAGGAAAATTTAGTTTTGGCTTAACAAAATGATTTATCTTGCTCCTACGTATTCCCGGGTGCGATGGGAAACTCAAAGCCACGTAGTTCTTTGTAAAAATTTGATTGGTTGATTGATTTTAATTTTGATAAAGATTTGATTTTTGATTTTTTTTTGTTAAAGAAAGGGATTTTATTTTAAAAATAAATTCACTTTTGCTTAGAGTCCAAGATAGTAGTGCTATACGATAAACCCTTACAATTCACACGACATTTGAGGATGAATAAGTCCATACATCAACGTCGTAGATTATTGCGTGAATTAAAAAGAGATTTGTATAAGAACGGAATTGGGTAGAATTGAATAAAAGTGTCGATTAAAAAACATTTAATAATTTTTTTAAGGGAATTCACTCTTGCACAGGGTTAAAGATAGCAAAGTTATACGATGAACCCTTACAATTCATACAACACCTGAGGATGAAAAATCGTATATCAACATTGTTGATTGTCACGTGAATTCAAAAGATTTTTTGTTTTCTTATTTTTTTTAAAGAAAAGGATTTACTTTATTTTTTATTTCTTTGTATTTCCTTTTTTTTTAAAAAAAGGGGCTTTTTGAATCCAAAAAGCAACCTGAAAATCTTTTTTTGAAATTCCCTTTAAAATTTATTTTTATTCAAAACCTGACCCTAACCGAATAAGAAACAACTCATCTCTAAGCCCAAATCCGAAGAGCCTCTACCTCTTTTTTTATTGAAAAGAAAACATTTTTATGAGCATACATCTGGCCCTTATAGTACAACCATGCCCCGCAAAGACCCATTTGGCTTTAACAAATCAGAACTTTAAGTTGAAAGGAAAAGAGAATAAAAACCTTTTAATAAAGTAATAGCAGAATGAAAGAGGAGCAGAGAAAAATGAATAGGGATAAACCAGAATGAAGGAGGAGCAGCTTGGTGTCCCAGGTGGTGGCTGGGTGGCGCAACGACGACGGCCGGTCGTGGGGGGAGCACGACGAACGACGGAGTGAAGGGCGCCTGGTCCACGACAGTTCGCGTGGTGGTGTAGTGGACGGCCGTTCTGGAGATGCAGATCTGCGTTTGGCCGTTCGGGGCGGAGCTCGCGGTAGGGATGGTGGCGGTTCGGTGGATCTGGTGCGGCGTGCAGTGGTTGTAGCAAGGCGTGGACAGGGGCGGAGCTTGCAGCAGGGATGGTGGTGGTGTCTGGGGGTGGCGCCAGATTTGACAGAGGGAGGAGGAAGATGAAGCTTATGGTGAGAGGAAGAAGGAGAGTGGTGTGGGTGTGGCTCTTTTCTATTTTTTTTGTTTTGTTGTTGCTGGTTTTGTTGAAGAAGATGAAGAATGAGAGGAAGGAGATGATGCAGGGAGGGAGAAGGAGAAACAGAGAACGAAAGAAAGAAAGAAAGAGGTTTCTTTTTTATCTTTTCTTCTTTGGTATCAGAGTATTTTTTGCTGTCTTCCCCTCCTTTGTTGTTTCTGTTGGATCCTTTTTATAGAAGAAGATGAACTCTTCTCAATGTCATTGGGACCTTGTAAGCTTGAGTGTTGCCGAGTTTACCATGCTCAGGTCCCTTTCAATTCCCATTTCTATGTCTTTTTTCTCTGATCTAGGCATAAACTACTTCCCAAGCTCAGAAAATTAACTAAAAATGGAGATTGATTACTTTAGCTTTGGGGGGAGATTTTGACAATTGCACTGGCATCCTTGAGCAGCCCCCATCCGAGTGTTGTTTCATTCAAGAATGCTTGGGAGCATGCTGGTTAGAAAATAAAACTGATGGGGAAAGACCATAGTGGAGATTGTGTTTGTTGGGAAGGAAAAATGGAAAAAGATATCTGACAAATTCTATCTATTTATTTATTTTATTTTTATTATTATTATTTTTTAATCAGAAACCAGATGTATTGATTTGTTTAAGTTATCTTGTTAAAAGGAACCGGACAAAATTAGGTGTTCACAGCTGCCCCTCTTTACTTGTTTCTTAGTAGATACTAGGTGTAACCGTAGTTAACCGATTATCGTTATAAGAAACTAGTAAAGACAAGAACTCCAATTTTTGTCCGGGGTACACTGACAAGCAAAGGACCTGTGTCTACAAACCGATTTCCTGTAAAGAACCAAAAGCTTGCGGGGTGGATTGCTCGTCATAAGCCCGAACAAAAGATAAAGAGCTTACGGGGTGGATTGCCCTTCAGAAGCTCGAACAGAGAGATAAATGAGAGCTTACGGGGTGGATTGCCAGTTGGAAGCTCGAACAGAAAGATAAATGATCTTACGGGGTGGATTGCCCGTCAGAAGCCCGAATAACAAGGTAAAAGAGCTTACGGGGTGGATTGCCCGTCAGAAGCTAGAACAGAAAGATAAAAGAGCTTACGAGGTGGATTGCCCGTCAGAAGCCCGAATAGAAAGGTAAAAGAGCTTATGGGGTGGATTACCCGTCAGAAGCCCGAACAAAAAGATAAAGGGTGCGTTTGGAAGAGCTTATTTAAGTTCCTTTTGACTTATCTGATGACATAAGCTCTTATGCAGTGTGTTTGACAGAGCTTATAAAAATAACTTATGCCATCCCATAAGGAGTTTTTGACTTATTTTTATAAGTCACTGGGAGAAGCTTATGGTATTATCATAAGAGCTTATGCACTAAACAGCCTCTCTGTGTTTTTCACTATTCGAATCCTCTCATGTCCCTTTATTTCTTTTTCTTTCTTTAAGCGCTTATGGCATAAGCTCTCATGCGATAAGGTCTTATGTGATAAGCTCTTAATTAAGTTGTTTACCCAAACGCACCCAAAATCTTGTGTGGCCATATAGACAAATGTAATATATGAATATCGATTTTGCTCACTGATGGAATGACAATGCGAAAATTCAAATAACTAGTTTTCAATTTACAGAAAAAATGATGATGATGAGAACCCTAATTAATTTTGGGCATGATGCAAAAGATTGATGATAAATTATTTCTTCTTTGCTGTTTCTTTTTCATTAATGGATCCTTGACCCTTTAAAAGCATCGATCACAGTCAGTCTTGAGGATGAACTAAAAGAAGGCCCATCTTATCGGGGAGAGATGTCTTGCAATTTTATTTTCTGATGGTAAACACCTTTGATGATAATTATCCCGATGGTTGATTCAATACTCCTTTCTTTCTTCAGTGCCCTTTATAGGGGAAGCATCGTGCCCCTATGACCTTTTAAGGCTTTCCAAGGAATTCGAACTACTTAAAAACACCGTTACTTGTCTCACATTTCAGTATATACTTATCAGGATGAATGCACACACACAAACGACAAAAGTTAAGAGAAAAGGAAGTCAATGTCATTATATTTGGATTGAAAAAGGTATACAAAACATAAATTCCAAAACATCGCAGAGTAGAATCGCATCTCCTCAGGTGATGTCTCTCTCAATGACTAATGTTAGTATCCCTCATACAATCTTGACTGCTCATTAATTGGCTTCAGAGATGTTGTTTGCCCCAGTTTCATACATCCAACCTACTGACTGCCCCAGTTCATTGGCTTGACGATACTTCCATTGTTATATTTTTTTATTTTTTTGAACCCTAACTTTTGCCTAGACCGCCTTTTCAGGTTTTCAGCCTAGCGGGTTGCTCTAACTTTTGCCTAGACTGTCTTTTCATATTTTCAGTCTAGCGAGTTTTTCTTTTTTCATTTTTTCACTTTTTCTTTTATTTTCTTCTTCTTCTTGGGAAGTGTGTTCAAGCATAATACTTTTTGACTGCATCTGAGTTTATAGGGAGTTGAAGATCTTCCCCATCCATCCTGGTGAGAATTAAAGCCCCTCCAGAGAATGCCTTTTTCACTACGTAAGGTCCGTCGTAGTTCGGGGTCCATTTCCCTCGATGATCCTTTTGGATTGGTAGAATCTTTTTAAGCACCAGGTCACCCTCCCGAAACTGTCGCGGGCGTACCTTCTTCTCATAAGCCCTCATTAACCTTCTCTGGTATAATTGACCGTGACACAATGCCCCTAATCTCTTCTCTTCAATGAGGTTCAATTGGTCTAGTCGATCCTGGACCCACTCAGCTTCTTCTAATTCTGCTTCTCTCGGTACTCTTAATGAGGGGATCTCTATTTCAATCGGGAGCACTGCCTCCATCCCATAGACTAAAGAATATGGCGTTGCCCCTGTCGAGGTGCGAATAGAGGTACGATAGCCGTGTAAAGTAAAATGTAACATCTCGTGCCAATCCTTATACGTCACCACCATCTTTTGGACAATCTTCTTGATATTTTTATTAGCAGCCTCAACTGCACCGTTCATCTTTGGGCGGTACGGAGAGGAATTAAGATGCTTTATCTTTAAATTTTCGCACATCTCCTTCATCATCTTATTGTTCAAATTGGTCGCATTATCAGTGATAATCTCACTCGGCAACCCATAACGACAAATTAACTCTCTTTTGACAAATCTGATCACGACATTCCTGGTCACATTAGAATATGATGCCGCCTCAACCCACTTGGTGAAATAATCGATGGCAACAAGAATGAAGCGATGTCCATTTGAGGCTTTTGGTTCGATGGGACCGATCACATCCATTCCCCACATTGAGAACGACCAGGGTGCCGACATGAAATTCAAGGGAGCTGGCGATGCATGAACCTTATCAGCGTATATTTGACACTTATGGCACTTCTTCGCATAATTAAAGCAATCAGTCTCCATTGTCAACCAATATTGGCCAGTCCTCAAGATTTTCCTGGCCATTGCATGACCGCTCGCATGTGTTCCAAAAGATCCTTCATGTACCTCCTCAATTATCAGTTTAGCTTCTTTTGCGTCAACACACCTCAACAACACCATGTCATGGTTTCTTTTGTAGAGAATACCTCCATCTAAATAGAAACCCATTGCAAGTCTTCTTAGAGATCTTTTGTCATTTTCCGAAGCGCCAGAAGGGTATTCCATTCTTTGGATGAAGCATTTGATGTCATGGTACCACGGTTTTTTATCAGACTCTTCCTCTATCACTTGACAATATGCAGGATGATCACGACTTTCCATTTTGATGAGTGGTAGGTGATGAGTGTGATTTCACCTCATTTTCCATGTACATTTCTGCATGCATTTGCATTTAGTTAGGCCATTTTAGTTGGATTTTGTTTAGTTTTTCCTTTGGAACGGATAAGGTGGTATTGTGTGTTGTTTTGCAGGGATTTATGATTAAATGCCCAAGTTTTAGCCATGAGGAAGCTGAGATGAAGAGAAGGCCTGAAAACTGAAGAAAAGGGGGCCAAAAGTCAGAAGCTGTCACGGCCTGGCCGTGATGGCTATCACGGCCGTGACTCAAAACCACCAAAAGTCAGAGACGATCACGGCTTGGCCGTGATAAAGATCAAGGGCGTGAAAAGTGGGCTCGCGTCGCGAAGAAATGGCTCGCCTCGCGAGAGACTGATTGTGCCAAAACCACCAAAAGTCAGAGACGATCACGGCCTGGTCGTGATGGATATCACGGGCGTGAAAAGTAGGTCTCGCGTCGCGAAGAAATGGCTCGCCTCGCGAGAGAGTAAGTTTGCCAGAACTGCAAGAGACAGAACCCGTCACGGCCTGGCCGTGATGGCTATCACGGCCGTGACCGGCCACGAGTTATAAAAGAACTGAGCAGAACAGAAGAAAAATATCCAGAAAAACCCTAAAATCAGATCCTCTGCTGCTGTGGCTGCTGTGCAACATTCCATGGAGCTCTCTCCTTTGTTCATCTCTGTAACTCTCTCTTTTGTTTTGTCTTCAATTATGTGTAGCTAAACTCCCCTTTGTTGGGGTTAGACTATTGCTATCTAAACTTGGTTGTAAAATGACTTGATTATAATGCAGTTTCCTTGTTCTTTATGAGTGTTTGATTCCATGCTTAATGCTTTCTTAGGCTTGATCACCCTAGGAATGATTAGTTGCTTTAATAGATAACTGGAAGGTTGGTGTTAGAGCTTGCTCATGAATCAAATGCCAAGTAGTTCATGAGCCTAGGCATAGGTCTTGAGGTGCTTGCAATCTTATAAGTCTTTACTTAATGCAAAATCTCAGGTTAATCCACCTAAGGAATTAGGGTTTAACTTGGGGTTTTAGGCTCAATGCACCTAAGGAATTAGGCTTGAGTATTTCAGAAAAGACTTGATTGTCATAATTGAATTAGGAACTGTGTTACTTGTCATTTCATAACAATCAAGGGAGGATTAGCTTAGTATAACCCTAGCAATTCTATCTAATTGTTATTCATCTTTCTGTTTGCACATTAACTGTTTGAAAAAATTCCAAAAAGAACAAAAACATTTTCTTCTTGTTTGCTTGTTAGATGTTAGAGCTACCTTCACTCCAAAATTTGATCGCCTAGATAGTAGTCTAATTTGCGAAGTGGTAATTGTCCACGATCCCTGAGGACGATATCCGGTCTTACCGTTTTATTACTTGCAACGAACCGGTACACTTGCCGAGTCCGTGTCAGTAGGTTCCTCTCGTCACTTACTTTGAACATTGAGGATAAGGTAGACAGTGCGTCAGCTAATTGGTCATCTTCTCGGGGAATATGATGAAATGTGACTTCATCAAATTGCTCAATCAAACCTTTGATGTAATCATGGTACGGAATTACCTTGGCATCTCGGGTTTCCCATTCCCCTCTTAGCTGGTGGATGACTAATGCAGAGTCCCCATATACTTCCAATATCCTTGCTTTTGATTCTATCGCTGCCAGGATCCCCAGTGCACAAGCTTCGTATTCGGCTATATTGTTTGTACAATCGAAGCAGAGCCTCGCAGTGACAGGGAAATAATAATTTTTTGGTGAGATTAAGATTGCCCCGATTCCGTGCCCCAATGCATTAGAATCTCCGTCAAATAACAAGGTCCACTTTTCTTTTCTTGGTGATTGCTCGCGATCAAACAAAGCCATTATATCTTCATCTGGAAAATCACATTGCATCGATCCATAATCTTCTACCGGCTGATTGGCAAGATATTCTGCAAGAGCACTCCCTTTTATTGCTTTTTGGGTGACATAGACAATGTCATATTCTGATAGCAGGACTTGCCAGCGAGCAATTCTTCCAGTCAGAGCAGGCTTATCAAAGATATACTTGATCGGATCCATTTTGGACACCAACCAAGTAGTGTAACACAACATGTAATGCCTCAAACGGCGAGCCGCCCAAGCCAAGGCACAGCAAGTGCGTTCTAGCAGTGAGTAATTGGCTTCGCAACTGGTGAATTTCTTACTTAGATAATAGATGGCATGTTCCTTCCTCTCTGACTCATCGTGCTGCCCTAGTACACAACCCATAGATTCATCTAGTATAGTCAAATACATGATGAGAGGTCTTCCTGGCACTGGGGGAACCAAGACTGGAGACTCTTGTAGGTATTGTTTGATCTTCTCAAAGGCTTTTTGACAATATTCATTCCATGTCACAACTTGATTTTTGTGTAGCAATTTAAAGATTGGTTCACATGTCGCGGTTAGTTGGGAGATGAACTGGGCAATGTAGTTCAATCTTCCTAAAAATCCCCGAACTTCCTTCTCCGTTTGAGGTGCTGGCATGTCGATGATTGCTCGAACCTTTTCAGGATCAACCTCTATTCCTCTTTGACTAACAATGAACCCCAGAAGCTTGCCTGATTTCACTCCAAAAGTGAATTTGGCTGGATTCAGTCGAAGCTTAAACTTTCTTAACCGCTCGAAAAGTTTCTGCAGATTATCAACATGGTCATCTTTGGATCTGGACTTGGCGATCATGTCATCTACATAAACTTCTATCTCCTTATGCATCATGTCATGGAATAAAGCCACCATAGCCCAATGATATGTTGCCCCAGCATTTTTCAAGCCAAAGGGCATAACCTTATAGCAAAAGGTTCCCCACAAAGTGACAAATGTATTTTTCTCCATATCTTCAGCTGCCATCTTGATCTGATTATATCCCGAGAAACCATCCATGAAAGAGAATAATGCATGTTGAGCAGTATTATCTACAAGAACATCAATGTGAGGCAAAGGAAAGTCATCTTTTGGGCTAGCTCTGTTCAGATCTCGATAGTCAACACACATTCGAACCTTTCCATCTTTCTTGGGAACAGGAACGATGTTAGCAACCCATTGAGGGTACTTTACAACTTCTAGGAAACCTGCATCCAGTTGTTTCTTGACCTCCTCCTTTATCTTTAAGGACATTTCCACTTTCATCCTTCGTAGCTTCTGCTTTACTGGAGGACACTCCGGCTTTAATGGCAATTTGTGTTCTGCTACACTGGGGTCTAACCCTGGCATGTCTTGGTACGACCATGCGAAAACATCTTTATAATCCATCAACAACCTGATCAACCTGTTCCACTCCTTTTCTTTCAGGGAAAGGCCAATCTTGACCTCTTTTTTATCATCTTTGGTTCCCAAATTGATTAGTTCACTCGGCTCTTCATGGGGCCGAATTTCCCTGGATTCTTGTTCTACCAATCTCAAAAGTTCAGGGGCAACTTCCCCGTCATCATCAACAACCTCCTCAGCATGATCAATGGATTAGTCAAAATTGTATGATGAATTACTTACACTGTCGTTTTCAAGAGAGTCACTTTTAGATCTGCATTTTGGTAATTATCAGGGAAAGATGAATGAATAAAGGTTAAAGACGAGAGACTGCATTTATTGGTGAGGAATGGTGAACAAAGAAGAAAGTAAAAAAGAGAGATAACAACACAAAGATACCGGATGCATGCATTTATTGATAAGTCATACTGAAACAGAAACAAGTAAGCCCATTACAACAAAAAAATCCTAAAGCCTTGGGCAGAGCTAAAGGATAAGCATTACAGAATTACTTTGAAAAGGACTCTATGGTCCTAGGGAACTCAATGATCTCCCAATTGTTGAGCTCTGTATCCGGAGAGCATGGATATACCAGATTGATACCATGATCGGCAGGATAATCATCTTCAATAGCTGCTGCTTAGTCCAGGAATGCGAACCCTACGCTTCAGAAACTCTGTCGAATGTCGCAAATGGGAACCCTTTCAGCCTCGTATTCACGATTTTCCAGCCGAGCCAAGCTCTTTCTTTTCTTCTCTTCTATAACTCTCATCTTGTCGGCCTTGGTGGGTTTGTATCCCAATCCAAACCTGTCCTTGTTCTCAGTGAGCATGAGAATGTCAGCAACACCTTGGTTGTTTTTCCCCAAACCGCTTCCAGGTCGGTATCCTCCTTCAAGCATAACCTTGGTCATCATGATGGACGCTTTAGACGGCCGAGGTTTCAAGAGTGGAACACTATCCCCAACATAAGTGGCGTTGGCAATTTCAAGTGACTGGAAGGCGGTCTCGAGAGCTTCCTCGGCAGCTTCAATATAAGGGGTTGTCGATGGCTTGCTTACTAACAGATCCTCCTCTCCAGAAACAATTACCAACTTATGATCAACAATGAACTTCACCTTCTGGTGCAATGTGGAAGGCACAGCTCCAGACGAATGGATCCATGATCGTCCTAGGAGATAACTGTAAGTTGTTGTGATGTCCATTACTTGGAAGAGTATTTCAAAGGTGCAAGGGCCAATATGAATGGGCAATTCGATTTCTCCCATGACTTCCCTTCGGGTGCCATCGAAAGCTCTTACAATCATTGTGCTTGGCTTCATATGAGTTCCATCAAAAGGCAACTTTGCCAGTGTTGACTTTGGCATTACATTCAAAGAAGAGCCATTATCAATGAGAGCCCTAGCCATGACATGGTCTCGGCACTTCACAGAGATGTGCAACGCCTTGTTGTGCCCCATACCTTCAGCTGGTATTTCATCATCGGTGAAAGTGACATAATTATCAGCAACTATGTTACCTACAATGTTATCGAGCTTATCAACTGTGATGTCATGGGAGACATGAGCTTGATTCAATACCTTCATCAGTACTCTCCTGTGTGACTCAGAGTTCATCAATAGAGACAAAAGAGATATCTGAGCTGGAGTTCGATTTAACTGATCTACAACCCTATATTCACTCTGCTTGATGAACTTCGAGAATTCACCTACTTCTTCATCAGATACACCCTTTTTATTCTCACCCCCGTTTGCTTCTTTGTCATCTAAAATTTCTTCCACCTTATCTTTCCCTTTGTGATCCTTTCCTTCCTTTTCTATTTCCACCCTTAGCAATACCTCCGGAGTGTAAATGCGACCACTCCTAGTCATTCCACCAATTCCTGAAATGTTGGTAACCACAGTAGTCCCGTCAGAAGGATTGGGTTGAACCTGCATCTCATATTTCCATGGTACCGCTTTGGTGTCCTTGTAAGGGAAAGGACTTGGAACTCGGATGACGATTGGTGTTGGCCCACTTGGAACCGGCAAAGGTTTCTTCTCAGTATAGTATATCACCACTGGTTTCGGAGTGACTTGCTCAGGAACTGGTTGAGGATTAACCACAACAGTAAAAGGGGTTATCTTAATTTGGGTTGGGGAAATTGTAGATTCAGCCACCATATTAATGGCGTACTCCTTTGATTCACAACCAATTAAGATAATCTTCATATCCATTAACCGTTGCACAACTTGTTGAAACTCTGCACAATCTTCAATCGAATGCTCCATATTCTCGTCGAAGTCACACCTTATCTCGCCATCAAGAGCTTTTTCTTCCAAGATCGGGATTTGGATCAATCCGCGTTTGCACATCTCTCTGAAAATAACTCTCATAGGAGTCCCAACATTGGCCACTTTACTCTTGAGAGTATGTTCCAAAAAGCTTTCAATGGCATTGACTCCCGAACCCCCATGATTTGGCATAGGACCCTGCGCCACATTTGGAGCATCCTTCTGAAAGCTCAACCATTTTGCATTAATCAGGTCTTGCACCTTAAACTTCAAAGCTTTACAACTCTCGGTGGAATGACCTGTGGCCCCATCGTGATATTCACATTGAGCATTTGGGTCATACCACTTTGGATAAGGAGGGTCTATTGGTCTTGTCGAGATAGGAGTTATCACGGATTTGCTCACAAGTTGGCGGAATAGTTCAGTGTAGGTCATGGGTATCGGGTCAAAGCGCACTGGTTTTCTTTCCGAGTTATACGGTGGTCTTGTTGGCTGGTGTTTGGGTTTGGATTTAGGGGCTGGACAATTTAAGGTGCATGGTAGGGTGTGTTTGAGGCTGAGAAGGGTATGATGGTCGGTAAGGAGCCATATGTCGAGGGTTTGGAAATTGCGAGGTGGTAGCGATGTATGGCTGGTTGGCTTGGTGATATGGAGGTGGTTGGTAATATGGGGCGTATTGGGCTTGGAAGGCGGGTGTTTGGTTCGGTCTCCATTGGTTCAGTTTCTTCTGTTCAAAGGTTACCGCATGTGATTCTCCCTCTTTCTTTTTCACAAACGGGGCTCTCTTTGGGTCGTTCCCTACTGAAGTCTCGGTGATCTTGCCATTCCTCATTCCACTTTCAATTCTCTCGCCGATGATGACCATGTCAGAAAATTTTGATGACACACTCCCAATCATCCCATCATAGAAGGGCGACTGGAGTGTATCGATGAACATTGCTACGATTTCTTTCTCGGCTAAGGGAGGCTCCACCTGAGCATCCAGTTCCCTCCATCGTTGTGCATACTCTTTGAAAGTCTCTACGTCCCTTTTTGACATGTTTTGGAGTTGCATCCTATCGGGAGCCATGTCAATATTGTACTTGTACTGCTTCAGGAATGCATCTGCTAGATCTTTGAAGGATCGGATGTGTGCCCGCTCGAGATGCGTATACCAATTTGAAGCTGCCCCAATTAAACTGTCTTGGAAGAAGTGAAGCAAGAGCTTATCATCTTGGGCATATGACGCCATCTTCCTAAAATACATGGTCAAATGGTTTTCGGGACAAGTGGTTCCCCGATATTTGTCAAAATCGGGCACCTTAAATTTCGGCGGAAATACAACATTTGGCACCAGACAAAGTTCCGAGGTATCCCGAAGACCATAACTATTTACCCCTTCAATGACCCGCAATCTTTCCTCTAGTACTTCCAGCTTCTCTTTAGATTGGGAATTCCCTCCTGACTGATTCACCGGAGTTTCTCCGTACATATTATGGGGAAATGAATATGGCATGGAGGAGGAACCGAAGTTTGGCATCATTTGAGCCCCCTGGGGTCCATAATGTAGGGTGTATTGTGGGGGCCTTGGATTGACAGAATGTGTCACTATCGGGGTGTTACCATCTGTAGGGTTGACTGTTTGTGTTTGCGGTACTTCGACAGCATGGGTGGGGATTTGTGTCTAAGTGATGTGTTCGGAGTTCTGAATGCCATCTTGTGGACTGGGGGCTGTTGGTGGTACAAACCCTCGAGCCAAACCGTATGGGGGATTGTTCGGGTCAAATGAAAAATGAGTTTGGTTGAGAGGCATCATGGCCCCTGGTTGGTTGAAGCCTTGAATAGGAATCTAAGAAAAACCGGGCGGGATGAGAGGTGTGGCTGGCTGTCCTTTGGTCGAGGCTGGAGGGTTCTCCTGTGTTCTTCTCCTTCTGCATTTCTTGTAGGATCTCCATCATCTAGCCATCTGATCCTTGATTTGACTGACTTAATCCCTGATCTCTTGAACTTCTTCTAGTTCATCCGCCATGGCTCTTGCCTGTGATCGAGTGCGATAAGGGTGTCTCAGAGCAATTGTTTAGAAGAGTCACACTGTTTTAATCAGAAAAAAGTAAGAATATTGCAAAAAAAGAAAAAGCTTTGGTGAAAACCACCTATAGGGTTATTATTTATTATTTTATTTTATTTTTCTTTCTTGAGTTAACACCTTGTGACTGACAAGAGATGGTCCCTCCATCCCACACAGAGCATTGTGCTCATAAGATGAAATGGAGTTGACAACAAATCTAGGGGAAGAACAACTCTCCACAATAGATGTTGTCTTAAACACATTAGCAATATGAATTTTGAATTGAGACATCCCGACCTACCCTTTGCGCAGAAGGAAGAATCCTATAAGGCAAAGATGTAGTTGACAACATACTAAAGGGAGACCATGCGCCACGATAGGTGTCGTCGTAAGTCAAGTGTAAGAGTTGGAGTGCGAAGGAATCATAGAGGCAAGAACAAATTTCATTAGAAGCAACACATAGATTGGGATTACATCATTGTCAAATCATAATTTTCAATGTTGTTACAACATTTCATCCTAAAGTCAACAGCTTCGGTCTCTTTCTTTTTAGCCCTCGAGCAAACCCTCCACACATTTGCATAAAATCGTCCAGTTCAAACGGGAGACGAAGAACAGGGTCCACACAGATTTGTTGTTCTGCCTTCTCAAAGCTTTGGACAAAATTCTGAATGCAATGGCTTAGCTCCAAACTCATGCTCACATATCTCTTTTTCCATATGTCAATATCTATCCCTCGCTCTCGCGCTTCTTCTCTCCACCACTTCACGACATTCATTGCTTGAACCACGTGATCATGATAATGTTTTGCAGAGGTCCACCCCAAATCGGACTCCTTCTTGATTTTGACCATTAGGATATTTAGTTCTTTGACCTTTTGTACCAATTCATCAGTCATCCTACTTTGTGCACAAATTTGCTTCTGTAAGTTGCTATTGACTCCACTTTGTCGATCGACCTCCGCCTCTAATGACTTTCTCATACCTTCTTGCTGGATGACTTCTTCTTCTAACCGACGCTTTTCTTTTCTTAGCCGATGCCTTTCCGTTGTCAAGGACAATACTTTTCTTTCAAGATTCTGGACCTTAGCCATGATGCTTGGTGAGACATTGTTTGTATTCATCCGGACTCTTGAGGTTGTGGAGATATCTGCACACAAATCTTTTAAGTGTTCATTTTCCTTGGCTAACTTCTCACAACGCTTCTGTCCAATGGCTATTTTTAACTCGACATCTTGCTTTTTGTCGTTCCATTTCCTTCATTTGTGCTTCTAGAACTTTCAGTTGTTCTGTCATTTGAGTTACCAAAGGGGACTGATCTTTATCTTTCATGCTTTCTGTCGTAAAGTTGACGGGACCTTTCCTTGATTTTCTCCATGCTTCATAATCTGCGACAATGATTAGGATTGGTCGGCCCAATTGTGCTCTCCCTGCCATCTTCACATCTTTCCATGCATTTCTGACTGATTTTGCCAACTAATTGGTATTCTCTCCATCCTCGTACCGAAAACAGCATCCGCCGAGTTGTTCTTCTCTTGGCACGGTTTGTGTCCAACAAAGTTGTCGTAAGACTATGGCAGGTGTGTAGGATATGCACCCTCTTGGACCCATCAAAGGAACATTGGGATAGTCACCACAACTATAAATGATATCTTGCCCCTGCCAACCTTCGTACCATGGGCATACCCACCTAAAAGAGTCCCTTTCCACTTTGTCAAACTCGCTCTTCCATTCTTCTTCATTTAGCTGTCTCATAGGGATGTTATGGAAGCCTCTTAGCGGGTCTGAATGGTGGGTGATATAACCTTTTGCATACATGTGAGTCATGGCCCACACAAAGAGAAACTGCGCACAACATCGGAGTTTCCCCTTTGAATTTCGTTGGCAAAATTCTAAAGTCAAAAGCGTTTCAACAAATACTGCCGGCACGGGGTTTTTCTTTCTTTCTACTGTGAAGAATACATCCATTGCCGCTTGATCTATCATGTCTAGCGCTGATGGAAATAGAACCAACCCGTATATTGTTAGTGCCAATACCCTCTCAAAGGTTTCCCAATCTTGCCGATCCATTAATTTCTTCAAGTGATTTTCAAGGAGAGTTCGGGTTAACCCTCGCGAGTTGGGGTGCCCGGTCAACTTCACATCATTTTTAGGAAGCACCAGTAACCCTGCTATGCTTGTAGTGGTCAAGTATTGCCCCAAGTGAAAGTACACGATGGGGTTTTTCTGCATTGGCAACCTTAACATGCAAGCATATTCTTCAATGGTGGGAGTAATGTCCATGTTTTGTAACTCAAAACATCTGAGGTGGGGGTTCCAATACTTACACAAAGCACTCAAGGCAACAGTCTCAACCGTTATGAAAATTAGGTCCAAGATCCCTCCATACTTCTTGGCGAAGCTTTTTCGACGTTCTTGAGGCAAAGATTGGATCAACTCTTTCAGATTCTCTAATGAGTTCACTATCACCCTGGAGCTCTTGGTGGTGGGAGCATTGCTAGTGTGTCTGACTTTTTCCATCTCTTGTAATCAAAGGTGTTACCTCAAACCAAATTATCTGTGGAGGAAATTTTAATTTGTTAATAATATTTGGAAAGCCAGTTTACTTATGCATGAGAGTGTAACAAAATGCATGAATGACATATTAACAATGCATGACTTAAAGTACTACATGCACGAGCACACAATGAATAATAATGAATGTGACATGATGCATGAATGAATGGCATATGAAGGCGTCATCATGATGCATGTGATTACTCATGTTGCAGAAAAAAGGTGGAATGCGCTCCCTTTTGTCCTACATGGGTCATATCCTAAAGTTTGAATTTCTGAGGTCAAGACCCTAGTTTGGTAGGCTACTAATGGCATTTTAGGTGCATGATCTCTGGGACAGATCTAGACCCCTAAACATGTGGTCCCCGGATTACCCTCATCTAAAAAATGAGGACCCGAATCCATGAACCTCACCACAGGGACCGAAAAGTCACAATATGGCAGTCCATGTTCCGGTAGCAATCCGAACGGGAGAATCAATGTCTGTCGGGGACGCAAAAGCATCACAATAACATCACTGAAGCCCCTTCTAATCCTATGGCATTCCAAGACTCGGGTATAGAGCCCAAAAGTGTGTGAGTATGTGATGGTGATGTATGTGCTGGGAGCAAGCAAACCTGCACAAAACCAAAAAACTAACCCCAAGCCTGCAAAAGAACAACCAACATTTACAAGAGTTTTCTACCCTAAGGTTGCAAGAATGTACAAAGACATTTATTAAAACATATAATACTATATGCAAAACAAATAAAATAAAGAGGGTTAAAACTAATATTTTCGAATTTATTAAAAAAAAATTGCACAACCAACTACGATAGGCCTGACTCTCAAAAGTCCCCAGTGGAGTCACCAGCTGTCGCGACCGTCCCGTCCGGGAGCCGCGAAAAGGGAAATGAAAAGATAGAGGAGTCGCCACTAAAATTTTTTATTGGGAAAATCTTAGAAAACCCAATTATTTAAAGGTAAACTGATCTAAAAAAAAAGAGAGAGATCAGTCCAGGAGTCGGTTACGAGTAGGGAAGGTATCATCACCCCACATCGCCCATTTAAAAATGGTACATCAAGTTAATTATGCAAAAAATATTTTAATAATCTTTTAAATATTTGTTTTACCCCAAAAATATTTACAAGAAAGAATTATTTTTAATTTTTAATATTTTAACCTTTTATTAATTTTTAAATTTTTTGAATTTATTGTTAAAAAAAGGGAAAAGTTTAATTATTTTGATTAATTATTTTAACATAAAAAGAGACACACAAAAGGAAAATTTAGTTTTGGCTTGACAAGATGATTTATCTTGCTCCTACGTATTCCCGGGTGCGATGGGAAACTCAAAGCCACGTAGTTCTCTAGAAAAATTTGATTGGTTGATTGATTTTAATTTTGATAAAGATTTGATTTTTGATTTTTTTTGTTAAAGAAAGGGATTTTATTTTAAAAATAAATTCACTTTTGCTTAGAGTCCAAGGTAGCAGTGCTATACGATAAACCCTTACAATTCACACGACACTTGAGGATGAATAAGTCCATACATCAACGTCGTAGATTGTTGCGTAAATTAAAAAGAGATTTTTATAAGAACGAAATTGGGTAGAATTGAATAAAAGTGTCGATTAAAAAACATTTTAAATTTTTTTAAGGGAACTCACTCTTGCACATGGTTAAAGATAGCAAAGCTATACGATGAACCCTTACAATTCATACAACACTTGAGGATGAAAAATCATACATCAACATTGTAGATTGTCGCGTGAATTCAAAAGATTTTTTGTTTTCTTTTTTTTTTTTTAAGAAAAGGATTTACTTTATTTTTTATTTCTTTGTATTTCCTTTTTTTAAAAAAAAGGGGCTTTTTGAATCCAAAAAGCAACCTGAAAATCTTTTTTTGAAATTTCCTTTAAAAATTTTTTTTATTCAAAACCTGACCCTAACCGAATAAGAAACAGCTCATCTCTAAGCCCAAATCCAAAGAGCCTCTACCTCTTTTTTTATTGAAAAGAAAACATTTTTATGAGCATACATCTGGCCCATATAGTACAACCATGCCCCACAAAGACCCATTTGGCTTTAACAAATCAGAACTTTAAGTTGAAAGGAAAAGAGAATGAAAACCTTTTAAGAAAGTAATAACAGAATGAAAGAGGAGCAGAGAAAAAGGAACAGGGATAAACCAAAATGAAGGAGGAGCAGCTTGGTGACCCAGGCGGTGGCTGGGCGGCGCAGCGACGACGGCCGGTCGTGGGGGGAGCGCGACGAACGGCAGAGCGAAGGGCGTCTGGTCCATGGCAGTTCGCGTGGTGGCGTGGTGGACGACCGTTCTGGAGATGCAGATCTGCGTTCGGTCGTTCGGGGCGGAGCTCGCGGTAGGGATGGTGGTGGTTCGGTGGATCTGGTGCGGCGTGCAGTGACTGGAGCAAGGCGTGGACAGGGGCGGAGCTCGCAGCAGGGATGGTGGTGGTGTCTGGGGGTGGCTCCGGATTTGAGAGAGGGAGGAGGAAGATGAAGCTTATGGTGAGAGGAAGAAGGAGAGTGGTATGGGTGTGGCTCTTTTCTGTTTTTTTGTTTTGTTGTTGCTGGTTTTGTTGAAGAAGATGAAGAATGAGAGGAAGGAGATGATGCAGGGAGGGAGAAGGGGAAACAGAGAACGAAAGAAAGAAAGAAAGAAAGAAAGAAAGAGGTTTCTTTTTTATCTTTTCTTCTTTGGTATCAGAGAGTATTTTTTGCTGTCTTCGCCTCCTTTGTTGTTTCTGTTGGATCTTTTTTATAGAAGAAGATGAACTCTTCTCAATGTCATTGGGACCTTGTAAGCTTGAGTCTTGCAGAGGTTACCATGCTCAGGTCCCTTTCATCAATTCCCATTTCTATGTCTCTTTTCTCTGATCTAGCCATAAACTACTTCCCAAGCTCTGAAAATTAACTAAAAATGGAGATTGATTACTTGAGCTTTGGGGGGAGATTTTGACAGTTGCACTGACATCCTTGAGCAGCCCCCATCTGAGTGTTGCTTCGTTCAAGAATGCTTGGGAGCATGCTGGTTAGAAAATAAAACTGATGGGGAAAGACCATAGTGGAAATTGTGTTTGTTGGGAAGGAAAAATGGAAAAAAATATCTGACAAATTCTATCTATTTATTTATTTTATTTTTATTATTATTATTTTTTAATCAGAAACCAGATGTATTGATTTGTTTAAGTTAGCTTGTTAAAAAGAACCGAACAAAATTAGGTGTTCACATATACTTTGGCCAACAAATTCTGCAACAGATAATAAGTAATATCCTTTTGTTGGGTGTGGTTGTCAGCCATTTTACACATGGAAAGTTCGATGTGGATAAAGCCCCTCCACACTTTCTATCTCCTTCGTGATAAGAAAGTTGAAGCAGCACATACTCAAACTTAGGCACGCAGCATTGGCCCATAGATAGCGTTTAATTTAGTGCTAGGAATAGCTAAGCATGTTTAATACCTGAATTCTCGGATTGATTGTGTGCATCTTTCTTTCTATGACAGCAATGTTGTTGGGGAATCTTACATGTTTTGCATTTGCAGCAAAAGTTGCTACGTCGTCGTTGTTGTTGTTGCTGCTGCTTACTGAAGTTGCTAGTTTTTTTTTTGGTGATAAAAAAATTTAGGTGAGTTGGGTCCTGAGGGCTCACCAGGATCAGGGCAGGCCTCAAAACTCAAAGAACGCTTACATAGGTACTTACATATTACCCACCAATGAGGTCCTCACATCGGTAGTGAGATTTGAACTCACGACCTTGTGGGTTATGAGTCAAATCCTTGCCAACTGGACAAACCTTCGTTGGTAAGTTGCTACGTTATTAAAACATGCAACAGTTTGTATTTATATAATTTTTATTGTTTGATTACAATTTATCTTATTTTATTTTCTATATGTTTGCCCTCATTCTGCTACATTAGCATACGTGAGTTACGCATCTAAATAAAACTGTGGTCAGGGATGGAGCCAGATCTGAATGCTTGGGAGGGTCAACTAAAATAATTTCTTCCAACAAATATATAAGCATCAAGTTTTATGCAAAATATTTATAATTATATATTTCAAATTTAGTTAATCATGTTAGGATTATATCAAAACACAAAACATTTTTCCAACATGTCACAAAAAAGTATCTATAATTGAGTCTACACTGAATTTTTCAATAATTTTTTAAATCAAAAAGAACTATGAAACCCACAACTTGAAATAAAATGTGCAATATTATAATAATATATATAATATAAATGAATTAAAATCTATTATTAATTAATTATTTATATATATTCTTTTTATATATATATATATATATATATATATATATATATATATGCACTTTTTTGAATTAAAAAAAAATTAGGGAGGACCAGTGCCCTCCCAACCTATAACATAATTCTGCCCCTGGATATGGTATGCAAGAATCATGCTCTTATTCTTTTTTTTTTTTGTCTCTCACAGACAAAACTATGAAATTAATCCTAAGATTATGAATGGTGGTTAGACTCTTCCCTTTGATCATTTTGATTTTGTATATGGATTAAAGTATCGCTTCTATTCTTGATTAATGTATTTTGCTTATAAATAAAAGGTAAAATTCATCTAGGAGTACAGTCAGCTTCTACTGCGAGTCTATGATCATCCAGTACTTTTGGGTTTGCTCTTAATCATTTGATCATATACTTTATATAGTCATTTACAAAATCTTAAAATCTTTTTTAAAGTCAGACTTTAAAATTGTTACTATCTTATCTTTTAGGTTGATGATTGATTAAAGTATGAAACATATAATCTGTCAAAAAAAAAAAGTATCAAGCATATTTTCTATCGAAGTTAAAGTAATTATATTTTCCTTTAAAATTGTATTCCAAACCAAACGGGCCATTAACCTATTTGTAGATAATGACATGGGTCAATTTGTATCATGCACAACGTCTTTTGTTTTTCTTCTTTTTAAAAAGAAAGAAATAAAGTCAAGCTCTAATGAAAATAATATTCAAGGTAAATTCCATTCCACATATATCAATTTCTGTTACAACTATTTCTGACTCTACAGCAAAGGGTACTCTGATGCTAGTGTCCGAGCATTTCAAGGTTACTTGTGATTTAACAGTTAGTGGTAAAAGTCTTGAGACTCCTGAGACTAATACAATCCCTATGTATCCTAATGTTGCTCATGATATGAAAATACTTGCAAAGTTTTTGGGAAACAAGGATGAGGAAGACTTAAAGAATGACTCCCTCTCAGTAGAACAATTGAGTAATGATAATGTTGTTGAAGTTTATTCTGATTTCACGATGGTTATGTTTAAATCTCATAAGTATTGTGAACACCCCATTTTGACCGGGTTCACCAAAAATTTCAAAAAAAAAAAAAAATAATATTTTTTTGCAAAGGAAATAAAATAATAATAACAAAATGATTAAAACCATATCATCCTCCTCCCTATCAACCACTTTATTTTGAATTTGAATTTAATTTTCAAATCAAAGATAGAAATGTTAATCTGAGCATATTTTTAGGATGTGATAACAATCCTAATCTTGGCGGGATTTTAGGATGAGGATGAGAGGAATGTGTATTATAAAAATCATAACACAGATCAGAAAGAGGGATCCGGTTTTCTTGACCTTCCTCTCTCCCCAATCTTTTACTCGCTGTGCTGCTTTCCTCTTCCACCCCGCAGTTCCCTCTCTCCGTCCCTGCTCTTTCTCTCTCTCCCTCATCTCTCTGTTCACACCGCGACACCGCCGTTTAGCTTGGAGCAGCACCCCAAGTCGTGCTCCTCCGTGTTACTTCGCCCCACGCCGCCCAGATCCTTCGCGTCTGACTGCCGCATCACAGTTCCGGTTCTTCCTACGCTGCCACGCGAACCTGCCGTCCAGTCCCGCCGCTTGCGCCGCCGTGACTGTGGACAGAAGCTTCGCTCCACCGTTCTGATCCAGTAGCGTGAACGTGGCAGTCTTGGTTCCTCCGCCTCCGCCGATCATACACATCTGCCACCTAGGTCCGCCGCTCGCTAGCCAAGTCCGCCCCGCCGTTGTTCCACTACGCCTCCGTCATCTCCGGCTATTCTTCTCGTTGCAGGTTCCAGGGAGAAGAAGATCTTTTTTTCATTTTTTATCCTTTTACTTTTCCTCTTTCTGTTGTTTAGGCAAATAATAAAAATAAAATGTCCTTTTTTTTAAAAAAAAGATTAAAAATAATAAATATTTTCATTTTCTTATATATATAAAAAAAAATATCTCTTCAAAAAAATAAAATTAATCATTTTTTTATAAAATTTTTAAAAACAATCTAACCAACCAATCAAACATTTTTTTTACAAGAACTATGTGGCTTTGAGTTTCCCATCGAAGCAGGGAATACGTAGGAGCGGGATCAATCATCTCGTCAAGCCAAAATTAATTTTTTCATTATTTTTGTGTTCTTTTTAATTTATTTAATGTGGATAAATAATTTATTTAATGTTTTTGGATTGCTCTATGACAAGTGTCATGCTCAATCCCTTAGCTTTGAGGTTGCCCTATGGACTTACGTGCCATGTTCAACCTCATTTAAGATTTATCAATAATATATATATATATATATTTTGTTTAAAAAAAATTAAATAAAAAAAAAACCAATAAAGAAACATACAAATAAATATTAATAAATAAATAAGTCCTTCCTTACAAATATTTTTTGGGTAAACAAATAAATAATTTAATTTTGCACGATTAATTCAAGGTACCATTTGTAGGATGGGCGATGTAGGGTGCTTAACACCTTCCCTACTCGTAACCGACTCCCGAACTCGGCTTGGTTTCAAAGACCGTTTTATTTAGGGTTTTCCAATTTTTCCTAAATTAAATAAAATTGGTGGCGACTCTACATTTTTCTTAAAATCTCTTTTTATCGCCGTCACTGCCATAATATTTGGTTGCGACAAGTATAATCCGAGGAGGAATAGAAAACCTAATGTTAGGTTTAAATGATTTCCTTTACATGGGTTTTGGTTTATGTCTCCCATGATTTTGTTTTCTTTTGTTTTTCTTCTTTTTATTAATAAATGAGTAAACACCCTATTTGGTCCCTGAAATTGTAAAGTAGTATCAACTTGGTCCTTGAAATTATCAAAATTCCAAAAGCGTCTTTGAATGATAAGTTAGTATCAATTTGGTCCCTCATTTTACTCACTTAATATCAATTAAGTCACTGACACTACTAACTTAAAATCAACTTAGTCCATACGATTTTTAACGGAGGGACTGAGTTGATTATCATTTTACAATTTCTAGGATTAATTTGAAATTTCGATAATTTCAGGGACTTGATTGATACTACTTTATAATTTTAGGGATCAAATTGAATGTTTATGCATTAATAAATTATGGTGATATAGTATGAGCTTGCCTTAAAAAAAAATTATTCACGGCATCCACCATGCATATGAAGAGCAGTATAAGACTTGCAAGGGGAGAGAGAAACACAATGAAATTGTCATTACCATGTTGGAAATGGGAAGTGGGAGATAAATTTGGTCTATTGTGAAGTCATAATAAATATGATGTGTTGGGCGTAATGGGGGGCGGTGTTCAATGTGTTGCTGCTGCAGTGGTTCTTTCATATTTACAATGGAGTTTTTGTCATACAGAGGTTTTTCTCGTTACAGAATTCTTTGCTATTTTTACAACTGGCTGGTTTTGGTTATTGGAGTTTGGTGGTGGGAGGAGTGGAGTCTTTGGCTGGCCTTTGGATGTATTTGGTCAACATTCTGGTGGGTCTTTGTTAACATTTATTTTTATTTTTATGGTAAACATAGCCTCATTCAATTGAAAAACCAAAGAACATTACAAACTAATTGAAGGAAAAGTGTTGGGACATACTCCATCCACTTAAAAGAGTAAACTCTAAGAGTTAAGACAACAAGGACATAATCATCAATACACAATTTGTTGAGAAGCCAAAGGGGCGTAACCGAGCCAACTTCTAGATCCAATCTGTCGGTCTATTAACTTCCGCACATGGTCAATGAGGACGAAGAAATGAGAATCCACAGTCTTTTTGTCTATCCAGCTACGGATCAATTTTTTTGGCTTATGCAGGCACGTATCGACTACAAGTGGTCTCCGGATTGTCTCTATTGAACCCTTGTTCGGAAGAAGATTGAACCTTGGAGAGGATGCAAAAATTTGAATCAGCCGCATATGGTCCTTCGCACACCATGTATTTCTAAAATGCCCACCTCTTTTGGGTCTTTCCATCAAATACCATAGGTGCAATATTTCCACTACAAATCTGGAAGCCCATCCTACACAAAAAGAAGCCCCACAGAGGCACCAGCTACAACAAGACTACCAAGATAAGAATTTATACCTGCGTCCGGTGGCTTTCGCGGAGGGCGTTCAGGACCCAAGTGAGATGGTGGAGGAGCAAAATCGAGTTGCTTCTGGCTGGAGGAAGATTGGGACCCCAGGGTTTCTTTTGGGGTTTGCAACTTGATTTGAGGAGGTGGCTCAGGTGGTGGTCGCTGCTCCACTGGGGTAGAGGCGGAGATGGTGGTGGGTGAAGGCTCAAGGGGGTACTGATCAGAACTGGGGGCTGTGAGGAATAAACAACGGTGTTGGGGCAGGATGAAAGGATCTCTGGTAGGGGTTCTAGCCCCCTCAGAGTGGTTGGGGTAGCCGCCCTCAGGTGGTGGTGGAGTGCTCTGGGTGCGAGTGGCGGAATGGCCCTGACGGATAAGGGTGGAGGCACAGGGGAATGGGGTAGCAAAAGGGTGGGGTTCGAAACTGGTGGGGCGGTGGCGGCCATGTCGCCACGGAGGAGAGGGAGGAGAGCACGAGAACTCTGGACGAACCCTAAGCGAATGGGAGAGGAAACCTCCACAAGGGGGGGAAGAGATCTCCAAACAAGTGGATGAAGGAAACCTAATTGGATGTGGCGGCCCATAGGGAGAAAGAGGTAGAGAGGACCCGTGTAGGTCAAGTGTAATGTTGGACTGGTCTTTGTTAACATTTTTTCGGGCTAGTGGTGCTTTCTTGGGATTGTAGAAGGTTAGGATTTTTTTGGGTGATTGGGGGCAAAAGTTAGTTCATCAACCTTGCAGATAACTTGTTTCTCTGGGCTAATTACTCACTTTGCCTCCCTCTTTTGTTTGTGTCCCTTTTTGTATTTGCATTAGAGTATTCCTATTACTCTATTCAATATATTTTTGCTTATAAAAAAAATGAAATTATCATTACCGTTGGCCACAAGTTTAGTTAAAGGAAACACTCCAATTGTTATCAACGAGATCTTTAATACTTCATATAATAGCGTGTTTAGTTTTTAGTTGACAAAATTGAGTTTGGAAAAACAAAAATGTAAAAAGAGTTCTTGCTTCTTCTTAATTAAACTATATTTTTAGATCAAAATTTAGTGGCAAATAGCCTAAAAGTAATTTTAGGTTAGATGAAACTCAATTTACAATGTACGCATATCAAAGGGTTTGGATTCTCTCCAATGGAGTAGCCAAAAATTATGTACAGCTATCACATAGATAGCCATGAGCATTGATTCTCACTTTACATCCAACTAGGGGTGTTCGCGGATTGGATTGGATCGGTTTTCAATAAAAAAGTCATTCGATCTAATGATAAAAATAACATGCGGTTTGGATTGGATCGGTTTGCTTCATTCAAAAAATCATATCCGATCCGATCCAACCAAATGTGGTTTGGATTGGATTGGATAATTCGGTTTTTATCGATACATATTTACATAGTTGTTTACATCAAAGAACATCCAATATTTCGACTCGATTTGGATTTGATCGAGTATTTAAAGAGTCATATGAATTTGTTATTTATTTAAAATAAAAATTAATTTTAAAATATTATATTGACAATTTCTAATAAGTGTTTTAACGGGATATACATGAATTGATATGCACTCTCATGTGTAAAGATATTTTACACCATCACCTAATTATAAATTGTTAAATCATTCTAAATGTTTGATTATTGTCCTAAATATATTAAAAGTCACTCATAACATGATTTATAATTGGTTAACAATGCAAAAGTTTTTACACTAACATTACATTTACATACCAATTACACTATCTAATATAAGGACTAAATGATAACTTATAAAAATATAAAGACTAATAATTACTTTTATAATATAAAGATCAAATTATTTTCATTGAACTAAATAATTTCGGTTCGATTTGGATTGGATCGATTTTACATATAGGATCCGAAATCCGATCCAATCCAATGAAAAATTTCGGTTTTTTTCGGTTTGCGGTTTTTTCGATTTTCGATTATTTCGGTTGTCGATTTTTTGGTTCGATTAGTGCGGTTGGCATTGGATTGGATCGGTTGATGAACACCCCTACATCCAACAATTCGGATCAATCAGTACATTTATCCAATGGTGGTTAAAAATGTGCTGCATAAATAATGGAGATAGACTAGAGACAATCTAAATTTCGTATCAAATCATAATATATATTTTTTGATGGGGGGTTTGAAAATTGTAAACCAAACATGCATTACTCATGGTATGAAAAGACAGGATATGGATCTTCTAACGTGTACATCCAACAATTCGGATCAATCAGTACATTTATCCAATGGTGGTTAAAAATGTGCTGCATAAATAATGGAGATAGACTAGAGACAATCTAAATTTCGTATCAAATCATAATATATATTTTTTGATGGGGGGTTTGAAAATTGTAAACCAAACATGCATTACTCATGGTATGAAAAGACAGGATATGGATCTTCTAACGTGTGCATCTATGATTTATTTTGGTTTTGAAGTTATAAAACATCTCAAGTACTTAACTCTATGAATCGGATGAATAAATGTTTAATCAGTCGGTTGGTCCTCAAACTATTTAAAAAAAATTAATTTGATTTTTAAATTAATTTTTTTTCAATTAAATCCCTACATATATTTTTTTTTTCCAATCAAATCCCTGTTATTAAAATTCTGTCAGTCCACCATTTGTTTGGTGACATGGAACGCTGTTGTGGAAAAAATATGTCAGTCCCTACTCTCATGATTTTGTCTCTTTTGTAATTATTTAATACACATGCTCTACAAAATACACTCTGATACAATGAATAAAAAACCAATTCAAAGTTAAAAACACATCAACAGCACCAATGATAAAACGTGTGGTTCCATTACATATAGGCTGTAAGGATATAGAAGTTACTTATATAGTCCTCTGCTTTATCATCCTTGAAAAAATGGCACTACAAGCATGCCTGCATGGCAAACCAATGAGTTTCCAAAACCTGTAAATGGTCAAAGTATACTGTATCAGTGCATATCAACTTTCGTACAACTCAGTTTTAGTGCATATCACCCACTATGATAGTGTGCAGCAAAGTTTGATAGTGTGCAACAATTAGTTTGCTGCATGAGTTTTAGGGAGTGTTTGATTTGTAAAAAATATCGGGACAATATAAGATAGACAATATAGTAAATGATAAATCCTTGAGTTACAGGATAATTCAGAGAGAGGAGATAGATGTAAGGATAATTTTGTCTTTTGTTAGCCTGTCCATGGAACAACTTTTTGTTCCATGGTTTGGTGGGGTACAAAATTTTGGGTTTTTATCCTGTCCCTCACCCCTTTTTTATCTTGTGCCCTGACCACTTTTCAGATCAAATAGGAAACAAAAATTTTTATATTTACCAATTCCCTGAATTTATATAAATCAAACGTATCCTTAGTGTAGATTGAAGATCAATTTTTACTGTATATTTGATTTGATGCGGAGGATCTCCTTAGAAAAGTTTAATTAGTTTTATAATTTTTTTCTTGTGATTTTTTAATTATATTTGACTACTTTTCTTTATTGCTTTCTTATGCGGCTGGGTTTGCATTTATGACAATTAGACATTGTGGAGAGTACAAGGTCAGCATCATTATTTAAAAGCTAAAGTGCAAACCGTTGGGATATATATATATATATATATGAGAATTTGTTATATCACGGGGACATGTCGAAAATGTAATACTATTATAAGTTTAATTGCATTTTTATCCTCATGTTTTATTGCTTTGGGCAATTTTGATCTTCCGGTTTTTTTTAAAACCCAATTTTAGTCTCTATATTTTAAGAATGTACAATTTTGGTTCATCCGCATGTTAACATTCAATAATTAACATTTTAGATCAACATTCATTTATGGCACCATTTTTTAGAAAGTGTAAGTCATGTTAGAATATCATAAGATATGTTAGATACATCATTAATTCCTAGATGTTAACAGACAAATGGACCAAAGTTGCACATTTTAAAAATGTGGGGACTAAAATCGAGCGGAAAAAAAAAAACCAAGAAACCAAAATCATCCGAACAGTAAAATATGAGGATCAAAAATACAATTAAGCCAATACTATAATATTATCACTACTATATTATTAGTCCTTTGCTTCCATATTGCATCATGCGGACATGTGGAAATTTATACTATTATAATAATAACAATAATAATAATATTATAAAGGAGAAAAAAATAATTATTAAGTTTTTCAAAGGATAGCTTTGTGTAAAATATTATTTTTTATATACATTTATATAATTATTTAATCTCATTATAATATATATATATATATATATATATATATATATATATATATATATAAAAGTCGTCGGATTCAACCATTGAATCAATTGAATTATCACCTAAAAATTTTATCAATTCGATCTCGACTTCGACTTTTAAAACATTGTCTAGCAGCATGCGGATTCCTCTCATAGCAATAAAAAGCTGACTGTGGTCTCGATAAAAATGATATTGGTGTACATTCAAGCAATAAATAAATTCCAGATAAAAAAGACTTGATACTCATATACAACCGGCACCATATGCTAAGCCCAGCCCATTATATATACTGTAATATATATATATATATATATATATATATATATATATATATATATATATATATTGTTTGAAAAAGCTAGAAAAAAAAATAGATTATGTTTCTTTCAAAAAAAAAATTATGTTGATAATTGATTATATGTACAATCGATTATATAAGAATATATTTTTGTTTGGATATGTTTGTTGAAAATCAATTTTAAGCTAATTTATTTCGTTTGGATGATGCCAAAAAATCACTTTTATATATTAAATTACGAAAAAAATGGTATGAAACTATTTGAATTATGTTTAATAATATTTGTTTAGAAGTTAGTTTTATAGGGACAAATAAGGAAGAGAGTTTTAAAAATAAAAATAATCAAATCACAATAATCTTAAACTAAAACAAATTACATTGCATAAAACAACTTTTTTTCCAAAAAAAAAGAAAGATTTTTTTTACAAATTTAAACAAAATATAAAACGTGATAAATTATCAATAAAATAAATTTTTAGCTAAAAAATAGGTGAAATGGGGAGGATCCTCCTTGGAATGGGGAAGATTAATTAGTTTTATAATCCTTTTTTTCTTGTGATTTTTTAATTATATTTGTCTACTTTTATTTATTGCTTTCTTATGCGGCTGGGTTCGCATTTATGACAATTTGACATTGAGGAGAGTACAAGGTCAACATCATTATTTAAAAGCTAAAGAGCAAGCCGTTGGGCTATAATAATAAACTAGCGTAGGTCACCCGTGCGTTACGCACGGGCAAAATTTTATTTTTATTTTTTCAAAATAGATTGTTATGAGTTATATATGTATAAATATACATGCATGTATAAAAATAAGTAATAATTGTGCTCACACTTATATCATAAAATAACTCGTTGATTTGTATTGCTAGCATAAAAAGTATAAAAAAACAAAACTAAATACATTCTCCAATAAATATTCAACATTGTACAGTCAAGAATATAAACATGTGGCCAAATGCTTCTTAAAATATATAGCAAAGTACTAATATAATTCAAATGCTTATAAATATATAATAAAATAAGTGTTCAAAAACTATAAAGAATAATAATTTAAATGTTTATTATACAAAATTAGGTATATGTAATTAGGTGGGGTAATAATGTTTTAAAAGTATCAATTGTCCAATATTAAGGTTTTATTAATTTATACACATTATGCTACAAATTAAATTAAAATTACTTTTTTATAATATGTTATAAATAGAAAGATAAAAATTATCATTGCCATTATAAAAGTATAACAAACCATTTGGAATAAAAAAAAAAAAGATAAAAACCAATACACCATGGTTTTTTTTTTATCAAACCAACACACCATAACCAAGTGGCTGAATGCAAGTGATTAATGTACTGCTACTTACGGACGAATTGTTCCAAATGATCTAAATCGTGATATACTTCGAGGGCTCACTCTCGATCCCAATAACTAATTAGGATGAGTATCAAACCAAAAACCAACACACCATGTTAGGAGCTAACATCTATCAAATAGATAAAACCTAATGGTTACATTTAAGAAGGGTTGCAAGTGGTTAACACACTGCTTATATTCTTGACTGTACAACTTAGTCCTGCTGCCATGTTAGCTCACACCAACCGTACACATATCCATCAAAATCAAACTAATGAAAATATTTTCTTAGTAAATCATTTAATATAAAGTACAGCCTACAGTAAATTTAAAAAAGCACAACTATATTAAAAAAGAAAACTCGTCAATCAAATATTCATAATCATCGTGCTATTTAAAAACATCATTAAAGGGGATAAAAATATTCTCACGAGTATCCATAATTATCCATAAAATCTTCTTTAAAGAAAGAAATAAAAAGAATAAGAAGCAGAGGGATTCATTCAAATTTTACGCTCACCATGAATATACATCAATAATATAAACTTCAATAAAAGGCCAACCTATTGGACTTGCATCCTTAATGTGTCAATCGGAGCTTCTGTACAACAAATAATCGTAGTAATTGTTGGACACAAACTTTGGATCTTCGATGAAATCAAATCATCTGGCTGGAAAAAACAAAAGTTCACAAGATTGTGACAAACTTGAAAGCGTCCAAAGTTCAAGCTAGAATATGTGACACACCTGATATGCTTATAAGGAAATAAATCAAAGTTCATAATTACGTATTATGGCATAGAACATGAAATCTGGATGGAAAAAAAAATTAAAATGAAAAAAGAATCTATTTAGTAGGTTAGTAGCTCCTGAAAATGATGAATGCCCCTAAAACCATATGGGTGATGGATGGACAGTTGAATACATTATCATCACTGAGGTTTCCACATATGTCATACATTGCAGGATAATTCTCAGAATGGCCTGTATGAAAGAAAATGGAACTAAAAATTTATGTTTCATAGATTGTTGTAACACATAAACATTCAACTACTATCTTGCTTGCAGTACCAATGCAGGCAAGAAAATGGAGCACAGTTGAGCATGCATCAATTGATTATTGATTATTGGTAACAAACTCACACATATACCACTATACTTGTAACCACTAATGATACTTCGGATAAATGCTGTGAAGAGAATATGAGCCAGGTGGGATTATTTCTTATTGAAAACTGAAATAAATTGCTTTGGTTTCTTCATCAATATAAATATCGAGATTTCCATGTGGCAACACGAATTTCTGACATTTTCTCCAAGTATCGTTGACCCATCAATAGCAGGATCATTGTTACATGCATTAATTTCTCAATTGGACCTATAGACCATATAGACGTCTTTACTATATTTCATGTAAATTTGTGTACTGTTCAAATAGCATATGACTCATATTTATATTCCATTAAAACAAATTCTTATCATCCACAATTTTCATGGGAACAATGCTGGAGTGAATAAATTTTTAACCTTTTAGTCAAGAATCCATTTTGACTTCCCATCAATACATCCACAATTTTCATGGGAACAATACTGGAGTGAATAAATTTTTAACCTTTTAGTCAAGAATCCATTTTGACTTCCCATCAATACATCCATTGTAGCAATTTCCCCAGGCTCACACCAATTAACTTCAAGAACCTCAGCTCCTTTCCTAATTATAGAAAATAATCATGTCAACATATTCATATATGATTTCATTTGAATTTCAAAAAACAAAGAAGTAGTATCTAATCTAACCTCAATATATCAGCAATGAGGGTCATCCCAAACAATGGACTGGTTCTCAGTGATGACCCATTTCCTAGTTGGCGGTTCCATGTTAGGAAAATCAATAAGATACTCAGAAAGCCTTTTGTCAATCTTTTCCCTTATGATCCTAGAACTATACTCCAATTTATCAGAGGCAACCCAAAGGGGCACTACATTATGAGCATCCACTTCATGTATAGAGAATAAAACTCTAGTTTGCTCAGATGAAAAAAGTAAAAGAGACTAAGGAATATATATAATTAAAACTTACATGATAGTTAAATCACATGCATTAATTCACATTGATGAATTGCAAACTAAAAAATTAGTTAAACCACACCATGATGACAGTTACATGATGATAGTTTTTGTATTACTTTAAAAAATGTTTGGGAACTAAAGGAAAAAATAAAAAAAATACCAACTCTAACAACCTTACAAAAATAAGCAAGGCAATTGAACTCTAAATAAAAAGATTCTTCACCGAATCATTCAAAAATCAAAATGCTCAAGTTTACATCATGATACCATTAACCTCAATTCTTGAAACTCAAATATCTAATTCTGAAGCTTTGATCCTTTTAAAAGAATCGATTACCCCCTTTAGGCATCATAACAATTTGGGTCGTCGGTGATTGGAACTGTGAGCCTGACTTGCTCAATAGGAGAGTCACTTACCTCAGTATGATCATCTGCAACAACATAACCTTTAATTTAGCACAATGCAGCACAAAAACATCATAAAATAACGAGTCTTTATTCAAATGAACATATAACTAACATTTGCATTCAACAATCAATTTGTCATAAAATGATTTCTATAATTCTATATATATGAAGAACTTATCGGATGAAGGTACACCAACACCCCCAATGCAAGAGCCTTGTTTAAGGATTTAACCCATGACCAACTTTGTCGTGAAGATTTTGATTCCATCCTATGAAGTTATCTCTCCTTAAGTCTAAGTAATTAATTATTGGATGAAGACATGTGAATAATATAATATTTTATCATATTTATAACATAAATCATGAAGGTTATAATACCACAAGACTAAACCATATTGGTAAAAAATTTATGGTATTCAGTAGAGCCACCAGAATGAATATATTATATTTTTCAACACACATCATTAGTATTAAGTTCAAGAGAGGTTGGAGTGAAAAAGAGAATAAGAAGGAAGTATTATTGACATAATCTGTACACTTATGTCTTCATTAGTTACTCCAAGGTCCAAGTTCAAAACATACAACTTTGTGCCAACTTCCACTCCTTGTATCCCTGCAGCTCTTAGGCTATCTTCAAACATATCATGCTGCCATGGAAAAGGTCTGGTTCTGCAAATAGCCTGGAAAAAGCAAACAGAATAGATTCTAGAGTGGAAAAAGAAAGTCAGATTAGATGCCATTCTTCAAAATCAAATAGAGAGCATGAAGTTCCCCTAAAAAACAAACATGAAATGGAGTAAATGCATCCATAGTAATATGTGGAATAAAAACCATAGTCAAACATAAATATTTTAGGTAAAGGATGACAGGCAGGAGTAAGAAATAGACCGACTGTATATAAAACATTTTTCAAAACAAAAAGTAATTGCAATATTTAATCTAACTAAAAAAAAGTAATTGCAATTTTCATTTTGAAATGAAATTATGAAATTACATTATATTTAATTAATTCAAACATATTATATGCTAGGAATCATTAAAAAAAACTTCAGTAAGATCTATAGCGAAGCCCTGAAATACAAAAGTAAACAACTTTTAGGTGCATATTAAGGGTAATTTTGTGAAACTATGATAATGGCATCAAGGATGCCAAATGATTGAGCATGAGCTTCTCTTTGGAACAAATACTAATGCACAATTTTCTCTTGTTTTTGAGTTACGATATGCCAAATCTTCTCATGATTGGGTATTTTATAGTATATCAGATTCTGAAGCACATGTATAAGCATCCATATTTTTTGAGCTTGCCTTGGCAATAGCATAAGATGATGGCTGGGCATTAACCAAGAGGACATCAACAAACAGCAACAATCATTCTTCCACCACTAAAACCCCCTCCACAAAATAAATATATAAAGAAAAAGGACCAAAACCAAGGAATGCATATATACCAAACTCCACTTTCAACAATGCTCCAAATTTAAGCAGAATGAGATATGGGGATACCAAGTAAGCAAATATTCAACCATCGTTACAGAAGGTGCAGCAAGGAATACGTTGGTTTTATCTTAGCATGGCCTGGAATAAGATAAGCTTGCATTAGATAAGCATGTATTATGCCAAAAATATCACTACAATAGGTGTCGATTAGGAGTTAAATAAAAGTGTTAATAGAGAAGGAATAACCTTAAGCCTCAGTTTTCTATCCTTTGTCCCAAAAATTAAAAGCGATGTCAGAATCAGCAGTTGCAAGTGTGTGGTGTACCCGGAAAGAGTTGAAAAGTAATGTGAGAAATAATACACTAAGTGGATATTCTTTGCCATTGAAATGTGAAGTTTATAATTAAACAAATAAGTTAAATGGTCCTGCAGAAATGCAAGGATAAGAATACAACTTCAAGAAATAAAGTTAAACAAAACCAAATCTGAATGTAAAGCCTAGATGGAACATAAATCTTACTGGATGGAGGTTTAAAGAGCTGAGAGAATATATTACATTGCCCTCTGTGACATTTGAAAGTGAAAGTTCTGCCTGTTGACATCATTCAAATGATGCCCCAACCCTTCCCTCAACTGATCCAACCAACAGTAAGCTTATTGTCAGCTTCAACTTCAACAATCCAAATTAATCAATCGGATTTGCAATTAAATAATTAAACAGGAAAGAGAATCTAGAAAAGAAGAATACATATTTGCAAATTAATTTCATAAACCAGAGATGTAAAATAGATAAGCATTTCTTGCTGTTTGTTTTCAACGGTTACACTATTATATACTTCTTCACCTTCACCGGGGAAGGAAGCCTGACATAAAAATCTCATACTATTGAAATGAGGAAGCATTTTTGCACCAGAAGCAAGAAGCATTCGGTGCTCGAAAATGGGGAAAGAGAATGAGACGTTTCTCATTGTTATTAAAGTTTGAAGCAAATGCGATTTGTTCTGACTAACAACCCCTGAAAAAAAAAAGACAAAAAAAATGCAAAATTGAAATTCATAATGACATATTGGCAAAACAAAAAACAGAGAATTTTTTATATACTCTCTGTCGCACTGTGCGCGACCTCTTCACCACCGTCGCCGACCTGTCTTTGCCCGACCAACTACCACTAATAGTCGCAGGGTGCGGCTTTGTTCTCTCTTGTCCTTCCCTCCGCGCCGACGCCACGCGTCTTCCTCTCTATCCTCTTTCCCCCTCCGTTGCGAGGCCCAAATATAGTGAGGGCGACCGAAACCTCCGATAAACACTGAGAGGAGACGAGGAAAACCCCAAAGATAATAGAACATGACAACCTCTAGTGGTGTTGCAGAGTTTTCTATTGGATTGTCTCATCCACCGTGAAGGTTGCGTGTTTGACTAAATAATTGTATTTTTCATAGATAATTAAATTAAAGAAAAGGAAGGATGAAACGTGTATGGGAATGGTCTGAAGTCTGAACACTCAGTAAATGTGATGTGAGTAGTTAGCTACTTAGCTTGTACAAAAAGAAATGGAAGTTTTGAAAAAAGAAGAAGGGGGAAATGATAAAACAATTAATAAAAGTGTGTTGATCCGCTAGAAAAAGGAAAAACACCCCGAACGAAGAAAAAAAAGAAAAACCAGCAAAATTTACAAAAAACGACATGTGTTCCATACTGCCATGTTTGACTTCCACAAGACATAATTGGCATTACAAAGAAAAAGGAAAAAAAAGGTAAAAAAATCACAAAATGACACGTGTAAATGAATAGTAAATATGGACCCCCTTTTATTCAATGTATTAATATAACTCGCTTTCGTTTAGATATTGATAGAATTAATCTATAAGAATTCATTTTAAAAAATAGAGTTTAAAAAAATTGATTTATGTTTGAAAATAATATTTTAAAAGTGAGTTTAGAAGAAATGATTTTGTTTAGATGATAAAATAAAATCACTTTTAAGGTGTAAATATATAGAATTTTGTGGGTCCAACATCTAGAATCAATTATTTTCAACGGAAAAACTAGAAATTTTTGTTTCCACAAAACTCATTTTAGACCCACTAGGAATCAATTATTTCCTACTGAGTTTCGTATCCAAACGGATAAACTGTACTCCAATGACATTTCAATTCTCTTGGATGGGAAAAAGTGTTGTTTGCGTTAGGAAAAATCCTAACCAAACAGGCACTATATATATGAGAATTTGGTATATCATGGGGACATGTGGAAAATATAATACTATTATAAGTTTAATTGTATTTTTAGTCCTCCTATTTTATTGTTTTGGACAATTTTGGTTCCCCGATTTTTTTCCGAACTCAATTTTAGTTCCCACATTTTAAAAATGTGTAATTTTGGTTCATCCGTATGTTAACATCCAATAATTACCATTACAAATCAATATTCACTTAGAACACCACTTGTTAAAAAGTGTAAGTTAGGTTAAAATATCATAAGACACGTTAGATACACCATTAATTATTAGATGTTAACGTACAAATGGACCAAAATTGTACATTTTAAAAATGTGGAGAGTAAAATCGAGTGAAAAAAAACTAGGACACAAAAATCACCCAAACAATAAAATATGAGGATAAAAAATACAATTAAACCAATAGTATAATATTATCACCACTATATTAATAGTCCTTTGCTTCCATATTGTATCATGCGGACATGTGGAAATTTATACTGTTATAATAATAACAATAATAATAATATTATAAAGGAGAAAAAAATAATTATTAAGTTTCTCAAAAGATAGCTTTGTGTAAAATATTATTTTTTATATACATTTATATAATTACTTAATCTCATTATCTCATTATAATATATATATATATATATATATATATATATATATATATATATATATATATATATATATATGTATGTATATATATTAGTCATCGGATTCAATCGATTGACATGATCTAAAGATTTTATCGGTTCAATTTCGAATTCGATTTTTAAAACATTATCTAGAAGGATCCTGATTCCGCTCACAGCAATAAAAAGCTGACTTTGTGGTATCGATAAAAATGATATTGGTGCACATTCAAGCAATAACTAAATTCCAGATAAAAAAGACTTGATACTCATGTACAACCGGCACCATATGCTAAGCCCATCCCATTATATATACTGTATTACATATACAGTATGTTTGGGAAAGTTAGAATAAAAAAGATTACGGTGACGTTTGGAAGAACTTATTTAAGTTCCTTTTGATTTATCTGATAACATAAGTTTTTATGCAATGTGTTTGACAGAGCTTATAAAAATAACTTATGTCATCCTATAAGGAGTTTTTGACTTATTTTCATAAGTCACTGGGAGAAGCTTATGGAATTATCATAAGAGCTTATGCACTAAACACCCTCTCTGTGTTTTTCACTATTTGAATCCTCTCATGCCCCTTTATTTCTTTTTCTTTCTTTAAATACTTATGACATAAGCTCTCATGCAATAAGGTCTTATGTGATAAGCTCTTAATTAAGTTGTTTACCCAAACACACCCTATGTTCCTTTAAAAAAAAAAGATTATGTTGATAATTGATTATATGTACAATCGATTATAATCAGAATCTATTTTTATTTTGATATGTTTACTGAAAATCAATTTTATGCTAATCTATTTCGTTTGGGTGGTGCCAAAAAATTACTTTTATATAGTAAATTACGAAAAAATGGTATTAAACTATTTGAATAATGTTTAATAATATTTGTTTAGAAGTTAGTTTTATAAGGGTAAACAGGGAAGAAAGTTTTGAGAATGAAAATAATCAAATCACAACAATCTTAAGCTAAAACAAATTACATAGCATAAAATAGCTTTTTTTTTATAAATTTAAGCAAAGTGTAAAACATGATAAATTATCTATGAAACAAATTTTTAGCTAAAAAAACAACTGAAACGAGGAAAATTAATCTTTCCTAAACCCATCCATAGTGTACAACGATAATATCTCAACGATAAGAAAATTATCAACGGTAATAGATTTTTATTTCCTAAAAATAATGCTTAAATGCACATCATTTTGCAAATATGACCAAGCAGTGTCGTTAGAACGCCCAATGAGACAAAAGACAACGAAAAGGAAGAGCAAAGCAAAGTCTGCTGAAACATCTTCTTTGAATTATAATGCCTTAAGTGGCACACTCGATGGATTGATTGTAGATTGCTGATGCAGGTAACTGACTCTATGGTACCAAAACAAAGTGGATAAACAATAGTTGGTAGCATCCACAACACCAATGGCTAAAGCAACTCCTATGACAGAGGAGTTGATGGTTGAGGCATCCCATTTAGTCAAGTTTATATATCTATATTTTTGTTTTTGTTTTTTTTTAAATTGTCACTGTTGATATGGTTAAATTATTTGAAATTTTTGACTCTTTCTTGGGGGTAGTAGTTTTATAATTTCTTGCTTAAATTATTGTGTATTACGGGCAGAAAATTGGATGTTAATTGAAATGTGCTAACTACTTTGTCAACCTGATTCATTAACTAAAAAGTGTAGACCTTAGTTTTCCTAAGCTGTTGGTCCGAGCATTCTAAAATTACTATTTAGTAAAAGATCTAAATGACCTAAGTTTTCCTAATTTCTTTGGCATTCTTAACCCCTTTGACACTGAAGTTCGTGAAGCTTACTAAAAAGCTACATTTAGAATTGTGACTATTTATTGGTTGAGGAGGCTCTGTTCAAAACATATACTATATTAAGAAAAACATAAAGTGAGTTTTTTTTTTTTTTGGTGTTGCATGGCATTGGTGTGTTGATTGGTGAAATAATTAACAGTGATGTTGTGATACAAAAGTTAACCTTGCATTCTTTAATATACTATAGGTAAAGTATCAGAGTATAATTAACAAGTACAAGCTCAGCCAAATAATAGTACTAATAGTCTAAAGTAGATTTTTTAGAACAATATAGGAACACTTTTTAAATCAAACTGTCATATTAGTTTAGATTCATATATTAGCATCATTGACTAATTTTTTAATGAATTATATGAAGTTATCTTCCTCTGTCGAACTCAAAGATCATGGTTGCAAGTCCTTCTTACACCATTAAGTGTTTAGCCATGCTATTAGAACTAATTTATCAATAATGGAACCTATTAATATTTTGTGCTTATTTCATTATTATTTTACAATCTACATAAATCATGGTAAAACTATGTCTGACAAGTGTGTATGGATCTGCTTTAGATAGTCCAATTTTTTTGTCCTCTGTTTAAAAAATTGTGCGAGTTTGTTAGCAATACTTATTATCAACCATTGTATTTGATTGACTAAACAACTTGGAGAACTGAAACAGAAAAATAATATAACAGACTGAAATTTTGAAATTGTATGATTTATATAAGCAAATGTGTATTTAGTTTTGAAATTAATGTGTGGGTGTGATTACAATTTCTAAATCTATTTAATGCTATTTATGGTTTTTCATTTTACAAATTATCAAGTCACCAAATACTGGCTATGAGGTGGTTTGCTTCAGTGAGACGGCTAACTCACAAGTGTGACACCTAATTTATGTTGGTACATATCTTAGATTTGTGACCCTTAAATAAATTTTCTATTTCCACATAATTTTGAGTTATGATTGTTGAGTCACGACTTATATCATAGTAGCACATAACTCATGACCCTTAAATTATATGTTGGGTATGATTTATTTTAAGACTTAAATCCTTTGTTTTTAAAGATGCCTAAATCATATGTTGGGTATGATTATTTTAAATGCCTTAAAATTACATTAATTTCATGTTATGTCTGTAAGTATCCATAAGTATCGCACAATTTCTTGATAGAATTGTAAGCAAAAGTTACTTTTTGCTCAGTTCATATATGTAGAAATAGAATTATTCGGATTCTAACAAATCTATATCATATGGTATCTTTTATGTTGATGCTGGAAATTGTGGTTCTAAGAGCAAAGACTCGAATTAGATCAAGATTAAAAGGATTGAGTTACACTTACGGTGTATCTTGTGCATGTATTTTGGTTCCTGTTTAAGGATTTTTTTTTTTGTTGCTATTAAACAGTTGTGCACCTTATGTCCCAAATTGTCGATATGTTTAATATTTGATGGGTTGGTTATTTTGTAATAGGTTTAGATGGAGGTCAATATGAAGTTAAAGTATCTTATTTTGGAATTAGAATTTGTTAGATATAACTAATGACATCAAAATATCAATTTGGTATTATTATATATTGTATAAAGATTAACTACACGTGAATTTAAAATGATTAGAGTGATTTGAAAAGATTTTTAAAATAAAAAATTCTTATTCTTTATCATTAATTAGAGTGAGTTTGTAAGTGATGTTTTTTTTTTCCTTTCTAAGTGTTAGTATTATATTGTAGTTATCCTCTTAATCCTTATGCTAAAGGGTACATTAGTAAACTACAACCATTTGGAGAATTGATTTTGAAAACTCATGATGGATAATAGCTATCATAATTTTTTATATTTATGTTTCAATCAAATAAATATACAATTTCATTTCAAAATAAAATTAAAATAAATTTTTAAATTCAATTAAAATTTACAATTATTTATTTCAGAAAGAAATTTCACCCGTGCATTTCAAAAACAATATAATATTTTTCTTTATTTACAAAAATTTCTATTACAATTATCAATATTATTAAATATAGGACAAATTTGGTTTAAATGGAAAACTTACCCGTGCACGGGTGTTATACACTAGTGTTCAGCAAATGGCATGCACCAAAGTGTGCAGCAAAGTGCAGCCAAAACAGAAAGTGTTAGTGTCCCAGTGTTTGCCATTTCTGAATATTACATAAAACCCAAATGATTAACTAAATCCTAACAGAAAAAATGATACAAATTACAAAACTAAGATAGTAGCACCAAAGATGACACTGGGTCAGTAGCTAAAGTGAAAAAATGATCCCCCACGAAACTAAAACCCAACTTCAAAGATGATACAAAATTAGGGTTGGGTTAAGTTGCATCACCCATATTTTGCACCGTCCACTACACTACTTATATGTGGTAAATTTTGGATCAATCAAATTGTCATATGGGTTTGGTCAAATTTTCAAACTTTCTAGTTGTATTTCTACTGTAGTCAAATATATGAATATAATATAGTATATGTACTCTTTGTATTAGTAAATTTAACTCATATTAAAATAATATTTTTTATTAAAAAACTGATTATATTTAAAAAATAATATTTTAATATGAATTAAAATAATATTCGTTGTCAATAATATTTTACAATATAATCAGTTTTTTAATCAAAAAATATTATTTTAATATGGATTAAATTTATGAATACAAAGAGTACATATACTATACTACAAATATACTGTATTCATATAGTTTGATTACAGTATAATACAATTAGAAAGTTTGAAATTTTGATCAACCTATATGGCAATTTGATTGGCCCAAAATTTACCACATGGATGATGTAGTGGGTGGTATAAAATATGGATGATGTACCATAACCACCCCACAAAACTAAGCCCCAAAAATGATACACAAATTTTATGTGAGTAGCTGAACCGTTAAAATAAAAAAAGGAACCGAATGTGCTTACCTTCTATCTCTGGTAGCGAGTAAATAATCAATTTGGTTCTTGAAATTGTAAAATAGTATCAATCAGTTCCTTGAAATTATCGAAATTTCAAATTAGTTCATGAAATTGTAAAACGGTAATCAACTTAGTCCCTCCGTTGAAAATCGTATGGACTAAGTTGATTTTAAGTTAGTAGTGTCAGAGATTTAATTGATATTAAATAATTAAAATGAGGGACCAAATTGATACTAACTTATCATTCATATCGTTTTTAGAATTTCGATAATTTCAATAACCACGTTGATACTATTTTATAATTTCAGGTGGAAGTGTTTACTCTGCTGGTAGCAGAACCACAAGCATCGCGTGAAAGCAGAAGCAGGAGCACCGTTTGAGAGCAGCAGCACCGCGTCGAAGCAAGGAGTGTGAAGGAACGTGACATAACAAGGAACGGAACGGAACGAGAAACGTAGCACCGACACCGAAGCAAGAGCACCGTTTGAGAGGAGTGTGAAGAACGGGACGGAACAAGGAAACCCAATATGAAATTAGAGATTGAAATGTCAAACGGTGGGTCAGAGAAGAACAAGGAATTAGGGATATTTGAAGCAATATGAAATTAGGGAGAAAATAGGAAGAAATTAGTAGATTGGTTCACGTGGCAAAATAATATGACATGGAGGCCCAGATGGAATCTGTCAAGCATATTCTGTTAACTTTAACAATGGATTGACAGATTTAGTATCGTAGGAACCCAATTAAAAATAAAAATTATTAGATCAGGAAATCAATTGAAAAAAAAAAATTAGTTTATTGATCAAATTAAAAATTAGTTTATGAAACAAACCCGCCTATGCTTATCACAATAAAAAAAATACCCACCTGCGCTTTAAACATAAGTCGAGGACGTGGTTGAGTGAGAAGACTCATTTGACAAAGTGCATTATAAGTCATATATAAATTAATTGAAATTAAAAACCTGTGTAACATTCCAATTTTTTCGTTTTTTAAGATCGATATAAATGTAAATAAATATTTATATTTTTATCTGAAACTTAGAAAATAATTTTGGGAAAACTAAAGTCATATTCATATCATATTTATTTTTATAAGTATACGGTGAATTTTTTTGTTGAAAATTCAGACGGAACCCGATCTGCGTTTTCGCTGACAGTAAGATTATGATCAGGAAACCTAATTTTGACCCGAGAACGAAATGAATATATTTTATATCTCATTTCCAACGATATAGGTTATTTTGAAAATTTTCAAAATAAATAAGTTATTATACTCGATTCGGGCGTAAAACCCTAAATCGCGTAATCGACGGAGTCGAGAACGAACGTGCAGAGATAAAACCCGACGTCGGATGCTGAGACCTCTTGCCACCTAGGATGGTGAGTCATATGGATGACTCACTCATGTTATGATTGCTTTTAAATAAAAATCTAGATATTTCTTTAAAATAGTATAAAGACTATTTTACCCTTGGACGATTTTACCCTTGAACTTTCATTGAAATGACAAGTTTGTCCCCACAAATTGTGGACACAAATCAGCCACATCACCAACCACTCCTCACCACATGTTTGTCATGTTGGTTTTTTTTTGGAAATGACCATTTTGTCCTTAATGTTGGATTTTATCACAAAAGTGCCATTTTGTAAGATTACTCTTTTGTCCCTAAAAATTTATGTTTGGACCCTTATGCCCTTGAAAACCACGACCAAACCCTCCCAAGTGAGCCCATTTCACTTCTATAAAAGACCATCTTCATCTTCTTCATCAACTTTGCCATTTTCCATTAAAACTCCTAAGTTACATAGCTTGATTTTGTGAAGCAAGTCCTTGGATCTTCACTTGTTTTTGATCTTCAAGAGGTGAATCCTATTCTCCTTCTCTAATCATGTCTATGTTCTTCAATAATTTTCATGATTCAAAGTCTATTTCATCTATGTTCATCACTTTTAAGTTTCTAGATCTAGAACTTTGAAAAATCACCATAAATCATAGAAAAATCCTAAAAATATGCAACCGATTTCTATAATCTTATTATTATCTCTATATTATAGATCTAGAAGCTTGCATCAAACAAAATTTTTGAACCTATTTAACCTAAGGAGGCAGAACCTAGGGTTTTGTTTGGGGGGGGGGGGGGGGGGTAGATTTTGTTCATTTTCTTTACAAGATTCAATCTTATAAACTATATAGGTATTAGATCTATGTTGTTTGAGTTAAATTAGAGTCTCTAAATCATTTTAATGGTCATGGCCGAAAATCATTTGTTGAAGGATTGAAAGATTTAATTTCAATCTTTATGCCATGATCATTGATTTAGGGTTTTAAGTGATTATAAATCACTAATCCAAGAGTTTATAAAGTTTAAGGATTTTGAACCCCAAAGTCAGCCCTTGGCCGAAACCAACATGTAGGATTTTAGGCTTGATTTAGTTGTTTGTTTGTTGATTGAGTGTTATTTTTGATGAAGGACAAGCTAGATTATCGTGTACGTGCGTTGACGGTTTCCGGATTCACGACAAAGTTTTAAATCGGAATCTAAGTTCTTCGAGAGGTAAAGGGAGCTTACCTAAGGGATTTTTCTCAATAACCATTTGCCTTTAGTATAGTCTATATAATTTATATGTGGTTGTGGTTATTTGTTTATGTTGTTTACGTTGTGTTGTTTATCTGTGTATCGGTGATTGATCTGCTTTTAATTTATTTAATTATCTGCAGTTGTATATTATATTACTATGATGCATGATCTGCCTGGTGATATAATTCTGATAATTGTTGTTGAATGTTGTTTGTGAGTGTTGTTTGAGAAGCCTGACAGTGGTCAGTGCACAACCGATTAATCAGATAAAAGCTTTAATAAGCTGTGTAAATTATATTCAATGTTTTTTGGGAAATGTTGGAATATAATAGTGGTGGAAAATATTGTTTTGAAAAAATAGTGAGTTTTGAGAAATATTATTATTTTAATGATTTATTAGTGTAAAAGTAATTTATGAGTCACGGTGAGAGCGTAACCGTGAAATTATTTTTGTACTGCTAATTTCTACGTAAGAAATTCCGTAATATTATAAGAAGTTATTTTGTGAAATTAATATTCAAAAATACCTTATTTATTATATAAGAAAATTATTTTAGAAGAAATGTCAAAGTTTGACTTAAAAACATTTTCTTTGAAAATGCTAAACGATGGCAAGTTTCGAAATTATTTAGGGTGAGAGTTTAAAAACAGTAGTACTTATTTTGAGAAGAGATTTAATCTCAATTGATTTATTTTTTTAGAGTTGAAGTTTCAGTAAAAGAGTCTTGATGATTTGACGTTATTTCGGAAAAAAATGAGTTTTCAAAGGAAAATAGATTTTTTTTATGATTTGACGTTTTACAGACGAATTTCAAGTAGAATTGATTTTCTGTAAATGAGTGTTACCAAATGACGTATTTCTGGTAACTTGAATAAGTTGCGGAGATCTTATTTTGGATTTGTTTTTCACAGAACGAAAATGACGTAAACAACGATATGAAACTTAGTAACCGAGATGTCGGGGTACTAGTGTTCTTAGGACATTATAGACGTGGTGTTTAGTAGGTAGACGGTGTGTCTACTTTGCGACGTAATAAACGATGGTAAAAGATTAATGATGTTTTCTATTACCACGAACCTAAGACTGGTGCATCGGTCTAGGGGTTTCGTGATTGAGCACTCGGACTTTGAAGTCCTGTGTTATTAATGGAAGTTTTAAAATGTTAAAACTCTGTTGGTCGCAAGCTTCGAGCTTCGGCAAAGGAAAGATTGAACACAAAGAAAAATGACGAGAACAAAATGTTTTACATGCATATTCGGTCGTCGTGCCTACCGAGTTAATCATGGTATCTTAATGGTATTCATGTCTCGACGTATTTGTTAATCATGGTATCTTTATGATATTCATGTAATCGACGTATTCATTGTGCCTTTGGGCAATCGACGTACAATGAAAAACCATAAATAGACGTTCTCACTGTGCCGGACAGTGGGCTATGGTAAAATCGACGTGCCTCTTTTGGCAAAATCAACGTGCCTCTTTGGCAAAATCGATGTGCCTCTTTTAGCAATCGAGCTTGATCAGCTCATTTTAAATGACGTTCGGGGTCTCCGGAGATTAAGTGTGAATGTTTAGATGATGTTTGGGGTGTGGAACCCATTGATAAATTGTATGCTATAATATGGATTGCTTATGTTGTTATAAACATGTATATGAGTATGTGTCTTCTTTTGTGTCGAGCATTTAGTTGTTGTGTTAAATCCATATATTGGCGTCTCACCCTTACAAACATATCAGAGTCGCACAAGGGGTATGATCTCTACAAGAAGAAGAAGGCGGTCTAGTTCGGGGCATGTTGTTACTGCTTCTATCGGTTGCAGTGTCAGTTAGTTACGACCAGCTTAGGTCTTATTATGTTATATTATGTTTTGAGAATAAACTAAACTGATAATGATCTAGGTGTGGAAACATATGAGGCAATATAGTTGTATGACTTATATACATTATGTATTTAAGTGTGATTTGATTAAGTTGTTGTTGTTATGAGGTTAAAAAGAAGAAAATTTTTTATCACCATGTTTTGAAAAGATAAACGTTGAGAAAACATTATTTTCCAAAAGCAACCAGCAAATTAAGTTTTATTTCCGCAAACGGGTAACCATGTGATGACCCGAGTTAGGGTGTCACAACTTGGCTGTTAAGTCGAGTAGCATTAGAGTGGTTAACAATCAAGTGATTAACATAGCATCCTTTCTCTCTCTAACTTTAAACTCTCTCTTTTTTTTTTTTACACACAGTCTCGTGCCATCACAGGAGGGGGTGGTTTTGGGCCATTTTTTGACTTGGAATCACACATTTACTTTGCTTTTACTCCTCTTTTATCTAAATAAGTGGTTTTTCCACATAGATCTGGTTTTTTCCCCATGTTTTTCCTTGTTTTTCGTCGTCTGTGTGTGGCGATATTGTTGTTTGTCGTCTTGGTGCGGTGTTGTTTGGTTTCCTGTCTTGACGCGGTGTTCGTTTGATTATGTTTGACAGATCTGTTTCGACCCATCATATATTTGATCAAGAATTGGGCGTCAATGTTACAGATCCGGAGGCATGAGTATTTCGGTGATTTTGATTTTGTCACTTTTGTAGGCATTTTGATTTTGCCGTGTTATGCTATTAACCTGAATTTGTTCGCAGATTCATCATTTTCGGATCGATGTTGGATTTGTGTTGTTTTTTATGTATTCTACCAATTTGAATGAATATCTTTCTTAGTAAAAAAAAAAAAAGTCAGGTAGCATTCGAACTCACGATTTCAATTTATTTGGGGAAAAATATATTTGCACATTATATTTTTATATTTTATGAGCTTAATTTTGATATGTCATAAGAGTTATTTATATTGTCAATTAATCAAAAATCATTTTATGTGTGATTTTTAAGGTAATTATGATCAAAATTAAATATTTTTAATGTTATGACAATTTATAATAGATTGACACTTTTTTTTATACTGATAATACATATAAATTGAATCTCTTTCTTGAATCTATATATACCAATTTGAGAAAGAAAAAAAAATAAAGAAAAGATGTAAGGGAGCTTTTGTGTACTTTTTTTATTTTTTACAAAGAGCTTTTGTTTACTTAAGAACGAAAAATATAGAAATAATATAATAAAAATAATGTATTTATTTTTTTTAAAACAAAAAAAAGTATGTATAAATAACATTACCAGCTAATTTATTTAAGACACTTGAATCATACATCTTTGACCGGCTTTTCAACGTACGTTACGCTACTACTTTTTATTTCTTGGTACAATAGCAACACCAAATGAAACAGGATTCTCTCGATTAAAATAGATTTTGAGAATCAAGAGAAAACCAAGCAAAATGTAAAAGAAAAGGTTCTCCCTTCTTTTGGCGAGCTGTTTATAAAAAAAAAATGGTGGCTAGCATAAAAAAAAGTTCAAATTATATAATTTAACTTTGCTTCATATATACTTTGACGGTTTGACCCTCCAATTTTAAAATGTGCAATAAGTGTCAAAGATAGTAATAATTAGGCTTAACTTTTAGTCCCCAATTTTACTGTTTGGGCAATTTTGTTTCCTAATTTTTTTTCGCTCGATTTTAGTCCCACATTTTAAAAATGTGCAATTTTGGTTTATCTATATGTTAACATCCAATAATTAACATTCCAAATAAACATTTATTTATGACACCACTTGTTAGAAAGCATAATTAGGGTTAGAATATCATAAGCCATGTTAGATACACCATTAATTATTGGATGTTAACATACAGATGGACCAAAATTGCACATTTTTAAAATGAGGGGACTAAAATCGGGCGAAAAAAAACCAGGGGACAAAAATCTCCCGAGCAGTAAAATAGAGGGACCAAAAGTACAATTAAGCCTAATAACTAATAAGATACTTAAAATTTCAAAAACATACAAAGTGGTCCAAAATCATAACAGATATTAATTTAAGATAGAGTTTAATTTTTATGCACTGATAGTGTAAATGACTTTTACACAGACATCCAATAATATCTTGACAAAATAGTATTATTGTTATTTTTTTTCTTTTACATTGACGGTCCATACTACTTTTTTTATTTTATTTTTAAAGACGGTGCATACTACTTTAATCCTTCTAGATAAGAAAAAGTTGAAATTGCACTCTTCAATATTGTGTCATGTGTAATTAGACTCTTAAACTTTTTAAATTATGTGATAAGGTCTCCAAACTTCCAAAATTAGTGGTCTAAAATAATGACAAACATGTAATACGTTTCATCCAAAAATTGACTATCACGATTTTGGATCATTTTAAAACACTTTTGAGATATTAGAGATCATGTTGCATATACTAAAATTTGAAGGACCAAAATACACTTCAAACACAATTAAATGTGCAATTTAAACTTTTCCCTTTTTATTGACTTATTTTTTCCACCGTTATTTCAACAACCATTTCGCTTGGTGTGGCCCAATCAGCCCTGACGCAATCTAATCCAAAGGCACTCATGAAACATACTAGCTAGCCATCATTCTTTTGGGCCATAGTTACCGGTCCTTGTTTGATGTAGAAGATAGCGCGTGCCACGAATTAAAAAAAAAAAAATTTCTCATTAGAATTATTATTTTTTAATTCTGTTCCTATCTATAAAAAATATCACCTCTCTCTCTAAAAATTACGTTCGGTATATGTTTTAGTTTTTTTTATTTTTTTAACAAAATGAGTTTTTGATATTGGATGGATTGAGAAATGGATATCCATAGCTTATAAGTAATTATTTTATAAAATATTCCAATAGATCCAATCCATTAAAATTTAAAACGTACCATTTTAATTAGATGGACTAAATTAATTTAAATATTGATAAATTAGATTAGATAAATAATAGATACACGATTTATTTTGCCACCCCGCCAAGCAGGCAAGCACCAAGTGGAGAAAAAGATACGAAGGATGTTGATTGCTAAACTAGCAATATTTGTGCTCTTTCTCTTTTTATACAGGCTAAGTACTTTTGATATTTTATCTTTATTTTAAGTTTTAATTAGGTCATTCTCAAAAGCGTTTGTGAAAATAAAACTCAAAGCAGCAACCGTCCCTCGAAAATTTTGATATTGGTAAACCTGTTGGGAAAGGGAAACTCAGAGTGTACATTGTCAAAGAACGCAAGTTAGGTTCCTAATTTATTCCTCCTCTTTCTTATCTTTGCTTTGTTTATGAATTTCCAATTTCTCCATATTAGATTTTGAAGCATTTGAAAGTTCAAAAATGTTCACTTACAAAATACTTTACGCTCACAATTTTTGGTTGTACTCATAGAATGGCAATCCTCAATCTTCATCTCAAATTGAGGGGGAGTTTATTGCCTTTTGAGTTCCCAATGTGACTTTGTGAGTGAGTTTTGTTTTAATAAAATATTTTAGATTGATTTAATTCTTTTTCAGAGCAAGCACTGAAGATTATGTTTAAGGAACAACTTAAGGAGTATGGAATGGCTAACCAACTGACAAGAGAGGTGGAGATACAGAACAGTCTTTGCCACCTGCATACCCTACGTCTCTATGGTTAGTTCCATGATGGTGATCTTTAGTATGCTCATAATGGTGATCTTTAGTTTTACAAGGAGTTAAGGAAAATATGCCGTCTCCCTGAGAAGCATGTGTTACAAGCCAAATTGGGCCACAAGCTGCTACTACCAGGCCCAAACGCACACTGAAGAAATCAGCCCGTTTGGAATACTTTTAGTGGACTTAGTAACCTGGAAAAATAGAATATTAGTTGTTACTAGTTTATGTTATGATAGAAATGTTTAAAAAACAGAAATAGGACACTTGTCCTCAGATCCTAATATCCAGGAATTAGTTACAATGTATTGCTGATAATATATGCGGTTGAATGAAGAGAAAAGTCAGGAAAGAAATTCACAAAAATTCTACTCTCCCTCTATCTCTACTTCTATGCTCCTATGATGCACAGATACGATACGAGTATCAGATACGATACATATCCGATACGTCGATACGTCTTTTCCTAAAAAATATAGGATACGATACGTTTGGGATACGTATTTAAATATATATAAAAAATTCACATAATATATATAATAATGATGCATAGTAGCGTCCCAATCATTAAATAAGTTTCAATTTGAAACTTTCAAATTTCAATACCTAGTTGGTGGTTTCAATTTCAAATTTCAATATCTAGCTGAACCTTTGAAGAAGAAAGGCGAGCCGAATCTCTAAAAAAAATAATAGTAAAGTGAAAGTTTGAAGATGCAATAAAAGAGAGACATCAGATGATATAGGTGAAGAAAATACATAGGTATTAGGAGCTGGATCTTAAATTGCATTTGTTGCAATGAAAGAGTGGGAGTTGAAGTTCCAACTCTCAAATCTGAAGTCATGATGGCTAAGAGGTGAATAGTCACTTTCATTTAAATGTATCCGAGCCCCCATTTGAACATATCGGAGTGTGTCAATGGAGTATCGGAGTGTGTCAATGGAGTATCGGAGCGTGTCGATGGAGTATCGGGATTTTTTCTTTTTTTCTTTTTTAAAAAGACGTGTTCGATACTCTTTCGACACGTATCGATGGAGTATCGGAGAGTATCGGTATCGGATACGTATCGGATACGGATACGGCATCCATTTTGGAGTATCGGTGCTACATAGCTCTGCTCTAATATTCTTCCCTTCTCTAGCAAACTTTCTTCTACTCTCACGACTCAATCACACGTACCCATCTAACATTGGTGCTTTCATCCTGAACAATGCCTCCTAAACACCAGTCCTCAAGTTCCAGTGACACCCTAATCCTGCAGCAATTGCACGAATCCATCCTAGCCCTTACAAACTCCCTCACCGAATTTAAATTGAACCATGAAGACCATCAATCACTCCAAGACCAGCGCCATGAAGAATACCAGTTACAATTCCAGAACCGACAAACCCAACTCCTCACCAAACCTCTCCTACCCACCCCACCTCCATGTTGTCACCTCCATGTTGTTTTGGCTTCAACGACTCAAGAGGGATGAATTGAGTTTTCTTAAAATCTTTCCCTCTTAAAAACTTTTTACAAAACTTTAGTTTTCAGATTTGTGGCCTCATGATCTTTTATAAAAATAGTGAATGACTTTTACAAAATCTTGAATAGAAGGTGATGAGGATAAAAAAGATAACTCAGAAAGATTAATTCACAATAGGTTTGGGTTCAAAACTCAATAATAACAAAATACAGACACTGATCAAGCCTTTAAAGATTAAGAACAAGTTATGCAAGTTTCAGATTCAGTTTTAGTCCAGTTTCAGCAATCAAGAATGTTTTTGATCAACTCAATTTTGAACACAGATAACACAGACTTGACCAAGAACAGAAATTATATTGAACTTTAAACATCAGAATCACAGGTTCTTGATCATAAACAGAAAGTAAAAGAGTTTGAGTTTAGAGATACAACACAACCAGATTTATCCTGGTTCAATCACCACCACTGTGACCTGCCTCCAGTCCCTACTCCACCTGTGGGTTTTCACACACTAACACAATAAGTTTTAGCCAGGTAGCTCGAAAAACCTTTACACCACAGAGCACTCCTTCACCTCGAGATACCACACTCTTATGAAGAGCCTCAATGTTCTTCCTTAGGGATACCTCACCCTAATAACTCAGAGAGACTCCCTTTCTCTTTACAATCAAATAAAACGAAAAATTGATTCATAACTCACAATAGTCAGATAAACAAATTGAAGCACTTATGAGAATGAAATACTCTTTTTCACAATAAGCTCAAGAAAGATGATGAATGATTTTCACAATTGATCTCTCAAAATGATTTCGTAAACTTTCTGATATGTGATCTTGTGATCTCGTAAAAAGTGTTCCTTTGATCCCTCTATATATAAAAAAACAAGTTATAGTCGTTGGGATCAATCAAAACAGATTTGGATCTGATCAACATAATCAGTTTTCTTGTTTCTTAGTTCTTGAAATAAGATTCTACACCGACTCTTTATAGCATTCGCGTCCATCTTAAAAATAAGCGCGTCCATTTAGCCATTTTGAATTAAGACTTTACATCGGACGATCTAGTAGACGAGCTCCATATGCCACGTCATTGGATGGAGCTTCTCATTAAGGACTTTGCAAGTCCAAAGACTTGTGTGGACGAGCTCCTCTATCACTTTAGTGGACGAGCGCTTCTGTCACTTTAGTGGACGAGCGCTTTTGTCACTTTAGTGGACGAGCGCTTGTATCACTTTAGTGGACGAGCACTTCTATTAGAATCTTGTTCTTATTTCCAAAAAATCATTTTCATTAACAAAAACTTATTCCTTTTAATGCAGGTTATGAAAATTGATTTTCTTCATGCATATTTTCAAATAAGCTATTTGTGAATAAGAGATTTCATCTCTTACAAATCATCTAAGACTTAAATCTAATTTCTCCTTTAAGCTTGGTCTTGATGATCCCTTGATATTTGTCTTTGCTCTTTGATTTCTACATGCAGCTCCTTGATTCCTTCAAGTTCTTCTTTGAATATTTTCCTTGAATTTGCTTAATGAACTTGTCGATCACTGCTTGATACATGTCTTTGCAATTTGACACTAAAACACTTGCACACACATTAAATTGTATTTGTCATATATCAAAATCTCTAAGTCATTGAGTATAACAAACTCCCCCTTTTTTATTATGACAAATCTTTTAACAAATTATAAGATCAAAGTATAGGTGTAGCAAAAGCTAAGTGTTTTTGACAGATTTATATCATGGTATCAAAGCAGAAGTATATCATAGCATAATAATATTATTAGAGCAGAATTTGATTTACTCCCCATTAATCATGTAAGCTTATAAGCTCCCCCTCAATATATGCATGTATAATTTGTTATTATCCCTTTTCTCTATATTATACTTTTTCCTCCCCCTTTTGGAATTATCAAAAAGGTAAAGAAAAGAAACATTCAAAGCAATAGAGAAGGCAAGCATTTAAACATTCAAACATACCTTATAAAATTGTTCATGATAGAGGGACAGGTGCAGGAAAATGAAAGTCCACTCCTGGGTTATCTTTGAGTTTATCAATGTCCTTTTCTGCCCTTTTTATCCTTTCATTCACTTCAGCAATTGCAGCCATTTCAATTTCATGATTTATCCCTGCTAGGGTTGTAGAATTAGAAGTTCTAATTCCTATGAATTCCTAGAACTAGTTCTTCCTCTTTGATTTTCTTTTGTTTCTTTAGAGATTAGATATATGATTGATCAATTATGCCCAATTCTCTTCTAATGAAAAAGAAGCTTTCCTTATTCAAGGGCTTGGTAAAAATATCAGCAAGTTGTTTAGTTGTATCAACATATTCGATCTCAATTTCTCTGCTTTGAATATGATCTCTAATGAAATGATGTCTTATTTCTATGTGTTTAGTTCTAGAGTGCATTATGGGATTCTTAGTTAGGTTAATTGCACTTGTATTGTCACATCTAATAGGAACTTGGTTTAGTTGCACACCATAATCAACTAATTGTTGTTTCATCCATAAAACCTGTGCACAACATGACTACCTACTGCTACATATTCAGCCTCTGCAGTGGATAAAGACACACTAGATTGTTTCTTACTGAACCATGATACTAATGAGTTTCCTAGTAAATGGCAAGTTCCACTAGTACTCTTTCTATCTAGTTTACAACCAGCAAAATCAGAGTTTGAATAGCTAATTAAAGTATACGTAGCTCCCTTGGGATACCATAATCCCATGTCTTTTGTTCCTAATAGATACTTAATTATCCTTTTAACTGTTGTTAAGTGTGATTCTTTTGGATTTGCTTGATACCTAGCACACATGCATACACTAAACATGATATCTAGCTGGTGGGGTCTGGCAAGTGTGCCGGATCGAAGCAAGTAATATTTAAAACGGCAAGTAAATTACCGAGTATCGAACTCAGGGATTGGGAAACCAAGTATCACTCCACAAATTAAACAACTATTTTAGACTAATAAATAAGTGTGAATAGATTTCAAGAAAATAAAATAAACAATAAAAGAAATCAAAATCAAATATTTTCCTGTTTTTAAATATGAGAAGAGATTTCTAGGATTGAGGCTACCATAATGACAAATTATGAAATCTAATTGACTACCCCTTTATTATTAATATTTAACTCAATTGAAGGTGAATCATCCTAACTTAGTTAATATTCCCTCTCGAGATACAAGAATCGTGCTCAATTAAACCAACTCCTACTCTCGTGGTAATTGTATTTAAATTGAACCCATTATGATTTATGATAATTCAATGGTACCCTCGAAGGACCGCTTCTAACTCTCGTGATTTAAGTCCTAAGTTCAATTCCTATAGATCCAATACCTAGGTTCACTGCTAAGTTCATCCCTAGAATATCTAAGACATGCAAAAAGGTGATCAATCAATTTACATGATGAAGCACAATAAGAACCAAATCAATGAGTGAAATATTAACAAAAGGAAAAGATCAAATATTCATCATTATAATGTCAAAGGGCATTGCCCAATCCTAGAAATAAAATAATTACTCAACCATAAAATAAAGAACAAGAAAATTGCATTGAAGCTGTATTATTGCTCGACCTGGTAGCGTTCTCACTCCTGTGCATCGCTCCTTGCTTGCTGCCCCTGCTCAACTCTCCCTCGTTCCCCTTTTTTTATTGAGCTAGTCCTTCCATATATATATATATATGTGTGTGTGTGTGTGTGTGTGTTCGTTCCCCCTTTTTTATTGCACCAGTCCTTCCATATATATATGTGTGTGTGTGTGTGTGTGTGTGTGTGTGTGTGTGCGCGTGTGTGTAGCGTGACCTTCATTCCTAATTCAATTAGGATGGAAATATTGATGTGGGCCTTGCACATTGATTGCTTATGATAATCCTTTCAAATCCTTAGTCTTTTGTATAATGTTTTGCTGCCTAGAATCTTCTATCCAATTTTAATTGGAATTAAAATCATCACATGGTCCTGTACGTGGTTTAACTTTCCAAATGCATTAAAAACAAATCTTCACGTGGGACCCTTGCTTAATTTTGCTTTATATCAATTGCCAATTAACATATCCATTATTGTTGTGATAGGTAATTATTATCCAAATCCAAATTGATTTGGATCCAATCTTTTATCTCGATGACAATTGAATTATCTTTTAATCAAAACAATCCAAATCCAAATTGATTTGGACTTCAAAATCATTATGTGGGCTCCCTGCATAATTTTAGTGACTTTGGTTGCAAGCAGATTTGAATATTCGCGGGCGAAGACGGTCTCGCGGGGCTAGACAGAACACTATCAGATTTCTTGTGTCTGGCTTGCGGGGCGAGACTGAAAAATCCCAATTCCTTGCTCAGTATCAGCTCTGGCTCACGAGGCGAGCACTGTCTCGCGGGGCGAGACAATGAAATTCTTCTTTTAGTTTGTTTTCTTCAATTCTCCAAGTTCTCTTGAGCTTCACTTTCAATCTGAAAATATAAGATAATATTAAATGCTTTATTTGACTCAAAATTAACTAAAATATCCTAAAAACTACTTAAAAGACTCAAGATGTTAATCGAGGACAATTAAAGCCAAATTTGGGCGAAAACAAGATTAAACTCGACCTTTTAGCATAGAAACCGTGGCCTCACTAGTTATAAAACTAGATAAGCCAGAGGCTTATCAAAATACCCCAAACTTAAACTTTGCTTGTCCCCAAGCAAACTAAAACTCAAAAAGACTCAAACTGGTAAGCTCAATGGACTCAATTATTTTCGCACAAATTTCATGCAAATTTTATCAATTCAATTTTTCTTCAATGTTTCCCTCTTTTCATCAATGCAATCCCCACATTCATTTACTTTAAACAAAGAAAAATTCAATCATTCATGCAATCATTAATGCAAGCAAAGGATCCAAGTTACACATACAAAAGGGAGATCACCAATTTCAAACAATTGTCTTCCTCACAAGGGTATTTAGTAATTCACTCATTCACTCAATTGTCTAGGCTATAAATTTTCACTCAATTTTACCATTCAAGAGCACTTTCCATAGATTTGATTTTCATCTAAACATAGTTCCCACAAAAACATGTATGCAACATCAAAAGGTCTTTTATAGGTTGTAATAGGGCCTGGCTAAGGGTAGGATATTCAAAGGTAAAAGGCTAAGACCCTAAGACTTATGAGAGCATGAGATTTGGAAATTACAATTTTTGATCTTAACTCTCATTTTTTTTTTATATTTTTCTATTTTTCTTAGTTTGGGTGGCTACAACATTTTTTTCCTTTTACACCCCTTTCTTCATTTTTGCCCATTTTTTGCATGTTTGCATTTTTTTTTATTTTAAATCTTTGGCTTCAACCTTTTATTTTTTTTTCTTTTTCTCAACCCAAGTAACATGATAACTCATTGTAGCCACCCCAAACTTAGTTTCCAAACAACACTTATATTGCTAAGTTTTCATACTCTCCTAAATCCTAAGATTGGGTTAACATAGTTTTTCCGGATTTATGGCTTTTTTTGTAAGGTTATTAAGAACAATAGGCTTTAAGGCTCAATGTGGCTAACTAGGGATCATGCATCAAGGTTGGCTCAATTTAGGCCAAGTAGTTATTTCGAAGAAAATTTCCTAAATTATTTGATGCAAACATATAAACATGCAAACCATGAATAGATTCAAGCAAATCCGGGAAAGTGCAACTTAAAAGTGATTCACACAATTTAAAAACAATGTTGGAGGCTCGAATTCCTCACCTGGACATTTTTCGCAAATTGTTTGACCGAGATACAATCCTTAGTGTGTACAACTCTTCACCCCAAACTTATCATAAATTATGCAATCACAATAAAATTTCTCAGAGTTCAATTTTCAAATTTTCACATGGGGATCAATTTTCAATTTTCAATTTTCAAATCATTAGGGAAAATCATCAAAAATCAATATTTATCATGCAATCCATTTATGCTAAATTTAATAAAATCCCTTCAAGCTTACCAACACAAGACTCACACACATATGACTCAAGTAAAGAAAAGCAAAATAATTAAAAAGAGAAGGGTTTAGAAAAACTCATTGAAGACGTTTCCACCTGGATCCCATAGCCTGTGGTAAAAAGACCAAGAGATACCCAAAATGTAAGACCTTCCTCCCGGATCCCATGGCTTGTGGAGTGAAGATGGAAGAAGCAAGGGTGATGAGATTCCATTGACTTCTTTAAGTGATATGATGAGCTCACTTCTTCCTGGGTCAAATGGTAAGTCACCTACTCCAAGAATGGCCTTTATGTAATTAGTTTCTCCATGAAGCACTAGACCCATAAATTTTTGAGGCGACCTTAGAGCCTTTGCCGCTGTTGATGAAAACTCCCAATTCTCAGGCAATGACTTGAACTCCAAGGTTCGTATTATCACAAAGTAACGTTGTAGACAAATAAAAGGTACCAAATTTGTTATATCCAAACATGCATGCAAACCAACATACTTATCCAACTCAGAATTTTTAGGCTCCTCAATAGGAATGATGAGAGAAGTATTTTCCACATGATTGGTCTCTTTTGTCCCTTGCAAAGGAACAATAGGAGATATTTCCTCCTTGCACTCCTCTTCATGATCCTCTCTTCTTGAATCATCTTCCACCACCACTTCATCTTCATTCACGTCCATGCTAGCAAATAGATTCTCTTCAATTTGAATTCCATGTTGCTTTTCTGCTAGCAATTTAGAAAATTCACTAGCTTGTTCTTCTAACTTATGAAAGTTGTCACTTAGCGATGCCGCTATCTTACTAGCATTTTTCCCTGCTCGAATTTCAGCCCTCTGAATCATGGAACTAACTTCCTCCTTGCTATGCTTTATGCTCAAGCTCAAAAGATAAGCATATATATCCCAAAGAATCTATAGCAAATCGGGATCCAGCTCGAAGTATGGTGGTGGTTGCAAAGATGACAAATAGGATTTCCATTCCTCTTTGGAGTATATCTTCACGTGCTTATCAGTGATACCATCAAATACGATCCAATCAAGTTGATATCCCCATGTTGGATAGTAACGATAGTCTATGTGTTTCATCAACCTTGCACAAACAAAACTCAAAAGAAAAGGTTAAATATATACAAATAAAAATTAAAAAGACTAAAGTAGTTGCCTCCTTTGTTACAAATGATATTGGTATTGCCAATCCTCGGCAACGGCGCCAAAAACTTGATAGGCTCCGACAAGTGTACCTGGTTCGAAGCAAGTAATAATTAAAACGGCAAGTAAATTACCGAGTATCGAACTCAGGGATTGGGAAACCAAGTACCACTCCACAAATTAAACAACTATTTTAGACTAAGAAATAAGTGTGAATAGATTTCAAGAAAATAAAAGAAATAATAAAAGAAATCAAAATCAAATATTTTTTGTTTTTAAATATGAGAAGAGATTTCAAGGATTGAGGCTACCACAATGACAAATTATGAAATCTAATTGATTACCCATTTATTATTAATATTTAACTCAATTGAAGGTGAATCATCCTAACTTAGTTAATGTTCCCTCTCGAGATACAAGAACCGTGCTCAATTAAACCAATTCCTACTATCGTGATAATTGTATTTAAATTGAACCCATTATGATTTATGATAATTCAATGGTACCCTCGAAGGACCGCTTATAACTCTCGTGATTTAAGTCCTAAGTTCAATTCCTATGGATCCAATACCTAGGTTCACTGCTAAGTTCATCCCTAGATTATCTAAGAAATGCAAAAAGGTGATCAATCAATTTACATGATGAAGCACAATAAGAACCAAATCAATGAGTGAAATATTAACAAAAGGGAAAGATCAAATATTCATCATAATAATGTCAAAGGGCATTGTCCAATCCTAGAAATAAAAGAATTACTCAGCCATAAAATGAAGAACAGGAAAAGAACAAGAAAATTGCATTGAAGCTGTATTATTGCTCGGCCCTGTAGCGTTCTCACTCCTGTGCAGCGCTCCCTGCTTGCTGCCCCTTCGCAACTCTCCCTCGTTCCCCCTTTTTTATTGTGCTAGTCCTTCCATATATATATATATATATATATATATATCTATCTATATATATATATATATATATATATATATATATATATATATATATATGTGCAGCGTGACCTTTATTCCTAATTCAATTAGGATGGAAATATTGATGTGGGCCCCTGTGCATTGATTGCTTCTTATGATAATCCTTTCAAATCCTTAGTCTTTTGTATAATGTTTTGCTGCCCAGAATCTCCTATCCAATTTCAGTTGGATTTAAAATCATCACATGGTCCTGTACGTGGTTTAACTTTCCAAATGCATTAAAAACAAATCTTCACGTGGGCCCCTTGCTTAATTTTGCTTTATATCAATTGCCAATTAACATATCCATTATTGTTGTGATAGATAATTATTATCCAAATCCAAATTGATTTGGATCCAATCTTTTATCTTGATGCCAATTGAGTTATATTTTAATCAAAACAATCCAAATCCAAATTGATTTGGACTTCAAAATCATTATGTGGGCTCCCTGCATAATTTTAATGACTTTGGCTGCAAGCAGATTTGAATATTCGCGGGCGAAGACGGTCTCGCGGGGCTAGACAGAACGCTATCATATTTCCCGTGTCTGGCTTGCGGGGCGAGACTGAAAAATCCCAATTCCTTGCTCAATATCAGCTCTGGTTCGCGAGGCGAGTACTGTTTCGCGAGGCGAGACCATGAAATTCTTCTTTTAGTTTGTTTTCTTCAATTCTCCAAGTTCTCTCGAGCTTCACTTTTAACCTGAAAATATAAAATAACATTAAATGCTTTATTTGACTCAAAATTAACTAAAATATCCTAAAAATACTTAAAAGACTCAAGATGTTGCTCGAGGACAATTAAAGCCAAATTTGGGCGAAAACGAGATGAAACTCGAACTTTTAGCACAGAAACTGTGGCCTCACTAGTTATAAAACTAGATAAGCCAGAGGCTTATCACTGGCCTACTAGCAGTAAGATAAAGTAGTGAGCCTATCATACCTCTGAATTTATAAACATCAACAAGTTTACCTTGCTCATCCTTGTCCAGATAACAGGAGGTACTCACTGGAGTAGCCATCTCCTTAACATTTTCCATGCCAAACTTCTTGATCAACTCATTGCAGTACTTGGTTTGGCTAACAAAGATTGCATTTTCAGTTTGCTTTATTTGCAGTCCAAGGAAAAAGTTCAGCTCACCCAACATTGACATTTCAAACTCACTCTGCATAAGACTTGCAAACTCATTGGACAAATGCTCATTAGTGGCACAAAAAATTATATCATCCACATATATTTGTACCAGTAAAATGTTGTGTGCCTTTTTCTCAGTGAACAAAGTTGTGTCAACTTTACCTCTTTTAAATCCTTTTTCAATGAGAAAATTACTTAACCTTTCATACCAAGCTCTAGGAGCTTGCTTTAAGCCATATAGTGCTTTAGACAGTTTATAAACATGGTTAGGCAATTCATTATTCTCAAAACCAGGTGGTTGACCAACATACACTTCCTCTTGTATAAATCCATTTAAGAAAGAACTCTTAACATCCATTTGATACAATTTAAATCCCATTATGCAAGCATAAGCAAGTAGCATTCTTATAGCTTCTAATCTTGCTACCGGTGCATATGTTTCATCATAATCTATGCCTTTTTCTTGGTTATACCCTTAGGCTACCAATCTAGCCTTGTTTCTTACAATTATACCATTTTCATCTAGTTTATTCCTAAAAACCCATTTTGTACCTATTACTTGACAGTTCTTGGGTTTAGGCACTAGTTTCCAAACTTGGTTTCTTTCAAACTGGTTTAACTCATCTTGCATAGCCATCATCCAATGTTCATCAATTATAGCATCATCTATGTTCTTAGGTTCTACTTGAGACACAAATGCCATATGATTATTCCAAGATTGATCAAATGACTTTAATACAACAATGTAGACATATTATACAATGATATATAAGTCAACACAAAGATTCACAATCATACATTAATAATGATAATTAGAAAACATATTCAATCAATATTATTTCTTTATTGCTACCCATTTTGTTTTTGGTGAAGGCTCTATGTCATGATTCAAATTTTTGCTCTTGACCTTCCACCACACCTACAAAACAGAATTTCATGTTTGTGCTGTAGGTACCCAAATCTGTTTGGGTCCTTTTGAGTTAGTTGCAGCAATATTTCCTTTAGGAACCCATATGTACTTAGATTTATTGTATGCTAATTTTCTGTATTGACATGTAGAAGCTGTGTGACCTTTTCTAACACAAAAATTGCATTTAACAAATGGTGTGTTTGATGTCTTAGGTGCAGCAAAAAATTTCTTGAAAGATTTCTCATTTATCTTAGGTTCATAGCCTATTCCAGCCTTATCATAAACACATTTTTGCTGTCCTAACAAAGCATTCAAGTTATCTCTTCCATTTGTGAACTTGGCTAAGTCATTTTTCAGTTTTTCAACTTCTTTAGTCAATGTACAACACTTGGAACAATTAGAGCATATAGGTGGTTCCAAAACAGTAGCCAATCTTTCTTTTACAGTACAATTTTCTTTTTTAATTCATCTAGCTCTTTGTTTAAAACAGAATTTTTCTCTTCTAGGCATGTGATGGTTTTCTTAGACTTAATTAGCAATCTAGAAAGTCTAATGGATTCTTTATGAAGTTCTTCAAAAGCATTTTTCAATTCATCATAAGAAGGTTGATAATTAGAACTTACTTCACTTTCTGAATCACTATGATTACTGGCCATCAAACACAGGTTTGCCTCCTCAGATTCGGATTCTTCAGTGGATTCTAGATCATTATCATCCCAAGCAATGTAGGCCTTTCTTGGCTTTTTCCACTTCTTGTCCTTTGAGTCAAATTTTTCAGTTTTGTCCTTCTTTTGCAGCTTTGGACAGTCAAGCTTTATGTGGCCAATCTTTCCACATTCATAGCATGTGATGTTGTTGGAAGAGTTGTCACCTTTGCTGAAATTTCTTTTAGGAAAGGTAGAAGGCTTTCTTTTGAAGTTACCCTTCTTCTTTAGGAACTTCTTGAAACTTCTAACTAGCGTTCCCATTTCTTCTTCAGATTCAGCCTCTTGTTCTGTATCATCATCATCACTGTCTTCTACTTCTCTGAGTTGTGATTTCAGAGCCAATCCCTTTTTTCTTTTATCAGTTTCTTCATTCTCATTTAGTCTGTTCAACTCCAATTCATGTTCTTGCAGTTTTCCAAACAATGTGGCAATGGTCATTGATGAGAGGTCTCTAGATTCTGAGATTGCAGTTACTTTGGGCTGCCATTCCCTGCTCAAGCATCTCATTACTTTGTTAATTTGATCCTTATTTGATATAGCTTTTCCAAGACCAGCAAGTTGGTTGACAATGTGAGTGAATCTCTTTTGTATTTCAGTCATAGGTTCTCCTCGATTCATGCGAAATAACTCATATTCATGTGTGAGTGTGTTCATTCTTGCTCTTTTGACATTTGTGGTTCCTTCATGTGTTACTTGCAATGTATCCCACATCTCCTTTGCTGATTTGCAATTTGAAACCCCGATAAACTCATCACGGCTTAAAGCAAATGTTATAATATTCTTAGCACGTGCATTATATTGAACTCTTTTCTTATCATCCTCATTCCATTCAATTTTAGGCTTATTTCTTGGAGCACCATTAGCATCTATAGTAGAGGGGACAAATGGTCCATTTTCTACTCCATCCCATATGTCAACACCTGCTGCCTCAAGAAAGATTACCATTATTTCCATCCAATAGATATACTCAGATCCATTGAAGGCAGGAGGGCGTGCAAGGGAAGCCCCTTCATTCAAACAGTCATTGGAAGCCATACTCTTATAGCTGTTAAGCCAAACTTAAGAGTTTAGCTCTGATGCCAATTGTTGTTTTGGCTTCAACGACTCAAGAGGGGGGTGAATTGAGTTTTCTTAAATTCTTTCCCTCTTAAAAACTTTTCACAAAACTTTTAGTTTTCAGATTTGTGGCCTCAGGATCTTTTACAAAAACAATGAAGGGCTTTTACAAAATCTTGAATAGATGGTGATGAGGATAAGAAAGATTAGTTCAGAAAGATTAATTCAAAATAGGTTCGGGTTCAAAACTCAATAATAACAAAATACAGAAACTGATTAAGCCTTTAAAGATTAAGAACAAGTTATGCAAGTTTCAGATTCAGTTTTAGTTTAGTTTCAGCATTCAAGAATGGTTTTGATCAACTCAATTTTGAACACAGATAACACAGACTTGATTACCATCAGACTCAGGTTTCAATACAGTTTATACAGATCAAGAACAAAAATTATATTGAACTTTAAACATCAGAATCACAGGTTCTTGATCATAAATAGAAAGTAAAAGAGTTTGAGTTTAGAGATACCACACAACAAGATTTATCCTGGTTCAGTCACCACCACTATGACCTACATCCAGTCCCCACTCCACCTGTGGGTTTTCACACACTAACACAACAAGCTTTAGCCAGGTAGCCTGAAAAACCTTTACACCACAGAGCACTCCTCCACCTTGAGATACCACACTCTTGTGAAGAGCCTCAATGTTCTTCCTTAGGGATACCTCACCCTAATCTCTCAGAGAGACTCCCTCTCTCTTTACAATCAAATAAAACGAAAAGTTGATTCCTAACTCTCAATAGTCAGATAAACAAATTGAAGCACTTATGAGAATTAAACACTCCTTTTCACAATAAGCTCAAGAAAGATGATGAATGATTTTCACAATTGATATCTCAAAATGATTTCGTAAACTTTCTGATATGTGATCTTGTGATCTCGTAAATAGTGTTCATTTGATCCCTCTATATATAGAAACAAGTTATAGTCGTTGGGATCAATCAAAACAGATTTGGATATGATTAACAAAATTTGTTTTCTTGTTTATTGGTTCTTGAAATAAGATTCTACATCGGTTCTTATAGCATTCACGTCCATCTTGAAAATAAGCACGTCCATCTAGCCATTTTGAATTAAGACTTTACATCGGACGAGCTGGTAGCCGAGCTCCATATGCCACATCATTGGACGAAGCTTCTCATTAAGGACTTAGCAAGTCCAAAGACTTGTGTGGATAAGCTCCTCTGTCACTTTAGTGGACAAGCGCTTCTATCACTTTAGTGGACGAGCACTTTTGTCACTTTAGTAGACGAGCGCTTCTGTCACTTTAGTGGACGAGTGCTTGTATCACTTTTGTGGACGAGCACTTGTCACTTTAGTGGACGAGTGCTTCTGTCACTTTAGTCGACGAGCGCTTGTATCACTTTAGTGGACGAGCACTTCTATTAGAATCTTGTTCTTATTTCCAAAAAATCATTTTCATTCACAAAAACTTATTCCTTTTAATGCAGGTTATGAAAATTGATTTTCTTCATGCATCTTTTCAAATGAGCTATTTGTGAATAAGAGATTTCATCCCTTACAAATCATCTAAGACTTAAATCCCTTTAAGCTTGGTCTTGATGATCCATTGATCTTTGTCTTTGTTCTTTGATTTCTACATGCAGCTCCTTGATTCCTTCAAGTTCTTCTTTGAATATTTTCCTTGAATTTGCTTAATGAACTTGTTGATCACTGCTTGATACCTGTCTTTGTAATTTGACACTAAAACACTTGCACACACATTAAATTGTATTTGTCATATATCAAAATCTCTAAGTCATTGAGTCTACCACTCCCTTCCCTGAAAACCTACTTAAACGACCTAAACTTCATCTACACTCATTTGATGGATCCAATCCCTTAGAATGGATCTTTCAAGCTGATCAGTTCTTCACCTTTTATTCGATTCCCCCTAACCAGCGCCTGTCCTATATTGCCCCTTACATGACCAACGATGCTTTCGATTGGTTTCGGTGGATGCATAGAAATGGTGCTTTATCCACTTGGGCAGACTTCACAACGGCCTTGGAGTTGGGTTTTGGCCCATCCAGCTTTGAAAACCATCAACAAGCTTTGTTTAAGCTTAGACAAACAGCTTGTGACTGCCTATCAAAGGGATTTTGAGAAGCTTTGCAATCGGGTAGTCGGATTGCTACCCATGGCTATCTTAGATTGCTTCCTCTCTGGGCTAAAATCTGAAATTCAGTTTGAGCTAGCTATTCTCAAACCTGGGACTAGTACTGATGCTATCGGACTAGCCAAATTGGTGGAGTCTAAACTCCAAGTTGCTAGACAACAACCCTTTCACCGCCCCAACTCTAAATACACTCCTACACAACCCCCAACCCAAACACAGAAGCTTCTGTCCCCCTCCTGTCTGTTTAGCCCTACCAGCCCCACCAAAGTCCCCTCACCCATTACCCATCAAATACTTAACCCCGACTGAAATGGACGCCCGCCGTGCCAAAGGGCTCTGTTTCAACTGTGATGAACGTTTCCACACCGGCCATAGATGCAAACCCAAACAATTCTTGCTCTAATGACTGAAGAGGTTGATAAACCCCCTGACGACTCACCTAAGGACTTCTACCTCTTGACTGAAGCACCCCCTTCTTTACCCACCACCCTACTCACTTCCCAAACTATTCCCACAACACCTACACCAACCAGCCCTGAACCTGAACACTTATTCCTCTCTATGGATGTCATGACTAGACACTCCTCCCCACGCACGTTGCGTATTCAAGCTACCATTTATGGCCATCCGATCACCATTTTGGTGGATACATGCAGCTCACATAACATACTACAACCTCGGGTTGCGTCCTTCCTAAACCTACCGGTTCGGCCCCTCACCACATTCTCCGTGATGGTCGGAAATGGGGAACACCTACAATGTTCAGGTTGCTGCCAAGATGTTCCAGTGGCAGTGGCACAAGCTACTTTTAGGATACCCTTTTATTTGTTACCTATTCAGGGTGCGGATGCTGTTTTGGGGGTATAATGGCTCCAAACTTTGGGCCCTTTTGTATCCAACTTTAAGGTGCCCTCTATGCAATTCTATTTTGAGGGTTCCCTCATCACTCTTAAAGGAACAGGTTCCCCTTTACTTGCTCCTGCTTCTTTTAATCAACTAATTCACATGATTCACACTGATGCAATTGTCACTTGTCATGCTATATCTCTATGCTGCCCACTAACACTACTATGCCCTTCAAACCCGAAGATTTATATCAATTACAAGCTATCCATCCAGACCTGCGCCTTCTACTTATCCAATACTCCACCATTTTCACAACCCCCATGGTCTACCACCAAATAGACCCCATGACCACCACATTCACCTTATACCCAACTCATAATCGACACTAAACCCTATCGTTACCCTCACTTCTAGAAGGAAGCCATGTCCAAAATCATTGTTGATATGCTCACCGAAGGCCTCATTCGACCTAGTACCAGCCCCTATTCATCCGTAGTTTTTTTGGTTAAAAAGAAGGATGAAACATGGCGGTTTTGTGTGGATTATAGGGCCCTTAATGCTATCACTATTAGGGACCGATTTTCGATCCCTACTATCGATGAGTTGTTGGATGAACTCCATGGAGCCTCCTATTTTTCGAAGATTGACCTTAGGTCCGGTTAACACCAAATCCGGTTAGCCCAAGAGGACATTTCCAAAAATGGTTTTCGCACTTTTGATGGGCACTATGAATTCCTAGTGATGCTGTTTGGGCTCAATAACTCTCCTTCAACTTTTCAGGCAGCTATCAATGACTTATTGCGTCCCTATTTATGCAAGTTTGTCTTGGTATTTTTTGATGACATCCTTATATTTAGCCCCACTTGGCCTACACACCTTCAGCATGTGGAACAGAACCTAAAACTCCTCTTGGACAATCAGTTCTTTGCCAAGTTCTCTAAGTGTCAATTCGGGGTGCGCTCAGTGGATTATTTGGGGCATATCATATCTGCCCAGGGTGTTCAGGCTAATCCTAGTAAATTGGAGGCCATTCGGGATTGGCCTAGGCATAACTCCCTCACAACCTTGCGTGCATTCCTAGGTCTTACGGGATTTTATAGGCGTTTTGTCCGCAATTAGGCAAACAATGAGTGAATGAGTAAAGCTTCTACTTATATAAGGGAGCTATATGCCATAATTGAAGCTGTAAAAAAATGGCTCCAATATTTTTTGGGCACCCCTTTCAAAATCTATACAGATCATAAGAGTCTGAAGAGTCTTCTCACTCAAAAAATTCAGACTCCAGAGCAGCAAAAATGGCTTACTAAACTAGTTGGCTACCAATATGAAATTCACTACAAACCGGGCAAGGAAAATGTAGGGGCCGACGCCCTTTCCCGCTTACCCACCTATGAGGGTGAAGCCATTCTCGCCACTGTAACACCCTTCTCAGGCGCTACATCATAAGTGACATTTTAAGGCTGAAAAGTAGGTTAATTATAATTGGCTATAAAATAATGGGGTAATTTTTTTCTTTTATGCAAGTCATAAATGTAACTACTTTGATTTAAATGAATGAACAATAAATTTTTCCATTATCACAATTAGGGTCATAAGTTCGAAAATCATTTACATGATACCCAACCCGACTCATAAACATAAATCATAACCATACACATACAGTAAAAAGATATGGAGACGCAGCTCCTAAAATATAAGATACTTGGAGTCGCAGCTCCATAAACAGTAACATTAATCCCCAAACATACCCAGCTGGCCAAACTCATAAAAAAAAATCCTTTCTCATACATTGTGAGATAGACAAACCCAACTGACTAGATATAGTGAAAACTCTATTTGAGTCTACTACCGACGTCTTCACAAAAGATACTACTAGAGCTACTACAATAGTAACTCTAGAACTAAGCCCTTTCCTCTTCCAAGAGGAGAACAAGATCTGCAAACCATCGATAGTCTGGAAGACAACCAATAGAAAACTCTAACATATCATCCGCATGCTCGAACCTCAACCTCTACGATGCATCAGCCAAGCGACATCTTGATGTCTCAATCTTCTCAAAAGAATACAGAAGGCACATAGCCAGCCGACATAGGCAATATAAAAATAAGGAGGTGAGATTTCCATTTATCTTACACATAAGGCAGACATGCAGTGGTACGATTCTCAGGTACGTACAATTATCAATATTCAATCATATCTACATTCATAACAGAACAATAATGTTTCACAGAAACATGACCCCAACACAACGTTTTCCTAGATAGAAGACATCTAAGATTTGAGAAATGACCTCCGAATTCCTATACCATGGTTTTACGAACAGTCGGAGATAGTGGTTGGAAGGATTGTTCCGGAGGTACCAGCCTTGGGTAATAAAGAATGCGTCAATAGTAGAGGGTGTGCACGTCATAGGCTTTTTCGGGAACATCCTACACTACCAGAAAACAAGTAGTGTCTAGTCGAGTATGTCGGTGCATTGCAAGATCACCACGCCACAGAGGAGCTACCAACTGGGCCTATGTGAGTATTTCATACCCCGACACCCCCTATAATAAGCAAGATTCACCACTACGGAATTCACACCCGCATTAAAGTATTAGCTCTTCTCCTAGGCACAATGGCCTTACAGAACATAGTTTCACTATGTGTTTAGGCAAAATTACCGGAAAATGCGTTCTTCTTGTCTTTCCGTCGGATGACATCTTGATTCCATCGGAATTCTTTCACGTTTAAGTCCGAATTACGGTACTTAAAATTGAGCTGAAGTTCTCAAGTAACCTTTCATCTTTGTGTAAAGATATATTAAAACACTTGATTTAAAAGTCCTAACATATTATGAGATTGTAACACAAAGTCCAATTATTTATTTCTCTGTACTTTTCTAATTGAGCCTTTTTATTTGGCTTCCAAGAAAACAAATCATTCTATGTCCATTAAATTTTATGGAATATGGATAATGAATTATCCATACTTTATGACATAAGGTCGTGTTCCACCCCACGTCATAAATTATTACGTTCGTATTTTCACTAAATAGTTCTTGACTTAGGTTTTTGCATTTTACTGTAAAAACTCATCTTTGAAGACTAAAATCATTTTGGCTTAAAACCAAAACCTTTAGGTAAAATAAAATCAATTTTCAAGAATAATTTCCATCATAGATACATAGGTATCAGTTTCTCAAAACGTTTTCTCGAAAATCCTTAAAACGTTTAACGACGTTTTCCCCACTTTTTACTGAATTTAGGCCCCAAAGCCATATTTTTGAAAACATGGTTCTTTACCTCAAATGTATTACTCTCCTAGGTTATATTACTCATATGAAAATGTTGAAACGCTAATTTTACATCTTACTCTCCATTTATACAAAATTCATAAAAATTTTGTTAAGTCTCTAAAATGTCTGATGTGCATTTCCCTAAGTTTTGATGAAAACTAAACATTGGTTAATGATTTAATTAACCTTCATATTGGTTGCTAACCTGTCTATCGAGTGTGCAGATTAAAGAAGAGAATCATACGTCCAACACAAGTAATAGAAGCTCACGTCCAACAGTGTAGTAATAGAAGCTCACGTCCAACAGTGTAGTGATAGAAGTTCACGTCCAACACACAAGTGATTGAAACAAACGTCCATCACTGTAGTGATTGAAGCGCACGTCCAAAACGCAAGAGATAGAAACTTGCGTCTACTAAAGTGATGAAAGCCAGTGTCTACTAAAAGTAACAGAAGCGCTCGTCCAATGACGTGGCAGATGGAGCTCGTCCATTAAAGTATCAGAATGGCCCGTTCAATAACGTGGCATCTGGACCTCGTCCATTAAGGTATCAGAAGCGCTCGACCAATGACGTGGCAGAAGGAGCTTGTCCATTAAGGAATCCTAATGGCTCGTCCAACGACGTGGCATATGGAGCTCATCTACTAAAGTAACAGAGGCTCTCGTCTGCTAAAGTAACAGAGGCTCTCGTCTGCTAAAGTAACAGAGGCTCTCGTCTGCTAAAATAACAGAGGCTCTCGTCTGCTAAAGTAATAGAGGCTCTCGTCCACTAAAGTGCAGAGGCTCTCATCCACACTAGTCTTTGGACTTGCTGAGTCCTTAATATGGAGCTCGTCTACTAGCCCGAATGAAAACTCAAATGGCTAGATAGACGCGGTTATTTTTAAGATGGAAGCACTTATCTTATAGACGTGAATTCTATAAGGATTATCAGAATCGTATTTCAAGAACCAAAAAGAGACTTGAAGCCTTCTCTCCTACTCAGTTTCATGATTATCAAGAAAAGTCAGAAGTTACACTCTCAAGCAACCTTGGATAATCAGAACCAAAGACCAGTTGAAGAATGCTTCCAACATGCTTTATTCCCTAGTACCTCTGGTCCTTACACGAAAAGGGAAGTGTGCTCAGGAAAATACAAAAAGCTCTCTGCACAACTCTGTTATGGCTGTATCACGATGCATAAAGCCATGATCCTTCATGTTAGAATACAACCAACGACTCTATTGCATTAATGGCTGCCCAGAACGACTCTATTACATTAATGGCTGCCCAGAACGACTCTATTGCATTTAATAAAGTTCTGTTTGAAGCCAACATCTGAGGGAATGTCTCTAACGGATCCTAAATGCTTGAAGACCATAAATACAAAAGTCATTGAAGATGAAGAACAGAGAATACACATTGCATTAAAAACCCATTACTCTGCGGATTAATTTCTTCATTCTTTCATTCTCTATTCTTCAATCATTTGAAGTTATTACGCAGACTTTCCTAAGCTTTACATTTAAACCACTCTCTGAGTGTTAGTGAAAGTTCTGTCTTTCTAAGTTGTATTCATTACAAACTAAATCTCTCAAACAAACCTGAGTGAGCCTGAAGAGGCTAAGTGTGCAAATAATACTTGTCTTGAGCCTGAAGAGGCTAGGTGTGCAAACAATACTTGAGTCTGTAACCTGATCAATTATAGTGGATAAATCTTGGTGCTGCCAAGGACTAGACGTAGCTCTTTGCTTTGAAAAGTGAACCAGGATAAATAACTGTGTCAATCTCTCTTTCCTTAAACTCTTTAATTGCTCTAGTTTGCTTACGTCTATCAAGTGGTGTGTTTGGAAAAGTCACATGTCCATCCTGTATTCTTCCACTCGTCCAAATTTAGCTTCTGTTTACGAAAAGATTTCAACTTTTCTTAAATTCTGATAAACACAATTCAACCCCCCTTCTCGTGTTTATACTCGTCTATTTCAGTTGGTATCAGAGTTCAGCCTCTGGGTCGAGCATCTAACAGTGTAGAGGTAAAAGGTCCTGAAGAATAGACATGATTGCTGGAGCTAGTTCAAGTGGAAGTCATCAGACTGAAGGAGCTTCCCTAACCAGACCTCCTTACTTCAATGGAGAAAACTACAACTATTGGAAAGATAGATTTCAATGGTTCATTCTATCTACAAACTCTGATCTTTGGGATGTCATTATAGATGGTCCATTCATTCCCAAGAATGATGATAACACTAACAAACCAAAAGCTCAGTGGACTACCGTAGAAAAGACAAAATGGGAGCTGAACTACAAAGCTAGATATGACATCATTTGTGCTCTCAGTCCGGAGGAGTTTGACAAGGTATGTGCTTGTGACTCTGCCAAAGAAATATGTGACACTTTAGCTGTCACACATTAAGGAACAACCAAAGTCAAAGAGTCAAAGATTGCCATACTTGTCAGAAAGTATGAACTATTCGTCATGGAGGAAGGAGAATCTGTTGCTCAAATGATAGGAAGATTTCAAACTATAATCAACAGTTTAAAATCTCTTGGCAAAGTCTATACCAATGCTGAGAAGGTTGGAAAGATTCTGAGAAGTCTACCCAAAGAGTGGAGACCTTTGGTCACTGCTATCTCTCAAGCCAAGGATCTCACTACCTTGACTATGGATGAACTTCTTGGAACACTCACTGTTCATGAGCAAGAACTTGGAGATGAAGTTGCACCAAAGAAGGGCAAGTCAATCGCTTTGAAAGCTGATCAAAAGTCAGCAAAAGTTTCCAAGGCTCTGAAGGCAGATGAGTCATCCAGTGATGCTGACCTATCAGAACTCGAGGATTCTGAGAGTGATGAAGAATTGTCTCTCCTGACCAGGAAGATCAAGCTTCTCCTACAGAAAAAGAAGTTCAAGAGGGATAGGCCATTCAGAAGGTTCAACAAGGACAAGAACTTCAAAGAATCCACCTCAACAGACAAAAGTCCAATTGTTTGCTATGAGTGCAAGAAGCCCGGTCCCTTCAAGGCTGAATGTCCTCAACTCAAGAAGGCCCCTTTTAAGAAATCCTTCAAGAAGAAGAAGAAAGGAATGATGGCTACTTGGGAGGATCTGGAGTCAACATCTTCTGATCAAGAAACAGAGGAAGAAGCCAATCTCTGGTTGATGGCCAACACTGACTCAGACTCTGATGATGAGGTACATCTTGACTACGAGGAATTACTTGATTCCTATGAGGAGTTGATGGAGGAATCCAACTGCTTATCTAAAGCCTTCAAATCCCTCAAGAGAGAGTATGTAAAGCTCACCAGTGAGCATAAACAGAAATCTCAAGAGTGCGAGAAGCTGGCTAAAGAGAACAGTGAGCTGAAGACTGAAAAGTTTAATGAAGCTAAGATCTCAAGTGAAACATCACCATCTGAAGAAGTTGAAAAACTTCAACAGAAATTGGAAGAGCTCACTTCTGATCTTGCAAATTTGTTAATGGTAGAGACAATCCGACTAAGCTACTTGGCAGTCAGAAGCACCCTCTTTACAAAGAAGGTATTGGATATGTCCATCAGACACATCATAAAGTATCAACTAAAGCTCCTACAGTATCTGTTAAGTCAACTGTAACCAAATCGACACCTATTTGTAACTTCTGTGGAAAAACTGGGCATGTTATGTCTAAGTGTATCCATAAGAAGAGAAGGAAGTCTTTACATACTCCTAGAACTAACATAAAAGGACCCAGAAAAATATAAGTACCTAAAGATCAAATAATTTTTGTTGCAGATGTCCTCAACAGGACAAAGAAAACACCACTGCTGGTACCTGGACAGTGGCTGCTCGCGTCATATGACAGGAGAAAGGTCTATGTTCCTAGACCTCCAATTTAAGAAAGGAGGACACGTTGCCTTCAGAGGGAATCAGAAAGGGAAAGTTATAGGAATTGGTACTATTGGTGGTAAACCCCCTCTTCCCTCTATATCTAATGTTCTTATGGTTAAAGGATTAACACACAATTTGCTTAGCATAAGCCAATTATGTTATAGTGGTTTTGATGTTTCATTTACCAAGGATGTATGCATAGTTAAAGACTGTTGTGGCAAAACCCTCTTTTCAGCTAAAAGGCAACAAAATATTTATAAGATTGAACTATCTGATCTCTCAGATCAAAGTGTAACGTGTCTGATGTCTAAAGAGGATGAGAGATGGTTATGGCATAAGAAACTAGGACATGATAGTATGAAACTAATTTCTGAATTGAAAAGGAATAATCTCGCGAGAGGATTGCCTTATATTAGCTTTAAGAAAGATGTCTTGTGTGATGCATGTTAGATAGGTAAACAGATAAAATCAAGTTTCAAATCTAAAAACCAAGTATCAACCTCTAGACCTCTTCAGTTGTTACACATGGATCTGTTTGGACCAGTTAGTATTGCCAGCCTGGCTGGAAGAAAATATGGATTTGTCATAGTTGATGACTTTTCTAGACACACATGGGTACTCTTCCTAACACACAAGGATGAGTCTTTTAAGGCTTTCTCAGTATTCTGCAAAAGAGTACAAAATGAGCAGGGTTTCTGTATTTCTACCCTTAGAAGTGATCATGGGGGAGAATTTGAAAATGAGAAGTTTAGACAGTTTTGTGAGGAGAATGGAATCTCTCACAATTTCTCTGCACCTAGAACTCCACAGCAAAATGGAGTGGTTGAGAGAAAGAACAGATCTCTGCAAGAGATGGCTATATCTATGCTCAATGAAAATAATCTCCCTAAGTACTTCTGGGCAGAAGCTGTAAACACTGCTTGTTATGTACAAAACAGAATACTTATTAGGCCCTTTCTAAAAAGGACTCCTTATGAATTGTGGAAAGGAAAAAGCCCCAACATATCTTATTTTCATGCTTTTGGATGTGAATGTTTTATTCTGAATACCAGAGATAATCTTGGAAAGTTTGATTTTAAGGTAGATAAAGTTATTTTCGTAGGATATTCTGAAAAGTCTAAGGCTTTTAGAGTATACAATTCAAGAACTTGTATTATTGAAGAATTTGTTCATGTTAAATTCAATGATGGATTAAAGACTGATAAAGAACTATCAGATCTAGAAGATGATCTTGCAGGTCTTGCTATGAACAAGCCAGAAAATCAACAACCCGATCTAACCAAAACAGAACCTGTGCCCGAGGCTGAAAGGCAAGTGGAACAGACGAGTCAGCAGACAAGTCAAGATCTTCATGATGATCTCAAAAGGGATTGGAGGATTGGAAGTTCAACACTCATCATCCTAAGGATCTTATTATTGGAAATCCTTCCGAAAGAGTAAGAACCAGATCCACATTAAGAGAATCAAGCAATGTGGCCTTTATTTCAAATTTGGAGCCTAAACGCATTGAAGAAACACTTGAGGATGAAAGCTGGATTCATGCTATGCAAGAAGAACTTAACCAGTTCACCAGAAATGATGTCTGGACTCTTGTCTCTAAGCCTAAAAACAAGTCGGTTATTGGAACAAGATGGGTCTTCAGAAACAAATTGGATGAAGATGGTAAAGTTGTCAGAAATAAGGCAAGGTTAGTAGCTCAAGGCTATAACCAACAAGAAGGTATTGATTATACTGAAACCTTTGCACCTGTAGCTAGAATAGAAGCCATACACATTTTAATGTCATATGCTGCACAACACCAAATTCCCCTGTTTCAAATGGATGTAAAAATTTCTTTTCTAAATGGCATAATTGAAGAAGAAGTGTATGTTAAACAACCCCCCTGGTTTTGAGGATACTGATAAACCATATCATGTTTTCAAACTTAAAAAAGCATTATATGGTTTGAAACAAGCACCTAGGGCATGGTATGATAGACTCAGTTCTTTTCTCATGCATAATGGTTTTACTAGAGGACAAGTAGACACTACTCTGTTCAAAAAATGCTCTAAAGAGAACTTTATTATAGTTCAAATATATGTTGATGATATTATTTTTGGAGCAACTAATGAAAAGCTGTGCAAGGAATTTTCAACTCTAATGCAAGCTGAATTTGAGATGAGCATGATGGGAGAATTGAAGTTCTTCCTTGGATTACAAATCAAGCAAGCAAGTGATGGAATTTACATTCATAAACAAAAATATACCAAGGAGATACTCAAGAAATACAAAATGGAAAATGCAAAGCTCATGAAAACCCCTATGCAACCCAATGCAAAACTAAGCAAAGATGATGAAGGTAAAAAGGTAGATCAAACTGTCTACAGAGGTATGATTGGCTCTCTACTGTACTTAACTTCAAGCAGACCTGACATTCAATTTAGTGTCTGTATGTGTGCTAGATTCCAATATGATCCTAGAGAATCTCATCTTAAGGCTGTTAAAAGAATATTTAGATATTTGCTTGGAACTACTAATCTTGGTTTGCTGTATTTAAGATCAAAAGAATACAGATTAATGGGATATTGTGATGCTGACTTTGCTAGAGACAGAATAGAAAGAAAAAGCACCAGTGGAGGATGTCACTTCATTGGAGCAAGCTTAGTCTCATGGTCAAGCAAGAGGCAGACAACCATTGCCCTGTCTACTGCTGAAGCAGAATACATCTCTCTTTGCTAGTTCTTTGCTCTCAACTCTTATGGATAAAACATCAACTTGAGGATTACTCTATTTATGAACATAACATATCTGTATGGTGTGATAATTCGAGTGCTATATGCTTAACTAAAAATCCAATTCAGCATTCTAAGGCTAAGCATATTGAAATCAAACATCATTTCATTAGGGATTATGCTCGTCTACTAAAGTAACAGAGGCTCTCGTCACCTAAAGTAACAGAGGCTCTCGTATGCTAAAGTAATAGAGGCTCTCGTCTGCTAAAGTAATAGAGGCTGTTGTCTTCTAAAATAACAGAGGCTCTCATCTGGTAAAGTAACAGAGGATCTCGTCCACTAAAGTGCAGAGTCTCTCGTCCACACTAGTCTTTGGACTTGCTGAGTCCTTAATATGGAGCTCGTCTACTAGCCCGAATGAAAACTCAAATGGCTAGATAGACGCGGTTATTTTCAAGATGGAAGCACTTATCTTATAGACGCGAATTCTATAAGGATTATCAGAATCGTATTTCAAGAACCAAAAAGAGACTTGAAGCCTTCTCTCATTCTCAGTTTCACGATTATCAAGAAAAGTCAGAAGTTACTCTCTCAAGCAACCTTGGATAATCAGAACCAAAGACCAGTTGAAGAATGCTTCCAACATGCTTTATTCCCTGGTACCTCTGGTGCTTACACGAAAAGGGAAGTGTGCTCAGCAAAGTACAAAAAGCTCTCTGCACAACTCTGATATGGCTGTATCACGATGCATAAAGCCACGATCCTTCATGTTAGAGTACAACCAACGACTCTATTGAATTAATGGCTGCCCAGAATGACTCTATTGCATTAATGGCTTCCCAGAACGACTCTATTGCATTTAATGAAGTTCTGTTTGAAGCCAACATCTGAGGGAATGTCTCTAACGGATCCTAAATGCTTGAAGACCATAAATACAGAAGTCATTGAAGATGAAGAACAGAGAATACACATTGCATTAAAAACCCATCACTCTGCGTATTAATTTCTTCATTCTTTCATTCTGTATTCTTCAATCATTTGAAGTTATTACGCATACTTTCCTAAGCTTTACATTTAAACCACTCTCTGAGTGTTAGTGAAAGTTCTGTCTGTCTAAGTTGTATTCACTACAAACCAAATCTCTCAAACAAACCTGAGTGAGCCTGAAGAGGCTAGGTGTGCAAAGAATACTTGTCTTGAGCCTGAAGAAGCTAGGTGTGCAAACAATACTTGTCTTGAGCCTGAAGAGGCTAGGTGTGCAAAGAATACTTGTCTTTGAGCCAGAAGAGGCTAGGTGTACAAACAATACTTGAGTCTGTAACCTGATCAGTTATAGTGGATAAATCTTGGTACTGCCAAGGACTGGACGTAGCTCTTTGCTTTGAAGAGTGAACCAGGATAAATAACCGTGTCAATCTCTCTTTCCTTAAACTCTTTAATTGCTTTAGTTTTCTTATGTCTATCAAGTGGTGTGTTTGCAAAAGTCACCCGTCCATCCTGTATTCTTCCACTCGTCCAAATTTAGCTTCTGTTTATGAAAAGATTTCAACTTTGCTTAAATTCTGATAAACACAATTCAACCCCCCCTTCTCGTGTTTATACTTGTCTATTTCAAATTTGACCGAACGTCGTTAAGTTATAAATCGCGTAAATCATTTTTCAACGATTTTACACTCTAATAGTCCAAAACTCATTTTGGAGTTTTAGAACAGTTATATAAGTATGAAAAACAGTTTCTAACTGTCCAATTACATAAATTTCCGAAAATTGTAGTTTAGTCCCTAAACTTTCATTAGTTACAAAAATGTCCTTATTCACTTAAAACCTTGTAACTTTTTATTTATAACTTCAAATCACACCAAACCAACTTCTTTAGAAATATTTTTCAGTTGCCCTCAAATTTTCAGAAATTATATTTCTGCCCAAATATTTTACAATATTCGCAAAAAGGTCATTGTTTACTAAAAAGCTTATATCTTTTTATGTATTAATCCAATTAACACCAAACCAATTTCTATGGTTTTGTCTCCTCAAGGACTACAATCTTAACACACAAGAATATGAATTTCAGTGCAGCCACTGAAATTCTCAGAAATTGCATTTTAGTCCCTAAGGACTCATAAATTCATATCTTTCAATATACATATCCAAATCAATCCAAACCAATTTCTATTCTCTAATATATTCATTCAATCCTTATAAAAATTATCCAAACAAATTAAATCCATATGGAACCCATTTAACAAGTCAAGGCCGAATGGCCAAAGGATGATCATGTTAGGCAATTTTTCACATTAAATCAAATAAACAACCACCAAGTATCCAATTAGAAATCATTAACACCAATATCAACATATATCACAATCAAGCATCACCTAAATCCTCCTAGAGGATCACACACATATGCAAATAAATATACAAATTTCATACTTAGGAATTACAGGACCACATATACACTGAATAAACCATCAACATATCTACATTAAGGTAGGATAGTGGTAATCTCCCCCATACCTCTTGTAGATCACTTGAAGATCAAACAAACACAAGCTAAACCAAGCAAGGTAGGCCACGATTTTGTCTGTAACGCCATTCGTTACATTAGTAACCCAACAAAAAAATGTAATAAAATTCTTCAAAACATTTATTAAGGCATAAAACTCCAATAAAATTTCCACAAATTATATATATTTGAAAATACCTCAATAATTTTAAATTAAACATTTGTAAGATAACACTTACATAAATAAAATTAATTGCCTCAAAACTCGGGCGTCTACTAAAAATAACCCAACGATAAAAATATAATAATATGGTTCTAGCCACAAATGGCTCATTGTTGAACATAATACTAACCAAATATAATAAATATATAAAATCAAGTACCGAGTCTTCAAGCCTCCTCAGTCTCAAAAGCGACGACTCCTTGCTCTGAAAACAACACTTTTGATGAGATTTATAATCCTACTGAATAAAAACAATTTAACAAAAAGGTTCACAAAATAGTATTGTTCTCAGCCGGCGTGGTAACCGGAAAATCAACCATGGTACCCGCAAAAATTATATACATAATAATCCCTTTAAAATAAGCAACAATTGTTTCAAATCACATATAATTAAAAGAATAACTCAGTAGTCAAAACATTCACATCTAAAGCTTTTAATCATGTCAATCATGCATATGATATGCAATACAACTCCACGAACACGACTCAGTGATTCCCAGAATTATTTGACTTGACTCTTTGGTTCCCAGAACATGTGTGAATTCCATATCCACTAAGGTTTATGAGCTATCCATGCAATGGTGTCCCACTGCCTTCCCTATCCCAGATGGAGGTATCTCATATCCCATCCCAGATGTGGATATTTTCAATAATTCGACACTACAAAAAAAGCGCTATTTTGCGATGGTTATTAGCTTAATTAGCGTCGGTTTTATGCACCGCAGATTCGTGTTTGCGACAGTTCCTCCACCGTCTCAATGTCGACCGTCGCGAACAGCTTTTGCGGCGGTTGAAAAAACTGTCGTACAAACTGCCGCAAATTTATTGCGACGGTTTGTAACCGTCGCAGATTACTACCGCAAAATTTGCAACACAAATAGCGACGGTTAGAGAACCGACGCAATTTGTTTCCCTAATTCTGAAAGAAATTTCATGGCAGTTTTACAACCGTCGCAAAACTTAGCAAAATTTTTTTAATGATTTTTTAGCAAATCATTTTGAGTCTACAGAACCTACTTATTAAATATATATATTTCTTAAAACTACGACCAAAAAGAAATATTCCAAATAGAGTTCAACAATTCCACAAATATAAAGTAATACAACTAAAATCCATCAAGTTCATAAAATGAAAACTAGAACTATCTAAACGGTCCTACGTGACGATGCTCCGTGGTCTTCAGGCATATGACTAGACTCAGAGGAACGTCTCATATCTCTTGGTGACTCTAAGTCAGCCGGCTGTAATTCAAAAAAATCAAAAATTAGATAACAACCACTAATTCAACAAGTGAACTATCAAAAGTTAAAAACTAAATTTAAAAGCAATTATTTTACCTGATTTCCCTTAACATTCTGCATAAGGAAAGCAATTTGTTCCTTCAAGACTTCATAAGTCGCAGCTTGTTCCTTAAGCGCTAGGACTTCAGCTTCCAATTTTTCAATCTTCTCATAGGGAGATACCAACCTCTCAGATTGAGACCTAAATCCAGTGAGCTGAGATGATGTTATCCCAAGTCCCATTCCTTTGGCATATCCAGGGTGGTCCTTTCCAAAAACTTTCACAAATGCATCATTCTCTGCTGATCCCTCATGAATTTCATTTTGCAATTGTTCCTACATATAATATTGAAGACATACACAATTACTTAAAGATCACCATTAACAATGAAATACAACTAACAATAAAAAGTTACATTTTTGTTATTTTTGCCTATATATATATAGGAAGTTTTGGCATGCAAATTGAAAAAACATGTGAACACTAAGTGTCGAACTTCTAGCAAACAAGCAAATAATAAGCATAGTAACAAAGCCACCATAAACCTATTACTTGCAAGCCAACAAATAATGGGTCTACTTATAGCAAATCAAAATTGAAAATGAAGCGTTCTAGTTACTAAGTGTGTACTACGTTGCTTATCATCATAAAGCCTATTAACCAAATATAAAAATAGAAATGAAATACAAATGACAATAAAAAGTTATAAATAATACATTGTACTTACATTTTTTTCCCTAGCCTCTTCACTGACAAATGATCCATCCTTCCTTTTGTGAGAAATAGGATAAAATTCTGCTTTGCTAAATTCTCGTCCTTCTAGTAATTCCTAAAATTAAGCACCATACAATAAGTGCTAGTACAAATAAATTATACTGTTAAAAAAAATGAATGAACCATACCAACTCATCTTTTGTCCTTGCAATTCCCTTGGAGCCTAATGTATGGTGGATCACTAACTTTTCACGATTTGCTGCATTTTGGTCAGCTATCTCCTGCATTAATTAATAACATAATGAAGAGTAAGTAAATAGTAGTTGAAGTAACAAAGACTGCAACTTATGATGATTACCATTTGTTTAGCGCTCCGCCTATAATTTATATAAACAGCCCAATGGTTGGAGTCAATATCAGGTGGGTGCCTCTGAAGATTTTACGCCAAGGAAAGCTCCCAATCATGATATTTATGAAATAATCTGCATCGTGTGTCCCTCCATTTTTTTGCAAGGCTAGTTAAAATATTTTGTGTTCTCTATCGTTGACAACAAATTTATTCTTCAAGAAAACATAATAAAAGATAGTGTTAGCTAACAAAACACATAATAAATCGAACGTATTCACTTAACTACAAATAATGCGTGTATTTTTTGAGAATAAAGATTGTTTTTCAAAGTATCTGGAACTTTTTTCCCATTCTCAAACATTATGGGAATGTTATTAAAGTTTCTTGCAAGTCCACCCAAAAATCCTACCAATAAACCAGCTGACTCTCCCACTGGTTGTGCATGTTGATTCCACCTAGTTATAACCCTTGTTGTACCACTTGATGCAAACACATCTGTCACCCTTAAATGTGTTTGCACCACCTGACCGCTTGCATCTAACACATAAAGTAAACAAATTAAAACAATTCCTAACCCAACATATAATAAAATTAAAAAAAATTAAAGAGAAATATAAAATAGATTAGATATACTTATAACATCTACTGTCCAATATGTTGGAGCTTTTTTTGGAACAGGCAAGGGACCTTCAACCACATCAGGTGCAGATTCAGAAGTTGGTGCAGTGTGTACCTCATCATGAAATGATGATTCAACATTGGGTAAAGGATCACTTTGTTGTAGATGTCCATCTACAGATCCTTCAGAAGATGCATTTGGTTGAATTGGTGTGGATTGACACCTCCGACGAACACTTCTTGGACCGGCCATACCTGAGAAGTATAATGTATCAAACAGGTATATGACAAGCAAGAGCACCACACATTCACAAATTACCTAAGAATCAAGAATCAAACTGATATAATTAACCAACTAAAATGGAACATAATGAGACATTCAAATTGATATAATAACTATGAGCCATTTTTCAGTAACAAACCTCAAAAAAGTTGCAAAATAAGTTCACTAAACTAGAATCACCACAGGTTCCAAGTTCTACACAACATAACACAAAAAACTAACATGTCTATAAAATCACCAATGGATCATAAAACCATATCTTGATTATCATCATTAAAATTATCATTAATGGTTGGACTTTCAGGATCATCATCTGCAGCCATTCTTGCCAATTGTATATGTGGGGTATCATCAGAGAAAATTTGTTCCAAGTTTTGTGATGGGTATGCATCAATGGATGTCATAATTTCATCATCTTCACCCATGTCGTACAAGTCTCTTGGCTTCAAATGAACTGGTATGCTCCAACCTTTTTCCTTCTCATCCTCCACACAATAAACCATTTGAGCTTCTGAAGCTTTAATGTATGGTTCATCATCTTCATGTTCTCCAGTATGTATCAGTCTTCTAAAGTTAATAGAGATAAAACCCAACTTATCTGTCTTCATACCTCTTGGGTTAGTGGTATTAGCCCATTCACATTTAAACATGGGTACTGTGAAGCCATTATAGAAAATCTCAATGATGTCTATCAATCTTCCATAGTAAGGTACCCCTCCAAACCTCATTTCGGTATCACTATTGCTTGAGTAACTTCTGGTTCCAAACATTCCAAAAACCCCACTGTTTTGAGTTTTTAATAACATATCTCGTGCTAAGGTTCGAAATTTGTATCCATTGACATTATATGCAGTGAACCTTCTAGCTTTGTCATGAGGACCTTGTGCAAGACTAACGAGAACATCTTTATCTGGTCCACTAAGACTGTCGAGATTGTTACAAATCTAGATGCCATAATAATATATATTGTTAGTCACATTCTTGTTCAAAAAATACATAAATGACACTAACACACTAATAATCATTGTTATGAAAACTAACACGATTGGTGAACCAACGAACAAACTCTCCATGAACCTTCTTGTCTACCTCAGAAGCACTCCTTGCACCACCCCTTAGTTGCCTTCGCACGCTAGTTCTATACTACCTATTTAGTTGAATCATATTAGATGTATGGAAAAAAACTTAAGAATAATTAAACCAAGTAGAATAATTACTTATTGAAGATAGTAATCAACTATAGAGCAATTCGTTAACACGTGTCTATGAGCCTGAAACTTTTCCATGGGTGTCAGGGTGACATATGAAGAGCCACCAACCGATTTTCCAACTTTAGGAAATAATTCAGCTACTCGTGAGCCATATTGTATATCATTAATAGGCTCATCGTCTACACGACTAGGTCGGTTCCATCTAGTCTCAACGCTATCTAGATACCTTGAACAAAACGTAAGAATCTCTTGCACAAGGTAGCCTTCCGCAATAGATCCTTCAGGTCGTGCTTTATTACATACTGACACGCTGTCGCATGCGCGTAAAAAAGAACGAGTGGTTTGTAAAAATATGTAGTTAGGGAGCGACAACTCGAGTATCATCTCACAAGGACTCTTGGATTGTTATTAGCAGAAAAATCAGTTTTGGGGGGGTTTAGAATTAAAGATTCAATTTAGAAAAAGTTAAGAAAACAAGTGCAACTAAATGATTATCAATAGGCTAAAATGATTAACCCACTGTTCTCGGTTTCCCACTATCATTGATTCATATAATTCCATGCCCTAAGCGGATTCCATTCTCTTTTCGATTGTAGCAACAATTAACAAGCGAAATTGATACTACGAGATATATGTTCCTAATTCCGAATTAAGCAAACGGATGAAGCCCTCGTGAATTAAGCAAACACGATTGAACACACGTGAATTAAGCAAACGCGATTAAGTATAGGAACAGATAATCATCGAAATAAATCAATACCCATTCCATACAATCCTGAATTAAGCAAACAGAACATATAGAACAATATTGAAAGAGAATAGCGATAAGATTGGGAATTACATAACCTCAAGTGGCAATGGAAACCGATTACAGCAGATCAATCCCTGGGAATTAGTTCCCTATTAAAAACGCAATACAAAACCTAAAAAATTCGCAAAACAGTGAATGGAGAAGTCCCCTTCTAATCTGCCCTAAACAATAATTTATAAGCCCATAATCTGCGCGCGCTCGCGAGGCGAATAACCTCTCGCGACGCGAATATTAATTGTGGCGCCAGTTCAAATTTGGATTCTCGCGAGGCGAACAGTGATTTGCGAGGCGAGACAGAGAGAATCTTCTCATTACGCCCGTGATGAGTATCACGGCCTGGGCGTAATGGCTTCTGGTCTTCAGGCTCGCGAGGCGAGACAGAGAGGATGACTGTTGCTGCTCAGGAGGGCTTCAGGCTCGCGAGGCGAGTAGCCTCTCACGGGGCGAATCTTCCCAGATTTGCTTCTCTTATTAACCTGAAAACATGAAATAACAGTAAATGCTTTATTTGACTCAAAATCTACTAAAATACCCTAAAACTACTTAAGAGACTCAAAATGTTGCTTGAGGACAATTACATCCAAATTTGGGTGAAAAAGAGATTAAACTCGAATAAAACCGTGGTCTTACTAGTTAAAAACTAGTCGAGCCAGAGGCTGATCAAAATACCCCAAACTTAAACTTTGCTTGTCCCCAAGCAAACTAAAACTCAAAAAGACTTAAACTTGGTAAGCTTAAAGGATTCAATCAACTTTCGTACAAATTTCATGCAATCAAAACAATTTTTTTCTTCAATGCTTCCCCCCTTAAAACAATGTAATCCCCACATTCATTTACTTTAAACACTTGAGAATTCTATCAGTCATGCAATCATTAATCTAAGTTGAGGATCCAAGTTACACAAGGGCATTTAATATTTCACTCAATTTATCTAGGCAATCAACTTTTCACTGAAGTTCACATTTTAAGAGCACTTCCCATGAATTTGGTTTTCATCTCAAACAAGGTTCCCACGAAAACATGCATGCAACATCAAAAGGTCTTTTAAAGGTTGTAATGGGGCTGGCTAAAGGTAGGATATTCAAAGGTTAGTAGGCTTAAGTCCCTAAGAACTAAGAGAGCATGAGCATTTTGACACATTGAACTTCCACTCAAATTCCTTTTTCCATTTTTCCTTTTTTTTTGCTTTGGGTGACTACAACCTTTTTCTTCAAATACCCTTTTTTTGACATTTTTGTTCTTTTTTTTTTCTTTTTGCCCTTTGGCTCCAACCTTTATTTTTTTTTCTTTTTCTCAATCCAAAACAGCACATCATATCCTCGTAGCCACCCCAAACTTAGCTTCTTGCAAACCTTGTCTTGCTAAGGATCCGTGCTCTCCTAATCCTAAGATTGGGTTAACATGGTTTTTCAGATTTTTGGCTTATAACATAAGGTCATTAAGAAAAAATAGGCTTATCAAGCTCAATGTGGCTAACTAGGGAACATGCATTAGGGATGGTTCTTTTTAGGACAAGTAGTTAATTCAAAGAAAATTGCCTAAATCATTTGATGCAAGCACATAAACATGCAAACCATGAAGAGACTCAAGCAGATTCGGGAAAGTGCAACTTGAAAGTGATTCACACAATTAAAAACATGTTGGAGGCTCAAATCCTCACCTGGACATTTTCGCAAATTGTTTGACCGAAATTCTATCCCTAGTGTGTGCACCCCTTCACCCCAAACTTATCATAAATCATGCAATCACAACAAAATATCTCAAAGTTCAATTTTCGATTTTTCACATGGGGATCAAGTTTTCAAATTTCAAGACCTAGGGGGAAAATCATCAATAGTCAACATAAATCATGCAATCCATCTATGCAAATTCAATCAAAATCCAGCAAGCTCACCGACACAAGACTCACACACATACTCTTGATCTTCGCAAATTATTCAAGAGCTAAAAGAAAACAAAACAGAAACAAAGCAAGGATAATTAAAAAGAAAAAGGTTTAGAAAAACTCATGTAGGCGGTTCCATCGGGATCCCACTGTCTGTGATACAACGGCCACGGAATGCTCAAATTGCAATATGATCCTCCCGGATCCCATGGCATGCAGCATGAATATGAAAGTGGGCACTTGACAATCACGGTGACCTCGCTCAGTGCGGCGGACTTCTCACTCCCTCTTGGGTCAAAGTTGACCTCCCGGTCAACAAAGTCGTCCCAATAAAAGCAGGGTTCAACCTCTTGGTCTGGCCATAGTGCCTTCATAGTTAAAGACTCAAATTCCAATTTCTCAGGTAGAGGCTTGAACTCCATCGCTGGTTGTTCCACAGTGGGAGGTGATAAGCAAGTGGGGAGGGTTACTGGTGCTGCTTCGACTTCTGCACAATCTTCATTCACTGTATTATCCAATCCATCACCTGCTATACATGCAGTAGTCTTAGCACACACCACACAAAGGTTAGTGTTAGTACAATCAGCACATATAGTACAATAGGCAGAATCAGAAAAGGCTTGAATGTCTGGAGATTCAACACACAGTTCATCAACAATAGTGTTCTTGACATTATTATCAAAATCATGTTCAAAAGAGTCAAGAACAACTCTTTGTGAATCTGCGTGTTCTTCAAGGAGATGTTGAGTTTGCAGTGTAGCCGAGGTGGAGGCAATGTGACCAATCTGAGTGGCCAACTTCTGAAAACCAGCTTCTATCCTCTGTTGGCTTTGATCAAATTGAGCGGCCAAATTCTGAAAACCAGCTTCTATCCTCCGTTGAGATTCAAGATTGTGTTCTGCCATTTGTTGTATCAAAGAAGCTAACTCATCCAGGCTGCCTTGATCTCCACCATGTTGGCCAGAATAATCATTCACTCCAAACATGCTAAAATCACTGCTAAACTCAAAACCACCAGTGAAGCCATGATAATATATGCATGATGGCTCATAATACACATTAGGCATATAATTTTGCATATAATTATCCATACTAAGGTTCACAACCAGACCTAGTAGCCAAAACTAATTCAGCAATGAATTTTTTTTTCTTTTAATAACAACAAGAGTCCCCGGCAACGGCGCCAATTTTTGACACGCTGTCGCACGCGCGTCAAAAATAACGAGTGGTTTGTAAAAATATGTAGTTAGGGAGCGACAACTCGAGTATCGTCTCACAAGGACTCTTGGATTGTTATTAGCAGAAAAATCAGTTTTAGGGGGGTTTAGAATTAAAGATTCAATTTAGAAAAAGTTAAGAAAACAAGTGCAACTAAATGATTATCAATAGGATAAAAACGATTAACCTACTGTTCTCGGTTTCCCACTATCATTGATTCATATAATTCCATGCCCTAAGCGGATTCTATTCTCTTTTCGATTGTAGCAACAATTAACAAGCGAAATTGATACTACGAGATATATGTTCCTAATTCCGAATTAAGCAAACAGATGAAGCCCTCGTGAATTAAGCAAACACGATTGAACACACGTGAATTAAGCAAACACGATTAAGTATAGGAACAGACAATCATCGAAATAAATCAATACCCATTCCATACAATCCTGAATTAAGCAAACAGAACATATAGAACAATATTGAATGAGAATAGCGATAAGAATTGGAATTACATAACCTCAAGTGGCAATGGAAACCGATTACAGCAGATCAATCCCTGGGAATTAGTTCCCCATTGAAAACGTAATACAAAACCTAGAAAAATCGCAAAACAGTGAATGGAGAAGTCCCCTTCTAATCTTCCCTAAACAACAATTTATAAGCCCAGAATCTGCGTGCGCTTGCGAGGCGAATAACCTCCCGCGACGCGAATATTAATTGTGGCACCAGTTCAAATTTGGATTCTCGCGAGACGAACAGTGATTCGCGAGGAGAGACAGAGAGAATCTTCTCATTACGCCCGTGATGAGTATCACGGCCTGGGCGTAATGGCTTCTGGTCTTCAGGCTCGCGAGGCGAGACATGGTTCGCGAGGCGAGACAGAGAGGATGACTGTTGCTGCTCAGGAGGGCTTCAGGCTCGCGAGGCGAGTAGTCTCTAGCGGGGCGAATCTTCCCAGATTTGCTTCTCTTATTAACCTGAAAACATGAAGTAGCAGTAAATGCTTTATTTGACTCAAAATCTACTAAAATACCCTAAAACTACTTAAGAGACTCAAAATGTTGCTTGAGGACAATTACATCCAAATTTGGGTGAAAACGAGATTAAACTCGAATAAAACCGTGGTCTTACTAGTTAAAAACTAGTCGAGCCAGAGGCTGATCACGTACATAGGATTTTAGCTGTCCCAAGTACCTATTGTTAAACCACAACAAGTATTATTTAGAACAGCCTGTACATTACCAAATTGGAAAAATAAAATGACTAATATCGCACATCTTTTACCTTTCTATAGGATACATCCATCGATAATGAACGAGACCTCCGAGTTTAGCTTCTTCAACAAGATGAACAACCAAGTGAACCATAACAGTAAATAATGAAGGAGGAAATAACATTTCCATGTGACATAAAGTGAGGATGATTGCATTTTGCAATCTGTCTAGATCTTCAACTTTCAATACTTTGCCACATAGTTGTCTAAAGAATGAGCACAACTCAATTAATATTGCCGAAACCTCATCAGGCAATGTTGCCCGCATGGCTAATGGTAGCAATTTCTCTATCAATATATGACAATCACGACTCTTCAACATTCCATTCAACTTAAGATTGTCCAAATCAATGCACCTAGAAATGTTGCTTGAATAACCATCCGGCACAGTGATATTCTTTAAATTAGTTAAAAATGCCTTCCTACCTTTATTAGTCAATGTAAAGACAGCTGGAGAATATTTTCCATTTTCATTGGGCCAAAGGTCAGGCCTTAAGCCCATAGCTTGAAGATCTCTTCGAGCATTAACATGATCTTTGCTCTTTGCGCTGTCATTTAGCAAAGTAAATATGACATTATCGCACACGTTCTTCTCAATATGCATCATGTGAAGACTATGACGTAAACAATTATCCTTCCAATATAGAAGTTCAAAGAATATGCTTTTCTTTTTCCATTGTTGAGTGGTACCCTGTGTAAGTTGATGGCCACGTGTTCTTTTTCCTAAAACATCTTTCTCTAATTTTCTACGAAATATGACATTGATGTTTTGAACCTGTTCAAGAATTTCAGAACCAGATAATGTTTTTGGTGGACTACGCATTTCTTGTTCACCATTAAAGCGGACCCTACTCAGTCTAAATCTGTGTCTCTGGTCAAGAAAACGACGATGACCCATAAAACACCATTTTTTGCTATGAGGAAGACGACATGGAATGGAGTCGAAGTTACAAGATGGTCAAGCAAGTCCGGTGTACATGTTCCACCCAGAAAGTATTCCTAGCTCAGGAAAATCACTAATTGTCCACATTAAAGCTGCATGTAATTGGAACATCTCTCGCTTGAAAGAATCATAGGCATCCACACCCGTTGTCCATAACTCATTCAACTCTTTGATCAAAGGTTGTAAGTAGACATCTATATCATTCTCTGGCATTTTTTTACCAGGAATTATCATTGAAATTATAAAAGATGTCGACTTTATGCACACCCATGGAGGGGTATTGTATGGAATGAGAATAACTGGCCAAATACTATAGTTTGATCTCATGACACCAAAAGGATTAAAACCATCAGTGGCTAACGCGAGGCGCACATTTCGCGAATCTGATGCAAACCAAGCATACAACGAGTCAAACTGCTTCCAAGCTTCAGAATCTCTAGGATGCCTCAACATTCCATCATTGTTATTATCGTCAGCATGCCATCTCATATCCTCAGCTGTCTTTGATGAAAAAAAAATCTCTGTAATCGAGGCTTCAGTGGAAAATAACGAAGAACTTTTGCAGCCACTTTCTTCATACCAGTGCCATCACCGGACACCCTAGTCTTACTAGCTTTTGCCCTTGATTTCCATTTGGAAGTGTTACCAATTTTACATGTCTCCCTCTCTTCATCTTCCGGATTACCCCAATAGAGCATACAATTATTCGGACATACAGGTATCTTTTTATAGTTCAAACCAAGGTTGATGATCGCTTTCTTGGCCTCGTAGAATGAACTTGGAATATTTGCATGTTCAAATGCATCTTTCAATAGTTCTAAAATCATTGTCATGGCCTTGTCGCTCATTCCACACTGGCATTTGATATGATACAACTTTACCAAAAAAGACAATCTTGAATACTTCGTACACCCTTCGTACAGGGGTTGTTCTACATCTCTAGCTAATTCATAGAATTCTTCATCTCCATGTTGTTCTTGAGATGCATTTGGCATCACATCTGCATCCCGGTCAATCTCCGCATTTGATGCAAAGGGTACTTCATTTGCAAGGTGCCTATCAACTCCAAATACATCACCGATCATGTTTCGAATAGGATCCTCAACAATACTGGGGTCTTGAACTACATTTGGAATATTACTAGGTGAGATATTACTAGTTTCTATTGTTCTGGACTCCCCGTGATAGGACCAAAAAATGTATCCTGTTGGAAATGGTGTACAGATTAAGTGATCATACACCACATGCCTACTTTGCCATTTTTTGAAACCACATCGTTTACAAGGGCATATTGTTTTGCCATTTACTGATTGATGTACAAAGGCAAAATCAATAAATCCCCTAACCCCTTGCTCATATTCAACTGAGTTTTGTGGCTTCATTATCCATGACTTATCCATTGCTTCAAAATATTAAATCTGGATTTAAAAATAACACGCCACTTCATAAATTGATAAAGGCTGTATATAAAATGAGAAAAAGTTATAATAGAAATATTCAAATAAATGATACATAATGTCTAATAGAATATACAACATAACCATAAGATGTGCAGTAGATGGATACCGTGGATAGATATCAAGTTAATAATAATATTTTAATTTGTTCACATTTTACATGCCATTATTAATTAGGGAAGTGCAAATGGCCTATGCATTCAAATAATAGAAATGCTAAACCATGATTTCTGAATTAGAAGCCAGTTTTTTGTTTGGATTGTCAAGGATTATTTTTAAACATTTATTATGCAATACACCATAGCCAAATTCTACAAGTAGGATACATATCATGATTTACATTTGATCAAGCGTGCGAAACACTACCTTTGATACACCTTGACCACCTCACACGTTGTGTGGCCTTGCTGGAAAATAAATTGAAACCGGAAAGGGCATTGCAGAAGTTTAGACAAGCACTTGTGTAGATTATTCATGAACTATATTGTGGCAACTAGTGATAGTCGGATTGAAGGTATGCATGATTAGCAACCAACCCACTGTAGTAAAGCTTGCATGTACTTGTTATGCACTCGACAGATCAAATGTTTTTGGACATTGTCATTGGTAAAATTACTTATAGTATATCATCCTTGAGTAAAATCGATTGGTCTTTGTACTAAAGACATGCACAAATTCAATACACAACCTTCTACAGTTTCCCTCATTTACATAATAATGCACATTGCCTAACCTGTTCCAGGGGATCAATGAACATAGTCAAATATATAAACTACCAACATAGAAACGCTTCAGCATTTGCAGCTTCATTTCTCCAACATGTTTTAATGTGCTATACTGCCATGATATTTTAAATTTTACTCTCCAATCATCAAGGCAGAGCTTTAATGAATAAACACACAAGTAAAGGATGTGGCACTAAAGTGAAGTAGAAAAGGTGAAGGAAGGAGAAACAAACACAATAAACCTTCAGCGCACCAAGGCAGTCAGACATGTATGAAGCGGAAGGCTGGAGAAAGAAGTGATACATAGTGCACCATGAGGCTACGTTTGGTTAGGGGTAACACGGGGAAATTTTAAGCTGAGTAAGTTTTTAAGAAAGGAGGCATGTTGAAGGTATTACCAAACGTACCCTAGTACTGAAATTTTAATACAAAAACTTGAACGAAACTGAACTCTTCTCATATAACATAAATCCAGAAAAGGGTTTCTGTATAATGCCCCTTCAAAATTAAAATTCAGCGTGCATCCCTTCTCAAGATAATTCCAACTGGTCAAGAACTAAGATAATTCTTTTTGTTAGATATATATAATGCATTAAGTATGGAGCATACCAAAAACAAAAATGACTAACCTGAAAAATAGATGTTTAATGCGATCAGTTATGTTATTTATCTTGAATCACATAAAAATAACATAAGAGAAAACAAAAATGAATAAATCCTTCTATTAAGTATGAAAAACCAACGAAAACTGCAACTACTCCAAAATTTATAGCAAGAGAGCACTAAAATATCCACTATTCATCTCCATTTGAATTAATTAGCAACCAATTACCCTGTTACCTGTTCCTGTCCTTTCAATCCCAGTCTTCATCACTCAATTGATCATCATCCTCTTCTTTTGGAGGCCTAACAACCAACACCACTATTCCTAAAATCTCCTTCACACCAGTTTCTTTCAATGCCAAACCCCTTTCCACCTTTAAACCCTCACCATCAACTTTCACCAGATAAAACCCGTCATCAGCACTCAACGCAAGACCACCCACCGCTCCCACCCCTTATCCGCCACCACCACACCAAACTCTCCCTCAGTCCTGCACTCAAGGGGCGCCTCTAAAACCTCCCTACCGAGTCAAGCCATACCAATCTTCAATCCCTAACAGGGAAACACAGAGTAATCCCTTGTATGACTTTGATGTGAAGCCAGGGATGGGTCGCATGCAAGGGTACCAAATTATCACAAATAACAAAATGAAAATCCTCAATTGCTATTATTTCAAAATTGTCAAAGAATCAGATTTGTTATGATAGAGAAGAGAATATAGGGTTTTCAAATTGGGAAGCAATCAAGAGTGAATGAAATTTGGAAGAAATCAACATTCAAGAGTAAATAGAAAGACAAAATAAAAGGCGAAAAGAGAGAGAAGAAGAATGGAATCTTACAACAATAAGCTTTCTCTGTGTTGAGGAATGAAAGCTTACAACAATCAGCTTTCTCAGTGAAGACATGCAGCGACGGTGAGCGGCTATTGGGCGGAGGACGACGGTAAAGTGATGAGGAATCGTTGGGTGACGGTAGAGTGACGAAGGTGAATGGTGGGAATAGAGTGAGAGCAAAGTGAGAGAGGGAGGTTGGAAAAAAATGCAGTGAGGACGAAACACGCGGTACCTATTTGTTTTTCTAAAACCGCCGTTAAAAAAATAAAGAACCGCCGTAGTGTTTTATTGTTTGGGGCAGTTAGTAGAAACCGCAGCTCTAACTGCCGCAGATTAGTACCGGCGGCGATTGGACAAAAACCGCCGCAAAGGGTCTGTTTCAAATTCTCAATTTTCATGTAGTGTGATTTCCCATTCCAAATGGTGATATCTCTCATCCTATTCTCGAAATAGAATGTATACCGTCATCCCTTCCCGGGAGGTGATGACCAACTCATGCATAATGCAATATGTCATCCCATATGACCTCTAAATGGGTTCTCATACTCCATGTATCACTAACAATGATATAATGTCATGTCGAGGAACACTGTAACTTCATATAACATAATAGAGCATGTCACAGCAACATTGTAATATCATATAACATATAGAGCATGTCACGACAACACTATAACATCATATAATGTAAAAGAGCATGTCACAACAACACGATAACATCATATAACATAACATAGCATGTCACGACAACACTATCACATCATATAACATAACAAAGTACGTCACAACAACACTATAACATCATATAACATATAAAGACACATCAATCAACCATAAACTCGTACCAATTTCATATATAATCACATAATTCATAGTATTAATCACTTAATTTAATATTAATTTTGTTTTTATACAAAACCCCCAATTTAGAAAATAGGATTTGATCAACTATTGGTTCTTGTATTCAAAACTCTCCAAAAATCATAATTTAAATTAAAAAATCAGTTCCCCAAATTGTTTGCACCATGGAAGTTTGAGAAAAGGTTATTTTTACTCACCTCTTGAAGACCTCCAAATATCTCTAAGTGTTTCATACGGCGAATCCTAACGTTTGCCAATAGTTATCCTCATCTTCCTCTTCCTAGACTCCCTCTTCCACAACTCTCTCTTCTTAATCCTTGAATTTCTTCTCTTCTTAGCCGTTTATGAGTTTCTAGGTGTAATTAGGATTCAAAAACGCACCCTAAGAGTGTTAAGATTCTATTTATAGAGCTCCCAATAGCCCAAAACGTGTAAAAATGCGTAAGTCCGCTTACTCTGCATATGGTGCTGTATTTCGCACATATCTTGCGATATAGACATCCAAAAATTATAAAGTTTATATCCTTGGAAAGATAAAATAATTGTTTACAACTTTAATGAATACCACAAAATCTGAAACGGACGTTTAGATGGTCAAAACTGGGATAGAAGTTAAAAAAAAGGTTGTGGCGCTGGAACATGAATAGTGTGTACGAATTTGGTCATAACTTGAACTACAAGAATCCATTTTGGACAAATTTGGTGTCTATGGAAAGCTAAGAGAAAGAGATACATTACTTATGAAGACCTCGAATTCAAAAAAGTTCTCTTTGGTTATTAAATATCCATCGGAAGTTAGGTATCTAGTCATAGGAAGTCTATTATGCGAAATTGGGTCTAAAACACTAAAACTATCTATTTAACCTTTTTTGAGTCACTTGCGAGATTTTAATTACTTCAAAATTGAAATATAATAATTCTAATAATTTAATTCCTATCAAATTAACTAGTAGTCAATTTTTGGGATGTAACATTGTCCACCAAAACCTAGCCATGATCAATCAACAAGAAACAAGTTAAAAAATGATGAAAATCACCTAAACCCATTTGAGCATAGGTTAGGCCAAGTTGGAAAGAAATAGCTAGGGATCTCTAAATTTTTCAAGCTCTTGGATGATGAATATAGAATTCCTATGAAGATCATAGAAATTGATCTCACATTAAAATGATTTTTCTATGATTTTCTAGAATTATTTGAAAAAATAGATATAGGAATTTGAACTTGAAGAAAACTTGAGATTGGAAGAAATTTTGTGAAGAGAGATGAAGGTATGATCATGGATCATAAGTCTATACCTTTAGAATTTGAAGAAATGAACAAGATCTTAGACCTCCTTTGAAAATCAAGAGAAAGAACTTAGAGTTTTTGTGAGTAGAAAAGTATAAGAACATGAACACTTGTGAAGGAGCAAAAATGAAATGGATGTGGCCTTTTATAGGAGGAGAGACTGCACGAAATTGGCCCAAAATGAGGAGAAGAAATGGATTGTTTAATGGTAACCATGATGAGTATTAACCAAAGCTTGGTTAGATTAGTCTATGAAAATACTATACTTTAATATGGCTAGTTTCATGAATCATCAAGCTATGTAATTTTGTGTGGTGAAGGTGTTCCTAGGGTGATGTGGCTGTTTTCTACACCACATGAAGGAGGAGAATCAAATTTGAAATTGTCTTGTGAACCATGATTGAATCAACCAAACATAGGTCAGGTTAACTTAGGGGTAAATTGGTCATTTCATTTGAAGTCATCATGATAAATGAGTGGTTATGGTGAGTAGGAGGTGTGGCTAAATTGTGACCACATGTGGGGAAGAAGAAGCAAACTTGATAATGTCTTGCCTTAATCATGGTTGTCATTTAAGTAGGATGGTTAGGTTGAGGGTATTTTAGTCTTTTCACATTTACTTGTCATAAATGCACATTAATGGCTATGGTGAGTCATTATGGTGACTCATTCCTCTTGAGTCATCATGGATGACTGATGTCGCGTAAGTCAACGCGCTCGTGCGATTCCGGCAAGTGTACCGGACTGTCGTCAAGTAATAAAAGATATCGAACCCACAGAGACCGTGTTCTCGAATCGCAATCGGTTTTCGAATTGAGTGAATCTGGACTTTGTAAAGGGTTTTGAAAAATGTTTGAATTTGAAATTGAAATGATAAACGAGCAGAAAACAAATGTTTTTGGGGTTTTCGATTTAAACGGATTCCTAGGGATTTGGGTTACCTTTGAGGCTGTTTATGTTGCTAACAGATTTACCTTTGTTGATTACCGAAATTGCCTTGAAGGCGAGTTTATCCTCTGATAGCTTAAGCTCCCTCTCGGGTTACAAAAGCCGTGCCCAATTGACCCGACCCTACTACTCGTGGTAGTCGATCCCAGATTGGACCGCTTTGCGTTTCGTGACAACTCGTTGCTCCTCGAGGGACGGCTTCTAACTCTCGTGATTTCAGTCCCAAGTCTGACTTCTATAGGTCCGACACCCAAGTTCACCGCTAGGTTCCTCCTTGGAATGTCTCAGTCATGCAAATAACCTAAGTTCACCGCTAGGTTCCTCCTTAGATCATCCGCATCTCACAAACCGGTGGCTGCTTAGGGCTTTACGAGTGAAACACCCTAGAAATCCTAAGTTCACCGCTAGGTTCCTCCTTAGAACGTCTACGTCACGCAAATAAACGGTTGCCGAAATTTATGAGTGATTAACACACTAGAAATCAGATCTAAAACAATAACGAAATCAACAATGATTTTACTTCAAATCAACATCATTTACAAACCTCGGGCATAGCCCTAGTCCCTAGAAACTATGCTACTACTCACGCCTTGCCATGGAGATGACAAGCTGGGTTGACAACATAGTGAAAATCAGAAAAGAGAAGAGAAGAGAAGAGGAGAAGAGATCTATGCCTAGAGTAGTAGTTGTTATGGATCATCCAATGTGTGATGTATCTGATGCCTTGGTCCATATTTATAGAAATGGGGAAGTTAGAGTCCCAAACCAACTCAAAATCTGATCTATTTCGGTTTCTTCAGGTCCAAGTAATGCGCGTCACGGCCGTGATGGCCATCACGGCCTGGCCGTGACGGTCTCTGCCTTTGCCAATTCTGGAAAATTCAATTTCTCGCGACGCGAGATATGTCTCGTGACGCGAACCCTCAGCTTCATGGCCCGTGATGAATTTCACGGCTGGGCCGTGATGTGCTCTGACTTGTGATGGTTTTGGGTCACGGCCGTGATGGCTATCACGGCCAGGCCGTGACAGACTCTGACTTCAGCCTTTCTTCTTTTTCAGTTTTGCTCGATCATGGCCGTGATGGGCATCACGGCTAGGCCGTGATGGGCTCTGTTTGGCTCATTTTCTTCAGTTTTAAAGCTCCATCTTCATCCAAACTTCATCATGGTTGATCTTGAGCAATTTACCCTTGATATCTGCAAAACAACACACGAAAACCGCCTTACCCGTTCCAAAGGAAAATTAACCTAAAATCTAATAAAAATATGCCTAAACTACATGAAAATGCATGCAAAATGATGGACAAAGATGAGGTGGAATCACACTCATCAAATCACCCCAAGCTTAAAACTTTGCTTGTCCTCAAGCAATTACTCAGGCCATAAGATATATCAATCAAAACATGGATAGTGAACCAAGAACCCTAGAAGCTAATCCAAGTAATAGGCATTTTTAATAAGAACTCAAGAGATAATCAAGTTTAAGTCCAATTAGAAGCTTAGGTTCTTCAAGTTCATGTCCTCACTGATTTGGGCACTCATCTCACCTCACTCAAGTGTTTTAGGGTTTATTGCAATTCACTCCATTTCCTCAAGGAAAGTATTTTACCATAGGCTTGACTATTAACCAAATCTCCACTTTATTAATGAAAACACTTAAGAATCAAGAGGTCTTTTCCTTTGGTTGTAATGTGGCCATGGGATTTATTGTTAGGTGGGAAAATCAAAGAAAGGGAATTTTCAAGAAGGCTAGATAGATTATCAAACATTACAAAGTATGACACCTTCTAAAATACCTTTTTGGGGGCTTTGATTTACTTTTTCCACCTTTCTTCCTTCTATTATATATATATATATATTTTTTTTCTTTTCATTTCTCACTTTCTTTGTCATCCCCTTCTCCATTTTTTTCTGTTCATTTCATTTTTATTTGTTTGGAGAAGGGGAGATTTATAGCTCAAGAGAAATTACTTTCTAGCTTTTTCTTCCCATACTTTTTCCAACTACCAATTACCCTTTTTGTAATACTTTAAAAGGTGCCATACCAAGCATTATTCATCAAATTAATTCATGGTACCAAGAAAAGTATTTTTTTTCTTTAGGCTCAAAATTGGGCAACTAAGGGGTAGCATTTATCATTCAAAGCTCGGGAGGCCAGAAAAATACCTAGTGCCTCAATCATTTCCAAAAAATGTTTTCAGAAATTTTTAAGTTTTGAAATGGTTTCAAGTCAAGTTCTAGAAAATACAGTCCATGAGGAATTAAATCACTCTATCACAAGAAATGGGGTAGATTTAGTGGATACCCCCTTTTGGCTCAAAATCTTACATTTAGTAGTTCAAAAATCAGTGAGGTACACAAGTCTAAGGAACCACATGCTAATTATCAACTATCAAATGACTATCTCAAGAATTTTTATTTTTAGCCATATCACAAGAATAATGAAAAATTGGGTTCAAAATTCACTATCTCATTTCATTTGGCTCCAAGTTCTTACAATCGGATGCATGTTCTAAGTGAGGAGCAATCTAGAGAATGTGATCATACCAATCCATGCCTATGAGAATGCAATATGAATGCAACAATGCAAATGCAAAAATAAACACCCCTACCCCAAGCTTGATTACTTACATTGTCTCCAATGTAAATAATCAAGTCGGAGAGAGGAGAAAAATGGAACAACTTACCGAGTCGGTAGCGGGTGTTGGCTCACATTCTAGTCAAAACTTGGGTAGAAATTTCCTCACGGCCGTGAGGCTCATCACGGCTAGGCCGTGATCAATTCTGTCCTCAGGAGTTGCCCTGTCACGGCCGTGGTCTACATCACGGCTAGGCAGTGATGCTCTCTGGCCTTGGCATCCTACTCATCACGCCCGTGATGGTTGTCACGGCTAGGCCGTGATCCTTTCTGTGCTCTTGCTTAATTCATCACGGCAGTGACCACTGTCACGGCCAGGGCGTGATGGCCTCTGACTTTATCTTTTTATGCTCTTCTTCTCTTTCTCAACCTGAAAACACTAGACAAACCTATTAATGATATTTTTGCCTCTTGATCTTCTCAAATTATTCAAGAGGTTAAATCAAAAACAAAAGGAAAAAGGGAAAGAAAACTTGGGTTGCCTCCCAAGAAGCGCTTGTTTACGGTCCTAAGCTTGACCAAACTTCCTTCAATCAACCGGGGTCGGCTGGGCGTAGAAGTGCAGGCACACTTCTCTTCCAAGGAACTCCTTCAAATAGTCGTTTCTGCTCATACGGCCAGTAACGCTTCCGCTTTGCTCTTTTCTTTCGGAGCTTCCTAGCCTTCCTTCCTCCCGGCGGAAGTATTGTTTCTGCATGGACAGCAATCCCGACTTCACCACTGGTTGCATCTTCAACCATGCGTATCTTTGGGGTTGCTTCCATGCTAAGTTCTTTCTCTACCGCTGGAGACGTTACATCAATTCTGCACACATGGCTCTCAAAAGGAGGGTTGTTACAAGAGTTAGTCAACTGAAAATTTACCCTACCTTCCTCTACATTTAGAGAGAGTTTGCCATTCCTTACGTCTATTAATGCTCCAGCGGTTGCCAAGAATGGCCTTCCTAAAATGATGGGGAATTTAGAATTCCCTTTCATGTCCAATACCAGGAAGTCGGTAGGGATGAGAATTTTCCCTACCTTTACGAGAACATTCTCTAGTATGCCTAGAGGAGTCCTAGTTGAGCCATCCGCAAATTGTAAGGGGAATTTGAATGGTCTCAACTCTTTGCTTCCCAACCTTTCCATGATAGTGAGGGACATCAAGCTCGTGCTAGCCCCTAAGTCACATAAGGTCTGGGTCTATTTCCACTTGTTCGATCGAGCAAGCGATGGAGAAACTACACGGGTCTTTCAGTTTAGTAGGCATTTTAGTCTCTACATCTACTTGCTTTTTCCTAACCAACCTTTGTGGGAAAGGTATCGGGGGGTTGGTACGTGGTGGTGGAGGGACATATTTCGGTTACGGCTCTTCTTTTTCGCTCGTGTCCTCCTCCCGGTTCCACGTCCATTTCAGCTACCCCCACCCCAAGCTTATCATCCCTCAAGTGTATGACATTGCAATGCTCATTGGGATTTGCTTGGGTTGCCCCAGGAATGCACCCTTAGGTCTCGAGTACGTCTTTGGCTTGTTGGGCAATCGGGTTTCTAGCATCTTGTTATGAGTTGCTAAGTTGTCTACCTTAGATGCTAGATCCTTTATTGCCTCACTCACTGCTGCCCTTCCTTGTTGTCTAAACTCCTCATTCTGTTTTGTCTGAGTTTCGACAAAACTTTCAAATAAAGTCTCGAGTTTAGATCTTTGTACCTGAGGGTACCCCGGTGCGGTTCTCTTATTACCTTGACCCTCTTGGAACTCATGGTTGAGCGTGTTGCTGTAGTTGCCGTAGGAGAGGTAAGGGTTGTTTCTTCTTTGATTGTAGGGATTTGGGGGAGCATAGTTGGGCAGCTTCGGGTTCGTATCGTAGTAGTTGTTACAAGAGTTCACTTGCTCACCCGAAGCACCGGATCCATGTGGGCATCCCATCATGTCATGTCCCTGCATTCCACAAATCTCACAAACAAGGTTAGTAGCACCTAATGCACTCACATTAGCTCTTTCCATCCGATCAAAACGTTTATTAAGTGAGTCTATCTTTGACATAATAAGATCTGTGCTATTTACCTCAAACTTACCCCCCGAAATCTTGTTCGGGTTATTACCTCTTTAGGAACCCCATTGGTGGTAGTTGGTGGCGACATTCTCGATGATGTTGAATGCCTCAGTCAGAGGCCTATTCATAAACGCTCCACCGGCTGCAGAATCTAGTGACACCTTCGAAGAGTAGTCCAATCCGTTATAGAAGGTGTGCACTATTAACCACCTCTCGAGTCCGTGATGTGGGCACGACTCCAGCAGTCCCTTGTAACGATCCCAAGCTTCCGATAATGATTCTCCGTCTTTTTGGAAGAAGCCGGTGATCTGGGTTCTTATGTAGGCCGTCTTGGATGGAGGGAAGAATTTCTCCAAGAACGCCTGCTCCAGTTGGTCCCAAGTAGTCAAAGTGTTAGCGGGAATTTGCTTAAGCCAGGCCTTCGCCTTTCCAGTGAGAGATGAGGGGAACAATCTCAAACGCACAACATCAACTGAGGCTCCATTAATCCTGATTGCGTCGGTGAACTCCACGAATGTTTCTATATGGTCAGTCGGGTCCTCCGAAGGCAATCCTCCGAATTGATGTTGCCTAATCATGTTGATTAGCATGGGCGGTATAGTGTAGTTTTCCGCCTCAATCTCTGGCCTTGCAATCCCAGTTCGCAAGCCTCTCGCATTTGGGGCTGCGTAGTCCTTCAAAGGTTTTGTATCCGGTTGATTCGCCATGAGTGGGACGGGACTCAACCTTTCTTCCTCTCTTAGTAGTCTTCTACGTCTGTGGAAGGTCCTCTCGATCTCCGGATCAATCTCACCAAGGCTCCCAAGACTTAGAGATCTTTGCATATAACACACAGAGAGATGGATACAATAGAAGGAGAAGAAATTTTTGATTTTTTTTTTTAATATTTCAGAAATAAAAATCAAAAAAAGAAAAGGTCCAGAAAAATCAATTTAAAAACTAAATTGAAATTCGAAAAGGCACAGTCCCCGGCAACGGCGCCAAAAACTTGATGTCGCGTAAGTCAACGCGCTCGTGCGATTCCGGCAAGTGTACCGGACTGCCGTCAAGTAATAAAAGATATCGAACCCACAGAGACTGTGTTCTCGAATCGCAATCGGTTTTCGAATTGAGTGAATCTGGACTTTGTAAAGGGTTTTGAAAAATGTTTGAATTTGAAATTGAAATGATAAACGAGCAGAAAACAAATGTTTTTGGGGTTTTCGATTTAAACGGATTCCTAGGGATTTGGGTTACCTTTGAGGCTGTTTATGTTGCTAACAGATTTACCTTTGTTGATTACCGAAATTGCCTTGAAGGCGAGTTTATCCTCTGATAGCTTAAGCTCCCTCTCGGGTTACAAAAGCCGTGCCCAATTGACCCGACCCCTACTCTCGTGGTAGTCGATCCCAGATTGGACCCTTTGCGTTCCGTGACAACTCGTTGCTCCTCGAGGGACGGCTTCTAACTCTCGTGATTTCAGTCCCAAGTCTGACTTCTATAGGTCCGACACCCAAGTTCACCGCTAGGTTCCTCCTTGGAATGTCTCGGTCATGCAAATAACCTAAGTTCACCGCTAGGTTCCTCCTTAGATCATCCGCATCTCACAAACCAGTGGCTGCCGGGCTTTACGAGTGAAACACCCTAGAAATCCTAAGTTCACCGCTAGGTTCCTCCTTAGAACGTCTACGTCACGCAAATAAACGGTTGCCGAAATTTATGAGTGATTAACACACTAGAAATCAGATCTAAAACAATAACGAAATCAACAATGATTTTACTTCAAATCAACATCATTTACAAACCTCGGGCAGAGCCCTAGTCCCTAGAAACTATGCTACTACTCACGCCTTGCCATGGAGATGACAAGCTGGGTTGACAACATAGTGAAAATCAGAAAAGAGAAGAGAAGAGAAGAGGAGAAGAGATCTATGCCTAGAGTAGTAGTTGTTATGGATCATCCAATGTGTGATGTATCTGATGCCTTGGTCCATATTTATAGAAATGGGGAAGTTAGAGTCCCAAACCAACTCAAAATCTGATCTATTTCGGTTTCTTCAGTCCAAGTAATGCGGCGTCACGGCCGTGATGGCCATCACGGCCTGGCCGTGACGGTCTCTGCCTTTGCCAATTCCGGAAAATTCAATTTCTCGCGACGCGAGATATGTCTCGCGACGCGAACCCTCGACTTCATGGCCCGTGATGAATTTCACGGCTACGGGCCGTGATGTGCTCCGACTTGTGGTGGTTTTGGGTCACACGGTAGTGATGGCTATCACGGCCAGGCCGTGACGGACTCGACTTCACCCCTTTCTTCTTTTTCAGTTTTGCTCGATCATGGCCGTGATGGGCATCACGGCTAGGCCGTGATGGGCTCTGTTTGGCTCATTTTCTTCAGTTTTAAAGCTCCATCTTCATCCAAACTTCATCATGGTTGATCTTGAGCAATTTACCCTTGATATCTGCAAAACAACACACGAAAACCGCCTTACCCGTTCCAAAGGAAAATTAACCTAAAATCTAATAAAAATATGCCTAAACTACATGAAAATGCATGCAAAATGATGGACAAAGATGAGGTGGAATCACACTCATCAATGACTCATCGTTCTGTCCACCCGGTATATCTCTGCACATTCGTGTCTGGTTCTGTTGTTTACTAGATTAGGGTTTTTGAGAGAAAGATGATGAAATGAAATCAAAATGAAATGAGTTTGGTTTTGTGGAGGGGCTGCACGAAATTAAGTAGTTTTAGAGGGTATTTTGGTCAAAATTCACTTAGGAACATTCTTTGAATTTCACTTAAAGTCCAAGGGCTTTTTGGTCTTTTCACTAGAATAAATATCACGATATATTGGTGTCATCATTATGCTTCCTAAATGCTAGGTGAGTCACCCCTACGACTGATAAGCCTCTGGCTTATCTAGTTTTATAACTAGTAAGACCATGGTTTTTGTGCTAATTATTCGAGTTTAATCTCGTTTTCGCCCAAATTTGGATTTAATTGTCCTCAAGCAACATTTTAAGTCTCTTAGAGTAGTTTTTAGGATATTTTAGTTAATTTTGAGTCAAATAAAGCATTTAATGCTATTTTATATTTTCAGGTTAAAAGTGAAGCTAAAGAGAACTTGGAAAATAGAGGAAACAAGCAAAAAGGAGAATTTCAAGGTCTCGCCCCATGAGCTAGAGCTGATCCTGAGCAACGAATTGAAGTCTTTCAATCTTGCCTCGCGATCAAGGATTTGCCCCTCGAACCAGACACAGGAAATCTGAGAGTGTTCTGTCTTGTCCTGCAAGATAATTTTCGTCCCGCAAGGATTCAAAATTTCTGGAGTAGCGACGTGTCCATGATCAATATTTTAGTGGGGCAGTTACAAAGTGCTGCATTTTAACTTGGGCCCACGTTCACTTTGTGATTGCACTCATGAAATATTAAGCTCAATTGGAATTAAAAGAAGAAACTGGACAACGTGTGAATTTAATTGGCATTGAGATAAATATCTTCTTGCCATAAAACGTGAGCCTCTGGAGTGAAGATATTGGATGATTCCAATTTAATTTGGAATGGAAATATTTGATGACAATTGACAAAAGTCTAGCAGCAATGTGAAGGTAATTTGATTCATTTGATTCAATCAATTTGCGGGGTCCACGTCCAAATAAAAAGAAAGAATAATTCACTCCATCACTTATGCAATTGATGAAATGGTCACGTGAAGCAAATTGTGGCAGGGCCCCACAAAATTGAGATTCTCTTGTGATTTGGAAATAAATGCTTGACCATAATCAGATTAAAACAAAAAAGAGATTGAAATTGAGATGGAAAGGAACACAATTTGGGAGGGATTTGGCAATATAAAAAGAAGGCAGTAGCGCAAAAAAGGGAGAGGAGACTTGGAACCCTAAAAAGACGTTTTCTCTGAACCAGGGGCGGCTGTGAATACTGTGGAAAGATTCCATGGAGTTTCTTCTCGCCTTTGTTCCTATTTCTTTGATTTTGGCTTTCTCTATGACTATGAGTAGCTAAATTCCTTTTTTGTTGGGATTAGATGTAGCTAAATCGAATCTCATGTATTTGCTTTGATCTATTAATCTATGTTTATGCTTCGTTATTAGTGTTTGATTTCTATGCTTAATGCTTTTTGTGGTTTGATCACTCATGAATTGTTCTGAGAATTGATTTGCAATTGGGAAGTTCTTATCAGTTCTTGATCTGAAATCAATCACCTAGTAAACCTTGCATCTAGGAATGGATTTTGGTTTATTAGTAATCGTGTAATCCTTACTCTTAATGCAAATTCATTAGTTAAGCCACCTAAGGAATTAGGGTTTAATTAGGGGATTTAGGCTCTTGTCATCTAAGGAATTAGGACTTGAGTAATCTTGTGGGTTGATTTTAATATTTGAAGCATAAATTGGATTGGTGGTCTTAGTATTGCATGAGGTAAAGGTTTAGTGAAGTTTAATCCCAACATCTTTCATCATATTTGAAGAATTCCCTTTTTGCATTCCAAGTGTTTGATAAAAATTTAAAAAGAATTTGTTCCTTTTATTTTATTTATTTTGAGCTCTCTTCATACAAAAATTTTAGTCTAGATAGTTGTTAAACTTGTGAATTGGTACTTGGTAACTAATCCCTGTGGACGATATCCGGTTCTTACCGATTTATTACTTGCAACGATCCGGTACACTTGCCGAGATCGTCATCAATGACTCACCACCCTAGGTGGCAAGATGTCCCATCATACAGAGTCCAGTTTTGTCTCTGCACGTCCGTTCTTGACTCCGTCGATTTCCCGTTTGTTGATGATGCACCCGAATAAAGTATAATAACTTTTTTATTTTGAGAATTTTCAAAATAATCAATACCGTTGGAAAAATAATATAAACTTAAACCGTTTCGTTAAGGAGTCCAAATTAGGTTTTCAGATCCGTAAACTTTTACTGTTAGTGAAAAACACAGACCGGGTTCCGCCTGAATTCTAAACCTAAAATTTCATCGTAACTCTTTATGATAAAATAAAGTATAAATATGATTTTGTTTTATTCAAAATCATTTTATAGGTCTCGGATAAAAATATAAACAAATATATGTATATATTTACCGATATTAAAGAACAGTAAAAATCGAGGTGTTACAATATTACCCCTCTAAAAAGAATTTTGTCCCCGAAATTTACTTATCTTAGGAAAACGAACATGAAACCCATCCTTTTATTTCGCGCTCCAGATTCATGACATTCATGTTTCTCAGACTGTTGCTCTTACTTATACTGTATTTACTAAACCACCTGATAAAACAAATTAGGTAAATCCCTTTTTAAACTCTCAAGACTCAGAAGCACACTCCAATACTTTGAGTGTCAATAGAATGAAATACACGAATTTCCGATAGAATTGGAAATTTGAATGATTCAAAACTTTGACACACATTTACGGTAGCAATTGTAACACATCGATGGAAACTAAGAACTAAGAATTTGAACAAAGAATTTTCAAGAAGAGAAAATAATCTCTATACTTTACTCTTTCAAGAAGAAATAAAGTAGAATGAATAGAAAAACAGCGGGTATTCTTTATACAAAAAGTCTCTTTAATAGGTTCTGAAGGTAAAAATACATTGTATGAGTCACATATTTACAAGCGTGACCCTAATAAAGTTCATTCCTCAATAGAAACTTCCTTCAAAACCAAAATTTGAAGATGATACTTTCTTAATTTCCAAGAGTCTTGATTTTAAATCAAAATTTATCTAGGTCTTTAAAGAGAGCAACAATAATTTTTGTGAATTCCCTCACTCGAGGTAACTCTGATTCATTTGGCATAAAAAAAAAATTTGTCGTGAATTGTCAAAATTTCATCTACCATAAAATTTATAACTTTTCACCCATAAGGGTAACAAGGTATGACTCGCCAAAAGACCATTCTATTTTAAATTGCACTCATTTGCGGAAAAAGCAAATGGTCAAGTTTACAAAACTCAATTTTCAACAACAAGGAGATATCCAAACGGATTTTCCTAACTAGTATGAGTTATCAAGAAACTATAAAGATAATTGCATTAAGGAATAATATAAGAATGCAATTCTGATTGTTACGCGTAAAACTTAGACAACAAAAGATGCGACGATAAAACTCAACCAACTCGGAAACATGTTGGCGACAACTTAGGTGCTGCATAGATAAATACAGAGTATTTTACACATCCAAAAATCAAGAATGATTTTCCACTGAATTAACAGTACAGTCAAAAGTCTACTTTCTATGACACACTTCACTTAAAGATATTTATTTGATTGTCATACTTCAGTCCTACTTGTTGTGAAGATTCTACCCGTTAAAACTACCCATGTATTCAAACTTTAAATATTGGTGGACTACCACCTCTTGCACAATGTTCTTTAATCGAATCCTTGTCCGTGGTCTCGTGGCTCACATGTTGTCTCCCGAAGGTACATCTTTAGGCTTTCCGAACAATCTAGCGACATGTCCATGCTATCCACACTTAAAACAAATGATGCCCTGAATCTTGTAGTTCTTTGTAGCATGACTCATGCCACACTTCATGCACTTCGGTAAAGACTTCTTAGACGATCCATAACCTTTACTACTACTACTAATCCACTTCCCTTTTTGTGGTGTCCACGTTGGCCTTGCGTACGGTTTCTCTTGGAAAGATCCAAAGCTTCTCTTTCTGCCTTTACCCACTTCTAGATCTTGACGAACTCGACACCCATCCATCAAGATCGGAAACTGCAGTAGTTTCAATGACAAGATTGTCTTCCTCATTTCAACCTTCAAAATTTCCTTTAATTTTTTACACTTTCGTACTTCATCGGGATTCTTTAAATACAACTCCTTGAACTTAATCAGCTCTTCCAACTCAGCGGCATACTCACTGATAGTCATGTCCTCTTGTCCGTGCTACAGAAACTCAATCTCCTCTGCACGACTTACATCATTGGAAGTATACATATCCAGAAATTTGCTTCGAAACGCATTCCAAGTGATCGCTTCTTGTCTTGCCACTAACAGCTGGCAAGTTTCTCTCCACCAAAATCCAGCATCTCCTATCAACAGAAATGTTGCACAACTAACTTCTAATGATCAGGATATTCCATAGTTTGCAAGTTCCTTTGTATTTCCATAATCCAAAACTCAACTTTCTCCTGGTTAAGCTCACCATCAAATTGAGGTGGATTACTATAGCAAAACTCAACCAGTCCTCACCTCTTAGCAATTTCCTCGTTATGACATGCCACAATTGATGTTAGCTCCCTCAAGACTTGTACAGCTACAACCATATCTTCGGAATCCTTGATTGCAGAATTAGATCTACTCGTTCTCGGACTAACCATGATTTTCTATAAAAGCACGGTAGTCAGAACTAGGAAGAAAATAATACATCATAATCTATTCAATATTATTCCTCCTTAGGAAAAATAATGAAAAGATCAACAAACAATGTTGTATCCTTTCGGAACAAAGTCGTGAAGAACATAAACTCAGCCAAGGATAGACTAACGTCATTATCCTTCCAAACATTGGTTCTTTATTGAACCAAAAACACAAAACAACATAACACACAATCAGAGAATACACAACAAAAATGACAACAAACCAAAACCCCAAAGCCCAAAAGACTCGGCCAGCTCTGATACCAATAATGTAACACTTTTCTCGGGCGCTACATAGTAAGTGACATTTTAAGACCGAAAAGTAGGTTAATTAAAATTTCCTATAAAAGAATGGGGAAATTTTTTTCTTTTACGCAAGTCATAAATGTAACTACTTTGATTTAAATGAATGAACAATAAAATTTCCGATTATCACAATTAGGATCATAGGTTCGAAAATCATTTACATGATACCCAACCCAACTCATAAACATAAATCATAACCATACACAGATACAGTATAAAGATATGGAGACACATCTCCTAAAATATATACTTGGAGTCGCAGCTCCACAAACAGTAATATTAATTCCCAAACATACCCAGCCGGCCAAACTCAAATAAAAAAACAATCCTTTCTCATACATCGTGAGAAAGACAAACCCAACTGACTAGATCTAGTGAAAACTCTATTTGAGTCCACTACCGACGTCGTCACAAAAGATACTGCTAGAGCTACTACAATAGTAACTCTCGAACTAAGCCCTTTCCTCTTCCATGAGGAAAACAGGATCTACGAACAATGGATAGTCTGGAAGACATCCACTAGAAAACTCTAACATATCGTCCGCATGCTCGAACCTCAACCTCTACGATGCATCAGCCAAGCGACATCTTGACGTCTCAATCTTCTCAAAAGAATATAAAAGGCACATAGACAGCCGACATAGGCAATATAAAAATAAGGATTTGATATTTTCATTTATCTTACACATAAGGCAGACATGCAGTGGTACGACTCTCAGGGGTATGTACAATTATCAATATTCAACCATTTCTACATTCATAACAGAACAATAATGTTTCACAGAAACATGACCCCAGCACAACGTTTTCCTAGATAGAAAACATCTAAGATTTGAGGAATGAACTCTCGAATTCCAATACCATGGTTTTACGAACAATCGGAGAGAGTGGTTCGGAGGATTGTTCCGGAGGTACCAGCCTTGGGGTAATAAAGAATGCGTCAATAGTAGAAGGCATGCACGTCATAGGATTTTTCGGGAACATCCTACACTACCAGAAAACACGTAGTGTCTAGTCGAGTATGTCAGTACATTGCAAGATCACCACACCACAGAGGAGCTACCAACTGGGCCTATGTGAGTATTTCATTCCCCGACACCCCCTATAATAAGCAAGATTCGCCACTACGGAATTCGCACCCACATTAAACTGTTAGTTCTTCTCCTAGGCACAACTTACTTACAGAACATAGTTTCACTATGTGTTTAGGCAAAATTGTCGGAAAATGCGTTCTTCTTGTCTTTCCATCGGATGACATCTTGATTCCATCAGAATTCTTTCACATTTAAGTCCGAATTACGATACTTAACATCGAGCTAAAGTTCTCAAGTAACCTTTCATCTTTGTGTAAATATATCCTAAAACACTTGATTTAAAATTCCTAATGTATTATGAGATTGGAACACAAGTCCAATTATTTATTTCTTTGTACTTTTCTAATTGAGCCTTTTTCTTTGACTTCCAAGAAAACAAATTATTCCGCGTCCACTAAATTTTATGGAATATGGATAATGAATTATCCATACTTTATGACATAAGGTCGTGTTCAACCCCACGTCATAAATTATTGCGTTCGTATTTTCACCAAGTCGTTCTTGACTTAGGTTTTTGCATTTTACTATAAAAACTCGTCTTTGAAAACTAAAATCCTTTTGGCTTAAAACCAAAACCTTTAGATAAAATAAAATAAATTTTCAAGAATATTTTCCATCAAAGATACGTAGGAATCAGTTTCTCAAAACATTTTCTCGAAAATCCTTAAAAACGTTTAACGACGTTTTCCCCCTTTTTTTCTTGAATTAGGCCCAAAAGCCATATTTTTGAAAACATGGTTCTTCACCTCAAATGTATTACTCTCCTAGGTTATTTTACTCATATGAAAATGTTGAAACACTGATTTTACATCTTACTCTCCATTTATACAAAATTCCTAAAAATTTGACCGAACATCGTTAAGTTATAAATCGCGTAAATCCTTTTTCAACGATTTTACACTCTAATAGTCTAAAACTCATTTTGGAGTTTTAGAACAGTTATATAAGTATTAAAAATAGTTTCTAACTGACCAATTACATAAATTTCTGAAAATTGTACTTTAGTCCCTAAACTTTTATTAATTACAAAAAGGTCCTTATTCACTTAAAACCTTGTAAATTTTTATTTATAACTTCAAATCACACCAAACCAACTTCTTTAGAAATATTTTTCAGTTGCCCTCAAATTTTCAGAAATTATATTTCTGCCCAAATATTTTACAATATTCGCTGCCCCCAAAAGTCCCCTATTTTCGAGCCTAAGTGCTCTATTTATAGATTAGGGTAACTTGAATCCCAAGCAATCACAAATTCAGATCAAATTAGTTTCTAAAGAACCAGATATTGCGCATCACGGCCGTAATGCCTGTCACGGCTAGGCCGTGACAGATTCTGACTTGGAATTTGCTTCGCTGGTTGGTCTGTCACGGTCGTGACCACCATCACGGCTAGGCCGTGATCAATTTCTGCCTCGTGAGGGTCCGGTTCGGTTGGCATGTAACGACCGTGACCAACTCGACTTTTCCATTCTTTCTTTTCAGCTCTACTCGATCACGGTAGTGATGGCCATCAAGCCAGGCTGATAGCCGTGATCGATTGCTTGTCTCATTTTCTTGCTTTTCAAGCTCCGTCTTCATGAAAGCTCCATGATGGTTGATCTTGAGCATTTTAATCCTTAATTCCTGCACACAAACACCACAAAACCGCCTACTTCTGTTCCAAGGTAAAAACTAACAAAAATCAAATTAGAAATGCCTAAACTATATGAAAATGCATGCAAAATGTCAATGAAATATGAAGTGAAATCACACTCATCGGTAATTTTGTGTGGTGAAGGTGTTCCTAGGGTGATGTGACTGTTTTCTACACCACATGAAGAATGAGAATCAAATTTGAAATTGTCTTGTGAACCATGGTTGAATTAACCAAACATAGGTTAGGTTAACTTATGGGTAAATTGGTCATTTCACTTGAAGTCATCATGATAAATGAGTGGTTATGGTGAATAGGAGGTGTGGATAAATTGTGACCACATGTGGGGAAGAAGAAGCAAATTTGATAATGTCTTGCCTTAATCATGGTTGTCATTTAACTAGGATGGTTCGGTTATGGGTATTTTAGTCTTTTCACATTTACTTGTCATAAATGCACATTAATGGCTATGGTGAGTCATTATGGTGACTCATTCCTCTTGAGTCACCATGGATGACTCATCGTTACTCCCCGGTATATCTCTCGCACATTAGGTATGCGGGTTCATTGTTTACCCGATTAGGGTTTTGAAGAAAAATGATGAAATGAAATCAAAATGAAATGAGTTTGGTTTAGTGGAGGGGCTGCACGAAATTAAGTAGTTTTAGAGGGTATTTTGGTCAAAATTCACTTAGGAACATTCTTTGAATTTCACTTAAAGTCCAAGGGCTTTTTGGTCTTTTCACTAGAATAAATATCACGATATTTTGGTGTCATCATTATGATTCATAAATGCTAGGTGAGTCACCCCTATGACTCACCACCCTAGGTGGCAAGATGTCCTATCATCTGGAGTCCGGTTTGTCTTTGCAAGTCCGATTCTCCACTCCGTCGATTTCCCGTTTGTTGATGATGCGCCCGAATAAAGTATAATAACTTATTTATTTTGAGAATTTTCATAATAATCAATATCATTGGAAAGATAATATAAACCTAAACCGTTTCATTCACGAGTCCAAATTAGGTTTTACGATCAGTAAACTTTTACCGTCGGTGAAAAACAGAGACCGGGTTCCGCCTGAATTCTAAACCTAAAATTTCACCATAACTCTCTATGATAAAGTAGAGTATAAATATGATTTTGTTTTATTCAAAATCATTTTCTAGGTCTCGGATAAAAATATAAACAAATATATGTATATATTTACCAATATTAAAGAACAGTAAAAATCGGGGTGTTACAACCACAATCAGCTTTCCTACTGTCCCTATGTTTGATAAACTGAATGAATTTTTTTCAGGTAACCCCGTTGGTGTTAAGCTAGTTTCTAATGTGCAAAATGACCCTAACATGCAGGACCATTTTTCCTACAAAGCATGGCTTGTTTATTTTAGGGATAGACTGTTTATTCCTAAGGATTCGGGTCTCATTCCCTCCCTGTTGGAGGAATTTCACTCATCTCCTTTGGGCGGGCACTCCAGTGTGAATGCCACCCTAGCTAGACTCTCAGCCACTTTTTCTTGTAGGGTATGCATGCAGATGTCAATAAGTATGTAAATCTGTGTGCAATGTGTCAATATAACAAATACAACACCCATTCCCCTTATGGCCTACTGCAACCGCTACCCATTCCGAGCCAAGTCTGGGAAGAAATATCTCTGGATTTTATCACTAACCTTCCGAGCTCGGCCAACAAGACTGTGATCTGGGTCGTTGTTGATAGACTTACTAAGTTTGCTCACTTCATGGTGTTGCCCACCTCATTCTCTGCAGCTTCCTTGGCCTCTGTTTTCCTCACTGAGATCTACAGATTACATGGAGCAAGAAAACAATAATCCGTGATCGTGACAAAGTGTTTATCAAGTAAATTCTGGAAAGAACTTTTCAAGGCCTTGGGAACTCACCTAGCCTTTAGCAGCTCATACCATCCCCAAACCAAGCCGGCCAAACAAAGGTCTTAAATTGGTGCTTGGAAACGTACTTACGTTTGCTTTGTCAACGAGGAACCCACCCACTGGTCCCGATTTTTAGCCTTGGCAGAATATTGGTACAATTCCTCCTTTCACTCTGTTGAAGTTATGGGTTTAGATAGAGAAAGAGAAGAAAAAGAATGAAAACTCAAAATATGATTCTGATTGATTATGATATTGCGGTACCAAAAACTTAAGCACTAACCTCTATTTATACGGATACAAGACTCCTAATCCTAATTGAAATGGGAAACTAATTATGATAATAAGCGATCGATAACAACCTAATCCTATGAGATAATTCAAGATACTCTTATAAGATATGATGTACTCTAAGATAAGATAAGATAAGATCATCTATTCTAACACTCCCCCTCAAGCTAAAGCTTATTAAGCTTTAAGCTTGTTACAAATATACCCTTTAAAAGAGAAAATTTAACAACCAGAGGTAACCAGACTCATAAAGATATCTCGAATAAACTGAGAAATACCAGAACCATCAACCAATAATGTTTGTGCCCAATAACAAACCCCCAATCAACCAATTGAACCAATCATTCCTGATTTTCACGAACATCAATCAAACCAAACTGAAATGATATTGGACAAGACGTTGTCCTTAGCACAGCTTGACCAACTTAAGAGTGGGACAGGTCAAAAAGTTTTTTGGATTAGTCTTTGTGGCTCAACCTTGACGATAGTCAGACGACGGGACTACCGAAACAACCAACTTAAGTGGGAAAGGATGTTGGAGAGATTGGAGATAGTTGCTGGAAAGATAACTTAGCAAGATAGCTGGAATGATCATCAGTCTGACATAAATTTATTGGCAAGCAATCTAGCGACAAAGGTCCGAACTTCTCAAAATTGCATTTGGAAGTTTCAACAACAATATTGGAAACCCAAATTATTTAAAATTGAAATTAATGTAGACAACTACTTAGGGATCTGAGATGGGGTCGGTGCATGCGGGACAAGCGATCATGATGACTAGTATGAGTTATAACCAACATAAGTCAATCATTGACGGAAATAGAAGTCACCACTAATATAATTCATCCGTGGGAAATGAGTCACCACGGAATGATCGTAGGTGGGAAGAGAAACCCATTGGTATGATCCATCGGTGGAAATGAGTCGCCACCAAAATGATCATCGGTGGGAAGAGAAGCCACCTGTATGCGATCCATCGAGTGGATAAGAGAAGGAGTCACTGGTATGATCCATCAGTGGGAAAGGAGTCGCCACCGAAATGATCGTCGGTGGGAAGAGAAGCCACTGGTACGATCATCAGTGGATAAGAGAAGGAGTCACTGGTATGATCCATCAGCGGGAAAGGAGTCACCACCGGAATGATCGTCGGTGCGTTTATAGGTGTATGAATTCATAATTTCAATTTTCAATTTGTTTCTCATTTCCCCTATTTTATGGATCTAATTTGATTTGTTTAAGTTTTATTTTTATTATTTTTTCTACTTCCAACCAAGAATACATTTCCTTCTTGACAATGGTCTTCTCAAAGTAAGATAGTTTAATTTGATTTTTCTTTTTAATTAAACAAATTTGAGAATAGCATTCAAGTAGAAGATTTGCTCTGCACTATATATTTTTCTACTTTGGACTACTGATGATAATTTAATTTTAGGAGCAATTCGAAAATAAAATAAATAAACTTTTCTTTTCCAAGTAGGGGAATGCAGCAACTATTCATGAATAATAACAAATTCAGCAAAAAATTAGTGAATGGTAACAAAATAAAATGGAGAGTAAATTTTGCTTCCAATGTCAAGAATTTATGTACACACCACAACCCTTTTGATCTTTGATTGTGCTCCAGGTCTCAGTACAGCCAACCATCTTATGGTTAATGCTCTTCAAACATGGAAGGAAAAAGTTCATGTTCCAATGCTTATGCCTTGCTGATCAGTAAAGCCTATTCTTGAACAATAACATATATCAGTAAACTATAATTTACTTCTTGCAAGCTCCGTTGCTTCATGGTAATGTTCGTATATATTTTTATTATTATTTTACAATATTTTCTTATTGAATTTAGTAATGGATGTTGATATGTCATTTTGACCATATTTCACATATAAGCTCAGGTTTATAGCTTCATTAATTGGAAGTGTTTTTGATCCAGAACAGAGACATTGAGTTGGGGAAGCTTCATGAGATTGCTATTGGAACAACTGAAGGAATTACTTATTTACATGAGGAATGTCAACAAAGAAAATTTCATTAAGAGAATGTTCATCTTGACATGAAATTAGAACCACAGGTAGCAGACTTCGACCAGGCAAAGCTTCGCAGCAGAGAAAGTAACATTGTAGTTAAGTCACACTTTAGAGGAACCGGGGATGTGCTGCACCAGAAATGTATGGATTGAACGGTGACCTGCAAGTTTGATGTTTAAAGCTTTGGTATTCTTCTCTTTGAAATTGTAGTGGGGGTAAGGCATTTTGATTGTACTCTCAGTGTGTCATAGCAATGGTTTCCCGAGTGGACATGTAATATGTTTGAGAATGATGAATTAGCTATAATGCTTTCAATTTGTGGTATTGAATAGAAAGGCATGGAGAAAGCTGACAGAATGTTAATGGTTGCTGTGTGGTGTGTTTAGTATTCACCATATTATAGACCTCATAGGTATCATGGTGGAGATGTTAGAGGGTGAAATAGAAATTTCTCCACCACCTAAAATAGCAATGCGGTATGAGTACACAATAAAACACTGACATCAACAGAAGGACATAGACTCATGTTTGACATAATCATATCTAGCCCATGCTGAAATGGAGGTATTAAATACAACTGTAATTGAATAAATTCTCACCCTTTGTGCTAATCAAATTGTAGATAACATGCTATTTTACCCTTTTTATCCTATCTCATAGAGTTTTTTATTTTACAGTTTCATCATGTGTTGTCTTTGTTATTTTGTTGTCATACATATCTTACTCAATTAACCAAATTATTAAAGAAAAAAACCAAAAGTAAAATCACACAAAAAAAACTTTAAAATGCGGACAGACACGACAGTTAATTAAAGTGTCAAGACAAGCATGATCTATCTCAAATTAAAGAATTAGAAATGCGTGTCTTTCCGCTATCTCCCTCTCCTGCATCTTCGACACTTTGACGGTGAATACGTATGGGTGTTATCAACCCTTTTTTCTTTTAAAATTATTTTATTTAATTTTATTAGACAATGGGCCTAAATTATCCCGTTATTAAGAACCCAAACATTTAAACTACTTTGAAAAATTTAGAACAATAATATATGAGGAGTACTAGCAACATACTCTCTAACACACTCTTTCGAACATACTTCCTCATATTGGTTGAAATTTATGTGGGTCCTCAAAATTCAAGTGGGACCTATTTCCAAAATAGTGAGACCCATATGGATTTCAACCAATAGGAGGAAGTGTGTTGGAAAGAGTGTGTTAGAGAGTGTGTTGCTAGCATTTCTCATAATACATTACTCAACTTTATAGAAAAATCTATGATCCATATTATATTAAGAAGTCACATTATATAGTCGCAGAAATTATCGATTAAAAATACCAACCTTAAACAATTAACAATAAAATATTATATACCAACAACGTAAACAAAAGACGAGTAAAGGAAATAGATATGCGGCATTGCCATTGGTAGTAATAATGGATAAAACTTTGGTTACTTCGTAAACATATGACCCTCCACATGTGATTTTCATTCGGCAGCGGGTACCGACCAAACATTCCAAGACAACGTTTTTGGTTCTCCTAGTGGATCTACATTTCATTTTCTACTATTTTTTGATACACGGTCTAAGTTTTATTTATACTATTTTCTCCTAGTGGATCTACGTTTCATTTCATTTTCTATTATGTCATGTTGAAATCAAAGTATATGTATTACCCTCCACACGTGATTTTCATTCAGCAGCGGTTACACCAAACATTCCAAGACAACGTTTTTGGTACTCCTGTTGCGTGAATTTTAAAGATTTTTCAGTAAAAGGATTTTTTTTATTTTAACAAGAAATTATATTCTTTGAAAAGACACATTTTTATGAGACAATAACAAAAATTTTGGAACCAATTCTGGAAGGTTTGTGATCAAAAGATTTTTTTAAGGGACCTATTATTTGTACCCTTCCATATGCCCCATCCACCACCACCCCCATATTTTCCTTTCCTTCCAACCTCATAAACAAAGCCTAAATCTTTTTCAGTTACTCCACATTTGCTATGCTTGAAAAAGTGGGGAAAGAAAGACTGAGAAAAGAAAACACGATTTTCTAGATATGATCTACCGTTTGGTTCCAACCTAAAGGGGGAGAGAAGAGAAAAAACTAAGGGTGGGGCCCACGGTTTTTTTCATTCCAAAATGGAGAGAAAACACGGAAATCAATGCAGGGCCTTGGTACAAGTGAGGCTAAATTAGAAAACACAAAAAAAATTCATTTTTTATTTTTTTAAATTATTATATAAGGATATTTAAGTCATTTCGTAAATATATTTTTTTATTTCCTCCCACTTTCTACCCAACCAAATAAAAGGAGAGAAAATTCTTAGTTTTCTTTCCTTTCATTTTCTCTCACACCAAACAACTAAACAATCCTCTTATTCTCCATTCTTTTTCTTTCCTTTTCCATTCTTTCCTCTCACTTTCTTTCCTCTCATTTTCTTGCTACAACCAAGCTACAACCAAACAAAGTGTTAATGAAAAACTTACCCGTGCGGGTCCATAACACTAGTACTCCCTGAAATCAATTATAAGCAAAAAAAAAAACTTATATTTTTTTCTCAAATATAAGCAAATCCAACTAACTCAACTCTATTTAATGTAAGTATTCCAAAAATCAAGAAAATTAACCAATCAAACCAATTCTCCCTTTACTTTTTCAAGAGCATTGCATATTCAGAGACAATTAAATGGTAGTTTAGTAATTAAAACTCATTTTTTTTACATAAATCAAGACAATAAAACTAAATTAACCAACTTCCTTAATAAACGTGAAATTGGTTATTTTTTCTTATAACTGAGTCCGGAGGTAATATATAATAAGTCAAAATTATGATAATTAGCTTCGGTGCCTTCCTTTAAAAAAAAAAGCTTCGGTACTTTGAAGTTAACTTTGAAGACCAACAAGGTTCGACAAGTGTCCCTCATGTAACTTATCAACGACGGTCGAAGGATGCTGCATTCCAAACATGCACTTTTGGTAGTGGGTTACAATGTTACGGCTTCAACGACTCAAGGAGGGATTGAGTTTTCTTAAAATATTTTTCTCTTTAAAACTTTTCACAAAACTTTTCAAATCAGAGTTGCGGCCTTAGGATCTTTTACAAAGTCAATGAAGGGTTTATATAAAATCTTAAATTGGAAGATGATGAAGATAAGAAAGATTAAAGCAGAAAGGTTAATTCAGAATAGGTTCGGGTTCAAAAACTCAATAATGACAAAATACAGAAACTGTTTAAGCCTTTAAAGATTAAGAACAAGTTATGCAAGTTTCAGATACAAGCATTAACAATCAAGAACAAACTTGCAGGTTTCAGTTTCAGTTATTAGTTCAGTTTCAGTAATCAAGAATGGTTTTGATCAACTCGGTTTTGAACACCGATACGAGAGACTTGATTACAACTAGACTCGGAGTTTCAATACAGTTTATACAGATCAAGAACAGAAATTATATTGAACTTTAAACATCAAGATCGCAGGTTCTTGATCATAAACAGAAATTAAAGAGTCTGAGTTTAGAGATACCACACAACCAGATTTATCCTGTCCTCACTCCACCTATGGGATTCCACACACTAACACACAAGCTTTGCTAGGGAGCTTAAAAAACCTTTACACCACAGAGCACTCATTCACCTCGAGATGCCCACTATGAGAATAGACTTTTAATAAGCACCTTTAATAGCATTTCCGTGTGGAAATGCTATTAAAAGTGATGGGAGACTTTTAATAGCGTTTCCTCGGGAAACGCTATCTTAGATATCACCTAAGATAGCGTTCCGTGTGGAACCTCTATTAAAAGTGCCACTTAGGAAAGATAGCGGTTCCACACTACGCCTATCTTAGGTGATACCTAAGATAGCGTTTCTGAAGGAAACGCTATCTTAGGGTATCACCTAAGATAGCGTTTCTGTAGGAAACGCTATCTTAGGTCTTCGGAGCAAAATTAAACGCGCGCCGCGCGGCCTTCCTCTCTGTTTCTTCCTCATTTTCATTCTACTGTTTCCTTCCCTCTGTTGCATGCCATCTCTTTTTTCTTCCCTCACCTTCGCCATTGCTCGCCGCCGTTGCTACTCCGAAAGAGAAAGAACCCACTCGAAGTTTGCAGCTTTATTGGAACCCACTTCGTCACAGGGGCGCATTCCCGGTTGAACCCACTTCCAAGTTTGCAGCTTTATTGGAACCCACTCTCCACACTCTCTTAGGCTCCACTCACGCTCACGATGACCACAGTGAAGGTAAGCCTCTTTGCCTCGGTCATTTGAAAGTTAGGATTCTTTTTGTTTCAATTGATCTCTATTTTTCACATATGGTTTGTTCATATTTGTAAGTCACCATAGACGAAGATGCTCGCCTAAGTTTGTAACTATTTTTATGGATGCGTTTTGATGGCTGCTTGTGTTTGGTAAGTTTGTGATTTTCTTTCTTTTATTTCGCTCTTTGTATCGTAAAATAAATTTTTGATTTTGTATGTATTCATTCTTTTTAAAGTATTTACAAGGAGTTGATATGAGCGGTTCCAGATGTCGAGACGATTCCATAAAATTTTCAAGACAATTTGATCAATAAGATTTAAAGAATGAATTTCCAGTTTAGGTTCGATGAAGCTACCGATGATATGAGTGAATAAAATTACAGATCTTATTGCCCACCGACGTTCATTCCCATTGTGTGTCAATTAAATGACGGATAGTGCTCAAAACACCCGTACTTATGTTAGGAGATATTAAGGTATAAGAAAAATTCAATTCTTGTATAAAGCGACCGAATTTCCATATTTAGCGACCAAATTTGATGGTCGCTATATACCTCTTTTTTTGTAATGTGTTTTAGGGACCAAATTGCAATCCCCCTTCATTGTTTGGATCAATGGCGGAGAGGGACGATGAAGGGTGGTGAGAGGAGGAAGAACAAAATTGTAATTTGGTCCATGTAACATAGGGACAAAATGGTCCCCTGTAACATGGTTGCAATTTGGTCCGATGACATTGAGAGTGACTGTCCTTTGACATGGGTGCCACCGATAACGTACCACATAAATGTTTTTAACACCTTTAACTAATAGCAAATATTGATGCAAGTCATTGCAATGGTTGGAGAACCTGGAATGAGGCTCCCTCGGACATGGGATCCAAGCTGCTCTTGGTTGAGCTTGGTAAAATGTTTTTAAAATTTTGATCTAATAGCTGAGACTAATTTGATTTTTGATTTAGTTTACAATTAGGAAGACTTGATGTAAAGAGTTTTTAAATATAAGGGCCAACTTGAAAACAGTTTTAAACTATGTCAAATAATGTTTAACAAGATGAGTTCTCATATTTACATTTGCACCAAGCAATCATAATGATGTTTATTGCCATTGAACTTACATGTTAATTGCTGCCAAACTGTTCTTACAATCCTTTGATATCTTGTCATCTCTGTTCTTACATCGCATTTTACTCTTCACATCTCATTTTCTAATCTGATCTATTGCAAAAACTCTTGCCAAAGATCATCCATAAATAAGTCAGACCACTCTCCGGTGAATATCAAACAGTCTAGCTTGTCACTGCACCTAAATCGTCAAGGGAGAGTGCAACCATATTTAACAAGAAGGCCTCTAACAGTTCAAGCTACATATAGGTATTCTATCTGGTGTTAAGTTGTTATGAGATCTATGTAGTTTATCTGCATGAGTGCATTGAATTAGTTACACAAAGGATGTGATATGAATAGCTGATAAGAGTCTTAATTATGTTAATTGCTTAGTTATAGAAACTTAAGGGTTTCTGGGTTTCATTTTATACTTGTGCCACACTTTTTGTTAGACATGTGAGCAGTAGTGATTAACTTGGAGCTGAGAAGTTTTTTATCTCTGTTATTTAGTAAGAACATTGGGGGAGAAAATCTAAACATGGTAAAGAACCATTTTGGGATGTTTTGATATGTCAGTTTGATATGCCCTGACTCGTTCAACCTATCTAGTAGCTGCCTTGCCATTGGATGCCAAGATTGAAATCGAGTGCATATTTGCACTATAAGCACCTAGGTTGGTTCCTTCAAGAAACTCAGGTTAATAATGAACGTGGAATCTTAACCTAGTATTGGAGTTTAATTTTGGTTTGTCCTCCTTGAATCATGGTGCTCTTGTCATTACTATTATTGCTCTAGTATCACTTGATAGGAAGGAATTTAATCATCGGATTCTCTCTCAAGATTATGTGCCCCATTAAAGGGAAAGAAACTAAGTCGTGACAATGTGTTTTGTTTGCAGCCTTTCATTCCTTTAATCAGACATTGCATGTAGACCTCAACCACTCTAAACTCAAAGTAAATATGTTTAATAAATATTTTTGTAGATCGGAAAAAGCATGGATCGGAAATGGATGTCCGCAATCGTTTAACGAAGGAGTATGAGGATGGGGTGAAAGAGTTCATTAGTTTTGCAGTTCGGCATGCGGAAAACCCTAATACAATCATATGTCCTTGTTTAGATTGTTGTTATGCAAGGCGAGTTAGTGCAGCCGATTTGGAAGAACATTTAGTGTGTAATGGAATCGATCAAAGTTATACATGTTGGACAAAACATGGTGAGACAAGAGGCGAGTCTAGTGAAATGAGGAATCGTGTGAGATATTCATCATACGTATGAAACACAAATACTTATGAGGCGATCGTTTTGAAGACATTGCAAATGCTGTTGAAGAGGATCTTCGGGATTGTCCTCAAATGTTTGGGAGGTTGGTAAGTGATGCAGAGCAACCATTGTATGATGGATGTACTAAATTCACAAGATTGTCGGCGATGTTAAAGTTGTATAACTTGAAATCAGGCAACGGATGGACTGATAAGAGCTTTATGGACTTACTCACACTATTGAAAGACATGTTGCCAGATGATAATGTGCTTCCTAGTCGGACATACGAGGCTAAACAAATGTTACGCTCTATTGGCATGAGCTACGAGAGGATACATGCTTGTCCTAACGATTGAATTTTATTTCAGAATGAATATGCATCGTTGCTGGATGTGTCCTAAATGTAATGCCTCACGATATAAGAAGAAAGAATCAGATCCAGAGGAGAAGGTACGTGTGGTATTTTCCCATAATACCCAGATTTAGGCGCATGTACCGTAGTTACGAAGATTCAAAGCACTTGACATGGCATGAGGATGAAAGGATCAATGATGGCAAGCCGCTGCGACCTCGGCAGATTCTCCATGATGGAAGAAATTTGATCATGATTATCCCATTTTGGGCAAGATTCAAGAAACCTACGACTTGCATACGCTCATCGTGATTTAACCCGCATGGTGTTCAAAGTAGCTCTCCACAAGACATGGCACTGTGATTTTGGTGATTTATAACCTATCCCCATGGCTATGCATGAAGCGCAAATTTATGATGTTATCTATGTTAATTTGCAGGCCCAAACAACCAGGAAATGATATAGACGTCTATTTGACTCCTTTGATTGAAGACTTGAAACAACTGTGGGAGACAGGTGTGGAGGTGTATGATGGGTATAAGGAAGAAAGTTTCAATTTGAGAGCTATGTTGTTTGGGACAATTAATGATTTTCCAGCCTAGGGTAATCTGTTAGGATATAGCATCAAGGGTCAGTGTGCATGCCCTATATGTGAAGAGGGTGCAGTTGGATGCGGTTAGAACATTGTAAGAAGAATGTCTTTCTTGGGCATCGTAGATTTTTGCATCCAAGTCATCACGCGGTGGTGGAGAAAGGCGTTCAATGGGAACTCCGGAAGTAGGTAGCGCTCCTTCACCTTTGACGGGTGATCAACTTTTTGAAAAGGTAAAGGATTTGAATATCCAATTCGGTAAACCTTTTGCGAGAGATATTGTCACAAGAGGGTGGAAGAAAAGGTCGATTTTCTTTGAGTTGCCATATTGGAAATCATTATATGTAAGACATTTCCTCCGATGTGATGCACGTTGAAAAAATATTCGTGATAGTGTCATTGGTACGTTACTCAATGTGCGGGGGAAGACTAAAGATGGCATCAATGCAAGGTTGGACTTGGTTAGTATGGGAATAAGAAGAGAATTGGGACCGACGAAGAAGGGTAAAAGTACATATCTTCCTCCCGGCTGCTTACACTCTATCTAGAAAAGAAAAACTGTTTTTTGTAAGTTTCTTGAAGAAGTTAAGGTTCGGGAAGGGTACTCTTCAAACATTAGGAACCTCGATATCGATGAAAGATCTCAAGTTAAAAGGTCTAAAGTCCCACGATTGTCATGTTCTCATGGAGCAGTTGATACCCATTGGTATACGGTCTATTTTACCTAACAAAGTGCGGGAGCCTTAACTAAACTCCTGTTTCTTCTTCAAGGCAATTTGCGGCAAAGTGATTGACCACGGGAAGTTGCCATCATTGCAAAGAGAAATTGTTGTGACTTTATGCGAGCTTGAGATGTACTTTCCACCTTCATTCTTTGACATAATGGTTCATCTAACCATTCACCTTGTTAGAGAGACACAACTGTGTGGGCCAGCTTATATGAGATGGATGTACCCGATTGAGCGTTATATGAAGATATTAAAAGGGTATGTGAAAAACCGATCACGACCAATTGAAGGTTGTATTGTTGAACGGTATATTGTCGAAGAAGTGCTGAATTTACATGCCGAATACCTATCCAATGCTGATTCTATAGGGCTGCCAAAGTCTCGTCACCATGGAGAATGATGGGGCAAGGAATTCCCGGAAATGAAATAAAGTGACTATAACAAGGACGAGAATGGGAGCAAGCACACTTATATGTTCTGCACAATGCCGATGAGGTTGAGCCATATGTTGAAAAACACGGACATGCTTAAGAGTTTGTATCCAAATAAGAATCAAAATTGGCTAACTAGAGAACACAATCGTTGTTTTATAACGTGGCTAAGAGATCACATTTATGCGAGTTGATTGAAAATGCTACTTGATTTCAAATAGATTGAGATGGTTGCTAAAGGTCCAAGTTTGCATGTATTCTCTTACCACGGTTATCAAATTAATGGTACACATTCTATACAAAAAGAACAAGATGGTGGGTCAATGCAAAACAGTGGTGTGACTCTAGTAGCTCGGTCGATGCATATCTCAAGTGCCAAAGACAGAAACCCGATATATGCAAATATGTCATACTTGGCGTCATTGAACGCATATGGGAGGTTGGATTACACAAAGTTTAAGGTTGGTGTGTTTGGTTGCAAGTGGGTTGACAATAATAACGGTGTTGAGATTGATGAGTCGGGGTTCATGCAGGTGGATCTTAATAGGGGTGGGGTATAAAGATGAGCCTTTTATATTAGCATCTCAAGCTCAACAAGTGTTCTATGTCACCGATCCAGCTGATATGAAAAGGTCCATTGTTCTTTTGACTAACAAAATAATTACTAATGTTGATGATCAAGACCATCGAGATGTTGATATTGAAGATGATCCTTTTGTCGGGACATTACAATCACTTGAGATTGATCCAACTAGGGATGATGGTATGTATATGAGAGATGATCATGATGAGGGGCTTTTGGTCAATCCACCATTTCGTACTAATAAAGGACAAACAAATCTCAATCCAATGAAGAAAGAAAAAGGTTGACTTAAACATGTATGTAGTGTTTGTGTTTAAATGAACTTTCCCGATCCTTTTATATTATAGTTAGCATCTTCGGTAATGGTAGTGTTGATTTTGTTATTCATAGTTGTTTTATATTTTGCATCAATTAATGTTATATTAATGTCCATTGATGTTTTACTTGTATCTAATATTTTTTGTAGGTAAATGGCATCTTCAAGTAATTCTAGTGATGCCAAAGCCGTAGACGATGGGCCAACATTATGAAGGCGGTCATCGCGCTAGGAGTAAAGGACAAAAATTTGTTGTAATTTACTTACTAATCTAAGGATTTCATAATGTTGTTTGATATCTAGATTTAATTACTTTATTAATTTTATTAGGTTGAATGGAATTCTTTTGACCAACCTATTCGTGCTAATGGGAAAATATTGAAGAGTTACATTGGGGCCGTTGTTCTGAAAACGGTCCCAATTATTTGTTCTAATTGGAAGGATGAAGCTTTGGATGGTTTCAAGGAGAGCATATGGGCTGATGTACAGGTAATTTTTAAATTTTATATATTATTTTGTATTCTATGTAATTTTACTTACTTTTACAAGTTTTTTATTTTGTTTTGGAGTTGTCTTTTAATGTTGATGAATCTCGAAAAAAATTTGTACTGTGAAGTCGGTAACCCACATAGGGCATTAGAACTAGATTGACCAAAAATTTCTAAGAGATGCCAACGGGAATATTGATGAGTGTGATTCCACATCATTTTTGTCTATCATTTTGCAGTGCATTTTCATGTAGTTTAGGCATATTTTTATTAGATTTTAGGTTAATTTTCCTTTGGAACGGGTAAAGGGGTTTTCGTGTGTTGTTTTGCAGATATAAAGGGTAAATTGCTCAAGATCAACCATGATGAAGTTTGGATGAAGATGGAGCTTTAAAACTGAAGAAAATGAGCCAAACAGAGCCCATCACGGCCAGCCGTGACGCCATCAGCCGGAGCCACCATGATCGAGCAAAACCGAAAAAGAAGAAAGGTTAAGTCGAGTTCGTCACGGCCTGGCCGTGATAGCCATCACGAGCCGTGACCCAAAACCACCACAAGTCAGAGCACATCACGGCATAGCCGTGATATTCTTCACGGGCCATGAATCCGGAGGACTCGTCGCTGAGTCATATTCGTCGCGAGAATTTGAACTTTGCAAAGCAAGCAGAGGAGGGAGACCGTCCACGGCCTGGCCGTGATGGCCATCACGGCGCGACGCGCATTACTTGGACCTGAAGAAACCGAAATAGATCGGATTTTGAGTTGGTTTGGGACTTAACTTCCCCATTTCTATAAATATGGACCAAGGCATCGATACGGGGATCACATCATAGAATGATCAACACATTAGGGGCTACTACTCTAGGCTTAGATTCTCTCTTCTCCTCTCTTCTCTTTTCTGATTTTTATTATAGTTGTCATCCCACTTGTCATCTCCATGGCAAGACTGGAGTAGTAGCATAGTTTCTAGGATTAGGGTCTTGCCAAGGTTTGTAAATGATGTTAATTTGATGTTGAAACCATTGTTGATTTCATAATTGTTTTAGATCTGATTTCTAGTGTGTTAATCACTCATAAATTTCTGCAACTCGTTTATTTACGTGACATAGACGTTCTAAGGAGGAACCTAACGGTGAACTTAGGATCTCTAGGGTGATTCACTCGTAAAGCCCGGCAGCCACTGGTTTGTGAGATGTGAATGATCCAAGGAGGAACCTAAGCGGTGAACTTAGGTTATTTGCATAACCGAGACATTATAGGGAGGAACCTAGCGGTGAACCTAGGTGTCGGACCTATAGAAGTCGACTGGGACCAAATCACGAGAGTTGAAGCCGTCCTCGAGGAGCAACGAGTTGTCACGAACGCAAAGGGTCCAATCCAGGGATCGACTACCACACGAGTAGGGGTCAGGTCAATTGGGCACGGCTTTTGTAACCCGAGAGGGAGCTTAAGCTATCAGAGGATAAACTCGCCTTCAAGGCAATTTCGGTAATCAACAAAGGTAAATCTGTTAGCAACATAAACAACCTCAAAGGTAACCCAAATCCCTAGGAACTGTTTTAGATAAAAACCCCAAAAACAATTGTTTTCTGTTTTAATTGTTCTCTCGCTCATCTATCTTTCAATTCAAAACCAATTTCAAAACCCTCTCTAAAAAGTCCAGAACTTAATCGATTCGAAATTCATTGTGATTCGGAAACACAGTCTCTGGGGTTCGATATCTTTATTACTTGACGGCGTCCGGTACACTCTGCCGGATACGCACGAGCGTCGTCGCCGCTCGCCGACCGACGCCACATCAAGTTTTTGGCGTAGATTCAGGATCAGTGTTTTTCAATCTCAATTCAAATTTTGAATTGATTTTTCTGACCTTTTCTTTTTGTTTGATTTTTATTTCTGAAAAATTTAAAAAAATATATATATATATTTCTTTTCCTTCTATTGTATCCATCTCTCTCGTGTGTTATATGCAAAGATCTCCAAGTCTTGGGAGCCTTAGTGAGATTGATCCCGAGATCGAGAGGACCTTCCCAGACGTAGAAGACTACAAAGAGAGGGAGAAAGGTTGAGTCCCGTTCCACTCATGGCGAATCAACCGGATACAAAGCCTTTGAAGGACTACGCAGCCCCAAATGCGAGAGGCTTGCGAACTGGGATTGCAAGGCCGAGAGATTGAGGCGGAGAACTATACCATACCACCTATGCTAATCAACATGATTGAGGCAACATCAGTCGGAGGATTGCCTTCTGAGGACCCGACCGATCACATAGAGACATTATTAGAGATAACAGATGCAAACCGGATTCATGGAGCCTAAGTCGATGTTGAGCGCTTTGAGACTGTTCCCCTCATCTCTCACCGGAAAGGCGAAGGCCCGGCTAAAGCAAATCCCCGCTAACACTTTGACTACTTGGGACCAATTGCGAGCAGGCGTTCTTGGAGAAATTCTTCCTCCATCCAAGACGGCCTACATAAGAACCCAGATCACCGCACTTCTTCCAAAAGACGGAGAATCATCATCGAAGCCTGGGATCGATACAAGGGGGACTGCTGGAGTCGTGCCCACATCACCGGACTCGAGAGGTGGTTAATAGTGCACACCTTCTATAACGGATTAGACTACTCTTCGAAGGTGTCACTAGATTCTGCAGCCGGTGGAGCGTTTATGAATAGGCCTCTCACCTTGAGGCATTCAACATCATCGAGAATGTCGCCACCAACTACCACCAATGGGGATCCGGAAGAGGTAATAACCCGAACAAGATTTCGGGGTAAGTTTGATAAATAGCACAGATCTTATTATGTCAAAGATAGACTCACTTAATAAACGTTTGATCGGTGAAAGAGCTAATGTGAGTGCATTAGGTGCTACTAACCTTGTTTGTGAGATTGAGGAATGCAGGGACATGACATGATGGGATGCCCACATGGATCCGGCGCTGGGTGAACAAGTGAACTCTCAGAACAACTACTATGATACTTAACCCGAGCTGCCCAACTATGCCCCCCAAATCCCAACAACCAAAGAAGGAACAACCCTACCTCTCCCACGGCAACCACAGCAATACGCTCAACCATGAGTTCCAAGAAGGTCAAGGTAATAAGAGAGCAGACCGGGTATCCTCGTACAAAGATCTAAACTCGAGACTTTATTTGGAAAGTTTTGTCAAACTCAGACAAAACAAGAATGAGAGTTTAGACAACAAGGAAGGGGAGTGAGTGAGGCAACAAAGGATCTAGCATCTAAGGTAGACAACTTAGCAACTCATAACAAGATGCTAGAAAACCAGATTGCCCAACAAGCCAAAGACGTACCCGAGACCTAAGGGTACATTCCCGGCAACCCAAGCAAATCCCAATGAGCATTGCAATGTCATACACTTGAGGGATGATAAGCTAGGGTGGGGGGTAGCTGAAATGGACGTGGAACCGGAGGAGAACAAGAGCGAAAAGGAAGAGCCAGAACCCAAGTATGTCCTCCACCACCGTACTCAACCCCCGATACCTTTCCACAAAGGTTGGTTAGAAAAAAGCAAGTAGATGTAGAGACTAAAATGCCTACTAAAACTGAAAGACCCAGGTAGTTTCTCCATCGCTTGCCTCGATTGAACAAGTGCAAATTGACCAAGCCTTATGTGACCAGGGGGCTAGTTGAGCTTGATGTCCCTCACTATCATGGAAAGGTTGGGAAGAAAGAAGTTGAGACCATTCAAATTCCCCTACAAATTGCGGATGGCTCAACTAGGACTCCTAGGCATACTAGAGAATGTTCGGAAAGGTAGGGAAAAATTCTCATCCCTACCGATCCGTATTGGACATGAAAGGAATTCTAAATTCCCCATCATTTTAGGAAGGCCATTCTTGCAATCCATTGGAGCATTAATAGACGTAAGAATGGCAAACTCTCCCCAAATGTAGAGGAAGGTAGGGTAAATTTTCAGTTGATTAACTCTTGTAACAACCTCCTTTTGAGAGCCATGTGTGTAGAATTGATGTAACGTCTCCAGCGGAGAGAAAGAACTTAGCATGGAAGCAACCCCAAAGATATGCATGGTTGGAGATGCACCCAGTGGTGAAGTTGGAATCGCTGTCCATGTGGAAACAAAACTTCCGCCTAAGAAAGGAAGGCTAGAAGTTCCGATAAAAGAGCAAGCGGGCGTGCAGCCGTATGAGCAGAAACGGCTATTTGAAGGGAGCTCCATGGAAAAGAAGTGTTCCTGCACCTCTCCACCAAACCTGTTGATGAAGGAAGTTTGGTCAAGGTTAAGACTATAAATAAGCGCTTCTTGGGAGGTAACCCAAGTTTTTCTTTCCCTTTTTCCTTTTGTTTTAACCTCTTGAATAATTCTGAGAAGATCAAGAGGCAAAAAATATTATTAATAGGTTTGTCTAGTGTTTTCAAGGTTGAGAAAGAGAAGAAGAGCTAAAAAGATAAAGTCGGAGGCCATCACGCCCGGCGTGACAGGGGTCACGCCGTGATAAGCTATACAAGAGCATAGCAAGGCTCACTGCCTAGCCGTGACAACCATCACGAGCGTGATGAGAGGATGCCGAGAGCGGAGAACATCACGGCCCAGCCGTGATGTGAGATCACGCCGTGGACAGGCAACTCCCGAGGATCGAACGATCCTACCGCCTCGTGATAAGCCTCACGGTAGTGATAAAATTTCTCACCCAAATTTTGACTGGAATGTGAGCCAACACCCGACACCGCACTGGGTAAGTTGTTCCATTTTTCTCCTCTCTCCGACTTGATTATTTACATTGGAGACAATGCAAGTAATCAAGCTTGGGGTAGGGGTATTTATTTTTGCATTTGCATTGTTGTATCTCATATTGTATTCACATAGGCATAGATTGGTATGATCACATTCTTTAGATTGCCCCTCAATTAGAACATGCATCCGATTGTGAGAACTTCGAGCCAAATGAATTGAGATAGTGAATTTTGAAACCAATTTTTCATTATTCTTGTGATATGGCTAAAATGAAATTTCTTGAGATAGTCATTTGATAGTTGATAATTAGCATGTGGTCCTTAAACATGCGCTCCTCATCGATTTATGAACTACTAAATGTAAGATTTTTGAGCCAAAAGTGGTATTCACTAAATCTACCCCCATTTCTTGTGATAGGGTGATTTAATTCTCCGATGGATCGTATTTTCCAGAATCTTGACTTGAAACCATTTCAAAACTTAAAAATTTTCTCAAAACATTTTGGAAATGATTGAGGCACTAGGCATTTTTCCGACCTCCCCGAGCTTTGAATGATAAATGCTACCCTTAGTTGCCCAATCTCTGAGCCTAAAGAAAAAATACTTTTCTTGGTACCATGAATTAATTTGATAAATAATGCTTGGTATGGCACCTTTTAAAGTATTACAAAAAGGTAATTAAGTAGTTGGAAAAAGTACGGGAAGAAAAACCTAGAAAGTAATTTCTCTGAGCTAAAGCTCCCCTTCTCCAAACAAATAAAATGAAATAAACAGAAAAAAATGGAGAAGCGGGATGACAAAAAAAGGGAGAAATGAAGAAGAAAAAAAAAAAGAAAAAAAAGAAGAAGAGAAAGGTGGAAAAGGAAAACCAAAGCCCAAAAAGGGTATTTTAGGGGTCATGCCTGTAATATTTGAAATCGGTCTGCCTTCTTCAAATTCCCTTTCCTTGATTTTTCCCACCTTACAATAAATCCCATGGCCACATTACAACCAAAGGAAAAGACTTCTCTTGATTCATAAGTGTTTTCTTAAATAAAGTAGAGATTTGGTTAATGGTCAAGCCTATGGTAAAATACTTCTCCTTTGAGGAAATGGAGGAATTGTCATAAACCCCAAAACACTTGAGTTGAGGAGAGTTGAATACCCAAATCAATGAGGACATGAACCAGAAGAACCTAAGCTCTAATTGACTTGAACTTGATTATCTCTGAATGCTTATTAAAAATGCCATTACTTGGATTAGCTTCTGGTTTTTAGTTAATATCCATGCTGAAAGATTTATATCTTATGGCTCGGAGTAATTGCCTTGAGGGACAAGCAAAGTTTTAAGTCAGCGTGAGATGAGTGTGATTCCACATCATCTTTGTCTATCATTTTGCATGCATTTTCAAGTATGTTTAGGCATATTTTTATTAGATTTTAGGTTAATTTTCCTTTGGAGCGGGTAAGGGGTTTTCGGTGGTGTTGTTTTGGGCGGGGATAAAGGGTAAATTGCTCAAGATCAACCAAGATGAAGTTTGGATGAAGATGGAGCTTAAAACTGAAGAAAATGAGCCAAACAGAGCCCATCACGGCCCCTGAGCTGATGCCCATCCACGGCCATGATCGAGCAAAGCAAAAAGAAGAAAGTGTTGAAGTCGAGGTTATCACGTTTCGGCCTGATAGCCATCACAAGTGACTCAAAACCACCACAAGTCAGAGCACATCAGCGCAAGCGTGATATTCTTCCACGGGCCATGACGGGGACTCGCGTCATGAGTCACCATCGTCGCAGAATTTGAATTTTCCAAAGCAAGAGGAGGCGACCCGAATCACGGCCTGGCCGTGATGGCCATCACGGCAGTGACGCGCATTACTTGGACCTCAAGAAACCGAAAATAACCAGATTTTGAGTTGGTTTGGGACTACATCCCCAATTCTATAAATATGGACCAAGGCATATTGATCCGGGGATCACATCATAGAATGATCAATATTGGGGCTACTACTCTAGGCTTAGATTTCTCTTCTCCCTCTCTTCTCTTTTTCTGATTTTTATTGTATGTTCTCATCCAGCTTGTCATCTCCATGGCAAGCTGGATGTAGTAGTATGTTTCTAGGGATTAGGGCTCACCAAGGTTTGTAAATGATGTTAATTTGATGCTGAAACCATTATGATTCATAATTTTTTAGATCGATTTCTAGCTGGTTAATCACTCATAAATTTTAAACCTTGGTTTATTTACGTGACATGACGTTCTAAGAGGAACCCTAACCTGAACCCCAGGATTCTAGGGTGATTACAAGTGGCTTGGCCAGACCACTGGTTTGTGAGATGTGAATGATCCAAGGAGGAACCTAGCGTTGAACTTAGGTTATTCGTAGATAAGCTGAGACATTAAGGGGAGGAACCCTGGGCGGTGAACCTAGGTGTCAGACTGTAGAAGTCAGACTGGGATCGAAATCACAAGAGTTAGAAGGTCCCCCCAGGAGCAACGAGTTGTCCGAGGCTAAAGGGTCCAATCTGGGATCGACTACCACGAAGAGTAGGGTTCAAGTCAATGGGGCACGGCTTTGAACCCGAGAGGAGCTTAAGCTATCGAAGGATAAACTTCGCCTTCAAGGCAATTAGGTAATCAACAAAGTAAATCTGTACACATAAACAACCCTCAAAGGTAACCCAAATCCCCAGGAATCCGTTTTAGATAAAAACCCCAAAAACAATTGTTTTCCTGTTTTAATTGTTCTCTGCTCATCTATCTTTCAAATTCAAAAACCAATTTCAAAACCCTCTCTAAAAAAGTCGAAACTTAATCACTTAGAGATCATTGTGATTGAAGCTCATCTTCAGTGGGTTCAAGATATCTTTATTATGGTCCAGAATTCCAGACACTTCCGTGATGCATGACGTCGTCGCCGCACGTCGATCGATGTGACATCAAATATCAATGAGGAACCTCCATCAAAATCTCGCCATATCAAGGGATGAGTGGACGGATTTTATAGCGATCGCCGGAGATGCCGATTCTGGTATGTTTAATATCCACGTTAGTCCTTATAATTTTGTGCAATGGACATATGAGCACAACCATGTATTAATATTACTTATATGGGTACGAATAAAATTACAATGAAATCGTAACAGGCGTTAGATCCTGCATGCCACAAAGCATCACGAAGGGGTATACTGACATTGAGGATGAATTGGTATGAGTATATATATATTTAACTGCATATAGGTAAATATGACTTTTAAAACTGTTTAGTTAATATATATTATCTCAATATCTGTATGCTAGGAGGAGGGGCGGGGTTAAGAAAATTCGCCATGTGTGGAGGAAAGCCCGAGTAGAACAAGCGGGTGTAATTTACAACAAAAATACACAGTCACATGAACAAATGTGTCAGTAGAGCTAAACGCTACATTATCATTTGTTATTTTTTATGATAATATATAATAATTTTAACAATTGCATTTTAATAACTATGTAAGGGAGTGAAAGTATCACGTTCTGCGGTAGAGGGAGAGATCAAGACTTTAATCGTCAAGATATTCTCGCGAAAGCCCTAGTGTACGAAGAACCCAGGTAGTGGTTAGGAAGTGTGGGTTTCGGAGCGTCTCACAAAGACTACTTCCCACCAGAAGGTGTGCAAGAAATACTCGGAAACGAAAAAGTGGGGAGATATTCGTGTCTCACTCTGCGAAAGATTGAACATTTTGGAAGAAAAAGTAAGCAAAGGACGATGAGGAGGCCAGGCACTTCACAGCTAAGCAAGGTTAAAGATAGTAGACTTACCATCGCTGAGCGGGCTTCCAGAGGAATGCATGCCTTTTTTTTACTATATTGTATTGTGCTTAAATACATTCAATTGGATCCATAATTCACTGCTTATTCATCTATCATTGGTTAGGCCAACTGTATCCTATATTTATCACCCGAAACTATCGATGGGTTGCATGGGTAAAGTATACACAATGAGCGGGTGTTACAACTGCCTGCTTTGGACCGAGTACCCACTTAACCGTGTGAAGGATTGGAGTTGATGTTCTGTTGAGGATGCGCCATTCTGCAGAATTTTTATCGATCGTGCGAGATGTGATGACAGGTAAGAGATGCAATAGGTACTTATGTGGCATGGCCAATTGATCTAAATGGTTGTAATTAATATAGTATGTAATTTGCATTTTCCACCTTTTCATATCAGCATATATGCATTACATTAGTTGATCACTAAGCACGGCATGTTATGACACAAAAATTTCAGGCACCTGCCAAAAGCTAAAGGCAAGGGCATAGTGTCACGGATATACAAAGTCAGTACAACCCGAGAAAGAAAATAAAGAGGCAACTAGAGTCAACCCTCCTACGGCTGGTTCAACTACAATTTCTCACAGGAATATTTGAATTTTCTTAAAATACATGAGCGAAAGAATATGAAAAATGCGTCCAATTAATACGTAGAGATGGAACCAAAAATATTTTTGGTCACAATTTCATTGAGATGCTCAATACTGAAAATATCGGAAAGTTGTAAATCATGAATGGGTGTACGCATAGTTATTCCCTGGCATATGTCCCAGGTAATAAATCGGGCTTAAAGTGTACAATTTTTTTTAGTCTTTCCATTTAAATATTGATGTCATTGGTGTAATCCATTTTATATTTAATTGAAGGTATTTATGTGAAGAATTGTTGCTTCCAAAGGAAATAACGAGGAGGTTTCTGTTCTTGTCCCTTTTGAGAACAAATACATACGGCTACTTGAAGGAGGGATTCCAGTTAACGTGTCTGGTGACGGTTTGCAACTAGAGAACACCTATTATTGTTTTTGGCCTTACGTGTAATGTTGGGTGAGTAAACATCTGTAGGACTTTATTCGATAATAAAATTACATAAAAGTTAAGTGCTTGGATTTGTTATCTCAACATTTTGTAGATCATTCGGTGCTGTCTTGTGATAAATATTGTTGAAGAGATTATTTCTTATCACGGATCCCTTGTATGTTGATCCTAGGGATGGCAATTAAAAGAATGCGATACCGTCACGTAACATGTTTTTATATTTCGTTTCCTATGGATTACACATTCGATAAGTAAGCATCGTGTGTTTGTGATGATTGAAAATATGTTTCTTAATGAAGTCTGTTTTGATTTTGTGATTAGTGCTTTGCAAGTTTATCGGCGCAAAATACTCCAGACTAAGGTGCGCGCGTTTAAAGCGACCAACATTAAATGGATGAGATCACAGGTATGTTGCAAAAGCAATCACGCGATTAGATAAAAAAACTATATTGATTTACTATTTTATTTTTATAGTGCCCCAGAGAACAATAATGATGCGAGTTGTGGGTACTATGTCATGCGTTTCGACTATCTTGCAGAACCAAGTTAAAAAATACCAATGGGTATGTTGTTTATAGCTTTTAGCGTATTTGTTCAAATGTTTATGGTATAACTTAATTTATTTAATTTTTATATGTGATACTTCCACGACTTCATGCTCACTTGTCCTCCTTTAACTCGACTATCTGAAGTCAAGGAAGAGTGAATATTAGCTATATTGTTGAAAAGTTCGTTTGATTATGTCAAATTGATCACAGTGGTTAATGACCTCATTGAGTATGTGAATAATGCTTTATGTTATCAACCCCAAGACTATACATGTATTTGTTTTTCATTGGTACATGTGATTCTCTTGAGATGGTATGATCATATTTAATTATTTATACATCGTGATTTGTTTCTTGCTATTATTTTTGTTAGACTTTGTTAATGCTTGATTTGAATTACGTTTCTTGCTACGGGTAGTATTTACCTAATTAGTCTGCTTTGTATCTGATATGTGAGTTAGTCTTTGTAGTGGAAATATAGTATGTATGCTCACGAGAGGCTTTGGATCACATTTCGACACATTACTTTGGTGTTGTCTTGGTCATGAAAAGAAAACAAGCGAGGAAATTTGTAAATGTAAGATTAATTGTAGATGTATGTTGGTTTTACGATTTTTGGTTTCTTAAGTTGAGATACAGTATGAATTCTTTGCACTTTGATTTTGTCTTACTGGTGTGAATTTGAATACTTTAGAAAGCAGTGGTGTACTTATATCTGGTTATATATGCAATTTCTTGTATAGAGAGTGTTGCACTTTGATTGTATGAATTCTTGGTTTCTTTGCACAAACACATGTGATCTTTGCATTTGAACAACATATTTGAACAACATATTTTAAAGACACATTTTGAACAATTGTGTTGTTGCGCAACATTTGTGGTTTTTATTGTAGTTCATTATTCTTGGGAACTAATGGATCATAAAAGTTGAAGAAATAAAAAAAGGGCTTTAGATAGGGTTTCTTGTACAAGCGCTATCTAGAAGTGAACTAGATAAGCGTTTGTGCGAAGGGCTATCTAAAGTCGAACTTTTAGATAAGCGTTTTAGTGTGCAAGCGCTGTCCCCAAAGTCTCATTTAATAGTGCTTCTAAATGCTATCTTTGCTAACGAGTTTTAATAGCGGTAGCATAGATATTGATTTATAACGTATTAAAGGCATACGGAGCATATCTAAAGTCCTAATGCAGTGGTAACACACTCTTTGTGAAACCTCGTGTTCTTCATAGGGATACTTCACCCTAATCACTCCCGGAGAGACTTCCTCTCTATTTACAATCAAAATGTAAAACAAAAAATTGATTCTATACGATAGTTAGATAAACAAATTGAAGCACTTATGAGAATGAAACAACTCTTTTCCTGATAAGCTCGAAAGCAAAGAAGATGAATGGTTTTCCTGATTGATTTCTCAAATTCTTATCTATTGTTGTTGATTTACTGTTAAGTATTTCATTGATCCTCTTTATATGAAAACAAGTTATAGTGGGTGGGATCAATCCTAAGCCAGTTTGGGTCGATGGCAGAATCATTTTCTTGAATACAGTTCTTGAAATAAGATTACGATAGTTCTTATATAATGTTGTTAATGCTTTTGATTCTCGAGTCAATCTAATCTCGATATAAGCACGATTTACAATCAAGGTGCTAAACCAATCCATATTTCTAATTCTTTCAATAATTAAGTCTTTTCTTGGGTGGAAATAGGCATCTGCTTTCCATAGCATCATTAATTTGTTTATAATTAATTACCGTTTCTTCTTTTTGTTCCTCTTTAATTTCATTGTGATTCTATACATAAAGGCGTGCAGTGCTTGCTATTTAGGTAGATGCAATCAATCCTTTTGACACATTTCTTCAATGTCTTTTTGCAATTCATCTATCTTGTTTTATATAAATCATTGTTTATTTACCTCTTTTCGTTGGATCTTTTAGTTTTAATTTAAGTAATTAATTATTTTGTTAATCTTTGGGTCTAAGGGTTTCTACATACTTTATCTTAAAGTTCTTCTGTATAGGCGAATTATTCTTTGGTTCTAGGTTTACTAGTGCGTAGCCAATTTTGTGCAAATTAAGCTAACTATCTCACCACGGTTCAGCTTACGCGACTTTGATGGTAAATACATTCGAGGAAAAAAGTGAATGAGTGGAATTTTAATAATCTATCGCTGTTGTTTTTGATAAATACATGGTGTCTTGAGGTAATATATTTCAAGTATTGACAAAATGGTGCATAAAGTCTTAAGAAAATTATTTCCAATAATTACATCCATACCGTCTCTTGTTTATATATCGTAGGTATGATGAAATATTTGTCTTGTATTTTTAAAGTAATTCTTTTGGCTATTCAATATAGAGGATGTCGATCCATGCAGTCTGTATTTTAAATTGGCTTTTCTAGTTTTCCCATTTATCAAAAGTGCTTACATCATGAGGCAAAGACTTGCTCCGATGTCTATATGTACATTTCCTTATTACTATTTTCTATATTATTTTTATATAAGTATTATTCCAGTTCTCTTTTGAAGATAATTCATCTTTTGTATATTCGTATATGCTTATTTACGAATCACTTAGTTCTTCCTCTAAAGGTTCAAGTTCATATATACGGAAAACTTGTTTTTATTAATTTTGATTTCTCCTTAAAATTTTTTCCTTTCTTTGAGGGCATTCGTTGGCGTAATGTCGTGACATTACATATCAACAAACATATTTCTTTTCCTTTGAATTGATATTTTTCTTGGTGTTGATTTGCTTTCTCCTAAAATATTTCTTCTTATTATTTTTATAATAATTCTTCTTTCTTGGATAAAGTACCGTAAGTTTGATTTCTTATAGTATCTTTTCTTCTTTATTTTATCGCAACCATATTTTCTGGTTTTCTATTTACGGAATGTCGCAACAACACAGTCTTTACACTCTATTCAATTATTTAATGGTTTCTCTATTCAAACATTGCTCTACAAGTTCTTGCTTATAGAAGTTTAATAACTCCTCCTAAAGTATTTCTTTGTTTCTTGGTCTTGATTCCCAAAGCCTATTAATTTTTGAATTCAATGGATAAGGTAATTTGTCTATGAAAATATATTTATATATCTCTTTAGTTTCTTCATCTAATTGGTAATAGTATTTTTGATATTCGCGAGATGAAACTTTTCGTCATGCAATATCACATATTTGCATTCTATTAAAAGATGTAACTTAGCATTCTCAAGTAGAGTTTTGTTTTGCTTTCTCTTTGTTCCATCGGATTATATCCTAAGAATTCTTGATGTATTAGTGTCATTATTAATTTAACATAGTCCGTGTTGTTATCTACCATTCTTCATACTTAATCCAATCTTCATTCTTAATTCCCTACTAAAACTTTTGCACATTCCATGATGTTTAAATGTTACAAAGTTGGTTTTCTATAGAAGTTTAGTTGTTTAAATATTTCATCGATCAATATTATTAATATTATTTCATTGGTCTATTTTAATAAGACATCCTCCTTATTTGCTATACAGTCAAGGTCTAGAATATTTCTGTATTATGGTATCGGGTTTAAATTAATTCTTCTTAATTTTGTCCATTTATTATTACTTTTTCTTGCGTATCCTTTATTATACATAGTTTCTTCTTCATATACATCACAAGCTCTTGGTGTATATTTATATTCTTCCCATTTCCTTTTAGGGCTTTTTTAAAAGCTATATTCACTTTTTCCATTAACATATGATTTTAGATTACGAAGATGGTATAATTTAAAATTATTTCTTCATTTTTGTCATTTACGTATCTTTTTTATACGATCTTTTCAATTTTGTGTATTTGATTATTTTCTTATT